>CM061748.1:341086597-341766596 GCA_030979885.1 Lolium multiflorum
AACGGTTCCCTCAATTTTCCGTGAGGTTTTCTTCCCTGCTCACGACAAAGAATACATGTTGGCTAGGCCTTCGGCTGCCTCTTTCGACCGATATGGGCTACAGCCCGTCTACTTTATTTGCGGTGAGTCTGCTTTGAATTGCTCACGGCATATTTTCTATATGGGCCTCATTCCACGTGCCGTTTTTAGATGACTTGTTGCGGGCCAAACTGGCCAAATATGGCACATGGACGGTTAATTTTTTTTCCGCTACGTAGGATTTGATTGTAATTCAAATTGTTTCAAAACAGGGATAAGAAACTCATTGACACAAATGCGCAGGGAAATCGTAGCTTAGTTTCAACGCACAAGTACACCAGCTTCCTTTGTGTTTAAAAAGTACACCAGCTTCCTTAAGAGTGTTAGGTAAAGTTCTGTACTCTGTAGCACACCATAGAAAAATCAGAATAACTAACTAGCAGGCAAGGAATTTCAGAGAAAGTGAGGTAATACCTGCAACATGAATACACCAAAAAAAACATAAATAATTGTAGAAATACAAACAGTTCACTGGGACTTGAACGGGGATGACCGAAGGCACTAGTTGAGGGATTAAAGATTAAAAGTTTGGCCTCAAGTTAATGTACTAGTAATTAGTGAATAATAAAGTGAACCATGAGAGGAAAAGTCTCAGTTGAACCTGGGTGCACGTGAATCTAGGTGGAAAATGTATTTTTCAAATGTTAAAAAATTCTAGAATAAAAATAACGGGGTACGTATGCATGTTTCATGTGTGCATAGAAAGTTTTCACGGAGAAACCACTTTTTTATTTTAGAATCCAAAAAGACAAAATACGTCACATATATACTGCTATATAGCCCTGCAAAATTTCACTTTTTCCCGAGGCAAAATAAAAGATTTTTTCATCACGAAACTCATGTTCAGGGCACATGTTTGAGATCGCCTTTGCATGCATTTTGTGTTTCGAATTTTAAAACATGTTTTTACATCACAAATACATTTTTGAAAAAGTGGGTTGACATGCACCCAGGTGTAAAGCCAGTCTCATGAGACCACTATATTGATTCTCCAATACCCGAACCACTAGTACTACACAGCTCATTCCTATCTCTTCCTTCTCTCTCTTAGCTACAGTAGTTTTGAGAGTCTATTCTTGCTCCCGAGCTCTCCTCCAGCTCAACTCCGGCGGGGACGCCGCTTGGAGAAGAAATGGATGGGATGCTCGGATTGTACAGAGTAGTTGTAGGTGCTTTGGCTTGTTGTCAGCGTTTGGCTTGATGCCAGTAGTTTGGAGTGGAGTGCTGGATCTAGATGGCCAGATCTGGTGCTACTTACGGTTCATCTCCATTGTTCTGCTGCTCCAGAGGTTGGAGTTGGGAATGATGGGGATGGCCACCGATCTCCTTAATAAGGCCATGGCTTGTTGCCATCTCTTGATGTGGTGTTCAGGTGTTGGGATGCTTCTACCGGCCGGCCTTGGTGGCGAGGGGACGAAGCGGAAAGGTGCCTTGACATCTGCATTTGGAGGATGGCAGCGGAGTTTTGTAGCTGTGTGGTGGACTTCATCCGCAGTAGGCGGGATTCGCTGCTGCATCTTTGGGCCGGTGAGGCGGCCGCTCCACGTCAAGCTTGGGAGTGCATCCTCGGCGGCTCATCTGCTGTCGACTTTGATGGCCGAAGGGCGGCCACTCCCGCTCTGGACGTCTGCATCAAGCGAGAGTGATCTCATCTTCTTCTGCCGGCGCATGGTGATGTTCAACCTCCTGGCCTTTGTGCCTTTCTGGAGGCCTTTCGACTCCGACGCGGTGTGCTCCCGCCGCAGCACCCCAAGTGGCCATGTCCCCGGTGGTGTCGCGGTTGACCGTGCTTGGATGAGGCGAGATCTTGGTGGAGGAGGAGCTAGGAGAAGGCATGTACTTGATTGCTTTTTCCTATTTTATTATAGGGTCTTCAGTGCAAAAGTTAGGGGCCTTGTTGTAATTTCTTTCGTTCTAGTGGCCCACCATGTTAGTTGTACTCTACCGATTGTGAAATGAATGCAGCTACCAGGGTCCTTTGAGGCCCTCTTCATGTTCAAAAAAAAAAAAAAGAACCACTAGTACTACACCATCCCGGCCACAAGATATTTCCTTGTATGTTCAAAAAAAAAAAAAAAGATATTTCCTTGTGCTTCTGAAGCCAGGCATAGTTCCATCAGTCTGTCAGCTACTTCCTTGTTGTAACACCCGGATCACTCTCCGGCTGGGCATGTTACCCCTGTCAGCTCTCTAGGATCTCTAGACTAGCCCCACAGATAAAATAAACTGAGAAAAAAAATTAGAGGGAAAACACTAATGCAGTGGAGTGTACTATATGCAATGGAGTAAAAATTTATAACCATTATAGGCATCCTCAACGTCTCAGGTTTGATTCTTGGCAAAGCTAAATATTTTAGCAGAAAAGTGAAACCGAACCAAATCAGAGTTTTGTGTCCATTGAAGACTTTTACTGGTTGTAGCCTTGCAAATAACTCATGAAACACATGAAATTTCGTAAAACTTTCACCAATATTATAAACTGGAATTCTAAACGTATGAATACTGTAGCAAATAACTCAAAACCCCTTGCCTGATTACAGTAAAGCAGCTATATAGATCATCTGAAGAGAAAACAAAAATAGCACCATTCATTCTTGAATTTACCAATTCTAACGGAGTGTACATGAACATTGGAAAGAAAGATGGCCTGATTCTTGGCGTTAATTAATAGAATTTTCAGAGCAATAACACTACTACATATAAAAAAATCTGCTAATTAAGTCTCCCTAGTGTTTTGAATAAATCGCAAAAATTGCACACCATCTCCTCTTTTTTAGTGAATACACATGCAACTCTCCTACATGTTTTGGAAAAATGGGTTGGATAAAAAAGTTGCTTGAACCAACGTGTGCACTCCGAATAATATTGGGGGTCTGTGGGTCCTCTCCTTTCATGCTCAAAATTAAGCCCTCCTATCCAAGTTCCTTACAAAGTAGCACTCCTCTACGTTTTGCCCCTGCTCCTCTCTCCCAGGAGGCGGACGGCCAGATCCCATCTCCACCAACGTGTGCTCTGGGCCCCTCTCCCTCCGGTTGCCGCTCCGGCGACAGGAGGGGGAGGCGACCTCGTTCCTCCTCCATTTTGTAGTTAGGGTTTGTCTATTGTGGTGCATCGTTAGGGTGGTGGGAGCGGCGCCCAGGCAAATAAATCTGCCTCAATTCCACTCCCACACTGGCGGCGACCTTCACGGCGGCGTCTCAGAGTTGTTGGCAACGTGTGCGTGTCGATCTTTCAGGTCGTCAACTTGGTCTTCTCGCCGTTCTTCAGATCTGGCGAGATCTGTTTCTCGACGTGTCACTAGCGTTTGTCGTTGTCCACGACGGCGCTGAGGGCCGGGGCGAGGTGTGGTTCTTCTGGAGCGAAGATGTTGGTCCGGAGGTGGTGGATATCCGTTCTTCTCGACTTCGTCGATGGGAGGCGGCGTATCTTGGTCCAAGACAGCACGGGGACATCCCTCGGTCGACGTGCCACAGCGACATGTGCCTCGCTGCTTGCAGCAGGCCTGTTCATCGATTCACAAAGCCTCGTTAGCAATGGTGCTTTTTGGATCTTGCAATGGTGGAGGCTCGGCGTCTCTTCTTGCGTTCATCTCGGCGGCGTTGGAATTGGACGGCAGCCGCTGGCTACGGTGGTTGCAGGAAATTCTAGGGATCATTTTGTATTTCTCGATCTTTTAGGATTTTATCTGCAAATTCAGGATAATCATTTTATCCTGGTTTGTTTTTAAGTTTCCACGTGTGTTGCTTCATGTAACTTGGTTTTCGATTAACTAAATATGTGGTTACTTTAAATAAAAAAAAGTAGCACTCCTCTTCTTCCATTCCACCCCTGGGCTTCATGGTTCCGTCGTTGGTACGGCTGAGTGGACAGACACGCCTTGGGTGACTACCACTATCTGGACACCTCGTCTGGAAAGAGATCCTCGCTAGGCTCGATTCTTTTAGGTAGGTTTCCCAATTCAACTTTGACAATGGCGATTTTAGTGATTTTTGGCTTGATCTTTGGACTGGGTCGGCTCCTCTGAATGAGGTTTCCGGCCCTCTTCTCTTATTCTACTCGTTCCAACGAGCTTGCGTCTTCTTTGTTCTCAGCTATGGGCTCCACGCCAATCTTAGGCCTCGCCTCAACACTTCTTCCACGGCAGACCTCCTCTGCCTCTCCGTCGAGCTTACCTTTGTGGCTCGTCGCCATGATGTTCCGAACACTCGCACTTCCGCCTCAGTAACAAAACGATGTCAAACAAAAGTTTGTACACCAATTCTTTCAGGCATGTACAAGTTGATTACCAAGCGATAAGCGTCTGGAGAAGCGTCGCCCCTCCGAAGTCTGAAGTGTAGGATCTTCTGCTGGCTAGCCATGCGGCGACGCCTCCCTACCAATGAGGGCCGCTTTTGACATATGTTGTCTGCCTCTACTTCGTGCCATTCCGATGAAGACATTGAACGCCTGCTCCTTCACTGCCCGAGAGGTCTGGTACCTCTTTCAACATCAGTTCGCCGACATTGACTCTATCGCCTTCACTGACCTACTGCTGCTTCACTGCGGTGACTTTAAAGAAACCACGATGAACACCACTATTGCATGGAACATCTGGAAGAGGAGGAACACCCTTGTCTTCAATGGTATTGATGAAGACCTCTCCGTGGTGGCCAAATGTTGTGTTCAAGATGGTAGGCTTTGGGCCTGCTAATGCAATACTGCAACCTCTTCGTCTCTTCTTAATTTTTGGTGTAATAGTTATGATCCACCTTGAGTTTTTCCTGTCTAATGTTTTCCTCTCTTCGTTGTCCTCATTTTTTTTTGTCATGCCCCCCCTCCCCTCCCCTCCCGTCGTGTACTTGCTCCTATGGTTTATGAAGTTCTTCAGGATGGCGTAAGCCCGCCGCAGTTCAAATCAAAAGAGGAGGCTAGCGTGCAGTTGGTGCGGTTCTGGATGGCGATCGGTTGGGTGAATCGAGAGAAATCGTTGTAGGACAGGTTCAGTTGGCCAAGCTAGGCGACAAGCATGTACTTAGCCATCTCTAGCTAGCAGATACCACAAACGGCCCGGCCTACAAAACAATTGCGGTCTGGCTCGAATATCTATGACAAGCTTGCAATTTTTTGTGGGAACCCTAAATCTGGCCGCCTATCGTTGTATATGACGGATTGGAGGGGGAGAATGTGGTAAACCAAGTCTCATTTCCCTCCACTACCGCCCGCCATCGCGCTCAATTCCGGCCGACTCCGGCAACCCCGCTAAATCGCCGCCACCTCGAGTCATTCTACCTCCTCCCGCCATGGCACAACCAAATTGGACACGTGGAGGTTGCATTTTTTGCGCCACGCGGTCGAGGCTCGGTGTCGGCGATGTGCACCCCGGAGACCTCTTCCCAGCGGCGCGTACATTTCCCAACCGCAACTCGCCCGCGTGGAACGGTATCATCTTGCGCGCCTATGATGACGAGGCGGGGCCATCGCAGGTGCTACAGCCGGCAGTACTTAGGCCTCCTCCGCTTCCCACAATCGAGATCCCGTCGGTCGAGCATGACGACATCACCGAGGAGGAGGAGGAGGAGGAGGAGGACGTGGCGCGGGAGTGGCGCCACCTCGAACTTGCCCGACGCAACTCCGTCACTACCTTCATTATCGATGTTTGGGACCGAGCCAAACGCCACCACGATGCCGCCGACGAGGAGTAGTGACTCATGAGCAACACCCGCATGGCCTCCATCTGGTCGGAGGTGGTGAGGCACGGCTTCACCATCGTTGACTATTCCGACAAGTCCGACCTCTCCAGCAACTCCAGCGGGTCCGGGTGAAGCTCCGCTGCCAGCCTGCCACCACGGTCGCCCCCAACTCCCTCACGATAGTTATAGTAGTTCCTCCTTTTGGATCGTTCCAAACAGTTTGTAAATGGATGAACTCGTTTAAAAATCTGGCGCGAACTAATTCTTCGAACGGTTTGCAGTCACTATTTGTCCTATCTGTTCTGCCGCGAGAGATTTTCAACCCGCATCACCATTTTTATACGCCGTATTCGATATCTGCTAGAGATGGTTAGATTTGGTTGGGCCATTTGCGATATCTGACATAGATGCTCAAGGCCTGAATAGAGCGACAGGTTACCGAGAGCTAAATATGCAACTGGGCACAAACGATTTTTACGGATATTTATTTTGACGTGGACTGGGCACTTTTTTATTAACTTGACTGGGCACATGATTGGTGTTACAAGTTGGCGCGTCCGAGGTGGCGCGAGCGAGCCCGTGCAGGGAGGACGCAGCTACCCTTTTGCGCAGGCAGGACACGGGCAGAGCGCGTGCGGAACCCACGCTGGCGCGCCCGGGCGTGTGCTCCTGCCCCGCCGGCACGCGCCATGGATCTGCTACGCTCGCCCGATCATTGTGGCTCACCGCTCACAGCTTCGCCTGCCATTCGGTTTTCTTCTAACCAAACTGGTGTCGCTTTGGAATCGGAGTCTGGAACCTACGCCTGAATCGAACAGAAAATTCCGGCGGCAGTACATTCTTCCCAAAACAGAACTGTAGATTCTCTTCTCTGCGCCTTTGGCCCGCCAGTTCTAGACGAACGATGAACAGCGACCTGGGACGGCCGTGCTGTTAAACAACCTGAACCAGTGGATCAAATCCATGTCACGATATTCGCAATAAGGAAAAAAGAAAAAGCCATGTCACAGTCGCATGGTACAGAATAATGGTGTCCCGGCGGGCGCTATCCTTGTCACACACAGAATAATGTCACGCAGAGTACGACGTATAATAACTCTGCTGTGATGTCGTTGACATCGCCAGGCCGCAGGAGATCCACTCCAGATCAGGCCGCCAGCCTCTCCCCCACACGCATGTCGCTTCCTACCTCACGCAATTTGCCGTGATTCTTCGGTATCCTGCTGATCCTACTACTTCACTCGCGTCATCGCATAGGCTAGGAGCCTAGGACCCATCGGGGAAAACTCGTCGCCGCAGCCGGAGTTCTTTGACCTAAGCGTGGCCTTTGTTAAACTTTAAACCACTTATTTCTGCGAATCTTCTCGCTAAGAGCAAATACGATAAATTCTAGTCAGCTGGCTATACGTATTAAAATAATATATTGTTGTCTAGTTGGAGGAGAGAGAGGAGGAGTGGGCTGGCACTATGTGAGAGTGAATGATGGGCCATGTACTAATAAAGTAGTAATACAATTTATAGCTCACTATTGTACATGTTGGCTCTACAATGACTATAGATGACATGACACTTGGCTTATAGCCAACCGTTGTCTCTACTATTGAACTTGCTCTAAGACTGCTCATAGTGGGAGTAACATAGCTAGTAACATCACATATCTTAAGGCATTTTGATGACATGACATGCTAATAAATGAAGAAAGAAAGTGAGGTGGTAACTAGCTATGTTATCATAACATCACACCTCAAGGCAAGATGAGTCTACAACATAATAAATGATACGATGCATGACACAACATATAAGTTACTACACTATGAAAGTAACCTAGGTAGTAATATGACGTATGTTCTTGTAAGTTACTACTTTCACTAACCTTACGCTAGATGGTTTAGTTAGACTTAAATGACTTACCAGTTCTTGGTCTAAAATAGCTAGATCACGATCATTTACGTTGGCTAGGTTGCAAATGTTTGGACCCTCTTAGAGCAAATCTAGCCAGTTGCTCGCTATAAGCCAAGTGACATGTCATCTATAGCCAACTTAGAGTCAACATATACAGTAGTATTTTATCAATGTATGACCCACCTTTCACTCTCACAAGGTGCATAGGAACACATGCTAGAACTGACTCTTGCATAAGAGCTCGCTCTCCTTCTCTCTTCTCCAACTAAGCAATAATATACTATTTTAATCCTTATAGCTAGCTGATTAGCTTATTGTACTTGCTCTTAGAATGTTTCTGGACCATCTGGATAAGAAAACAGACAGATCACGCCATTTGGTATAGATAGATTCAAATGATCTAACTATTTTTAGCATAAATTTTAGAGAAACTTAACAACTAAATTGGCAGTGACGGAGATAAGAATGAAGTATAAGGGGGCAATCTTAGTATGAGGGGGATAGAACTAGCTAAAATCACACAAATAAGAAGCTGTCATGGCTTGTGTTTAGAGAAAAATCATGAGCATAGATTGGTGTGTCATCCGTTTGAGTTAAACCATCTAACAATAATGTGATTATAAGAGGCCATCTAAGTTTTAAAGTTTTGGCATGAGCTAGATATGGTCTAAAGTTTGAAAAGTTGCCATTTAGGACAAAGGATACCCGTGACGGCGTCAACCTGATCGTGCGGCTGCCCTGCCGCGGTGGACTTGTTACGTGACAGACATGCATTATTGTATTTTTTTGACAAATCTAAGCCTTGACAAAACTAATGTCTCATCTCACCTGATGAAACTATTTCAAAATCTAATCCCCGAGTTTGGCGCCAAAGAGAATAGAGCTATGCTATACAGATCGGCCGATACTTTTTTTTAAAACAGCGCCAATTAAGTTTACGCAAAAAAAATTAAGTAGTTTTGGGCCGATGGCATTGCTTCATCGACGGAAAATCGATACACCGACTTTCCTAAATTCACCTCCATCCTCCTTGGCGCCAATTCATAAACGTCAGATTTCGAAATAGTTTCAACGAGGATTTAGATGAGATGAGGCATTTATTTTGACAAAAAGTTAGATTTGTCAAAAGATAGGACATTATATTATCATGTAAACATCCATGTAAAGTCTAAAGTGGTAAAGTTCACTACTCCTGCCCACGAGTAGATTTACCTGAAAAGGAAGGAAGCGAATTTTGTACGCGAAAAGTAAGGGAAAAGGGCGCGGGGCCTCGTGTCGTGTGTTTTTGCGTGCTGAACCCGATTCTGTGCCCGGCGCGACAGTATATCATGATCGCCTCGCCCCCATCGCATTTCTTCAACTCCTCCGATTTCGCTGCCACACACACACGCAACACAGAAAGAACAAGAATGGACAGTACCCAGCCCCTCCTCCTTCCGCGGTCCGACGGCGTCGTCCCCGGCGTCGTCGACTTCCGCGGCGGCCCCGCGTCGCGCGCCTCCACCGGCCGATGGTCCGCCGCGATGTTTGTTCTCGGTACAGCCTCACCTAAGAACCATTTGGTGAAGTCGATCCATGACTGATCGATGGAGGTGTGGCTTTAACTTGTGATCGATCTTTGTTGTTTGCAAATTGAAGGTGTGGAGATCGCCGAGAGGTTCGCGTACCACGGCGTGTCGGCGAACCTCATCAGCTACCTGACGGGCCCGCTCGGTGAGTCGACGGCCGGCGCGGCGGCGGCCATCAACGCGTGGAGCGGCGTGGCCACGATGCTGCCGCTGCTGGTGGCGTGCGTCGCCGACGCCTGGCTCGGGAGGTTCCGCACCATCGTCTTCGCATCCATCCTCTTCGTCGTGGTCAGTCCAATTTCTTGTTCCTCCCACTCCCCAACCTCGTCAGTTCATCCCCTTTTTCACCCAAAAGGGAAGAAAGTGCTTCGCCTCGTCAGTTCATCCCCTTTTTCTGTCCGCCCCCAATCCAGCACATTGACTGACGAAAAAGTACACTAGGACTGACGATTTCATGGGTCAAGTAAAATTTCGTCACTGACATTGATTTGGGTACTGATGCCAGTGTACACTAAAATGTGAATGCAGAGCATGGGCATGCTGACCCTGTCCTCGTCGCTCCCGGCGTTCCACTCCGACGGCTGCGGCAGCTTCTTCACCACGCACGCGGCCAACTGCACCCCGTCCCCGGTGCAGGTGGCCATCTTCTACGTCTCCCTCTACCTGGTGGCGCTGGCCGAGGCCGGGCACAAGCCCTGCGCGCAGGCGTTCGGCGCGGACCAGTTCGACCAGGGCCACCGCGAGGAGTCCGTCGCCCGGAGCTCCTTCTTCAACTGGTGGTACTTCGGGATGTGCTCCGGCACCGCCGCCACCACCGTCATCTCCAGCTACATCCAGGACAACATCGGCTGGGGCCTCGGCTTCGGCATCCCCTGCCTCGTCATGGTCTTCGCGCTCGCCATGTTCCTGCTCGGCACGCGCAGGTACCGCTACTACACCTCCACGCAGTCCAGCCCCTTCGCGCGCCTCGCCAGGGCCTTCGTCGCGCTCCTCAGAGGCTCCAAGTCGGGCCACGACGACGCCGAGTTCAGCGCCGAGCACCGGGAGGAGGTCAGCGGCCTGCTGCGCCTCTTCCCCATCTGGGCGACCTGCATCATCTACGCCGTCATCTTCTCCCAGTCCTCCACCTTCTTCACGAAGCAGGCCGGCACGCTGGACCGGAGGATCGGGGCCACGTTCCAGGTGCCGCCGGCGGCGCTGCAGACGTTCATCAGCCTCACCATCATGACCTTCATCCCGGTCTACGACCGGCTCTTCGTGCCTGCCGCGCGCCGGTTCACGCGCATGTCGTCGGGAATTACCATGCTGCAGCGGATCGGGACCGGCCTCGTCCTCGCGATGGTGGCCATGGCCGTGGCCGCGCTCGTCGAGGCGAAGCGGCTAGGCGTTGCGAGGGACGCCGGGCTCGTGGACCAGCCCAAGGTGGCGCTGCCGATGAGCCTGTGGTGGATGGTGCCGCAGTACGTGCTGTTCGGCCTCTCCGACGTCTTCGCCATGATCGGCCTGCAGGAGTTCTTCTACGACCAGGTCCCCGACGCGCTGCGCAGCATCGGCCTCGCCTTCTTCCTCAGCATCTTCGGGGTGGGGCACTTCCTCAGCAGCTTCCTCATATCCGCCATCGACGGCGCCACCCAGAAGAGCGGCGAGAGCTGGTTCGCCAACAACCTCAACCGCGCGCACCTCGACTACTTCTACTGGCTCCTCGCCGGGCTCTGCGCCGTCGAGCTCGTCGCCTTCGTCATCGTCTCGCGCGTTTATGTGTACAAGAAGAGGGTATCTCATCATGACAACAATGTTGCTGTCATGTAGATTACAGATTTCATACATAGAGCTTTTGTAATTCCTTGTGATGTAGGAGTATGTATAGACGTATAGCGTTACACCTACAGAAATCTGTACCGACCTCATGTGTTTTCTGCACATATCCAAATGAATCAAACTAGTAGTAGGGGCGCCCCTTGGGGCGCCTCCTCGCCGGTGCTCTGCGGCACAATCATCATCTTTTTTTTATGGAAACGAGGGCTCATATGTTAATATACAAAGAGTTTACAAAATCTCAGTCATACAAAGAAGCAAAAGCAGACGAGAAGGGGGCAACCAATCGGTTGCTCTCTCCACTAATCTATCTAAAGAAGAAATAATGAGCTGTCACTTTGTTGAACTACAGGCACCTGATATTTTTGTTCTACTGATGTCTTCATACAAGCTCCAGCATCAGGAGAAATTTCCAGATTCCTTGTTTACTGCATTAACATCCACAACGCAGTCTGATTCCATGGCAGACGTGTTAAGGTCATGATCAATGGTGAGCTGAATGCAACATAATAGCATTGGTTTCGCTTCTCAGAGTCTCAATAATTTCTAATGACCCAGCATGACACCACCATAACAGAACCAGCATGGTCACGAGCAACAACCCCAATAGTCGACGCAAGGAAGGAGGGGCCTACATTGATTTGCATAGCCCTAGGGTTGTCAGCTAGCCAACACCAAACAGGAGTCATCGATGGGACCTACGCTATACAGAACGAATTCAGGGCTCCTTTGATTCATAGGAATATGAAGAGTGTAGGAATAGGAAAGGTGTAGGATTGGAATGTCATGCCAAGTTGAATCCTATAGGAATATGGTGTGTCTTTGATTGTGAAAGAATTTTGAGGTATGAGCTAATGCTTTTTTCCTATAGGATTTGTACTACAAGATTCCTATGAATCAAAGACTTGTATAGAAATTTTCCTATAGGATCCAATTCCTACATAATTCCTATATCAATCCTATGAATCAAAGGAGCCCTCAGTAACCCTAGTACTTAGAATAGGGATTTACCTTTCATATCATCTTCAGCACTAATATCATCAGACATGATGCTGAGGTAAAAAATGACGAGAGACTTCAAAAGTTAAACTACATTAATGTGTACAAGGAAGGATATAGAAAAATAGCAATAACCCCAATAGAAAATAAAAACCTAACACACTTCACGGTTGACATGTTGGAGAGGACTTCCTTGAGCAAACAATCGACTAATGCAATAAAAATTGTAGATTGAATCAAATAAATAATAAGTTTTCATGACATGTGGCCCATTAGTAGCTAATTCGATATCTGCATGTCCTAAAAGTTCCCTAAGATCATTTGGTAGAACAATTAAATGAGGTTTTCTAATCGGTTCTCATTAGCCTTGAAATGGAGAGAAATGTACACAGCTTCAGGAGATAAGGACCATTGTTGCATCTCGTTCGTATTTTTCATCTAATAACTGGAAAAGTAATCAAATAGTCATTTAAAATGTAAAAACATGGGGCATGGTCAAGTGCAGCAGTTACAAATAGATGATAGTAAATATTTGGTGCCGATAGAAAGAACTGAACAAGCATGCACCTGAATAACCTTGTGCATGCATCACTTTGAGCCACCAGGAAAAGAAGCATCACAGTTGGGAATGGCTTTACATTCATTTCCTGAAATAACAACAGTTAAGATCCAGTACCCATGTACATTATCCCTCTGCATCTAACTGAGATGCAGTGATAAAACATGAGATGCAGTGATAAAACATGCATGGTGTTATGTTGAACATAGGCCCTTAACTCATCCATTTACCTTGGGGACAAATTTAGAATGCAAGAAACATGGGAACACCTCAATCTATCGCAATATAAATAAGCCCACAGATATAGTGCATCGCTGACAAAAATCACTGAATGCAAATCTTGATCAGCATAAGCAACAATATTGTATAAATAACACCCTATTTTAATAGTTCTTATGAGAAGATTTGTGTACAGAATCAGCATAAGCAACAATATTATATAAATAAGCGCACAGATCATTTGTTTCTGCCATAGTGCATCGCTGACAAAAATCAATGAATGCAAATCTTGATCATAGGAACTCACACCCTGTTTTAATAGTTCTTATGAGAAGATTTGTGTACAGATCAGCATAAGCAACAATATTGGAGCCGATGTACCACTAACCTAGTCACTTAAAAACAGAGTCATGCCTATCTTTTCCCGGGGAAGTAAATTTGACAGGGATTTGGAGGTTTTCAACTGAACGTGGAAACAATTATTTTACTGAAAATCTTAGACAGAGACAATGATGTAGCAGTCTTTTATGTAACTTTATTTTTATATAGTATAGATATTTAGTAGATAAAAGCATAGCGGAAGACAAGGAATATAGGATGAGTTAGACATGATACAAACCTTAAAATACATTTATTGTGGAATGGATCACACAACACTGAAACTTCTGTCACTTCCTTCCTTAATTTGACGGAGTATCCCAGAACTGCAGGACATAATGAAGCAATTTCATGTCCACATGAAAATGTCAAATCAGAGGATTGAAAAATGTTACCTAGGGCAGAAATGAACCCATATGCATGGCAATTGGCGCTCCCAGTAGAGGAGATACTGCTTAAGCATATTTACCTGCTAGAAGAGGTCAGAAAACTTAAGCACACCAATCATCCATCAAAAGGATATGTTAGTTCACTGAGAAATAGAGCAATTATTTAGAACCAACATGACTAAAATTAATCATCATCGTGAATAATATTGCAGACTATTCATTTTGTTTAGCACTAATCCTAATGTTCAAGAGAGGTAGCAATTTCTTATATTACATTTATCTTCACTCATAGGATGAAAAATCATATAACAAAACCATGAGAGATAACCATGATTTTTTGCTCTGATAAACATGTCTTGAATTCAGAAAAATTATTCATAAACACTACAGAAAAGGTGCGGGCTTTAGCAGTCTGCTAACAAACAGAGTTCCACCACTACCCAATGCAGCTCATCACAACAATTATGTTATATTTTCCATTTGCATAAGACAACTTAGATGGTAGATCCCGTGAGGCTCAAAATGGCACACTTGATAGATCCCAATCGAGGAAAATTCGGCAAACAATCCATATTTTTCCTGGTAAAAAATGAAACCTTCACTATTCCACCACTATCAGAAGCGAGCACAAGCTCAATGATCTTCCGGTAACCCTATGCTTATGTAGGCCACTTTCTTCTTACCTTTTTCTTTCAATGTTCATGCACTTTGCCCAAATTCAGGCCACTGCAGTTATATGATATTTGTTCTGCATGCAACTTCGGTGGGAACCATGTAAATGTTTCCTTTCAGAATATTTTGACTGGAAGTTCTTAAACAACAAATCTGTGCTACTTATTTTAGTGAACTTGGTTCAGAGTAGAACTGAAATTTCTTTCTCCGCTACATTGCGGGTTAAGGACAGAGGCTCTGTTGTATCATCCAATTGCAAGATCAAATAAATGACATGTGCAGAAACAACATGAGGGAGAGCGACGAATTATCTTTGACTACATCATAAAGATTACCTTGATTGATTTCACATGCAGCCTGCTTGGATTTTTATTAAACTTCCTGTCGACGTGACAAATCAATGATCTGCGGAAACAACATGAGAGAGATTTGGTTAAGTTCCGGACACTATGCAGCCCCAAGATGTTGGTATACCTGCTTAAACTTGTTGAGGCAACCACCACAAGAGGATTATACCTGTTGCAACTCACTTCCTCCTTTATCTGGAGATGACTTACAGATTCCACGCCACCTTTCTCAGAATATCCTCGTAGATCCTCTCCAGCAAATGCAGCAGAACAGGTGACCGACGCCCCTCACATCTTCCCCAATAGCCATAGGCTTTGTTCCTCTGTTTGGGACATACGATAAGCCAAATAAAGTCATCCATTCCTACAACAGCTGAAACCTAAGAATAAACAATCTAAACATCTCCACATAGTGACCCTTGTTTGTTTCAAAAAAAAAAGATAGCGACCCTTGTTTTCGTAGGGTGCCAACAAAATCAAATAATCAATAAACCTCTACAAAGTGGCCAATTCTATAGGCCTGAACGAGCAAGAAATCTAAGTAAGCACTCTATCAGGCAATGTAGAGAGATACCTACATGTGCTGGTAGATGAAGCAGTGCTCCACGCAAGTGAGGCATAGAGCTTCACCAAGGGATGTAGCTTCTCTTCGCGACTCTACACCAATGACGTGCCACGCATCCACCGGAGGTACAGGCATCCAGCACCCATATGGAGGTGTCATCCTGGGTGCCGAACATGTGGTCGGTGACGGCGGTGGCCGCCACGGTGTCCATGGAGAGGATGGCCGGCAGGGTACCGCACCGCCATTGCTTGAGCCGCGGATCCTTCTCAAACTCCACCTCATCCTCACATGACTCCTACTCCTAGGTGCCAGCGTCCTAGCTGTAGATGACATCCTCGACGCCGGCAGGACCGCGGGGAGATCACTTTCCGGCGGGGCGAATTTGGAGTGGTTGAGCAGAAGTTGACCTACCGATTCGAGCCGGAAATCGTGCCTCCTCACCAGCTCGCCATGGATCGCTTGCGACCTCGCCGGCTCCCCGTCGTCGGAGATGCCACCTCCAACCTCGCGCCTGAAGAGCACGGCCGAAAAAAGTCGCCAAGTTCTCGGCGAGTGCAGCAGGGGCGCAAGTGGCAGCCGTGCTCGTCATATTGGACACCAAGGACGGCGGAACCGCTGGTCAGCACGGCGAGAGGTGAGCGCGACAGAAAGGGAGGGGCCGGCAGCGGCGACGACTGCGGGGGAAAGTAGGCGAAGGGGATGGGTGCGAACGATGGAATGTCGGCTAGGTTTTTGCCTGTGCTTATCTAGCACCCACGCATACGAATCGGACGGCTGAGAACCAGATCGCGGGAGTGGCAATGCCCAGCCCCTGCGCGCCGAGTGTCTATCGTGGAGGGCTGTGGGATAGGGCAAGTAGTCACGCACTTGCTTGTTCTCAATGAACCCTTTGTACAAAATCTGGACAATGCATCAATTGTTGCAAACAGTAAAAAAGAGAGGTATTAGAGCATCTCCAATAGGATTCCCAAAGTTTTTTGGGTTTGCCGGCTATTTTACCACCCAGCCACGCCCTCTAAAGGGCCTTTTCGTCCAACGCGGCTCAACATGGTGTCTGGCGTTCCGAGGTCATCCCCGCTCCACGGGGGATGTTGTGGGTGCGCCGGACAGAGCTTAAATCGAGGCGAGTACCCACCTGGTGGCGACCACATCTAGGACGGTTGTTTCCCGCCTTTATTTCTCGTCGCGCCGCCCCTCCCGCGCCCCCATCGCTCCGCCGCCACTCGATTTGCTAGCCGTCTCGACAGATAATTTCTCCTGCGTTGGACACCGCCATGACGACTTGACCCCCTCGCCGTCCTTTTCGTAGCCGCCACTTAGCCAACGCGTCCTAGGACGTGCCAACAAATCCTCCCCTCCTCCGCGCACAGAAGGTGTTCGGCGGTTTGTCTGGTAGGTTGACAGGTCGCTGTTCGTTGCCTCCTCTGCCGCGGATGAATTTTAACCATTTGTTTTGCTTCAGACATGGATAGCGAGGACGAGATGATCGTGGAAATGATCGAGGATGAAGAGGCCGCCGCGGAGGTTCAAAGCCAGGAAGAAAGAAGTTGAAGCCCCGCCAGAGGTTGGAGGGGCATACCATGCTGCACAACGACTACTTCGCAGAAGAGGCAACACAAGCCGTCAATTTTTGGCACCGGCATAGGATGAGAAAGGGTTTGTTCATGAATATCCTCCACGTCATTCAAGAGTTCGACCCCTACTTCAAGCTGAAGCACGACGTTGTTGGAACGGCCAGGTTCTCGTCGATTCAAAAGTGCACGGCCGCCATGAGGATGCTTGCATACGGAGCATCTGCCGATACACACGACGACTATCTTAGCATGGGTGAGTTTACTGCCATCGAGTGCATGTATAAGTTTTGTCAAGCTGTGGTGGGAAAGTTTGGCAACTACTCGAGAGGGCCAACTGAAGAAGAGACTACAAAGATTATGGCCCAAAATGCAGCGAGAGGACACATAATGATAATTGATGTTATATATATGCTAAAACTTAGTGTACATTCACGCTTTCCAAGTTGTGGGACTAATTTGCACGTATAAAACAAGTTGTGGAACTGAACATGTATATGACTCATCTCATTTCTTATACATGTGAACTTTCAGATGCATTGTATGATAAAGAAAAAACTGCACGTTGAGGTTACAGATAAATTATAGCATAGTTGTTCACAACAGCTGTAGTACAATTCAGATTTAGTTATCGTTACTAGTAGTATCATCTTAGTGAAGCATCAACTAGCAGCTCCTTTTGTAATGCTGTAAAAACTGCGAGCCATACACAGCAAGTAAGTTCGGCAGCCTGAAACTCATATATCAACATCCCCTCCCGAGCTGGCTGAATCGCCGTCGCTGCCGTCACTATCACTACTGCTGCTCCCACTTCCGCTCCCACTCCCACTGCTGCTGCTGCTGCTCCCGCTCCCGCTAGAGCTAGAGGTGGCGTGCTCCACCTGCTGGCCTTCTGCATTGACTTGAGCCCGCAGGGCCTCAGCTGCATTAAGTCCCTCGTCAGCTTCATCATTTACATCTACATCAGCAACCTCATCATCCATGTCGAGCTGATTTGGTAAGTTGATGTCAAAACCGCGATAAGATGTCCCTTGTGCTGTGGCCATATTATTGGGTGAGCCATTGTCATCATCACCAAGTATGTCTAGGTTTTCATCTTGGTCATTTGGATCAGGTGAAAAGGAAAATGGGTCTGCGGTGACTGGTTGATATGTAGAGCTCCTGTTGTTGCTTCTTGGTTCTGTCATGGGCAAGGAAGCAGATGAGCATATATTACAATCTTGTCACAGAAATCAAGAAGTTCAGCATATCCTAAGAAACACAGCAAGCCTGCAACCATGGCTACCGAAAAAAAAGGCATGTTTCCTTTTGTCGTCATGCGGCCTCTTTTGGCTGCAAGCCTGCAACCATGGCTAGCTGGGTAGCATATGTGAGGTTATGGGTGAAGGACCAACTCATAAGGCACCATTGAAACAGGAGCTAGCTATCTCTTAGTAGTGTTATAGTTGATATACCATAAGTTAGGTTAGGATCGAGAGTTTTGAGTTTGAATACAATTGTTGAACAAGCCAAGAGTGGTTTCTGCATATAATGGGCTAGCATGCCCACGCTTTGAGATCAAAAGCAAGGAACAAAAGCCTGTGAGGCCTCGCTTAGGATGAGAGCCGCTAGCAAGGTTGGGAAATATCATGCAGCCAGCAAGCAATAACTATGTGAATATCCCTCAAGCGCAAATTCAGCTTTTGAAACGGATGATACTTATCCATTCTTATGCACAACTGTTCGGCCCTGACATGATTCTTTTCGTTATACCAAAACATTTCAGGGACAAAAAAACATTTCAGGGACAATAAAAGCATATTTTTATTGGGTTCACTTGCTTTTTAAGACTAGGTTCTAGTAGATATAAGCAGTAAATATGTAGTGATTGTAAAGATGTTAAGCTAATTTCATTGGGACATTGGGTTCATGTGAACCCTATGGTTACATGCTGGCTCCGCCACTGGACGATAGGAGAATATGAAACAAAATTTTACAGCCAAGCAAGTTCCAAATGTAAGTAGGACCCCCAAAAAAGGTGAATGTCTATCTGAGCAAAGTAACACCTGAAAAACAGGATTTTGAATCACAATGTGTGACATATTTAACTCCGTTCAAATTTAAGCGTTAAGGATTATAATCCTAGAAAAAATCCTCAGAAATTTTTCTAGAGTCAAAGCAGTGAAATACACGAGATGACTTGTTTGCTACCTCATGACATATACAAGAAGAAGCAGATTAAAGAAAAGAAAGCACATTGGTGTCAAGTTACCTGGATTTTCAGGTTCACCAATCTCAATGCGCTCAACCTCAACCTACAGGATATTCAGAATCACGGTTAGATACAAGTGCCTCTTGCAATACCAAACATTAGACTGATTGTACAACATCAAATCATGAAGGTTGGCAAAGATTCCATATAATACTTGTATAACCATATCGATGTCATCTGACAATTTTAACTATGACTTTAGGGCAAGAACTGATGCATACTTGTAAATAAATCTAGTCACAATGCGATATTGTGTCATATATATTGTGCAGGTGCACTTGCCACTCATGCAGTTTGAAAATGAACTTAGTCAGGTGAACCGGCACGGTACTATGATGCACATCTCCAGAGAAAGGGGGATCTATGCACGATAGACGATACAGGAGGATGGCATTGTTGGAGGGCGAGAGCGAAATGTCACGACGATGAGCAGAAGCAGCAGCAACAGTTTTGTGAATCACTGTTGCACTGGAGTGGTAACTGATAAAAGGCTGGGAATAACTGTTGCACTAGCAATATAAAACACATGCAGAAAGAACGGGAACGAAAAAAGGAATCGAGGTGTAAAACAGAGGATTGAAAAACAGCAGAAGAACACAGGAACAGGAAAGAAACGGGCGACTGTGAAACAGTAATTAGCTTTGAGCAAAAGAACTGACTGCAACAGAGAAACCATATTCAGGCAGCACCTAGTCTATGCACCATTCACCTACTGTACTGATATGGGACCCTATTACCTACTCCGCTGAGTGGTACTTGTGAATCAGCCAACCTATCCACAAGATCCAATGCAATTGCTGTAGGAAGACAGCCAGTGCACTACTCCCAACCTGCGTAGACACAGTATGCAAAAAACCACACATGCACAATATACTTGCACACCCCTCCATCATGAATCGCTACCATGAAAAACTGATAGATAATTTTTAGGCACAAAGTCTGAAGAACAAGAGTTTCTTTTGTAATCCTGCATAGCGTCCAACGGGGGTGTGAACACTAGCTATAGTTCATACACACCTTACCAAGTAAGCGATAGCAAACTGCAGGCTGTCAGGTTTGTTATGCAACCCGACTGACCTCAAACCAACCTCCCTGTACTATATATGAAAGCAGTGTATTAGCTGCAGTTATAAGCAGCATTAAAATTCTATCCAGTGGCTTACCTGTGTGCGTGAGAGAAGAGAGGGACTTATAACAGAAACAAGGGATGCATTGGTGGGATCTCTACTCTCTCTCTTGGCCTTGGGCTTCCGCAAAACAAGAAGTCAGACCTTAGTGCTTAAATGATGAACAGGTCCCTGAGCGCTACGCCTTACTGACTTAAAAACCATGCTACAAAGATAACATGGGTCTTATATTGTTCCAGAGGCTGCTAACAGCTTTTTGAACTGATTAGGGTTGAACTTAAGCAAAAGTGTGACTTTTCCCTGGCAATATACCTACTTAATACTAAGACATAGAGATGAAGCATCAATGGTGACAGCAAACTCCGGCAAACATATAATGGGCTTTATTATGTGGATGTTTAAAAATAACCTGTTATTTCATTTCCTATTCGTCCCATGGCCTAAAAATGAACAAATGATCAAACATTTACCTACATTTAGCTAGGGCATGTAACACGCTAACCGAACTTACCGGAACTGAGTGCATAGAAGGCTTGTTCATCGCAGGCAACTTGACAGCTTTCGCTGATGGAGGAGAATGAGATTCACCCATTCCATTAGTTGTAGCTGCCATGGAAGTTGTTGCAGACTCTCCCGGAACACGGACATGTCTTAATCTCTTGACAGCTCGATGCAATCGCTCCAAGCGAAAGGTCTCACCGTCGAAAAACAAGACACCATCATTATCCTTATACTCTTCTTGGTTTCCTTCAAATGTTACCTTTGGCTTGCCAGGCAGATTGTTATGAAATTCTACAGTTACCCGATTATCTTTGTTTTTCTGCAGAGAGCCAGCTTGAGTCTTATCAATGGATGCTGGCTTAAATTCATCTGCAACATCGAAATAAAATGATTTAATGCAAAACCGAATTTGGTTTATGCCTAATAAGAACATGTGAGCTTTCACGAATCAAAAAGGGTATTCAGTTCTGTTAGATGGTATATAGGAGGTAGCTTTGTTTGCTTCCTAGTCAATTATGAGTTATGCTTACCTTGATAAGTTGTGTAGTACGAGATTTACATAAAATGCATAAAAGAATAGCTTCCAGTAGCATATAGTAACAACTGGAAAGATTATACATGAAGCAAGAAGAACCAAAGACGGTTCTGAGATCAATATGAATGGCCCAAAGCATTACATATATCCCTGGAATGTGACCTTTAGGGAAGAAGAGTGTGATATAACTCAGTTGTGAAAGGTTGACTGTCACATGGAAATCAGACAGCAAAAACAAAAAGGTCGTTGCACTAAATTTTCAATAAAGGACTTGATGGTGCACACTGCAGAATGATAAGCATTGCCATGCCTACTTGAATCCTATGGGAAGATGAAGTGATTGTAACAAGAGAATTTTCCATGAGGTATGACCTAATGCTGTTTTCCTATAGGATTTACACTACGGGCTTGTTTGATTCAAAGGATTTTCAAAGGAATCTTGTTGGATTTTTAACCATAGGAATATTTTTCCTATAGGGCCCGTTTGGTTCAAAGGATTGAACCCTCCAAAATTCCTATGGATTGCTTTCCTATACTACAATCCTATAGGATTTCTAACAAGAGGTTAGATCTCTTGGAAAAATTCCTATGTGTCTATGACAACTATGCTATGCACTCAATCTCGATAGAAATTTCCTATGGCTTTCCTACGCTGCCATCAAACAACTAATTGTACCAATTCCCATAGGTTTTTTCTCATAGGATTCAAGGAAGCAGGTCATAGCAATCCTCCATTTTTCCTATTCCTCCACTTTTCCTATCCCATGAATCAAACAAGCCCTACAAGATTCCTATAGGATATGTTCCTATGAATCAAACAACTTGTGTAGGAAATTTTCCGGATCCAAATCCTACACAATTCTTATACAAATCCTACAAATCAAAGGAGCCCTAATCTGTTAGGAGTCCTAAAGATCTAAGGGTTATGCAATCATTACATAAAGATGATACGTATTTCGTAACCAACCAAGTGAGAAGAATCAATCTATTATATCCAATATTCAAGATGCTGAGTATTCTAATAATATCCAGCCAAGCAGGCAATCATAGCTTCACCATCTAATTGAGGAGTTAGTAGTCATAGAATGTTGGGTGTGTTCTGAATACCCAGATCATTTACTTAATTTTATCCAGAGTCAAGGTTCAAAAAAGCGCTAAGCACGCGGTAAAGCACCGCTTAGAGGAATTGAAGCTTAAGCTTTGTATGGAACCGTACCGACAGAAAACAGGGAAGCAATTCTGGGCATCTAGGAGCAAAGAGGTAGAGGAGAGTGGTGCTTGCTCCGGGGAAGGAGAGGCGGCGGAGGCAGGGAAGGGGCAACGCTAGTAGCGCCGCCATTGTTTTTGTGCATGTGTGCATGAAAGTGAAGAAGTCAGAGAAAGAGATAAGCAAAGTAGATGGACGGCTTAGATTAGAAATGATAAATGGCTCAGATTGGGTTACAGACTAGGGTTCGATAATGGGCCTTACTGGGCCAGCTCTGTAGCAGGAAAGAGACCATTAGCACGAGTCTCTTACGCCCTTATTGTGCTAGTGGACCTTATCAAGAGGTCAGCCGCTTATTGCCATCGCTCACGCTTATTTCCGCTTTTTGAACCATGTCCAGAGTTTTTTTTTTGAAGTAGCCATATATTTTATAAGACAATCTGGAGATTACATATATGGTCCGAGACAAACATGCTTGTCAAGCGAACTTGCACAACCAAACCCACAAGAAGTAAAACTAAAATTTCACTCTTGAAGAAATTTGTGCCTCGCCGAACTGTAGTCCACCATCGTTCTCCGCCGCCGCCAAGGAAGCATCGAAAAAAGAGGCAAACATCCGCCATACCCAAATCTGGAAGAGCACCTTCGCATACAGAGATGCTTTCCGAGCCGATGAACCGGACCGTCGCAAGCGACGAAACCGAGACTTTGTGGCACGTCGGCTGGGGATATTCCCCGTGGTCACCAGATCCCGACACCGTCAACTTCATCCAACGCAGTCGGAGAAGAGGAACGTCGTCGCCTCTCGTCGTCCACACACCCAACTGCAAGACAGCAAACAAACCTACAGCAGCTGACGCGACCACCACTCGCGAGAGTGCCGAACGCCAACCACCACACACGAATCTCACCGGATCAAGAGACCGGCGAGACGACCGGGCCACCTGCCTCTCGACGCTACCGGTAAGAGAAACGCCGAGATGGAGGAAAAGCAGGGGCAAATTATTCCGACGCGGCGCCATCTCCTCCATGGAAGAGCACCTCAAGGAAAGACTAGGCCAACCCTAACTACCGGCCGGAGCGAAGCCCGGGGTCCCCACCCCCTCCCGTCGCCGGAACGGCGGACGGAGGAGGCAGGGACCGGCGGCTTGCCGGAGTAGTTGGGGGCAGATGCGTCGCCTCCTCCTGGATCTGTTTTCACAGAGCGGTTCCAGAGTTGGGAATGAGTACCCAACCATGTCCAGAGTTACGCTTGGTTTGGCCCTTGAGGCCAAAATGGTCCCCCGTCGTACATGTGCATGTTATTTTCTTTAATGTAGAGCCGTAGGAGCCACTCCTGCTATAAGTTTCCTAATAAACTATGACTACTCAATGTTGTGCAGCCATGCCTCTTCAGCACCGCAGTTATCCAATTGTGAATCAAGGTTCAAAATATGTGTTTTCCCTATTTGATTGGAGATAGAAGAGGGATGAAACCACTTTTGATTTGGTGATGCAATGTGGTTGAGGATGAATCTTACCACACCATGTTTCCACGTAGAAGCCTCTGAAACAAAAGGAAGCAAGATCATCCATGGCAAGATATCAGGTATTAAAGTTCAAGTTCGTCCTATTTGTCCATGCCTAAGAAATGACATAGGCCCTCGACCAAATATACATGGGGAGGTCTAGGGCTAGAACTGTCTCCATCACCACGCATCTTGAAGACAAGCGTCAAGACCTGGAGGGGTGTAATATCATGGAGAACAACGGGTAATCCAAATAAGAGTGACTTTGAATAGTATTGTATTAGGAAGTTTTGGATTGGAGTCTAATCTGTTAGGAACAGTATTGTGTTATTTAAGGCCTAAGGGCTGATGAGTCCACTATATAAAGACCCTATGCATTTGATGATCAATAAAGCAAGAAGAATCGATCAGCCTTCAGGCCTCGCCTCCGCAACGTTGCTGACAGCTTGGATGGTTTGGAAATGGCGCAATGCCTGCGTCTTCGACAAAGATCAGCCTTCAGTTCCCTTGCTAGTAGAGAGAATTAGGGAAATTCTTTACGTTTTCTCGAAAAAAGAAGAATCAATTTATTCTCCCTCATCTTAACTTAATTATGTCTAATTCCCTGTAGTCATGCCTTGTTATCCCCCTGTAAATCACGGTTTAGAAAATCAGAACAATCCAGTTTGTTCTCGCTATCACTGTTCATCTATCATTCCTATACCGGTGGCTCCTCATTCAGAGTGAAACTGGGATATTTCGTCCACCATATGCCTATATCATATCTCAGTTATGCAAACCTTGTACAACAATATGGATCATGCTATGAACGAAAATGTAAAATGTAGCAGGCTTGATGCCAAAATTGAGTAACCGAGCCTGATCTGAAGGGGAGAAGTTCAAGCTAACAAAGAGTTTTGACAGCAACAAAGTCTGATATTAAAGAAAGCACAATTTTTTTGCATCTTTATACTGGAGCACTGAACCAGAACAAAGAATACGAGATGCTAAATAAAATAAGGCTGATTTATATATGGATGAATACAAAAAAAAATGCCGCCCATGGAATAGCTAAAGTTGATATATTCTTCTACTCCGTAACAATTAAACATCTCGACGATAATCACAACCCGAAGATCGGTAGCTGGACACGCTATGCCCCCACCCCCCGCGAATATGATGAATTCCAAGAACTCGAATACCAAAGCACAGATCCCAAACCCTACCTTTGGTTGAAGAAAACCGCTACCCACCTCAACGAGGTACACATGGATTAATCGCGGATACAGATCGTATTCTAAGGTAATGGGGCTACTAACCATGAAACTTTGACTAGCCGCCGATGCGATTGGCGATAACCACCAAAGATAACAGAGGGGACAATCGAGATCTTACAGCGGAGCGTGCAGTACTTGGCGGTAGGGGAGGGGTGGCTGCAGGAGGACCCCAGTCGGAGCTCGTACCACCGGTTCGCTTGCGGCGCAGAGCTCGGCTCACCGCTGTTGGTGCTCGCCATACCCACGCCGCTGTGGCGCTTCGGTCGAGCGCTGGATTGAGACGGCGAGTATTATCGGGTCTACGGGTATGTTTGGTTTGTTCCAAGATTGCCCTAGGCGCTGGCGTCCCTACTACTTCTTACGGTCTCGCCTTGTCATCCTCACGGTGGCGCTTTCTGCTCATCACCTCTTTCAAAGAAGCGGTGTCATTCGACGCGTCTGAGGAACTTGTGTCCTCCTCTTCCTCGACGGTGCTCGCCAACTTCGCCTTCACTTTCGCCTTCGCCTCCGCCTTCGTTCGGGCTGCCACCGCCTCAGCCTCCTCCTCCTCCTCCTCCTCCTCCTCCTCCTCCTCCTCCTCTTTGGCCTCCCTTTCCTCGACGTTGTTCGGCGGCGGGGAATCATCGTTGCTAGGCGTCGCAGCTTTGTCCCACCAGTGGTGCCATCCCGGCGGCTTACCCTCGTTGTCGGTGTCTGATGGAAGCTGAGAGAGGTCGCTCATTGTGAGAGAGGAGAGGTTTCGATGAATGGCGGTCGGTTGTAGATCGGAAAGCACATACCTAGGGGTCTTATTGAGCGTGGATGAACGGCGCAGATGTCGAAAAGAGCGGCGGTTGCTCTTCCGCGGAGTTCGCGCTCCATTTCGGCGGTTCGCGTGTCGATCGACGCGGTTGCCAATGCGATGGTCCCCCTTCCCGGCAACTGCACCGTGGCTACATAGGCGGCGGTTGAGCGTCCGACCCGCTGACGCGTCGGGTCCACGTCTCCTCGCCTTGCTTCTCGTTGTGTCCGGTGTGCCCGGAGCGTCCCATGTGTAGTGGGGACGGGCTCGGGGTGCCGGACACCGTATTGGGCCGCGCTGGACAAAAAGAGCCTTTGGGGCACGCGGCTGGGAACGATTTTTTGTCCGGCACGCTCCAAATCCCTTTAGGGGCGCTTTAGGGGACGTGGCTGGAGATGCTCTTAGACCATCTTCACTAGTTGGTGCTTCCCACGCGAAATTCGGTGCTATTTAGCCTCGGATGAGTGAAACTTTCGGTCTGGGGAGATCTAGTTTTCCAGCAGCGAGCCTAGGGGACACGGCGAAAAACTTAAAATATGAACGAAATTTGGAGAAACACAACGAAATTAGGCTAAATTTGTACATATTAGACGAGTTTGAAGTTTATTCGTCGAATTCTTACATATATATATGAATTCGACGTAAAAGCAATAGATAAAAACAAAAAAAATGGCGTCTACATGCCAAAATAGTGATAGAACGCCGTGTAGCCGCCGGCGTCGTCGTCGGAGCCGTCGTCTTTGTCGTTCGGAGGCGTCGCGTGCGGCTGGTGTCTGCTGCCCTGGCCTGGGTCTCCGACACGTCGAGGCAAAGGCGACGGCGCTCCCCCGTCGTCGTCGCTGTCGTCAAGGACGACGACGCGGCGGGCGCGGCGCCGCGCTGCCTCCTCGAGCAGCCGCTGCTGGCGCTCCGCATCCTCCTTCTCCCACTCCGCCTTCGACCAGGCGAGTGCCGCGTCGAGCGGCATCTGGAGATCGGCGGGGACAAGGTCTTTCTTCGACTGCGCTAGCACCGCCTCGAGGATGGCGTCGTCCTCGGTGTCGAGGGAGGTCGCTGGCGTCGGCTCCTTCTTCGGCTTTCGCAAGCGCCCGTCGGCGTGGCCGTCTTCTCCCTCGCGTTTGATGCGGACGAGGGGGCTCACGAAGGCGACAGGCGCCTCTCGTGGATAACTACCCCACCGCCTCGGTTGCGCGGCGGCGAGATGGGCTCCGGCTTGACGGCGCGGAGCTGCGTTGTCGGAACTGGTGGCGGCGTAGTCCCCGCGGAGCGTGATCCCGATGCCGACCCGAAGGACGACGAGGTGGATGTTGGCAAAGGGATAACTGACACGCGTGAAGCACACGTCCGTTGGGAACCCCAAGTGGAAGGTGTGATGCGTATAGAAGCAAATTTCCCTCAGTATGAAACCAAGGTTATCGAACCAGTAGGAGTCAAGGAGCACGTGAAGGTTGTTGGTGGAGGAGTGTAGTGCCGCAACACCAGTGAAACCGGCGCCAACGTGGAACCTGCACAACACAATCAAGATACTTTGCCCCAACGTAACAGTGAGGTTGTCAATCTCACCGGCTTGCTGAAAACAAAGGATTACACGTATTGTGTGGAAGATGATGTTTGTTTGCAAAGAACAATAGAGAACAATGATTGCAGTAGATTGTATTCAGATGTAAAAGAATGGACCGGGGTCCACAGTTCACTAGTGGTATCTCTCCAATAAGATAAATAACATGATGAATGAACAAATTACAGGTGGGCAATTGACAAATAAAGATTCAATACATATCATGATGATCACTATGAGATTTAATCAGGGCATTACGACAAAGTACATAGACCGCTATCTAGCATGCATCTATGCCTAAATAGTCCACCTTCAGGTTAGCATCCGCACCCCT
The DNA here is from genome assembly GCA_030979885.1 of Lolium multiflorum. Taxonomy (NCBI): domain Eukaryota; kingdom Viridiplantae; phylum Streptophyta; class Magnoliopsida; order Poales; family Poaceae; genus Lolium; species Lolium multiflorum. The sequence continues at coordinate 341,114,387 of CM061748.1, forward strand.
TCCAGTATTAAGTTGCAAACAACAGACAATTGCATTAAGTATGGTGCGTAATATAATCAACACAAATATCCTTAGACAAAGCATCGATGTTTTATCCCTAGTAGCAACAGCACATCCACAACCTTAGAACTTTCTGTCACTGTCCCAGATTCAATGGAGGCATGAACCCACTGAGCGGGCAACACCGTAGAGCCGGGAACGACTAGGGCTGCGGCTGGCCCCAGTCCCTCAGAGCGACGGCCCGCAAAGCCTCCTGGTCGCGCGCCGATGCAAATTGCAGGCGTGCCACCTGACCTATACCTGGTCGGAAGGTGTGGATGATGCCTCGCTTAGTTTCTGCAGGGCACACACGTACACGTTAAATACGAGCCTCGATCGGCTCTCGGGTTGTCCTGTGAATCGGCTCATGGAGCCGATCCACCCATGATTCGTCCGAGGTGGCCGAATATATGGTGGTCCTGCTTGATCATGATAAAGCATATGAGATCCACGACGATCTGGGGTTTCACCGCATAATCGGATCATCCTACTCACGATTGGGCCGCGCGCTCACGCACGGTAAACGTAAGCCAGCCCTAGACAAGGCCTAAAAACCAACACTAGGTTGATCCTCGGAACGTCCTGTCTAGGGGCAGCAAACTACACCCTGCATGCCTGGATCCTCCAACCCTTTGTAAGGCCTAACTATTGCAGATGTTAAACTAATCCTTGATGAATCAAGGAGCGACCGTAACGGATCAGATCTACTAAATAACGATCAAGCGGGGTGCCGCCCCTGCACCCATGATGAGGTACAGGGACGGCTAGATGCGCAAGGGTTGCACTACGACAGCATATGATACTAGGAACAATGCTAACCCTAACACATCTATGATAACTACGTTGCTCGCCATCAAAAAGGCTTCAGTACGAGCAACGCTTGAACAACTAGGCAGGCTCGTGCTGCCTAGATCGCGAGATGCGATCTAGGTAGCATGGTGCTTACCGGAGGAACCCTCGAGACGAAGGAGTTGGCGATGCGCCGAGATTGGTTTGTGTTGAACGTTGGTTGTTGTTTATTCCATAAACCCTAGGTACATATTTATAGTCCAGGGGACTTTCTAATGTGGGCGTGCACTAAACCGTGCACGAGATAAACTCTAAACTCTACGTAACCTACTATAAAGATACACGGGCTAACTAGCCCAAACTTGGTGAACAAGGCCGATTCACATATCTCTTCTATATGTATATCTTCAAGTCCATCTTGATCGCGGCCCACCTCTGACTTGGTCAAATTCTGGTGATAACACATGCCCCCCTGGTTTTGGAAATGACATTTCCAAAATCATTATGCTTTTCTCTCGTAGGGTCATGTCGTGGCAGAGCAGAACCGTCGCAGAGTCCTTCATCATGATAACTTGCCTCCTCAACTTCTCTGCACGATTTGACGGTTTCGGCACCACTTCCTCGAAACTGCTGTGGCATTGAATTTCTATCATGCCCTCTTTTATTTAACCGCCCCAAACAGTTCTCTGCATCCCCTTCGCATTAGCACCCAAAAACCCTCCTGCGCCACCATGTCCTCTTCCTCCTCTGCCTCATCGGATCTTTCCACCCAGTCCTCTTCATCTCGCGAGCCGACGCCGGAGCACAACCCGGCGGAGGTCCATGCGGCCAACATCCGCCGTGCCATTGCGGCCGGGGAGGAGTCAGATCATGACTTCTCCATCTGGTCAGAGGACGACAAGTCCCTGACTGATGGGGAGAGCGATCTCCGCTTCCTCGCCGACAAGGAAGCGGTGGAAGAAAGCGATGATGATCGCTTCCCCTGGGATGGGGCCACCTCCGAGGAGGTGAAGGAGGACGAAGAGGAGGATGACGACGACGACAGCTCCCCCGACGAGCCGCCGGCCAAGCGCCATTGCCCCTGGCCGGGGAACCTGAGTGACTTCGACAGCGACGACGACGACGACGACAGACGAGGACAATGAAGGTCCCGCCGGCGGCCGCTGGAGCAGCGATGACGAGCCGGCCGGGAGCAGCGCCGACAGCGGCGATGACGGCGATGACGAGGGCAGCAACGGCCCATAGATAGGGCCCGTAGCATAGGATCCGTAGAAGTAGGCGGGGCAATGCATCCCCTTTTGAGGGCAATCAGCTCTACTATGTAAGAAATCTCGCCTATTAATAAAGAACTTTCCCCCAATTTGATTTGCCGATTTCTTCTGAGCCCAATTGAGCCGATCCCTTCTTCCACTGACCTTGCCGATTCGTTCCTTTTGCCAATGCATGATGAGCCGATAGCCCCGCATCGGTCCTTCAAGATTCGCCCTTCCCTTCTTCAACCGATGATTTTCTAAATTTGGTAGAAAATGCAGTATCTTCAGGAAAACCTTTGAACTTTCCTAACCAAACCCAATAATGTTCTTCAATAATCATCACTTGTGAAGAAGGTTGCAATGAAGGACCAGCCGATGGTATCCCAATCGGCTTTTAAACAGAGCAAAACAGAGCATCCACCAGGCCTGCTGCCCCCCGAGCCTTACTCGAGGCGAGACTGTCAAAGAGAATGTGCCAAAGCCGATCCCCTTTCTTCCTCAGACAGCCGGAACTTGATTCAGGAATCCAAATCGGCTCGAAGCAACGGAAGGCACCACCGTTGGCCTGAATTTGGTGAAGACTCGATAAACATAGCATAACGCCGCTAGAGTCGATGCCCATGTACGGCTTCTTGTATCCTTAAGTCGATGTCTGCTGCATCGGCTGCGCTCAAAATTTTTTGAATTTTTTAGGCCGATTTGTGTGTCGGCCCCCATATTTGATAGTATTATCTCATATCCTCGTGTTTTATCCATCTAGGTGCCCCCCGAGCCGATTCTGTCAAGAGAATTGATGGTATCGGCTCTTCAGATAGTCCTTGTTGGGTCAAACGTTGATCCCAGGCAGAATGGATGGTGAGGATAATTTTGGCCGATCGCTGGAATCGGCCTCCACGTTGCTTGCTTGGTGAAGGTTTTGTAATATCCCTTCAACAGTTTCGGAGGGCCGATCGCAAGGATCAGCCTCGCCACGTTGCTTATTGACGTAGTCTTGCTACTCGTCCATGTCGGTGGATAAAACCAGCCCAATCTCCGATTTTATCACGTTGGAGCGCTTGCTGATGTCCACCTTGGGTGCAACGTGTGATCGTGGAGGTCTACACTCCGCCGGACGAACGAGCACCATGTTCGTGCCAGCCGATGTTTCATCATCGGCTTTCCTTTGCTTGGGGCGCCATTCTTTTCTTTGCGGCAGCCCCCCCTCATCCAGGGTCCTCTGGACTTTCGCAGCCAGATCAGGTCGTGCCTTCCTCGCGTATGCAAGTATAACCTTTCGGCTTCCTCCAAACCGCGCAATCGCTGAACCCTGCGTTTTTGTGAATGGCTGAGACCGTCAGGGCACCACCTTGGACGGTGGCACCTATCTTCTTCATCTTCCCCCTCGTCTTCCGAATCCTCGAGATCTTCCAACAGAGGGGTCTCAGCACGTCTGTTTTGCGGTGGGAGAGGTCCTAAGCGCTCGAACACGGACACGTTGGCTGCCTCCTTCTTTTTCTGGTTGCATTCTGGGCAGTTGCCGATTGTTGGTAATCGGCTCATTCCTGAATCCCAGCAGTGTCTGAAGAAAGGGCAGTCCCAATGCCTGTCCGTATCGTCCTGCTCCCTGGCGTGGCGCTCCTGCCGTTCCTCATCGTGATTATGCCGACGATGTCTTCTGTCGTTTCTAGCCATACGGCCTCTTTCATCATCGTCGCCGTGTTGCCGGCGTTGATCATACCGACTCACGTACTTATTGAGGAGGTGATCAGAGAGGGGTCGTTGATATCTTATGTTCTTAACTTCCCCCTCTGTGACATAGCGCTTGCCATCTTGACGGAGCCGATCGCATGGAGCGGCCCCCTCTGTGTCCTTGCTCTGAGAGCAGCTGTCCTCATCCCCGTCCTTCTCAGAGCGGTGTCCAAGCTCTACCATGCTGATGTTGGCTGAGAAATCAGGCTGGCACCCTCCGAGGTGGGCGAACTCCACCATGTTGACGGCGGGGAAGGGTGTGTGTCGACCTTCATGGCGTACTGGTTAAAAATTAACCGCCCATTTTCTATTGCCATTTGGATCTGCTGACGCCACACCCTGCAGTCGTTAGTGGTGTGGGTGAACGTGTTATGCCACTTGCAGTATGGCTTTCCGTTCAGCTCTTGCACCGTGGGAACTTTGTGGCCTTCGGGAATCTTTATATGCTTCTCCGCGAGTAAGAGATCGAAAATCTGCTCGGTTTTCGTCACGTCGAAGTCGAATCCTCTTGGAGGTCCTGGTGGCTTCACCCATTTGCAGGTTACTGGGCCTGCAGCTCGAGTCCACTCAGCCACGCGACCTCTTGTTCTCCCGTAGCGACCTCATCTTCGCCTGCGTCGACCATGGTAACCACCCGCTTGAACTTGTCCTGGTAGATGATGACCCACAAGTATAGGGGATCGCAACAGTCTTCGAGGGAAGTAAAACCCAAATTTATTGATTCGACACAAGGGAGGTAAAGAATACTTATAAGCCTTAACAACTGAGTTGTCAATTCAGCTGCACCTGGAAAAGCACTAGTAACAGGGGTGATGTGAAAGTAGCAGTAATATGAGAGCAATAGTAGTAACACAGCAATAATAGCAATATGAGAGCAATGGTACCAGAAAATAGTTGACATGTAGAACGAGTATATGATGATGCGAGATGGACCGGGGTTCCCAGCTATCTACACTAGTGGTAACTCTCCAATAACAAGTGTTGGGTGAACAAATTACAGTTGGGCAATTGATAGGATTGATAAGGCATTAAGAAAGAACATCAATTCATTAATCATGTAGGCATGTTTTCCATATTTAGTCGTACGTGCTCGCAATGAGAAACTTGCACAACATCTATTGTCCTACCAGCCGGTGGCAGCCGGGCCTCAAGGGAATCTACTGGATATTAAGGTACTCCTTTTAATAGAGCACCGGAGCAAAGCATTAACACTCCGTGAAAACATGTGTCCCTCACATCACCGCCATCCCCTCCGGTTGTCCCGATTTCTGTCACTTCGGGGCCTTTGGTTCCGGACAGTGACATGTGCATACAACTTGTAGATACAATCTAAGCAATAATTATAGAGCTCAAATCTAAGATCATGCCACTCGGGCCCTAGTGACAAGCATTAAGCATAACAAGATTGCAGCAACAATAACTTCACAAACTTTATAGATAGACTAATCATAATGTATCATCCATCGGATCCCAACAAACACAACACCGATTACATCAGATGGATCTCAATCATGTAAGGCAGCTCATGAGATCATTGTATTGAAGTACATGGGGGAGAGAATACCAACTAGCTACAGCTAGAACCCGTAGTCCATGGGGGAACTACTCACGGAGCATGATGGAGGCGATGGCGTTGATGGAGATGGCTTAGGGGCACTTCCCCGTCCGCGAGTGCGGGACAGAGACTCTGTCCCGGGTGGAGTTTCGCGATGGCGGCGGCGCCCAGAGTCTTTCTGGAGTTTCGTCAAGTGGTACGGTGTTTTTAGGTCGAAAGGGATTTTATAGGCGAAGAGGCGGCGCGGGGGCACACAGGGCGCCACACCACGGCCGGCGGGCCCGGGCCGCGCGCCGCCCTATGGTGTGGTGGCCCTCGCCCCCTCCAGGCTCTTCTTCGGTCTGGGCCTTCGGGAAAAATAGGAGGTTTGGTCTTCGTTTCGTCGAATTAGAGAATATTGCCGAACAGCCTTTCTGGAACCAAAAGCAGACAGGCTGACACTGTGGCATCTTGTTAATAGGTTAGTTCCGGAAAACGCATAAAAACATTATAAAGTGCAAGCAAAACATGTAAGTATTGTCATAAAACAAGCATGGAACATCAGAAATTATCGATACGTTGGAGACGTATCAGCATCCCCAAGCTTAGTTCTGCTCGTCCCGAGCAGGTAAAACGATAACAAAGATAATTTCTGAAGTGACATGCTACTTACATAACCTTGATCATACTATTACAAAGCATATGAAATGAATGAAGTGACTCAAGGCAATGATCTATAGTTGCTAACAAATAGATAACATATAGCAAAACTTTTCATGGAAAGTACTTTCAAGACAAGCATCAAAAGTCTTGCACAAGAGTTAACTCATAAAGCAATAAGTTCATAGTAAAGGCATCGAAGCAACACAAAGGAGGATATAAGTTTCAGCGGTTGCTTTCAACTTTCAACATGTATATCTCATGGATATTGTCAACATAGAGTAATATGATGAATGCAAATATGCAAGCATGTAAGAATCAATGCACAGTTGACACAAGTGTTTGCTTCTAAGGTGGAAGGAATTAGGTAACTGACTCAACATAAAAGTAAAAGAATGGCCCTTCTACGAGGAAGCATCGATTGCTATATTTGTGCTAGAGCTTTGGTTTTGAAAACATATAGAGAGCATAAAAGTAAAATTTTGAGAAGTGTTTGTTGTTGTCAACGAATGGTAGTGGGTACACTAACTACCTCATCAACCAGACTTTCAAGAGCGGCTCCCATGAAGGACGTTATCTCTACCAGCAAGGTAGATCATCCCTCTTCTCTTTTGTTTACACATGTACTTTAGTTTAGTTTTTCTTTATTTATGGATGACACTCCTCCCAACCTTTTGCTTACACAAGCCATGGCTAACCGAATCCTCGGGTGCCTTCCAACATTCACATACCATGGAGGAGTGTCTATTTGCAAAATTAAGTTGCTTACTGATGAATCAGAGCAAAACATGTGAAGAGAATTATTAATGAAAGTTAATTAATTGGGGCTGGGAACCCCATTGCCAGCTCTTTTTGCAAAATTATTGGATAAGCGGATGTGCCACTAGTCCATTGTGAAAGTCTGTCAAAAGTAAATGACAAGGTTGAAAGCTAAACACCACATACTTCCTCATGAGCTATGAAACATTAACACAAATTGAGAAGCATTTTGAATTATTTAAAGGTAGCACTCAAGCAATTTACTTTGGAATGGCGGGAAATACCACATAGTAGGTAGGTATGGTGGACACAAATGGCATAGGTTTTGGCTCAAGGTTTTTGGATGCACGAGAAGTATTCCCTCTCAGTACAAGGTTTAGGCTAGCAAGGTTGTTTGAAGCAAACACAAGTATGAACCGGTACAGCAAAACTTACATAAGAACATATTGCAAGCATTATAATACTCTACACTGTCTTCCTTGTTGCTCAAACACTTTTACCAGAAAATATCTAGACCTTAAGAGAGATCAATTATGCAAACCAATTTTAACAAGCTTTACGGTAGTTCTCCACTAATAGGTTTAAACTACATGCAAAAACTTATGATCTACTTGAGAGCTCAAAACAATTGCCAAGTATCAAATTATCCAAGACATATGAGGCATTTTCTTTTCCCAACCAAATAAAGATAAATATTGTAGCTTCCAACTTTTATCATTGAACATTAAAAGTAGAACGAAGAACAAGTGTTCATATGAAAAAGCGGAGCGTGTCTCTCTCCCAAACAAGGATTGCTAGGATCCGAATTTATTCAAACAAAACAAAAATAAAAGCACACAGACGCTCCAAGTAAAGCACATAAGATGTGACCGAATAAAAATGTAGTTTCAATAGAAGAAACCTGATAAGTTGATGAAGAAGGGGATGCCTTGGGCATCCCCAAGCTTAGACGCTTGAGTCTCCTTAAAATATGCAGGGATGAACCACGGGGCATCCCCAAGCTTAGACTTTTCACTCTTCTTGATCATATATCATCCTCCTCTCTTGACCCTTGAAAACTTCCTTCACACCAAACTTCTCATAAACTTCATTAGAGGGGTTAGTACTCAAAAAATTTGAATCCACCTTGGTCCTGTAGTGACACATTGCAAGAACTCAATAAAACATTAGCTACAGCTCTCCACGTCTAGAAAGCCTCACATAAAGTCCACAAGAGACAATGCAAAAAACAGAGACAGAATCTGCCAAAACAGAACAGCCAGTAAACACGAATTTTTACGGGGTACTTCCGTTGCTCAAATCAGAAAACTCAAAACTAATGAAAGTTGCGTACATATCTGAGGATCACGCACGTAAATTGACAGATTTTTCTGAGTTTCCTACAGAGAAATTTGCCCAGATTCGTGACAGATAGAAATCTGTTTCTGCGCAGGAATCCAAATCTAGTATCAACCTTCGATTAGAGGCTTCACTTGGCACAACAAAACACAAAACTAAGATAAGGAGAGGTTGCTACAGTAGTAAACAACTTCCAAGACACAAATATAAAACAAAGTACTGTAGCAAAATAACACATGGGTTATCTCCCAAGAAGTTCTTTTCTTTATAGCCATTAAGATGGGCTCAGCAGTTTTAAATGATGCACTCGCAAGAAATAGTATTTGAAGCAAAAGAGAGCATCAAAAAGCAAATTCAAAACACATTTAAGTCTCACATGCTTCCTATGTAAAGGAATCTTGTAAATAAACAAGTTCATGAAAAGCAAAGTAACAAGCATAGGAAGATAAAACAAGTGTAGCTTCAAAAATTTCAGCACATAGAGAGGTGTATTAGTACCATGAAAATTTCTACTACCATATTTTCCTCTCTCATAATAATTTTCAGTAGCTTCATGAACAAACTCAACAATATAACTATCACATGCAGCATACTTTTCATGATTTCCAAACACATAATTTTTATCAAGCTCAAATATAGTAGGATCAAAACTTCCAAACTCACTTTTATCAATAATATAACAAGGTGATCGATCAATCTCAAGAGATATGGGACACATAGATAATGTCAAGAACTCTCCAATCCCATTTTCATTAGTAGTACAATTAATATTATCAAGTAACATAGGACCATCATCTAGAGCTTTATCATAAACATTTGCTAAGCAAAATTCTTTAGTACCATGCATTTCGACATCAGGCACAAACAAAGCATTATCATAAGATTTATCAAAGTAGCATGGATTATCATATATAACAGTAGCATAATTATTCTCACAAGTTTTACTTATAGGTACTATTTCAAGAGAATCCACAGGAACATAACATTCAACCTCTTCCGGCAAGCATGGAGGACAATCAAATAGTGTAAGAGATAAAGAGTTACTCTCATTAGAAGGTTGGCATGGGTAGCTAATCCATTCTTCCTCCTTTTGTTCGTCGCTCTCTTCTTCTTTTTCATCCAATGAGCTTTCAGGTTCATCAATTTCCTCCTCCTTTTCATCCAATGAGCTTTCAGGTTCATCAATTTCTTCTTCCACCGGTTCCTGCAAATTGTGAGTGCATTCTTGTGCATTAATGTGTCTCTCTTTATAATCAAGGATATAAGGATTCCTACTGTAGCATTCTATGCATGAATTAAGGATAGTAGAGACATAATCTTTAAGGTCCTTACAAATAGCACAAGTTTCATAATTCTCAACCATGAAGGATTCTATCTCGGAGGCTCCCATAAATAAGACAAATTGTTCTACCTCTTCGAACCCATAATGAATATAGCAATTCCGATTATAGTTCTTAATTAAAAATTCCTCACTAAAGCCACATTGAAATTTAAGATGTTTAGTATCCTGTTGAGAGCAACAGTTTATATCATGGCGTCTAAGCAAGATTTCAGCAATTGTATTCAATTTTTCTATCATAGCACTCATTATTTTACCAGTTCTTGATTCTCTATAATTATTATAACATTCTATAAGCTCCAAGTAGGTTGTTGGTTCTCCCATAACAGCAGTTTTTAATTTTTAGATTTTTCAAATTTTTATGGATTTTTGGGTATATGAGGAAAATAAAACAAGACAAAAAGAAACTAAGCAAAAGTAAACTACGCAAAATAATACTAGACAGAAATAAACTAAGCACAAATAAACTAAACAAAAGTAAACTAGCAAGACAAAATAAAATAAATGCAGAGAGAGATGTAGAGTGTACTCCCCAGGTGAACTTATGAGTAGAGCTATGCCTCCCCGGCAACGGCGCCAGAAAATAGTCTTGATGACCCACAAGTATAGGGGATCGCAACTTCGAGGGAAGTAAAACCCAAATTTATTGATTCGACACAAGGGAGGTAAAGAATACTTATAAGCCTTAACAACTGAGTTGTCAATTCATGTTGGAAAAGCACTAGTAACGGGGTGATGTGAAAGTAGCAGTAATATGAGAGCAATAATGTGTAACACAGCAGCAGTAATAGCAATATGAGAGCAATGGTACCAGAAAATAGTTGACATGTAGAACGAGTATATGATGATGCGAGATGGACCGGGGTTCCCAGCTATCTACACTAGTGGTAACTCTCCAATAACAAGTGTTGGGTGAACAAATTACAGTTGGGCAATTGATAGGATTGATAAGGCATTAAGAAAGAACATCAATTCATTAATCATGTAGGCATGTTTTCCATATTTAGTCGTACGTGCTCGCAATGAGAAACTTGCACAACATCTATTGTCCTACCAGCCGGTGGCAGCCGGGCCTCAAGGGAAACTACTGGATATTAAGGTACTCCTTTTAATAGAGCACCGGAGCAAAGCATTAACACTCCGTGAAAACATGTGTCCCCATCACATCCCCTCCGGTTGTCCCGATTTCTGTCACTTCGGGGCCTTTGGTTCCGGACAGTGACATGTGCATACAACTTGTAGATACAATCTAAGCAATAATTATAGAGCTCAAATCTAAGATCATGCCACTCGGGCCCTAGTGACAAGCATTAAGCATAACAAGATTGCAGCAACAATAACTTCACAAACTTTATAGATAGACTAATCATAATGTATCATCCATCGGATCCCAACAACACAACACCGATTACATCAGATGGATCTCAATCATGTAAGGCAGCTCATGAGATCATTGTATTGAAGTACATGGGGGAGAGAATACCAACTAGCTACAGCTAGAACCCGTAGTCCATGGGGGAACTACTCACGGAGCATGATGGAGGCGTGGCGTTGATGGAGATGGCTTAGGGCACTTCCCCGTCCGGCAGGGTGCCGGGACGAGACTCTGTCCCCGAATTGGAGTTTCGCGATGGCGGCGGCGCCCCTGGAGTCTTTCTGGAGTTTCGTCAAGTGGTACGGTGTTTTTAGGTCGAAAGGGATTTTATAGGCGAAGAGGCGGCGCAGGGGGCACACAGGGCGCCACACCACGTGCCGGCGCGGGCCCCAGGCCGCGCCGCCCTATGGTGTGGTGGCCCTCTGGCCCCTCTCCGACTCTTCTTCGGTGTTCTTCCGGGAAAAATAGGAGGTTTGGTCTTCGTTTCGTCGAATTCGAGAATATTGCCCGAACAGCCTTTCTGGAACCAAAAACAGCAGAAACAGGAACTGCACTGTGGCATCTTGTTAATAGGTTAGTTCCGGAAAACGCATAAAAACATTATAAAGTGCAAGCAAAACATGTAAGTATTGTCATAAAACAAGCATGGAACATCGAAATTATCGATACGTTGGAGACGTATCGAGAACATCTGGTGGCTGTTCATATCTTCAGACCAACCATGCGTGACGGGTAGTCCGCTTGGGAGGCCACGTCCTTGATCGATGATGACAGACCCACCACCGCCAACTGCTTCCTTTTCGCTTACGTGAACCGAATAGCATCGGTTCCTAACGGTCCTGAAGCGCTGGATGTATTCTGACACTGTTCGCCGCGCGTCGTACTTGTGCTAGATCGGCAATGCCAGCCTCGGAAGCCTCTGAGTGATATTGCTCATGGAACCGTTCTTCCAGCTGCTTCCAAGTCTGGATTGAGTTCGGTGGCAGCGACGTGTACCAGCCGAAAGCCGATCCTGTGAGGGACTGTGAGAAGTACCTCACGCGCAGCTCGTCGATGCTGAGATCATGCCCAGCTGTGCCAAATATCGGCTCACATGCTCGATGGAGCTGGAGCCATCTGATCCGCTGAACTTTGTGAAGTCCGGGAGCCGATATTTGGGTGGTAGCGGGATCAATTCGTACTCGTTGGGGTACGGCTTGGTATAGCCGATCGCCTTTCTTTTCGGCATCATGCCGAACTGATCTTTCAGGATCGTACAAATTTGATCTGCAGGTGCCGAACCCTGAAGATTCGTCGGAGTGGCGTACTTAACCAGCCATGCCTGTTTCTCTGGTTCTGAGCCAACTGCAGGAGCTGGGCTCGGGAGTTTTGTCGGGGTGGCGTATTTAGCTAGCCACGTTTGCTTCTCGGGTCTGCCTCCGACGTTCCTCCTGTTGCCCCAGAAGTCCCTGCTATAGCGACCTGGTTCGAGGGTGCCCAGTGCTGCAGTCTGGCACGTATGCGCATGCGTACCCGTGCGGGATCTCCTTGGGCGCGTCCTGTAGGAATTGGTAGTCACTGGGGTCACCACCAATCTTGTAGACGACATAGGCCGATGAGTTCGGCGCTTCGGGCGCTGCCAACGCGAACGGCAGCGGTGGACGGGACTGGAGTAGCAATTCCCCTTGGTGAGTCCCTAGGGCTGGTCCTGACGGAGAGTACGATGGCTCATGATCTCCTGGATCACGCGCAGCGCGACGCGCTCCAACGTATTCACCAGGCTCTCAGAATGGCGGTGCAGCGAATGAGCCACCATGAAGTTGATCTCCTGACGCAGCGACCTGGTGCGTTCTTCTGACGGGGTGGATAGGTCCACTCCATCAAGTGCGCCGTCAGGTGAGAACCCCTTCCATGATGCCATGGGAGCGGGTCCTGTGGAAAGAGCCGATGAGGTCGGCTTCGAGGAGGACCTTGACCTCGTCGTACTTCTTCTTGAGCTCGCCATGAGCTCCTCGTAGGTGACCGGAGTTTCTTCCGCCATCTCGATGTGGATGGCGAGGTGGTTGTTGAAGATTGTCGTTGAAGATGGTCCCACCGGGCGTGAGAATGTGTTGACGTCGAGAAACCCACCGGCGGGCAGTGGTGGTCAACACCGTAGAGCCGGGAACGACTAGGGCTGCGGCTGGCCCCGTCCCTCGAGCGACGGCCCGCAAAGCCTCTGGTCGCGCGCCGATGCAAATTGCAAGGGCGTGCCACGACCTATACCTGGTCAGGAAGGTGTGGATGATGCCTCGCTTAGTTTCTGCAGGGCACACACGTACACGTTAAATACGAGCCTCGATCGGCTCTCGGGTTGTCTGTGAATCGGCTCATGGAGCCGATCCACCCATGATTCGTCCGAGGTGGCCGAATATATGGTGGTCCTGCTTGATCATGATAAAGCATATGAGATCCACGACGATCTGGGGTTTTCACCGCATAATCGGATCATCCTACTCACGATTGGGCCTCGCGCTCACGCACGGTAAACGTAAGCCAGCCCTAGACAAGGCCTAAAAACCAACACTAGGTTGATCCTCGGAACGTCCTGTCTAGGGGCAGCAAACTACACCCTGCATGCCGCTGGATCCTCCAACCCTTTGTAAGGCCTAACTATTGCAGATGTTAAACTAATCCTTGATGAATCAAGGAGCGACCGTAACGGATCAGATCTACTAAATAACGATCAAGCGGGGTGCCGCCCCTGCACCCATGATGAGGTACAGGGACGGCTAGATGCGCAAGGGTTGCACTACGACAGCATATGATACTAGGAACAATGCTAACCCTAACACATCTATGATAACTACGTTGCTCGCCATCAAAAAGGCTTCAGTACGAGCAACGCATGAACAACTAGGCAGGCTTGTGCTGCCTAGATCGCGAGATGCGATCTAGGCAGCATGGTGCTTACCGGAGGAACCCTCGAGACGAAGGAGTTGGCGATGCGCCGAGATTGGTTTGTGTTGAACGTTGGTTGTTGTTTATTCCATAAACCCTAGGTACATATTTATAGTCCAGGGGACTTTCTAATGTGGGCGTGCACTAAACCGTGCACGAGATAAACTCTAATCTCTACGTAACCTACTATAAAGATACACGGGCTAACTAGCCCAAACTTGGTGAACAAGGCCGATTCACATATCTCTTCTATATGTATATCTTCAAGTCCATCTTGATCGCGGCCCACCTCTGACTTGGTCAAATTCTGGTGATAACACCCACTATCGAGCATAAATACCCCCTCTTGGAGTTACAAGTATCAACTTGGCCAGAGCCTCTACTAGCAACGGAGAGCATGCAAGAACATAAACAACACATATATGATAGATTGATAATCAACTTGACATAATATTCTATATTCATCGGATCCCACCAAACACAACATGTAGCATTACAAATAGATGATCTTGATCATGTTAGGCAGCTCACAAGATCTAAACATGATAGCACAAGCGGAGAAGACAACCAACTAGCTCTGCTATGGACCCATAGTCCAAGGATGAACTCACACGCATCAATCCGGAGGCAGGCATGGTGATGTAGAGCCCTCCGGTGATGATTCCCCTCCGGCAGGGTGCCGGAGGCGATCTCCTGAATCCCCGAGATGGGATTGGCGGCGGCGTCTCTGGAAGGTTTTCGTATCGTGGCTCTCGACAGGGGTATTCGCGACGAAGTCTTTAAGTAGGCGGAAGAGTAGGTCGGGAGGCGGCGCGAGGGCCCACACCATAGGGCGCGGGCCCCACCCAGCCGCGCGGCCCGTGGTGTCGGCGCCTCGTCGCCCCACTTCGTATCCCTTTCGGTCTTCTGGAAGCTTCGTGGAAAAATAAGACCCTGGCGTTGATTTCGTCCAATTCCGAGAATATTTCCTTTGTAGGATTTCTGAAACCAAAAGCAGACGACTGACACTTCGGCATCTTGTTAATAGGTTAGTGCCGGAAAATGCATAATAATGATGTAAAATATGTATAAAACATGTAAGTATTATCATAAAAGTAGCATGGAACATAAGAAATTATAGATACGTTGGAGACGTATCAATAACCTGCCCATGATGATGGACTTGTGTTTCTAGGAAGGATGACACTGGCGAATTAACAAACCGGTTAGCCAAACTAGGCAACCGACGAATATTATTATCAAGGGTGAATAGCCGAGATTGTATGATGTAGAACTAGGCTTACAAGGTGTCTCGTATGATCGAATATCCCCCCTCTTGGTGCATCCTCCCAGCCCTTATATAGTGGGCTAAGTCCCAGAGTCCATCTCGAGGTCGAGTTACATTACAAGTCGGTTCACCCGATATGGGCTTAACTTTCCTAACGTAATATCTTCTGATTCTTCTGGATTTCTTCATGCGATTCCTCCTATTTCTTTCTGGGCTTTGTACCAGGGATGGTAATGCTTAGGACCTGATATGGCATATCCATATCAGTAGCCGTCGAGAGTTAGGGTATCAAGTGGGATCCCACCTAAATCCCACTTGTAGTACATTTTGCTTTTTCTAGTGTAAATTTTGACACAAAATTTTGAACTAGAAAAGGCAAAATACACAAAAGTGAGATCCCACCGGGATCCCACCTTGACACCCTACCCATGACTCTACTCGAGTCGTAGACTCGGGTCGAGTCTCAAACCTTTCGACTTCTCCTTTCTTCGACTTCTTCTTTCTTTGATTATTAAAAATCAATATTTCATTATTTCTTTTGTAGACGAATATTTTAATCATAGGGATATTGGTAAATAGGCCTGATGCATTCGAATGGATCGGGAATCAGTTAATTCCCTAAGGAAATGCGGGGACCTACTTCAAACTTGTGTCCCCGGACACGAATTCGGAAACCTGGTGTAACTCAGCTCAGGCCGCGGAGGACTTATCGAATTCTGAGTTCCAGCAAAAGAGTTTTACCTGACGCATCCGTCTGGATTTTTCATCACATTGTTGACAATGCGGATATTTTTAGCAGAACGTAGTCTGTGACGATGCTATGCCTCACAGGACGGATCCCGATGGTCTTACATTCATGCTCTAGCATGGCATCTGGAAGCTCACGACAACGCAGCCCAAGATTTTTGTTTATTTATTTATCGGATGCCAAGTTTGGCTGTTTCATTACCCAAAATTATCGGGTTGAATTTCTTTTGAATATATGCATTCCCGATGTGAGTAAAGGAGGAAGTAATGTTTGTTAAGTGTTTACACATGTATTTGAAGCTTTACGCCAACTCTTGATTGATAATAGTGAAGGATAAAATAATGTTAGTTAAGTGTTTGCCACTTGAACATGTATCTGAAACTTTGCTCCATCTTCTAATTGACTTGTATTTTTCATCTCCTTGCTTTTTATGGGGTGCGTGTTCAGCGCTTTCGATGGGAGTAACCCCCGAGGCTATACTCGAGTACTTATAGTCGAGTATAGGCTCGAAGTATTTCCATCTTCGTGTAATTACAACCTTTTAATCGGGTGCGTGACCAGCGCTCCCGATGGGAGTAGACCCCCTGGCTATGGTAGAGTATAAGTGCTCTATCATAGCCTCAAAGAGTCCTACAAACAAAGATAATTATAATATAAATGAAAAATTTACTTGTTCGCGTGGATGTTTTTAATTCTATCGGGTGCGCGTTCAGCGCTTTCGATGGGAGTAACCCCTGAGGTTATGGTCGAGTATGGGTACTCGAGCATAAGCTCAAAGAAGCTTCTTCGAGATAATTCCTTCTACCAGGTACGCGCTCAGCTTTTGTCAATGATAATGATGTAAAAAGCAACTGCGTAATGACTTTGTAGATAGTACAGTTCCGCAATTGAGTATTTGTAATATAATGTAATTTGATGAACAAGATATGTTGCATATAACTTCCCATCGAGGTGAGGCCTTTTTGTCTTTTATATCAATATCTTTTTGCTTAAATCGATGTTTACTAATTAGTCCAAGACGATCTTAAAAAGTATTTCTAGCCCCAAGTCATTCGGGTGTATTTATCGAAGAAGCATTGAATCGAAGCCCCCGAGTATCGAGTGTAAAGCAATAGAAATAAAAATAAACAAGATGAGAGAACTTATCTTTATTAACGCTGAAATATGGAGGTACAATATGATTTGCTGAAAGTAACCAAAGGCCCATAGGATGACAGACTCAACAGTATGGCTAAGAAGCCTTATTTGCAAGTAATATAAATTGCTCGGCTAAGAATCATGGACATGGGACTTATTCTTGAATATGAAAGCTAAGTACTTAGCCGTAGAAGCGACGTAGATGTTGGACGTTCCACGGATTTGGCTCCATCTGACCCGTTTTCTTGTCCTTAATCAGGTATGCTCCTCCGGGGATAACTTCTGTGACGATATAGGGCCCGATCTAGGGAGACTCGAGCTTTCGATATTTTTCATGCTTTAATCGAAGGACTAAGTCGCCGACCTCAAAAGATCGAGACCTTAGTCGACGACTATGGCAATTTCTCAGGTTCTGCTGATATGTTGTTGCCCGGGCAAGTGCCACATCACGGGCTTCATCCAGTACGTCTACGTCATCTTCGAGTGCCTTGGTCGATGCGACATTTTCATATTATGTGTCTCATGGAGCATCGTGTGTAATTTCGACTGGAAGCACAACTTCAGCGTCATGGATCATGAAGAACGGAGTTTCTTGCGTAACTGTGTTTGGACTTGTTTGTAAGCTCCATAGGATGGAGGGGAGTTCCTCGACCCAAGCGCCCTTGGCCCTCTTCAATGGTGTTAGCAACCGCTTTTTGATGCCACTGCAAATGAGCCTCTTGGCTTTTTCGACTTGTCCGTTCGTCTGCGGGGGCGCTACTGAGGCAAACTTCAATTGAATGCCAAGCTTGTTGCCAAAACTCTTTGAACTTGTTGGAGATATGCTCAAGAGGCAATAATAAAGTGACTGTTATTATATATTAACTTTTATGATAGATGTTTATATCTCATGCTATAATTGCATTAACTGGAAACATTAATGCATGTGTGTTTTGTAAACAAACCGGAGTCCCTAGTAAGTCTCTCGTTTAACTAGTTTGTTGATTAATTGATGATCAAGGTTTCCTGATCATGAATATTGGATGTTGTTAATAACAAGATCATATCATTAGGAGAATGATATGATGGACACACACCCATAATAAGCGTCGCAATAAGATCAAGTCGTTGAAATTTATTTTGTTGTAGCTATCAAATGCATTGTAACCTAAATCCTTCGACCATGAGATCATGTTAATCACTAACACCGGAGGAATACTTTGATGACATCAAACACCACTTCGTAACTATGTGGTTATAAAGGTGGCATTGGGTACTCTGAAAGTGCGGGTTGAAGCTCATGGATCAAGAGTGAGATTTATCCATCCAAATGACGAATAGATATTCTCTGGGCCCTCTCGGTGAAATTATATCTAATTATCTTGCAACCATGTGATGGGGTCACAAGAGATATCATATCACGGTACAAGTAAAGATCACTTATCAGGAACGATATTGAACTAGGTATAGTGATACCGATGATCGAATCTCGGATAAGTGAAATATCGCACGACAAAGAGAATCGATAACGAATGCACATGGTTCTCTTGATCACAAATTCATCATTGAATATGTAGGATCCATTATGGATCTCTAGGTCCCGCTATTGGTTATTGGTCGGAGAGGTGTCTGGATCATGTCTGCATCATTCGCGAACCGTAGGGTGACCCACTTAAGAGTTGATGTCGTTTAAGTAGATATGGATTATGATATGGAGCTCGAATGTTGTCCGGTGTCTCGGATGGGATCCAGGACATCACGAGGAGGTTCAGAATGGTCCGGAAAATAGGATTCATATATTGGAAGTCATTTTCCGAGGTTCAGAAAAAGTTCGGTGTTTTGACCGGAGCTTCTAGAAGGTTCTAGAAAGATCGGAAGGGTTCGGAATATTATGGAAGGTTCCAGAAGTGTCCGGGACGACCCGGGCTGTCTAAGAAAGTCCGGAGGGTTCCATAATAGGTGTATCCATGTTTTCCTTAAGGGTTAAGAAGTTTCCCCTAAGGCAAATTCGGATTTGGCAAAAGAGTCCTAGTTCTAGTAGGTTTCGGCTGACAGAAACCTACCGGAACTCTCCCAAACTTTGGGGGCAGGTCTTGGACGACCCAAGGGCCTTTTCCACCAATTAAGAAGGGGGAGCCCCAAGAGGGGCGCCCAAGCCCCCTCTCCCCAAACCCTAGCCACCCTTCCTCATCCTCCCTCTTGCACGATAATGTCTACGCACGCTTCTATTTTTGTAGACAGTGTTGGGTCTCCAAGTGCAGAGGTTTTTAGAACATCATCAAGTTTCCTTTAAGTGAATCACCCAAGGTTTATCGAACTCAGGGAGGTAGAGGTCAAAGATATCCCTCTCAAGCAACCCTGCAATTAAGATACAAGAAGTCTCTTGTGTCCCCAACACACCCAATACACTTGTCAGGTGTATAGGTGCACTAGTTCGGCGAAGAGATAGTAAAATACAAGTAATATATGGATGATTATAAGTGGTAATTGCAATCTGAAATAAAAATGGCAGCAAGCAAACATGTAGCAAAACTGGTTGTAAACGGTGTTTCAATGCTTAGAAACAAGGCCTAATGATCTTACTTTGACTTGTGGACACTCTCAATAATGATATCATAATTGAATACAGAAATATCATCTCTTCACTATGCTACTCTGAACCACTCTTCGGTTGGATAACGAACACCAATTCACCGCGTAGGGCTGCAAAAGCATTCCTTAAAGGTCACCTTCCAAACTTAGGGACACCCCACTCTGTCACTTTGAGCATCCAAAGATAGTACTAACAAACACCATAATTTCATAGAGACATCCAACTCAAATTATAACTCATGATAACTATTTCTGTAAACTTTAGCCTAAGAGGCACACACGGTGCGCACACTGTCACCTTCACACCATGGGACAAGGTGTCTCCGGAGATCACAATAATGAAACCACTTGAGTAGCATAATAGATGAAGAGTAACATCTACTTATTCAACTAGATTACAAAGCTCATGATCACATAAATATCACACCATGGGAGAGAGAGATGACCACATAGCTACCGGTAAGCCCTAAGCTTGGGGATGCTTGATACGTCTCAAACGTATCTATAATTTCTTATGTTCCATGCTACTTTTATTACAATACTTGAATGTTTTATACATACTTTACAGCATTATTATACATTTTCCGGCACTAACCTATTAACAAGATGCCGAAGTGCCGTTCTGTTTTCTGTTGTTTTTGGTTTCAGAAATCCTAGTAAGGAAATATTCTCGGAATTGGACGAAATCAACGCCCAGGGGGCCTATTTTTACGAAGCTTCCAGAAGATCAAGGGAGGTCGAAGTGGGGCCACGAGGCCCGACACAACAGGGCGGCGCGGCGGCCCCTGGCCGCGCCGGCTGTTGTGTGGGGCCCTCGTGCCGCCACTTGACCTACCCTTCCGCCTACAAATAGCCTTCGTCGCGAAACCCCTGTAGAGAGCCACGATACGGAAAACATTACGAGAGGCCGCCGCCGCCAATACCATCTCGGGGGATTTAGGAGATCGCCTCGGCACCCTGCCGAAGAGGGGAATCATCACCGGAGGGGCTCTACATCATGCCCGCCTCCGGATTGATGCGTGAGTAGTTCATCCTTGGACTATGGGTCCATAGCAGTAGCTAGATGGTTGTCTTCTCCGCTTGTGCTTTCATTGTTATAGATCTTGTGAGCTGCCTAACATGATCAAGATCATCTATTTGTAATGCTACATGTTGTGTTTGGCGAGATCCGATGAATAGAGAATACTATGTTAAGTTGATTATCAATCTATCATATATGTGTTGTTTATGTTCTTGCATGCTCTCCGTTGCTAGTAGAGGCTCTGGCCAAGTTGATACTTGTAACTCCAAGAGGGAGTATTTATGCTCGATAGTGGGTTCATGCCTCCATTGAATCTGGGACAGTGACAGAAAGTTCTAAGGTTGTGGATGTGTTGTTGCTACTAGGGATAAAACATTGATGCTTTGTCTAAGGATATTTGTGTTGATTACATTACGCACCATACTTAATGCAATTATCTGTTATTTACAACTTAATACCGGAAGGGGTTCGGATGATAACCTGAAGGTGGATTATTTAGGCATAGATGCATGCTGGATAGCGGTCTATGTACTTTGTCGTAATGCCTGATTAAATCACATAGTAATCATCGTTGATATGTATTGAATCTTTATTTGTCAATTGCTCGCCTGTAATTTGTTCACCCAGCATGATAGTTATCTTATTGGAGAGACAACACTAGTGAACTGTGGACCCGGTCCATTCTTTTACATCTGAATACATTCTCTTGCTTTTCTGTTCTTTGCAAACAAACACCATCTTCCACTCGATACGCTTAATCCTTTGTTTTCAGCAAACCGGTGAGATTGACAACCTCACTGTTACGTTGGGGCAAAGTACTTTGATTGTGTTGTGCAGGTTCCACGTTGGCGCCGGTTTCACTGGTGTTGCGCCACACTACATTCCTCCACCAACAACCTTCACGTGCTTCTTGGCTCCTACTGGTTCGATAACCTTGTTTTTTCTGAGGGAAAACTTGTCACGCATCATACCTTCCTCTTGGGGTTCCCAACGGACGTGTACATCTACGCGCATCAAGTTTTCTGGCGCCGTTGGGGAGATCAAGACACGCTGCAAGGGGAGTCTCCACTTCCAATCTCTTTACTTTGTTTTTGTCTTGCTTTACTTTATTTTATTTATTGTCTTGTTTGCTTCATATTAAAAAACACAAAAAATTAGCTACTTTACTTATTGTCTTATTTACTAGCTCTATATCAAAAACACAAAAAAATTAGTTACTTGCATTTAATTTATTTTGTTATCATGTCTAGTCCTGTACTTGTTTTTATTTTCACTAGTTAGGCATAATGGAAAACAACAAAAAAATTAGAGATCTTTATGAACTTTATCTTGAATTAGGACATGATGTGTTTGAAGAGAAAATTAAAAAACCCATGGAACTTTGTTTGCAAAATAGTTGTAGCAATGTTATTAGCATGAACTCTTTGAACACCATTATTGCTAAAGCTATGGAAGAATTTAAGCTTGGGGAAGCTGGTTTTGAGGAGCATGATATTTTTAGTCCCCCAAGCATGGAGGAGAAAATTTACTTTGATGATACTTTACCTCCTATATATGATGCTTGCAATGATGAATATGATATTTTCAGTCCACCTACTATTGAGGAGAAAATTAATTATGATTACAATATGCCTCCTATATATGATGATTATGGTGATGAGAATAATAATGATAGCTACTTTATTGAATTTGCTCCCACTACAATTAATAGTAATGATTATGCTTATGTGGAGAGTAATGATTTTATGCATGTAGCTCATGACAAGAATGCTTTATGTGATAGTTATATTGTTGAGTTTGTTCATGATGCTACTGAAAGTTATTATGAGAGAGGGAAACATGGTTATATGCATCTTAATAATATTAAGTTTCCCCTCTTTATGTTGAGAATCTTGAAGTTGCGCTTGTGTTGCCTTTCTATGCTTATTGCATTATGCTTATATGACTTGTTTATTTACAAGATTCCTTTTCATAGGAAGTGGGTTAGGCTTAAATGTGTTTTGAATTTGCTTCTTGATGCTCTCTTTTGCTTCAACTCTTAATTCTTGCGAGAGTATCATTAAAATTACTGAGCCCATCTTAATGGCTATAAAGAAAGCACTTCTTGGGAGATAACCCATGTTTCATTTTATTTACTGTATTGTTGAGTCTTGGAAGTTGTTTACTACTGTAGCAACCTCTCCTTATCATGTTTTTGTGCCAAGTAAATTTTCTATGCTAAAGTTGATGTTATATTTGGGATCGATGCGCAGAAACAGCATTGCTGTCTGTCACGAATTCTCGCATAAGTCTCTGTAAAAAAATCGAAAAAATCTGCAAATTTACGAGCGTGATCCTAAGATATGTACGCAAGTTTCATTAGTTTTGAGTTTTTCCATTTGAGCAAGTTAAGTGCCCCTTCCAGATGCATCTTTACGGACTGTTCTGTTTTTGACAGATTCTGTCTTTTATTTCGCATTGCCGCTTTTGCTATGTTGAATGAGTTTCTTTGTTCCATTAACTTTCAGAAGCTTTGTGCAATGTCCAGAAGTGTTAAGAATGATTGTGTCACCTCTGAATATGTGAATTTTGGTTATGCACTAACCCTCTAATGAGTTTGCTTGAAGTTTGTGTGAAGGAAGTTTTCAAGGGTCAAGAGAAGAGGGTGATATATGATCAAGAAGAGTGAAAAGTCTAAGCTTGGGGATGCCCAAGGCATCCCCTTCTTCATCGACAACATTATCAGGTCACTTCTAGTGAAACTACATTTTTATTCCATCACATTCTTATGTTCTTTACTTGGAGCGTCGGTTTGCTTTTACTTTTGTTTTGGTTTGAATAAAGTTGGATCCCGCCATTCTTATATTGGAGATATTACGCTCCGCTTTTTCATATGGAACACTTGTGTTCTTAATTGTGCTTTAATGTTCATGGCGAAAGCTTATTGCTTCGTTAAATTGCTATTTGGTTGGAATTGGAAAATGCTGCATATGGTTTGGCAATTTGGCAATTGTTTGAGCTCTCATAGATCATGTTTAAGCTCTTGCATCATGTAGTTTAATCTATTAATGAAGAACTACTGTAGAGCTTGTTTAATTTGGTTTGCATGATTGATCTCTCTAAGTCTAGATATTTTCTGGTAAAGTGTTTGAACAACAAGGAAGACAGTGTAGAGCCTTATAATGCTTGCAATATGTTCTTGTGTGAGTTTTTCTGTACCTGTTCATACTTGTGTTTGCTTCAAACAACCTTGCTAGCCCAAACCTTGTACTGAGAGGAAATGCTTCTCGTGCATCCAAACACCTTGAGCCAAAATCCATGCCATTTGTGTCCACCATATCTACCTACTATGTGGTATTTTTCTGCCATTCCAAAGTAAATTACTTGAGTGCTACCTTTAAAATTTCATTCCTCTACCTTTACAATATATAGCTCATGGGACAAATAGCTTAAAAACTATTGTGGTGATGAATATGTAGTTATGTGTCTTAATTCTTATAAGTTGCTTGTTGAGCGGTAACCATGTTTTCTGGGGACGCCATCAACTTTACCTTTGTTGGATATCATGTGAGATGCTATGCATGTTCGTCTTGTCCGAAGTAAGTGGACTTCATGATCAAATGGTTTGAGTATGCATATGTTAGAGAAGAACATTGGGCCGCTAACTAAAGCCATGTATCATGGTGGAAGTTTCAGTTTGGACATACAACCTCAATCTCTTATGAGAATATTAACTATTGTTGAATGCTTAAGCATTAAAAAGAGGAGTCCATTATCTGTTGTCTATGTTGTCCCGGTATGGATGTCTAAGTTGAGAATAATCAAAAGCGAGAAATCCAATGCGTGCTTTCTCCTTAGACACTTGTACAGGCGGCATAGAGGTACCCCTTTGTGACACTTGGTTGAAGCATATGTTATGCGATGAGAATCCGTGTTTCCGAGCTAAGTAGGACAAGGTGCGAGCACTATTAGTACTCTATGCATGAGACATGCAACTTGTAGGAAGTATTATGCATAGCACATATGAATTATTACTACCGTTGACAAAATTGTTTCTATGTTTTCAAAACAAAAGCTCTAGCACAAAAATAGTAATCCATGCTTCCCTCTGCGAAGGGCCATTCTTTTACTTTATGTTGAGTCAGTTTACCCACTTCTTTCTATCTTAGAAGCAAACACTTGTGTTAACTGTGTGCATTGATTCTTACATGTTTACTTATTGCACCTGTTATATTACTCTATGTTGACAAATATCCATGAGATATACATGTTACAAGTTGAAAGCAATTGCTGAAACTTAATCATCCTTTGTGTTGCTTCAATACATTCTACTTAGAATTTATTGCTTATGAGTTAGCTCTTATGCAAGTCTTATTAATACTTGTTTGAAAGTACTATTCATGAAAAGTTTTGCTATATGATTCATTTGCTTAGTCATTATCTTTGTTAGCAATCTTTTGTTCAGATCACTCCATTCATCTCATATGCTTTACAATAATGTTGATCAAGATTATGTTGGTAGCATGTCACTTCAGAAATTATTTGTGTTATCGTTTACCTACTCGAGGACGAGTAGGAACTAAGCTTGGGGATGCTTGATACGTCTCAAACGTATCTATAATTTCTTATGTTCCATGCTACTTTTATTACAATACTTGAATGTTTTATACATACTTTACAGCATTATTATACATTTTCCGGCGCTAACCTATTAACAAGATGCCGAAGTGTCAGTTGATGTTTTTCTGCTGTTTTTGGTTTCAGAAATCCTAGTAACGAAATATTCTCGGAATTGGACGAAATCAACGCCCGGGGGCCTATTTTTACACGAAGCTTCCAGAAGACCGGGAGGTACGAAGTGGGGCCACGAGGCGCCGACACAGGGCGCGCGGCTGGCCCCTGGCCGCGCCGGCCTGTTGTGTGGGGCCCTCGTGCCGCCACTTGACCTACCCTTCCGCCTACAAATAGCCTTCGTCGCGAAACCCCCGTACCGAGAGCCACGATACGGAAAACCTTCCGAGAATCCGCCGCCGCCAATCCCATCTCGGGGGATTCAGGAGATCGCCTCCGGCACCCTGCCGGAGAGGGGAATCATCACCGGAGGGGCTCTACATCATCATGCCCGCCTCCGGATTGATGCGTGAGTAGTTCATCCTTGGACTATGGGTCCATAGCAGTAGCTAGATGGTTGTCTTCTCCGCTTGTGCTTTCATTGTTATAGATCTTGTGAGCTGCCTAACATGATCAAGATCATCTATTTGTAATGCTACATGTTGTGTTTGGCGAGATCCGATGAATAGAGAATACTATGTTAAGTTGATTATCAATCTATCATATATGTGTTGTTTATGTTCTTGCATGCTCTCCGTTGCTAGTAGAGGCTCTGGCCAAGTTGATACTTGTAACTCCAAGAGGGGGTAATTATGCTCGATAGTGGGTTCATGCCTCCATTGAATCTGGGACAGTGACAGAAAGTTCTAAGGTTGTGGATGTGTTGTTGCTACTAGGGATAAAACATTGATGCTTTGTCTAAGGATATTTGTGTTGATTACATTACACACCATACTTAATGCAATTATCTGTTGTTTACAACTTAATACTGGAAGGGGTTCGGATGATAACCTGAAGGTGGATTATTTAGGCATAGATGCATGCTGGATAGCGGTCTATGTACTTTGTCGTAATGCCCTGATTAAATCACATAGTAATCATCGTTGATATGTATTGAATCTTTATTTGTCAATTGCTCGCCTGTAATTTGTTCACCCAGCATGCTAGTTATCTTATTGGAGAGACACCACTAGTGAAATGTGGACCCCGGTCCATTCTTTTACATCTGAATACATTCTACTGCTTTTACTATTCTTTGCAAACAAACACCATCTTCCACTCGATACGCTTAATCCTTTGTTTTCAGCAAGCCGGTGAGATTGACAACCTCACTGTTACGTTGGGGCAAAGTACTTTGATTGTGTTGTGCAGGTTCCACGTTGGCGCCGGTTTCACTGGTGTTGCGCCGCACTACATTCCTCCACCAACAACCTTCACGTGCTTCTTGGCTCCTACTGGTTCGATAACCTTGGTTTCTTTCTGAGGGAAAACTTGTCACTGTGCGCATCATACCTTCCTCTTGGGGTTCCCAACGGACATGTACATCTACGCGCATCACCTACTCATCATGGGAGTTAGCAACAATGATGAAGATGGCGGTGGAGTCGGTGGAGATGGCTCCGGGGGCAATTCCCCGCCCCGACAGGGTGCCGGAGAGATTTCTATCCCCCGAAACTTGTCTTTGGTTGCGGCGGAGCTACGAAACTTTTTGTGGATGGAGGCTGATTCCTTTAGGGTTTTCGCGTCGGAAGGCAATATATAGGCGGAAGGGCGAGTTCGGTGGGCGCCCGGGGGACCCACACCACCCCTAGGCGTGGCCAGGGGGCCCCGCGCCTAGGCATCGTGTGGCCTCATACTGGATCTTGTCCGTCTCTGCTTTGGACTCCGTCTTCCTGTCGGGAAAAATAGGAGGTTTGGCTTTTGTTTCGTCTAATTCTGAGAATATTTCCTGTACATCTTTTCTGAAATACAAAACCAACAGAAAATAGGAACTAGCACTGTGGCATCTTGTTAATAGTTTAGTTCCAAAAAATGCATAAAAATGCCACGAAGTGTAAACAATACATATAGAAATTGGTGTAAAACAAGCATGGAGCATAAAAAATTATAGATACGTTTGCAACGTATCACACGGCTACGGCGAAACCCTGCAGGATTTCTCCACCACCACCGCCACCACGCCGTCATGCTATCGGGATACCGAGGAGGATCTACTACTTCCGTTGCCCGCTGGAACGGGGAGAATAACGTCATCATCAACACCGTACGTGTGACCGAGTGCGGAGGTGCTGCCCGATTACAACACTGGAGGGATCTTCTTCTCGCTCTTGAGAGCGGTAAGTGATCGACTACATCAACCAAGAGTACAACCTTGTTAATGCTTAGTGATCTACAAGGGTATGTAGATCTGATCTCGTTGCTACCATCTAGTGGATTAGATCTTGGCTTTTCTCCTCGATTGGATCTTGGTTTATTCGTTCTCACGGTAAGATTTTTTTTGTTTTCTATGCTACGAACCCTACAGAACTCCCCTGAGGTGACGTTAGAGCCATTATCCGTGATGATACTATGAGGCACGCCGAAGCAGCAAACAATTGACTCCACAAAATGCATCGCTACCGTTGCCCCGGCTGTTGTAACTGACTTTGCCTCAACCCACTATGTAAACTTGTCGACCTTATGCAAGGATGCAAAAGCAAAAACACCAAGGATGCTCAAATCCGTCACACTCAAATTCTACCAAAACAACAAATGCTATGTAAAAAATTAGAGAGGAATAACAATGGATGAAATCAACAAATGACTACAAGATCTAGATCCCAAAAGTTCACCTCACTTAGAGGAGGAATTGATTGGTCTAGATTGTAGATCTAGATCCCCTCTTTCAAATCCCTCAAGAAGATGGAAGAATCATGGGAGGGAATAGAGAGGAAGCAATCTTTTGAGGTTCAACAATGGAGTACGAGATAGAAAGAGCAAATAGAATGGTTGACATTAGCTCCTCAAGGAGGAAGAAAGGCTATTTATAGTCAAAGGGATAAAACTAGCTGTTTGGGGAATTCTTACGACCGAAACCGGCGGTAAAACCGGTGGCTCCGGTTCTCTCGCCCGACCGGATCAAAGCACAAACCGGCCTACCGGAAACCCAGTTCGTTTCGTGACCTAGGCCGAAACCCGACCGACCAGCCGGAACCTGCGCCAGTTTCAAACCGGCCTGCCGGAAACATTCCGGTTCACCGGAACCGGACACGGTAAAGCCTTTATGCGAAACGGAATAGGTTCAGCCAGCTGAGATTTTCCGGGGGTGCGGCCAGCGGCGCCGACGAAACGTGTGCCGAAAACGCCAGACTTTCTCAAATGGCGTTTTCTCGAAATAACCGAACTTTCAGAAAGTTCCCGAACTTCGATTAAGATGATACCAATTTTGTTGAAAATATTAAGATTCCTCACAGAATATTTTTACATGATTTTAGAGAGGAGTCCTCCCAACCTCAAGAGACCATAAAGACGTCCAAACTTAAAAACGCAATATAAGATGCATACGAATTCGTTTTCAATGAACTTGGGTTTGTTAAAAAGTTAGCAACATGCTCAGAAACCTCACACGGAAAAAACATCAAGAATCAACAAAAATATAGGATGCAAAATATGCAAATGAGTGAGCTCTCTAAAACGATGCGATCAGGTTATCCAACCGAATGGCTCTTTTAATAGTGTGGCTATTTATCCTATAACCCGGTCTCCCAACAACCACCTTGAAACCGATAAAAGGAAACCTAGCAAGATCATATCTTTGCATTTCGCGTTCCGTTTAATCATTGTTGCTTCGCGAAGACCGCTCGTAATCTGCAAGACATATACAATAAACAATAAAATAGTTAATAAGATAACAGATGAGGGAAAGCATGCAGGATTGCTCAACAAGTGTTTAAGTATCAGCAGAAGACTACTCCTAATCAAAAGTGTGTATATTCTCTAACGGGTGGATATAAATAATCCTTCTTGTTCTAAGCACGTGATAAGCACAGTAGACAATCGGTGACATGCCACAAGCACGAACGATGTCTTTTGCTCCTTTTTTTTTTCTTCGAACTGATCTTTTAGCCTTTTAGAACGCCAATGAATCTCCAAAAAAGAGAACTACCAATGAGGGGTAGGAGTTTAGACGTGGGACGGTGGGAGGCTGAGACGCTGAGTGACCTCGACCGGCTTGTATTGAGCTAGCCCATTGAGCAACTATTGGTGCTAAGGGAAGCTAGATTCTTTCTACTTTCGGCTTCCGGAGTAATCCATTCGAAACTCAGGAAGATCACCATCAGAATGACTTTTTCGTATAAAGTTTTGGAGTTTTGCTTACAAGATATCCTACGTGGTTACCATGGATAGAACTTAACTAAAAAAAGGATGATCTCCAACTAGCCTTTTGAAAAACAAATATGTACTACTCCCTTCAGTCCAATTAAATTGGCGCGGACTATGAAGATGGCCAACAAAACCAATTTAAATTGACGCGGACTACGGACGGGTAGCACCATTGTCCCTAACTCCGGTGAAACCTCCGCCTTACATTACCCCGACTCCAGCAAGCAGAAAACGCCGGCAACGATGGTAGCATCAATGATGTCATTTTATAGCAACTTCTCTCGCTTATGCTAGCATTGCTGCCCTCCTTTTGTAGCATCTCCGCCCGCCTATGGTAGTGTTGCCGCCTTCGATTGTAGCACAAGTGTCCTTCTTTGGTAGCACATGTGCCCGCCTATGGTAGCAACTCCGACCGTCCATGGCATCAACTCCGACTTCCACCGGAAGACACTATGCTTGCCGCTGGCAACATGTGGCGCCCTTGTTTGCAGCACCTCAAGGGGCGACGCCTAGCTTGCAGTAGGAGGTGGGACGGGAGAGGCGGCGGCCATGCGCAGGAGGTGGAGTAGAGCTCGGCATGGGGCGGACGAGGACGCGTCATTGCACGGGGATGAGGTGGGGAAAAGAGGAGGAAGAGCTCGACGCAGCCGACGAATCTCGCCTTGGTGCGACGGCGGTGCGGCTGCTACAGCCGGCAGAGGTCGTCGAAGGGTGGTGGTCGCGGGCGCGTGTAGGGAGACGGTGGGGAAGAAGATGGAGTACTAATTAAAATATAAGAGCATATCTAGCATGCGCCCAAAAAAGCCTAGGCGCGCTAAAAACGACTTTTTTTGGGCGTGGGAGGTGGAAATCGGCGCTTGAGCGGGCGTGTTAAAAAAATCCAGCGCGCGATATTGCGGCATTGCACGCGGCATATTTGGCGCATTCGTTCTAGTGCGCGGAAAAATGACTCGTCGTGCGCTAAACGCAACCGCCAACCTGTTCCTCTCCACACACTCGCTTTTCCCCTTCCCCTTGCCGGCGCTGGCAATCTAACAGCGATGGCCGGTCGCGCTGCCCCTCCCCAACCCAATCCCGCCGGCATAGATGTACTTTCCCCGCTGACGTGGGCATTACCCTCCGGGTAACCGATATTGCACTACCCTATACGGTCCAGATAGAGGCCCATGAAGGTACCCGATGGCAAGATGGGCCACTAGGATGGTGCGGCGGAGGATTACTTGAAGTACAAGACACGGAAGAAGCCGAACAAGGAAAGATTAGAAATAGATCTACTGTAAACCTACTCGTACTCGATTAGATCTCTCGAGACCTGGCCTCCTATATAAAGGCCAGGAGGGGGGCTGTCGAGGACACAATCAATCTTAGCAAACTTAGCCAACAGAAGCTTAGACCTAGGTTACCCTAGTACTTAGCCATCTCGACGAGATCTCAGCCGAACTATTCGGCACCCCATTGTAACCCATTGTCTTCATAATCAAGAACAGACAGGCAGGACGTAAGGGTTTTACCTCATCGAGGGCCCCGAACCTGGGTAAATCGCTCTCCCCGCTTGTCTGTGTACCGATGTCTCGTGTCAGCTTGCAGGATTCCATCAACCCTAAGCCCCTATCGGAGGGCATTGCCGAGGAGCACCCTCGACAATTGGCGCCGTCTGTGGGAACCCTGCTGGCGCAAGATCAGTCATCGGCAGATCCGATCATGTCATCGACATCTTCATCGGCACCGCCATCACCAACTCTGGGAGGTCCGGTCCGATTCGGCTCCTACGAGTTCACTCCGCATAGCGATTCTTCTCGCTCAAACTTCTCGGATCTGCAAGGAAACATGGAGATGACCATTGATGCGCGTAGATGTACACGTCCGTTGGGAACCCCAAGAGGAAGGTATGATGCGCACAGCGGCAAGTTTTCCCTCAGAAAGAAACCAAGGTTGATCGAACCAGGAGGAGCCAAGAAGCACGTTGAAGGTTGATGGTCGCGAAATGTGGTGCGGCGCAACACCAGGGATTCCGGCGCCAACACGGAACCTGCACAACAAAACCAAAGTACTTTGCCCCAACGAAACAGTGAGGTTGTCAATCTCACCGGCTTGCTGTAACAAAGGATTAAACGTATCGAGTGGAAGATGTTTGCAAAGAAAACAGTAAAACAAGTATTAGTAGATTGTATGCTATGTAAAGAATAGGACCGGGGTCCACAGTTCACTAGAGGTGTCTCTCCCATAAGATAAAAGCATGTTGGGTGAACAAATTACAGTCGGGCAATTGACAAATAGAGAAAGGCATAACAATGCATATACATGACATGATAAATATAGTGAGATTTAATTGGGCATTACGACAAAGTACATAGACCGCCATCCAACTGCATCTATGCCTAAAAAGTCCACCTTCAGGTTATCATCCGAACCCCTCCAGTATTAAGTTGCAAAGCAACAGACAATTGCATTAAGTATGGTGCGTAATGTAATCGACAACTACATCCTTAGACATAGAATCAATGTTTTATCCCTAGTGGCAACAGCACATCCACAACCTTAGAACTTTCTGTCACTGTCCCAGATTCAATGGAGGCATGAACCCACTATCGAGCATAAATACTCCCTCTTGGAGTTAAGAGTAAAAACTTGGCCAGAGCCTCTACTAATAACGGAGAGCATGCAAGATCATAAACAACACATAAACAATAGATTGATAATCACCATAATCATAGTACTCTCTATCCATCGGATCCCGACAAACACAACATATAGAATTACAGATAGATGATCTTGATCATGTTAGGCAGCTCACAAGATCCAACAATGAAGCACAACAAGGAGAAGACGACCATCTAGCTACTGCTATGGACCCATGGTCCAGGGGTGAACTACTCACTCATCACTCCGGAGGCGACCATGGCGGTGTAGAGTCCTCCGGGAGATGAATCCCCTCTCCGGCAGGGTGCCGGAGGCGATCTCCTGAATCCCCCGAGATGGGATTCGCGGCGGCGGCGTCTCTGGAAGGTTTTCCGTATCGTGGCTCTCGGTACTGGGGGTTTCGCGACGGAGGCTTTAAGTAGGCGGAAGGTCAACGCGGGGGCCACACGAGGGGCCCAGGGGGTAGGTCGGCGCGGCCAGGGCCTGGGCCGCGCCGCCCTAGCCTCTGGCTGCCTCGTGGCCCCACTTCGTTATCTCTTCGGTCTTCTGGAAGCTTCGTGCAAAAATAGGACCCTGGGCGAAAGTTTCGTCCAATTCCGAGAATATTTCTTTACTAGGATTTCTGAAACCAAAAACAGCAGAAAACAGCAACTGGCTCTTCGGCATCTTGTTAATAGGTTAGTTCCAGAAAATGCATAAATATGACATATAATGTGCATAAAACATGTAGGTATCATCAATAAAGTAGCATGGAACATAAGAAATTATCGATACGTTGGAGACGTATCAACCATCGGCAGTGTCCACTACAACATCAACACGGAGGGAATTCTTCAGCTACTGGAATCGCCCACCTCTGGATCAACAAGTCCTAGCGCATCATCATCACTCGATTTGTTGGCTGGCCTGACAGAATCAATGAGTTCACCCGCGCCCTCGACTCCCCGTTCGGCGTCCTCAATGTCAGTAGGATCCGATGAGCCCACATCCTCGGAATTAACCTCCTACTATCGCTCGAACTGCGACGCCAGGCACGGCTTGGGGTCAAGCGACACACCATTCATCTGCAATGCCCGATACTCGTCGGGAGAAGACAGTGTCGGCAGCATTGCCCGAAGAGCCACCCGAAGATCAGCGCATCATCAGGTCTACGTCGCCAACAACACAGGAAATGCAAGGCACGGAGGAGACGGAGACCGCACGCCTCGTTCTAGCAGGAGAGCAAGCTTCGAAAATAGCGCCAGCAATCGCGATAGCGATTACACCATCGCGACGAGGAGTGGGCGGCGGCCAGGGCAGCCGTACTTAACAACACCCCGCTCCCCGCAGGAACCTCGGTTGGAACCCTAAACGCATACCGCTCTATACTAGAGAAAAACCGGGAGCACCTGTCGA
Organism: Lolium multiflorum; assembly: GCA_030979885.1. Taxonomy (NCBI): domain Eukaryota; kingdom Viridiplantae; phylum Streptophyta; class Magnoliopsida; order Poales; family Poaceae; genus Lolium; species Lolium multiflorum. The sequence continues at coordinate 341,147,851 of CM061748.1, forward strand.
GAGAGCAAGCTACCCTCGAGAGACGTCTATCTGCGGCAGAACGATCCAGCGAGCGACGGAGAGCTTCACAAGGAAGCGCTTCTCGAAGTACTCTTGGGGTAGGAAAACATCGGTCAAGACTGTCCAGGCTCTCAGAAGACGACGCCAGAGAAATAACGTCGAATCTAACCAAGTCCTTTATGACCACGGACACCGCGGGCATGCCACGGCCAAAGAACGTTGCGGGAGCAACAGCTAACCTCGCTGCATACCTCATCAACCAGCGCCCCGAAGGATCCATGGCACAAGCTCACCGTGGTGCCCTAGAAAGTCTCGCGATATTGGGAAATAATCTAGTTCCGCAGAAGGAGAAAACCACGGCGCAGGCCAGCGGTTCAAAACATCATGCGAGAGATGCTCGGGATGAAATCACCCAGAGCCGGATTGATAAAGCAAGGCGACGACGCGCCGCCAGAAAGGACGACGACAGTGATTCCTGATACGTCTCAAACGTATCTATAATTTCTTATGTTCCATGCTACTTTTATTACAATACTTGAATGTTTTATACATACTTTACAACATTATTTTACATTTTCTGGCGCTAACCTATTAACAAGATGCCGAAGTGCCAGTTCCTGTTTTCTGTTTTTGGTTTCAGAAATCCTAGTAAGGAAATATTCTCGGAATTGGACGAAATCAACGCCCATGGGCCTATTTTTACACGAAGCTTCCAGAAGACCGAAAGGGAGACGAAGTGGGGCCACGAGGCGCCGACACAACAGGGCGGCGCGGCCCAAGCCCTGGCCGCGCGGCCCTGGTGTGTGGGGCCCTCGTGCCGCCACTTGACCTACCCTTCCGCCTACTTAAAGCCTCCGTCGCGAAACCCCCTGTACCGAGAGCCACGATACGGAAAACATTCCAGAGAGGCCGCCGCCAATCCCATCTCGGGGGATTCAGGAGATCGCCTCCGGCACCCTGCCGGAGAGGGGAATCATCACCGGAGGGCTCTACATCATCATGCCCGCCCCGGATTGATGCGTGAGTAGTTCATCCTTGGACTATGGGTCCATAGCAGTAGCTAGATGGTTGTCTTCTCCGCTTGTGCTTTCATTGTATTAGATCTTGTGAGCTGCCTAACATGATCAAGATCATCTATTTGTAATGCTACATGTTGTGTTTGGCGGGATCCGATGAATAGAGAATACTATGTTAAGTTGATTATCAATCTATCATATATGTGTTGTTTATGTTCTTGCATGCTCTCCGTTGCTAGTAGAGGCTCTGGCCAAGTTGATACTTGTAACTCCAAGAGGGAGTAATTATGCTCGATAGTGGGTTCATGCCTCCATTGAATCTGGGACAGTGACAGAAAGTTCTAAGGTTGTGGATGTGATGTTGCTACTAGGGATAAAACATTGATGCTTTGTCTAAGGATATTTGTGTTGATTACATTACGCACCATACTTAATGCAATTATCTGTTGTTTACAACTTAATACTGGAAGGGGTTCGGATGATAACCTGAAGGTGGATTATTTAGGCATAGATGCATGCTGGATAGCGGTCTATGTACTTTGTCGTAATGCCCTGATTAAATCACATAGTAATCATCGTTGATATGTATTGAATCTTTATTTGTCAATTGCTCGCCTGTAATTTGTTCACCCAACATGTTAGTTATCTTATTGGAGAGACACCACTAGTGAACTGTGGACCCCGGTCCATTCTTTTACATCTGAATACATTCTACTGCTTTTACTGTTCTTTGCAAACAAACACCATCTTCCACTTGATACGCTTAATCCTTTGTTTTCAGCAAGCCGGTGAGATTGACAACCTCACTGTTACGTTGGGGCAAAGTACTTTGATTGTGTTGTGCAGGTTCCACGTTGGCGCCGGTTTCACTGGTGTTGCGCCGCACTACATTCCTCCACCAACAACCTTCACGTGCTTCTTGGCTCCTACTGGTTCGATAACCTTGGTTTCTTTGAGGGAAAACTTGTGTGCGCATCATACCTTCCTCTTGGGGTTCCCAACGGACGTGTACATCTACGCGCATCAAGCAACTTTTTCTGGCGCCGTTGCCGGGGACTGAAAAGTTACACCCAAGATATTTCTAACTCCCACGTCAACTACGTGCAGAACTTTTTCTGGCGCCGTTGTCGGGAGATCAAGACACGCTGCAAGGGAGTCTCCACTTCCAATCTCTTTACTTTGTTTTTGTCTTGCTTTATTTTATTTACTGCTTTGTTTGCTGCACTTAAACAAAACACACAAAAAATAGTTGCTAGCTTTACTTTATTTACTGTCTTGCTCTCTATATTAAAAACACAAAAAAATTAGTTACTTTACTTTCTGTCTTATTTACTAGCTTTATATCAAAACACAAAAAAATTAGTTACTTGCATTTAGTTTACTTTTGTTATCATGTCTAGCTCTGTACCTGTTACTTCTTCACCTGAGGAATTAGTCTTTACTTTTAAACAAGGGGATGAGGAGAGTTTTAAAGATGCTTGGTCTAGAATTTTTGATGCTTATCGTAAAGCTGAACCTCAAATGACTCTAAGTTTGCTCCTTAGTAATTTTTATTTTGGGCTTATGATTCGCTATAGATATGCCTTAGATGCTATAGTGGGAGGAGATTTCCTTCATTGCAACGGTGATCAAGCTTTTAATGCCATAAAAAAATTGGTTGCATCACATAGTTCGGCTAATAACTTTGATTCAGCTCTTATTAGCATTTATAATAGACTAAACACTCTTGAGACAAATGCATCTTACTTGAAGGAAAGTTGTGGTTATGTTCGAAACCGTCTTGATGAAGTTTTAGTGAACTCTGAACCCTCAATGTGGAATCCTACTATTAAAGTTGCTATTGGTGGTGAAACTTTTCATGCCCGTTGTGATATTATGTCTGAATTTTGTCTTATGCCTAAGAGTATTTATGAATCTTTGACACTTTGGGGACTTGTTGAAGGGGGAGAAGGAATAACTCTTATTGATAACTCCGTTATAATACCTAAGGGAATAGCCGAGAGTGTGCATACAACCATTCTTGGAAGAACGGTATCCACTGATTATCTTGTTATTGAATGTGTAGGAACTGGACAAATCACACTTGGAAGATCCCTGCTGAAACTATTGGGAGCAATCATAAATACGGGAGAAGGCACCCTAAAAATCATACCGGGAGGCCGACATGTATTCCCTAAACCAAAGAGTAAGAAAAAGAACAAGAAGGGTAAGCGTAAGGCCCGAGGTAATGTTGATGCTCCATCTCTTGATGTTACTTGATTTGCACTTTCTGCGCCTAGCTGAAAGGCGTTAAAGAAAAGCACTTCTTGGGAGATAACCCATGTTTTATTTTATTTACTGTATTGTTGAGTCTTGGAAGTTGTTTACTACTGTAGCAACCTCTCCTTATCATGTTTTTGTGCCAAGTAAAATTTCTATGTTAAAGTTGATGTTATATTTGGGATCGCTGCGCAGAAACAACATTGCTGTCTGTCACGAATTCTGGCACAAGTCTCTGTAAAAAAATCAAAAAAATCTGCAAATGTACGAGCGTGATCCTCAGATATGTACGCAACTTTCATTAGTTTTGAGTTTTTCCATTTGAGCAAGTTAAGTGCCTAGTCCAGATGTATCTTTACGGACTGTTCTGTTTTTGACAGATTCTGTCTTTTATTTCGCATTGCCGCTTTTGCTATGTTGAATGAGTTTCTTTGTTCCATTAACTTTCAGAAGCTATGTGCAATGTCCAGAAGTGTTAAGAATGATTGTGTCACCTCTGAATATGTGAATTTGTGGTTATGCACTAACCCTCTCATGAGTTTGCTTGAAGTTTGTGTGAAGGAAGTTTTCAAGGGTCAAGAGAAGAGGATGATATACTATGATCAAGAAGAGCGAAAGGTCTAAGCTTGGGGATGCCCCGGTGGTTCATCCCTGCATATTTTAAGAAGACTCAAGCATCTAAGCTTGGGGATGCCCAAGGCATCCCCTTCTTCATCGACAACATTATCAGGTCACTTCTAGTGAAACTATATTTTTATTCCGTCACATTCTTATGTTCTTTACTTGGAGCGTCGGTTTGTTTTTATTTTTGTTTTGTTTTGAATAAAGTTGGATCTCGCCATTCTTATATTGGAGATATTACGCTCCGCTTTTTCATATGGAACACTTGTGTTCTTAATTGTGCTTTAATGTTCATGGCGAAAGCTTATTGCTTCGTTAAATTGCTATTTGGTTGGAATTGGAAAATGCTGCATATGGTTTGGTAAATTTGGCAATTGTTTGAGCTCTCATAGATCATGTTTAAGCTCTTGCATCATGTAGTTTAATCTATTAATGAAGAACTACTGTAGAGCTTGTTTAATTTGGTTTGCATGATTGATCTCTCTAAGTCTAGATATTTTCGGGTAAAGTGTTTGAACAACAAGGAAGACAGTGTAGAGCCTTATAATGCTTGCAATATGTTCTTGTGTGAGTTTTGCTGTACCTGTTCATACTTGTGTTTGCTTCAAACAACCTTGCTAGCCCAAACCTTGTACTGAGAGGAAATGCTTCTCGTGCATCCAAACACCTTGAGCCAAAATCCATGCCATTTGTGTCCACCATATCTACCTATTATGTGGTATTTTTCTGCCATTCCAAAGTAAATTACTTGAGTGCTACCTTTAAAATTTCATTCCTCTACCTTTACAATATATAGCTCATGGGACAAATAGCTTAAAAACTATTGTGGTGATGAATATGTAGTTATGTGTTTTAATTCTTATAAGTTGCTTGTTGAGCGGTAACCATGTTTTCTGGGGACGCCATCAACTTTATCTTTGTTGGATATCATGTGAGATGCTATGCATGTTCGTCTTGTCTGAAGTAGTGGACTTCACGATCAAATGGTTTGAGTATGCATATGTTAGAGAAGAACATTGGGCCGCTAACTAAAGCCATGTATCATGGTGGAAGTTTCAGTTTGGACATACAACCTCAATCTCTTATGAGAATATTAACTATTGTTGAATGCTTAAGCATTAAAAGAGGAGTCCATTATCTGTTGTCTATGTTGTCCCGGTATGGATGTCTAAGTTGAGAATAATCAAAATCGAGAAATCCAATGCGTGCTTTCTCCTTAGACACTTGTACAGGCGGCATAGAGGTACCCCTTTGTGGCACTTGGTTGAATCATATGTTATGCGATGAGAATCCGTGTTTCCGAGATAGTAGGTGATGGCGTGTAACTCACACGTTCGTTGGGAACCCCAAGAGGAAGGTATGATGCGCACAGTAGCAAGTTTTTCCTCAGAAAGAAACCAAGGTTTAATCGAACCAGGAGGAGCCAAGAAGCACGTTGAAGGTTGATGGTGGCGAAATGTGATGCGGCGCAACACCAGGGATTCCGGCGCCAACGTGGAACCTGCCCAACACAACCAAAGTACTTTGCCCCAACGAAACAGTGAGGTTGTCAATCTCACCGGCTTGCTGTAACAAAGGATTAACCGTATTGTGTGGAAGATGATTGTTTGCAAGAAAACAGTAAAACAAGTATTGCAGTAGATTGTATGCGATGTAAAGAATAGGACCGGGGTCCACAGTTCACTAGAGGTGTCTCTCCCATAAGATAAAAGCATGTTGGGTGAACAAATTACAGTCGGGCAATTGACAAATAGAGAAGGGCATAACAATGCATATACATGATATGATAAATATAGTGAGATTTAATTGGGCATTACGACAAAGTACATAGACCGCCATCCAACTGCATCTATGCCTAAAAAGTCCACCTTCAGGTTATCATCCGAACCCCATTCAGTATTAAGTTGCAAAGCAACAGACAATTGCATTAATTATGGTGCGTAATGTAATCAACAACTACATCCTTAGACATAGAATCAATGTTTTATCCCTAGTGGCAACAACACATCACAACCTTAGAACTTTCTGTCACTGTCCCAGGTGTCAATGAAGGCATGAACCCACTATCAAGCATAAATACTCCCTCTTGGAGTTAAGAGCAAAAACTTGGCCAGAGCCTCTACTAATAACGGAGAGCATGCAAGATCATAAACAACACATAAACAATAGATTGATAATCACCATAACATAGTATTCTCTATCCATCGGATCCCGACAAACACAACATATAGTATTATAGATAGATGATCTTGATCATGTTAGGCAGCTCACAAGATCCAACAATGAAGCACAATTAGGAGAAGACGACCATCTAGCTACTGCTATGGACCCATAGTCCAGGGGTGAACTACTCACTCATCACTCCGGAGGCGACCATGGCGGTGTAGAGTCCTCCGGGAGATGAATCCCCTCTCCGGCAGGGTGCCGGAGGCGATCTCTGAATCCCCCGAGATGGGATTCGCGGCGGCGGCGTCTCGAAGGTTTTCCGTATCGTGGCTCTCGGTACTGGGGGTTTCGCGACGGAGGCTATTTGTAGGCGGAAGGGCAGGTCAAGAGGCGGCACGGGGCCCACACCATAGGTCGGCGCGGCCAGGGCCTGGGCCGGCCGGCTTGTGGTGTCGCCACCTCGTGGCCCCTTCGACTCTCCTTTGGTCTTCTGGAAGCTTCGTGCAAAAATAGGACCTGGGCGTTGATTTCGTCCAATTCCGAGAATATTTCGTTACTAGGATTTCTGAAACCAAAAACAGCAGAAAACAACAACTGGCTCTTCGGTATCTTGTTAATAGGTTAGTTCCAGAAAATGCGTAAATACGACATAAAATGTGCATAAATCATGTAGATATCATCAATAATGTAGCATGGAACATAAGAAATTATCGATACGTTGGAGACGTATCAGCATCCCCAAGCTTAGTTCTGCTCGTCCCGAGCAGGTAAAACGATAACAAAGATAATTTCTGAAGTGACATGCCATCATAATCTTGATCATACTATTTGTAAACATATGTAATGAATGCAGCGATCAAAACAATGGTAATGACATGAGTAAACAACTGAATCATAAAGCAAAGACTTTTCATGAATAGTACTTCAAGACAAGCATCAATAAGTCTTGCATAAGAGTTAACTCATAAAGCAATAAATCAAAGTAAAGGTATTGAAGCAACACAAAAGAAGATTAAGTTTCAGCGGTTGCTTTCAACTTATAACATGTATATCTCATGGATATTGTCAACATAGAGTAATATAACAAGTGCAATATGCAAGTATGTAGGAATCAATGCACAGTTCACACAAGTGTTTGCTTCTTAAGGTGGAGGGAGATAGGTAAACTGACTCAACAATAAAAGTAAAAGAAAGGTCCTTCAAAGATGAAAGCATCGATTGCTATATTTGTGCTAGAGCTTTTATTTTGAAAACATGAAACAATTTTGTCAACGGTAGTAATAAAGCATATGAGTTATGTAAATTATATCTTACAAGTTGCAAGCCTCATGCATAGTATACTAATAGTGCCCGCACCTTGTCCTAATCAGCTTGGACTACCGGATCATCGCAATACACATGTTTTAACCAAGTGTCACAAAGGGGTACCTCCATGCCGCCTGTACAAAGGTCTAAGGAGAAAGCTCGCATTTTGGATTTCTCGCTTTTGATTATTCTCAACTTAGACATCCATACCGGGACAACATGGACAACAGATAATGGACTCCTCTTTAATGCATAAGCATGTGGCAACAATTAATATTCTCATATGAGATTGAGGATATATGTCCAAAACTGAAACTTCCACCATGATTCATGGCTTTAGTTAGCGGCCCAATGTTCTTCTCTAACAATATGCATGCTCCAATCATTAAGGTGGTAGATCCTTCAGACAAGACGGACATGCATAGCAACTCACATGATATTCAACAAAGAATAGTTGATGGCGTTCCCCAGAAGCATGGTTATCGCACAACAAGCAACTTAATAAGAGATAAAGTGCATAAGTACATATTCAATATTACGATAGTTTTTAAGGCTATTTTGTCCCATGAGCTATATATTGTAAAGGCGAATGATGGAATTTTAAAGGTAGCACTCAAGCAATTTACTTTGGAATGGCGGAGAAATACCATGTAGTAGGTAGGTATGGTGGACACAAATGGCATAGTGGTTGGCTCAAGGATTTTGGATGCATGAGAAGTATTCCCTCTCGATACAAGGTTTAGGCTAGCAAGGTTATTTGAAGCAAACTCAAGGATGAACCGGTGCAGCAAAACTCACATAAAAGACATATTGTAAACATTATAAGACTCTACACCGTCTTCCTTGTTGTTCAAAACTCAATACTAGATATTATCTAGACCTTAGAGAGACCAAATATGCAAATCAAATTTTAGCAAGCTCTATGTATTTCTTCATTAATGGGTGCAAAGTATATGATGCAAGAGCTTAAACATGAGCACAACAATTGTCAAGTATCACATTATCCAAGACATTTTAGAATTACTACATGTAGCATTTTCCAATTCCAACCATATAACAATTTAACGAAGAAGAAACTTCGCCATGAACATTATGAGTAAAGCCTAAGGACATATTTGTCCATATGCAACAGCGGAGCGTGTCTCTCTCCCACAAAGTGAATGCTAGGATCCATTTTATTCAAACAAAAACAAAAACAAAAACAAACCGACGCTCCAAGTAAAGAACACAAGATGTGACTGAATAAAAATATAGTTTCAGGGGAGGAACCTGATGATGTTGTCGATGAAGAAGGGGATGCCTTGGGCATCCCCAAGCTTAGAAGCTTGAGTCTTCTTAAAATATGCAGGGGTGAACCACGGGGGCATCCCCAAGCTTAGAGCTTTCACTCCTCTTGATCATAGTATATCATACTCCTCTCTTGACCCTTGAAAACTTCCTTCACACCAAACTTCAAGCAAACTCATTAGAGGGTTAGTGCACAATTAATAATTCACATATTCAGAGGTGACACAAACATTCTTTACACTTCTGGACATTGCATAAAGCTACTGGACATTAATGGATCAAAGAAATTCATCCAACATAGCAAAAGAGGCAATGCGAAATAAAAGGCAGAATCTGTCAAAAACAGAACAGTTCGTAAAGACGAATTTTAAAATGGCATCAGACTTGCTCAAATGGAAAAACTCAAAACTAATGAAAGTTGCGTACATATCTGAGGATCACGCTCGTAAATTGGCAGATTTTTTCGAATTTTCTACAGAGACTTGTGCCCAGATTCGTGACAGACAGCAATGCTGTTTCTGCGCAGCGATCCCAAATATAACATCAACTATAACATAGAAACTTTACTTGGCACAAAAACATGATAAGGAGAGGTTGCTACAGTAGTAAACAACTTCCAAGACTCAAATATAAAACAAAGTACTGTAGTAAAAACATGGGTTGTCTCTATAAGCGCTTTTCTTTAACGCCTTTCAGCTAGGCGCAGAAAGTGCAAATCAAGTATTATCAAGAGATGAAACATTGACATTACCTTGGGCTTTACCCTTACCTTTCTTGTCCTCTTTCTTACTCTTTGGCTTAGGGAATATATGGCTACCCCCGGGTGTAGAGGTGAATTTTAAGGTGCCTTCTCTCACGTCTATGACTGCTCCCAATAGTTTCAGCAGGGATCTTCCGAGTGTGATTTGTCCTGTTCCTGCGCATTCAATGACAAGGTAATCAATGGATATTGTTATCCCAAGAATGGTTGTATGCACACCCGCAGCTATCCCTTTGGGAATTATAACAGAGTTATCAATAAGAGTTATTCCTTCTCCCCCTTCAGAGAATTCCCAAAGTTTCAATGATTTATGAATACTCTCAGGCATTAGGCAAAATTCAGTCATAATATCACAATTAGCATGAAGAGTTTGATTACCTATGACAATTTTAATAGTAGGATTCCACAATGAAGGTTCAGAGTTCACTAAAACTTGATCAAGACGGTTACGAATATATCCATAATTTTCATTTAGGCGAGATGCACTTGTTTCAAGAGTGTTTAATCTATTATAAATGCTAATAAGGGCTGAATCAAAGTTATTAGCTGAATCATGTGATGCAACCAACTTTTTTATGGCATTAAAAGCTTGATCCCCATTACAATGAAGGAAATCTCCTCCCACTAGAGCATCCAAGGCATATCTATAGCGAATCATAAGACCAAAATAAAAATTACTAAGGAGCAAACTTAGAGTCATTTGAGGTTCAGTTTTACGATAAGAAGTAAAAATCCTAGACCAAGCATCTTTAAAACTTTCCTCATCCCCTTGTTTAAAAGTAAAAACTAATTCCTCAGGTGAAGAAGTAACAAGTACAGAACTAGACATGATAACAAAAGTAAACTAAATGCAAGTAACTAATTTTTTTGTGTTTTTGATATAGAGAGCAAGACAGTAAATAAAGTAAAACTAGCAACTAATTTTTTTGTGTTTTGTTTAGGTGCAGCAAACAAAGTAGTAAATAAAATAAAGCAAGAAAAAAACAAAGTAAAGAGATTGAGAAGTGGAGACTCCCCTTGCAGCGTGTCTTGATCTCCCCGGCAACGGCGCCAGAAAAAGAGCTGCTGGCGTGTAGTTGACGTGGGAGTTAGAAATCTCTGGGGTGCAACTTTTCTTCAGGTCCCCGGCAACGGCGCCAGAAAAAGAGCTTGATGGCGTGTAACTCACACGTTCGTTGGGAACCCCAAGAGGAAGGTATGATGCGCACAGTAGCAAGTTTTCCCTCAGAAAGAAACCAAGGTTTAATCGAACCAGGAGGAGCCAAGAAGCACGTTGAAGGTTGATGGTGGCGAAATGTGATGCGGCGCAACACCAGGGATTCGGCGCCAACGTGGAACCTGCACAACACAACCAAAGTACTTTGCCCCAACGAAACAGTGAGGTTGTCAATCTCACCGGCTTGCTGTAACAAAGGATTAACCGTATTGTGTGGAAGATGATTGTTTGCAAGAAAACAGTAAAACAAGTATTGCAGTAGATTGTATGCGATGTAAAGAATAGGACCGGGGTCCACAGTTCACTAGAGGTGTCTCTCCCATAAGATAAAAGCATGTTGGGTGAACAAATTACAGTCGGGCAATTGACAAATAGAGAAGGGCATAACAATGCATATACATGATATGATAAATATAGTGAGATTTAATTGGGCATTACGACAAAGTACATAGACCGCCATCCAACTGCATCTATGCCTAAAAAGTCCACCTTCAGGTTATCATCCGAACCCCATTCAGTATTAAGTTGCAAAGCAACAGACAATTGCATTAAGTATGGTGCGTAATGTAATCAACAACTACATCCTTAGACATAGAATCAATGTTTTATCCCTAGTGGCAACAACACATCACAACCTTAGAACTTTCTGTCACTGTCCCAGGTGTCAATGAAGGCATGAACCCACTATCGAGCATAAATACTCCCTCTTGGAGTTAAGAGCAAAAACTTGGCCAGAGCCTCTACTAATAACGGAGAGCATGCAAGATCATAAACAACACATAAACAATAGATTGATAATCACCATAACATAGTATTCTCTATCCATCGGATCCCGACAAACACAACATATATTATTACATATAGATGATCTTGATCATGTTAGGCAGCTCACAAGATCCAACAATGAAGCACAATTAGGAGAAGACGATGATGACCCACAAGTATAGGGGATCGCAACAGTCTTCGAGGGAAGTATTACCCAATTTATTGATTCGACACAAGGGGAGACAAAGAATACTTGTAAGCCTTAACAGCGGAGTTGTCAATTCAGCTGCACCTGGAAACAGACTTGCTCGCAAGAGTTTATCAGTAGTAACAGTTTTATGGCAGTAGAAATAGTGAAATAACAGCAGTAGTGAAATAAAGACAGCAGTAGTGATTATAGTAAACAGCAGGATTAAAATACTGTAGGCACAGGGACGGATTTAGCGGGCGTTGCATGGATGAGAGAAACTCATGTAACAATCAAAGCAGGGCATTTGCAGATAATAATAAAACAGTATCCAAGTACTAATCAATCAATAGGCATGTGTTCCATATATAGTCATACGTGCTCGCAATGAGAAACTTGCACAACATCTTTTGTCCTACCAGCCGGTGGCAGCCGGGCCTCTAGGGAAACTACTGGATATTAAGGTACTCCTTTTAATAGAGTACCGGAGCAAAGCATTAACACTCCGTGAACACATGTGATCCTCACATCACTACCATCCCCTCCGGTTGTCCCGATTTCTGTCACTTCGGGGCCATTGGTTCCGGACAGCGACATGTGTATACAACTTGCAGGTAAGATCATAAACAACGAATATCTTCATGAATCAATAACATGTTCAGATCTGAGATCATGGCACTCGGGCCCTAGTGACAAGCATTAAGCATAACAAGTTGCAACAATATCATAAAAGTGACATCTACGGATACTAGGCACTATGCCCTAACAATCTTATGACTATTACATGACCAATCTCATCCAATCCCTACCATCCCCTTCAGCCTACAGCGGGGGAATTACTCACACATGGATGGGGGAAACATGGCTGGTCGATGGAGAGGCGTTGGCGGTGATGGCGGTGAAGATCTCCTCCAATTCCCCGTCCCGGCGGAGTGCCAGAACGGAGACTTCTGGCTCCCGAGACGGAGTTTCGCGATGTGGCGGCTCTCTGGAGGGTTTCTGGCGACTTCGACTTCTCCCCGTGCGTTTTCAGGTCGAAACCAATAAGTAGTCCGAAGGGGGGCGTCGGAGGCCGGCCGAGGGGGCCACACCATAGGGCCGCGCGGGCCCCCCTGGGCCGCGCCGCCATATGGTGTGGGGCCCTCGGGCCTCCACCTCCTTTGCCCTTCTGGCTCCGTCAATATTTTGGTAAAATAGGGCCATCTGAAGAAATTCCGAGGATTTTCCCGAAAGTTGGATTTCTGCACAAAAACGAGACACCAGAGCAATTCTGCTGAAAACAGCGTTAGTCCGTGTTAGTTGTATCCAAAATACACAAATTAGAGGCAAAACAATAGCAAAAGTGTTCGGGAAAGTAGATACGTTTTGGACGTATCAACTCCCCCAAGCTTAGCTTATTGCTTGTCCTCAAGCAATTCAGTTAACAACTGAGCGATAAAAGAACTTTCACGAACACATTTGCTCATATGATGTATATATTCTCATGCTATGGCTAATACTTAAGCAGTTCATAATGAGACACATGCAAATAAGATCATCCAACAGCTATGTCAATCATGGAGAGGTACCAACAATTAATAATAAGCACCATGAATCATGTATATAAGCAGGATTGCAATGTTCATAAGAGAATATGATAAAGTGGTATCTCGCTTGCCCGTATTTGATCGGCAAAACATAAATGCCGAGGCACCTCTTGAGTTCATAGAAAGACTAGAAGTAGTGATTGTCAAAGATAAAAGCATCAAAGTTATACCACAATCAATCATATTTTGAGACAAGCATATTATACTAAGAATGACAGTTGTGCTCTCAAGATAGTGCTCAAAGAAAGAATGGAGACACAACATAAAAGTAAAAGATTGACCCTTCGCAGAGGGAAGCAGGGATTAACATGCGCTAGAGCTTTTCATTTGTAAAGCAGGAGTAAAATTATTTTGAGAGGTGTTTGTTGTTGTCAACGAATGGTAATGGGTACACTAACTACCTCATCAACCGGACTCACAAGAGCGGCTCCCATTTTATTTATTTTTGGGTGGCACTCCTTCCAACCTTTCTTACACAAACCATGGCTAACCGAATCCTCGGGTGCCTGCCAACAATCTCATACCATGAAGGAGTGCCTTTTTATTTAAGTTTTATTATGATGATGACACTCCCCCCAACCTTTGCTTACACAAGCCATGGCTAACCGAATCCTTCGGGTGCCGTCCAACAATCACAAACCATGGAGGAGTGTCTATTTAAGTTAATTAATTTGGGACTGGGAATCCCATTGCCAGCTCTTTTTGCAAAATTATTGGATAAGCGGATGTGCCACTAGTCCATATGAGAGTCCGTCAAAAGTAAATGACAAGGTTGAAAGCTAAACACCACATACTTCCTCATGAGCTATGAAACATTAACACAAATTGAGAAGCATTTTGAAAGTTTTAAAGGTAACGCATGAGAATTTACTTGGAATGGTTTGAAATGCCATGCATAGGTATTTATGGTGGACACTTTTGGAACAACTTGGTTTTCAGGTGTTTGGAAGCACGAGCGGCGTCACCGCTCAGTACAAGTGAAGGCTAGCAAAAGACTAGGGAGCGACAAATCAAGAGAGCAGTAACTGTCATAATCATGCTTGCGGCAAAATAAATTAACGGAGGCATAAAAGTGATACAAGAACTCTGAAGCAATATAAATCATCGAGGCTTAATTGACTTTTTGTTCAGTCATATGCATGCGTGAGCATGTGCCAAGTCGATATAAATGAATTATTCAGAGGAGGATACCACAATGCCATACTTACTTATGAATAAAACAATGCAAGCAAACATCCATGACATGCTACTCATATTAATAAATTGGAACTAAACATGAGAGATCATTAACTACTAGACTTTCTCAAATAACATATACCTCACATGAACCAACTAAGCATGCTCATATGGATGAGTATATGTACAAAAATGAAAGCAAATAGAGTTCATACCAGCCTCTCACCACAATCAGATTGTCGTAGATCGTCATTATTGCCTTTTCACTTGTGTAGCTTGGATAATATGAAATGAAAACCACGCTCCAGCCACCGAAGACCATTGAACTCATGATGAACTTTACAAACCAAAGAAGAACAGAAAATATTTTTGGTGTTTTCGAATTAGAAACAAGAACGAAAGAAAACAAGCAAACAAAGCAAAATCTTTTTGGGTTTTCTTGTAGCAAACTAACGATAGCAAATAAAGCAAACTAAGAGCAAAGAACCAAATAAACAAATGGTGAAGAGAAACAACAGAAATATTTTTGGTCTTTTTGTGTTTTAGGAGAGAAACAAAGCGAAAACAAAAGAATGCAAACTAACAGAAACACAGAAAAGCAGGATGACAGAAATCTGCCAAATCCTGACAGCAGTACAGAAATCGAAATTAACAAAAATCTTCCATTGCTCAGACCAAAAAGTGTTCAACTAATGAAAGTTAGATAACAACCTGGGGAACATGCTCAAAAATTGGCAACTCAAAATAACGTTCTGGCTGTGCGTACGAATTTTTTTGGTAACAGCCCAGAATCTGTTTTTGGACAGCACTTCCCCAAATATCATCTTCTTCTCATTAGAAAACCACTCTAGAGACTAAACAAGTATGTACAAGTATCCAGCAACCATAATATGCAAAGAATGAGTGATGCCGGTATACCTCCCCCAAGCTTAGGCTTTTGGCCTAAGTGGAGTTCATTCCCAACGAGGGTCGGAGTTCCACGCCGGTGGATCATACATGGAGTGGTAATAGGGCCCCTGCGCAGAAGAATATCGTGGAGGCTCCACATGACCATGATGTTGATATGAGGAGCTTGCTGCATCGGATGAAGAGTCGGGATGCTCCTCGGCCTCCTCCACATCTTCCCTTGCACGACGGCTTTCCCTTTCTATGTATGCGTTTAGCTCATTTTCTGTGATCGACCACCCGTCCCTGGCATCAAGGTTAAACAAAGCAGGTGCAGGCAAGCGTACTAATTTTTCAATTTTCTTAGTTATACTCCAACTTTTCTTATACAAAGTTATCCTATAATGCAGGTTGTTCAAACTAGATGCATCTGAAATAAACTCATGCCTGATCATGGAGAAAACATCAAGTTTCTCTATAGAAAGCGGAATATCTAAATGGTGAGGACCTACACCATGCATAGCTAATAAGCGAGAGGCGATAAGACCTCCACAAATTCCTCCTTTCTCACGGTTAGTAGCAAGTCTACAAGCTATTAAAGCACCCAAATTATAAGTCCTATCCTGTTGCAAAGCAGCAGCTAAGAAAGCCAAATCTGGGACAGATAATTTACCTCCAGTCCTTCTCGCAAGAACGCACTTTGTAATGAAATAGGCAAAGTAGCGGATGGCTGGATGTTGAATGCTACTAATCTTACCACCATCATTGGAGAAGCTCCTCCCATTACAAATCCTTGTATAAAGATTTGAGAGCTCCCGCGGTGTTCCCCTGATCTTCTCGCAGGATCCCCACTGCGGCACTCTAATCGCTGTGCAAAAATCACTGAAAGGCAAGTCAATAGTTTTGTTATAAATTTTATACCGGACCATGGGGTCAGTTCGAGACCGGTGAAATTCGAAATCCTGCACAACCGACACCGTTAGTTTAGCATATTGGTGAGGTTCACCA
Source organism: Lolium multiflorum (assembly GCA_030979885.1). NCBI lineage: Eukaryota > Viridiplantae > Streptophyta > Magnoliopsida > Poales > Poaceae > Lolium > Lolium multiflorum. The sequence continues at coordinate 341,164,088 of CM061748.1, forward strand.
ACAGCAAAATTTCCCAATCCTGCATTGGAAATTAGTGTTTGCACATCTTGCAGGATTCCTGCATTCCGCATAAAGTCCGTGCATGGGTAATAAGAGGGGTATACTCCCTCTTCACGATGGACTCTCATAACTTGCTGTACCTCCAACTCTTCTTGGTTCAATTGGGGCACACCTTCTTCCATTTTCTGAAATTTTCAACAATCATTATAAAATTTGATTTCAAGGTATGTAATTGAAGGGAACTACTATAGGAACTTGCTAGAGTACTACACATGCATCAAAACTAATTTCTACCACTTAGAACAAGCATGCAAGCTCACTAAACATGTTATCTACAGCAGCAAAATATTCAAGATATACTCAACCAAATGAAATTCTAATTGGACAATCAAAGGAGTCACATACCAAGGAGTAAATGTGCCAAATTTCAAACAGAAATCTGGGCTGAGCAAGGAGATCGAAAAATCGCGAGTTCTTGAGCAGAAACACGAGTGAGAGAAACTTGGTACGAGCTTTTTCGGGAGAGAGAAGATGCTGGGAGGAAGAGATGATGAAGTGGGGCAAGGGGTGGCCCACACCACATGGTGGCGCGGCCCCCTTGCTGGCCGCGCCGGCCTATGGTGTGGCACCCCCTGGTGCCCCACAGGTCATCCTCTGGTGCTCCCAGGTGCCTCGTCGAAAAATAGGACCAACGGTGTAATTTTTGTAATTTTTAGAGAACTTCGAAAAATGCACATTTCTGGGTATTAAATTAATGATTACTGCGCAGGAAAATGATTTCTAAAATCTTAAATGACTAAAGCATATTGCAAAACAAAAGTGCTACAGCAAGTAAAATAGGGGAAGGGAGAAAGAAAGAAGAAATGTTGTTTAGCTCTTTTATGCAATAAAATATACTTGTTAACAAGGTTGATCAAGTCTTGCTACCAAATAAATTTTATATGACATAAGAAGAAATAAACCTCAAATCAATCATGTTACCTTATATTGAATTGATATGGATCCAATCACAAGAGTTTGATATTCCTCTTTAGGCTCATATATAGGACAATCAATGGATCCCACTTTGATAGTTTTCACATTAAAAATTGTATTGACTCCACATACTTTATCAATCCTCTTGGGAAAATAGACAGTGTGTTCCTTATCATCAACATTGAAAGTAACCATGCCTTTATTGCAATCAATAACAGCCCCTGCAGTATTAAGAAAGGGTCTTCCAAGAATAATGGACATATTATCATCTTCAGGCATTTCCAACACAACAAAATCAGTTAATATCAAGCAATGTTGAGTAACTTGAACAGGAACATTTTCACATAAACCAACAGGAATAGCAGTAGATTTATCAGCCATTTGCAAAGATATATCAGTAGGTATCAATTTATCTAAATCAAGTCTCTTATAAAGAGAAAAAGGCATCACACTCACACCTGCTCCCAAATCACATAGAGCAGTTCTAACATAATTATTCTTGATGGAACAAGGAATAGTCGGTATACCTGGGTCGCCAAGCTTCTTTGGAATCTTACCATTGAAGGAGTAATTAGCGAGCATAGTAGAAATTTCCTCATTGGGGACTTTCCTTTTGTTAGTAACAATATCTTTCATATACTTTGAATAAGGAGGCAATTTAATAGCATCAGTCAAAGGGATTTGCAAAAATAAAGGTTTCATCCAATCACAAAATTTATTATAATGTTCCTCCTCCTTTGATTTTAGTTTCTTAGCAGGAAAAGGCATTTGCTTTTGAACCCAAGGTTCTCTTTCATTACCATGTTTCTCAGTAATAAAATCTTCTTTAGTGTACTTTTTATTTTTAGCAGGCTTTTCAGGTTCTTTTTCAATTTCTTCTTTATCAGGAGTATCATTCTTATCGTTATCTTCCTCATGTTCATTACCACTTTCAGTTTCAGCATCAGAAATAGAAATACTATTAGGATCATTAACAGGTTCAGAGGATTCTACAACATTCTTATGTTTCTTTTTCTTTTTCTTAGATGGAGCACTAGTTTTAATTAGTTGAGAATCTTGTTCAACTCTTTTGGGATGCCCTTCAGGATATAGAGGATCCTGGGTAGAAGCACCACCTCTAGTTGTTACTTCATAAGCATGTTTTTCTTTAGAATTATTTCCCAACAAGTCATTTTGCACTTTAGTAAGTTGATCAATTTGAGTTTGAACCATTTGAAAATGTTTAACAAGTATCTTAACATCATTGGAGGTTCTCTCCACAATATCATGCAATTCACTAATAGCTCGAGAATTTTCCATTAAATGATTCTCTACTCTCATATTAAAGTTTTCTTGCTTAACAATATAATTATCAAATTCATCTAAGCATTGAGCAGGAGATTTTGAATACGGAATATCTTCCCTAGTAAAGTGTTGAAGCGAGTGTACCTCAATCATGGATGAAGGGGGAATTGTCTCACATATATCTTCTATAGGAGGTAAATTCTTCACATCTTCAGGTTTAATACCCTTCTCCTTAAGAGACTTCTTGGCTTCCCTCATATCTTCATCATTTAATTTAATCATACCCCTCTTCTTCACTATCGGTGTCGGGGTTGGTTCAGGTGTAGACCAATCATCATGATTCCGGCCTATTTTAGCCAATAATTCTTCAGCATCGTCTGGAGTTCTTTTCCTGAAAACACAACCAGCACAACTATCCAGGTATGCCCTAGACTCAATAGTTAGTCCACTATAAAATATATCAAGTAAATCATGCTTTTCCAAATCATGGTCAGGCTGAGCTCTAATAAGAGAGCAAAATCTCGCCCAAGCCTCAGGCAATTTCTCTCCATCTTCCTGGTCAAAATTATAAATTCTCTGCAAAGCAGCATGTTGAGCACTAGCAGGAAAGTATTTTCGAAAGAAAACATCACGCAAGTCAGTTGGACTTTTAATAGAACCAGGAGGCAAATTATTATACCAAGTTTTAGCATCATCCTTTAATGAGAATGGAAAAAATTTAGCGACAAAATAAGTACGCATCTTGACATCATCAGAAAACACGCCACTAAGAGTAGATAACTCAGTCAAGTGTTCAACAGCACTTTCTTTTTCAGTACCACAAAAGGGTGTTTTCTCAACAATAGCTATATGAGATAGATCAAGAGAAAAATCATAATCTTTATCCCTAATGTTTATAGGAGATGTGGCAAATTTAGGATCAGGAGATGGTTTATATCTAACAGCATGTTCTGCAAGCAACTTTTTAATTTTTCTTGCATCAGTAGTAGCATTGCATTTTTCAATAAAATCATCATCAAGCTCTACATAATCTTCATCAGGATCATCACTAGAATAATCAAGTTCAGGTGATTTAACAGGTGTAGTAGCATTAGGAGTTTCAGTATTTTCAATTTGTCTAGACTTAGCAATTGTAGCATCTAGAAAAGATCCCAATGAACCACTATCATCAAGCACAGCAGAAACATTATCAATATTATGAGAATTTTCAGATTCAGCAGAAGTACCAGCACGTGAAGCATGTGGCGGTGAAACAAGTTTATCAATCACAGATGGTGAATCAAGAGCAGCAGAGGTACTCAGAGTTGTACCTTTTCTTGTAGTGGATGGTAATATGGCGATCTTAGTATCGCGAGGTTTACCCATAATGGAGAATTTGCAGCGAACAATATCAATCCAAGTGAACTTCCAAATAAAGCTATGCTCCCCGGCAACGGCGCCAGAAAATAGTCTTGATGACCCACAAGTATAGGGGATCGCAACAGTCTTCGAGGGAAGTATTACCCAATTTATTGATTCGACACAAGGGGAGACAAAGAATACTTGTAAGCCTTAACAGCGGAGTTGTCAATTCAGCTGCACCTGGAAATAGACTTGCTCGCAAGAGTTTATCAGTAGTAACAGTTTTATGGCAGTGGAAATAGTGAAATAACAGCAGCGTGAAATAAAGACAGCAGTAGTGATTATAGTAAACAGCAGGATTAAAATACTGTAGGCACAGGGACGGATTTAGCGGGCGTTGCATGGATGAGAGAAACTCATGTAACAATCAAAGCAGGGGCATTTGCAGATAATAATAAAATGGTATCCAAGTACTAATCAATCAATAGGCATGTGTTCCATATATAGTCGTACGTGCTCGCAATGAGAAACTTGCACAACATCTTTTGTCCTACCAGCCGGTGGCAGCCGGGCCTCTAGGGAAACTACTGGATATTAAGGTACTCCTTTTAATAGAGTACCGGAGCAAAGCATTAACACTCCGTGAACACATGTGATCCTCACATCACTACCATCCCCTCCGGTTGTCCCGATTTCTGTCACTTCGGGGCCATTGGTTCCGGACAGCGACATGTGTATACAACTTGCAGGTAAGATCATAAACAACGAATATCTTCATGAATCAATAACATGTTCAGATCTGAGATCATGGCACTCGGGCCCTAGTGACAAGCATTAAGCATAACAAGTTGCAACAATATCATAAAAGTGACATCTACGGATACTAGGCACTATGCCCTAACAATCTTATGACTATTACATGACCAATCTCATCCAATCCCTACCATCCCCTTCAGCCTACAGCGGGGGAATTACTCACACATGGATGGGGGAAACATGGCTGGTCGATGGAGAGGCGTTGGCGGTGATGGCGGTGAAGATCTCCTCCAATTCCCCGTCCCGGCGGAGTGCCAGAACGGAGACTTCTGGCTCCCGAGACGGAGTTTCGCGATGTGGCGGCTCTCTGGAGGGTTTCTGGCGACTTCGACTTCTCCCCGTGCGTTTCAGGTCGAAACCAATAAGTAGTCCGAAGGGGGGCGTCGGAGGCCGGCCGAGGGGGCCACACCATAGGGCCGCGCGGGCCCCCCCTGGGCCGCGCCGCCATATGGTGTGGGGCCCTCGGGCCTCCACCTCCTTTGCCCTTCTGGCTCCGTCAATATTTTGGTAAAATAGGGCCATCTGAAGAAATTCCGAGGATTTTCCCGAAAGTTGGATTTCTGCACAAAAACGAGACACCAGAGCAATTCTGCTGAAAACAGCGTTAGTCCGTGTTAGTTGTATCCAAAATACACAAATTAGAGGCAAAACAATAGCAAAAGTGTTCGGGAAAGTAGATACGTTTTGGACGTACCATCTAGCTACTGCTATGGACCCATAGTCCAGGGGTGAACTACTCACTCATCACTCCGGAGGCGACCATGGCGGTGTAGAGTCCTCCGGGAGATGAATCCCCTCTCCGGCAGGGTGCCGGAGGCGATCTCCTGAATCCCCCGAGATGGGATTCGCGGCGGCGTCTGGAAGGTTTTCCGTATCGTGGCTCTCGGTACTGGGGGTTTCGCGACGGAGGCTATTTGTAGGCGGAAGGGCAGGTCAAGAGGCGGCACGAGGGGCCCACACCATAGGTCGGCGCGGCCAGGGCCTGGGCCGCGCCGCCCTGTGGTGTCGACACCTCGTGGCCCCACTTCGACTCTCCTTCGGTCTTCTGGAAGCTTCGTGCAAAAATAGGACCCTGGGCGTTGATTTCGTCCAATTCCGAGAATATTTCGTTACTAGGATTTCTGAAACCAAAAGCAGCAACTGGCTCTTCGGCATCTTGTTAATAGGTTAGTTCAGAAAATGCGTAAATACGACATATAATGTGCATAAAACATGTAGATATCATCAATAAAGTAGCATGGAACATAAGAAATTATCGATACGTTGGAGACGTATCATAGGACAAGGTGCGAGCACTATTGGTACTCTATGCATGAGACATGCAACTTGTAGGAAGTATTATGCATAGCACATATGAATTATTACTACCGTTGACAAAATTGTTTCTATGTTTTCAAAACAAAAGCTCTAGCACAAAAATAGTAATCCATGCTTCCCTCTGCGAAGGGCCATGGGGTTCGTTGCATAGAAAACAAAAATTTTCCTACCGCAAAGCGAATAAAACCAACAGATCTAATCTATGGAACACCCAAGATCCAATCTACTAGATCTAAGCAACGAGATGGAGATGAGACTAACCCTCGAAGATTCCAAAGCCTACGAGATTAATCTCGTTGTTGGTGTAGACGATCGTCCCCGGTGCTGCAATCCGGCAGCACTTCCGTACTCGGTCGCGCGTACGGTGTCGATGAAGCTCCTTCCTCTCCCCGTTCCAGCGGGCAGCGGAGGTGTGGTAGATCTCCACGGAATCCCAGCAGCACGACGGCGTGGTGGTGGTGGTGGAGAAGAATTCCTGCAGGGCTTCGCCTAAGCCGGAGCAGGAGAAACTGGGAGGGAGGAGAGGTGGCACTTTAGGGTTTCGTACGGAGCAGCAATGGCCGGCCAAACTACCCCACTATTTATAGTCGGAAGGTAGGGTTAGGGTTTCGCAAACCGATCAAGTGGCGGCGCCTGGTGGGCCCACACCACACCCTGGCGCGGCCAAGGGGGGGCCCGCGCCGCCGTGTGGTGTGGCCCACTCCTGGCCTTTCTCCGTCTCCCCTTTGGACTCCGTCTGCGCGACAGAAAAATAAGAACCTCTGTTTTTATTTCGTCCAATTCCGAGAATGTTTCCAGAACAACTTTTCTTGAAATACAAAACAGCAGAATTCTTCCAGAACAATTCCGGCTCTCCTCGTGATGTCTCGGATCCTATCCGAGACTCCGAACAACATTCGGTCTCCATCTCATATTCCGAATCTACTTATGCGACATCGAACCTTAAGCGCGTCACCCTACGGTTCGTGAACTATGCAGACATGGTCGAGACTCCTCTCCGAGCAATAACCAATAGCGGGATCTGGAGATCCATAATGGCTCCCACATATTCAACGATGACTTAGTGATCGATTGAACCATTTACATACGATGTCAATTCCCTTTGTCTCGCGATATTTTACTTGTCCGAGGTTTGATCATCGGTATCTCCATACCTTGTTCAACCTCGTTACCGACAAGTACTCTTTACTCGTACCGTGGTATGTGATCTCTTATGAACTATTCATATGCTTGCAAGCTAATCAGATGACATTCCACCGAGAGGGCCCAGAGTATATCTATCCGTCATCGGGATGGACAAATCCCACTGTTGATCCATATGCCTCAACTCACACTTTCCAAATACTTAATCCCACCTTTATTGTCACCCATTTACGCAATGACGTTTGATGTAATCAAAGTACCCTTTCGGTGTAAGTGATTTACATGATCTCATGGTCGAAGGATTAAGACAACTATGTATCGAAAGCTTATAGCAAATGAACTTAATGACTTGATCTTATGCTACGCTCATTTGGGTGTGTGTCCATTATATCATTCAACCAATGACATAACCTTGTTATTAATAACATCCAATGTTCATGATCACGAAACCATGATCATCCATTAATCAACAAGCTAGTTATACAAGAGGCTTACTAGGGACTCCTTGTTGTTTACATAACACACATGTATCAATGTTTCGGTTAATACAATTATAGCATGGTATATAAACATTTATCATAAACACAAAGATATTATAATAACCACTTTATTATTGCCTCTTGGGCATATCTCCAACAGTCTCCCACTTGCACTAGAGTCAATAATCTAGATTACATTGTAAGGTACCTAACACCCATGGCATTTTGGTGTTGGTCATGCTTTGCCCTTGGGAGAGCTTTAGTCAACGGATCTGCAACATTCAGATCCGTGTGTACTTTGCAAATCTCTACTTCACCATCTTCGATGTACTCGCGAATCGAATGAAAACGCAGCTTGATATGCTTTAGCTTCTTGTGTGACCTTGGTTCCTTTGCATTGGCGATGGCACCCGTGTTGTCACAATAAATGACTAGCGGGTCCAATGCACTAGGAACCACACCAAGCTCAACAATGAACCTCTTCATCCATACCGCTTCCGATGAAGCCTCTGAAGCCGCTATATATTCAGATTCTGTTGAAGATTTCGCCACCGTGCACTGCTTGGAACTGCTCCAGCTTACTGCCGCACCATTCAATATAAACACGTACCCAGACTGAGACTTAGAGTCATCAGGATCGGTGTTCCAACTTGCATCGGTGTAACTGGTTACAACGAGCTCTTGGTCACCGCCATAACAAAGAAACATATCCTTAGTCCTTTTCAAGTACTTCAGGATATTCTTGACCGCTGTCCAGTGTTCCATCCCTGGATCACTTTGATATCTGCTGGTCAAACTAACAACATGTGCGATATCCGGTCTAGTACACAGCATGGCGTACATGATAGAGCCTACTGCCGAAGCATAGGGGATCTTGCTCATCCTCTCTCTTTCATCTGCCGTAGCCGGACCTTGAGTCTTACTCAAGACCTTACCTGGCAACATAGGCAAGAACCCTTTCTTGCTTTCATCCATTCTAAACTTCTTTAGAATCTTGTCCAGATATGTACTTTGTGAAAGGCCTATTAGGCGTCTTGATCTATCTCTATAAATCTTGATGCCTAAAATGTATGCTGCTTCACCAAGGTCTTTCATTGAAAAAGACTTATTCAAATAACCTTTAACGCTGCTTAATAGTTCTATATCATTCCCAATCAATAATATGTCATCTACATATAATATCAGGAACGCTACAGAGCTCCCACTCACTTTCTTGTAAATACAGGCCTCACCATGAGTCCGTATAAAACCGAAGTCTTTGATCACTCTATCAAAGCGTAGGTTCCAACTCCGGGATGCTTGCTTCAGTCCATAAATGGAACGCTGAAGTTTGCATACCTTGTCAGCATTTTTAGGATCGACAAAACCTTTGGGTTGTACCATATACAACTCTTCCTCAATGTCACCATTAAGGAACGCCGTTTTGACATCCATCTGCCAAATCTCATAATCGAAAAATGCAGCTATTGCTAACAAAATCCTCACAGACTTTAGCTTCGCTACAGGTGAGAAAGTCTCATCGTAGTCAACTCCTTGAATTTGTCGGAAACCCTTTGCGACAAGTCGAGCTTTATAGACAGTAATATTACCATCAGCATCTGTTTTTCTCTTGAAGATCCATTTATTCTCGACAGCCTTGCGGCTATCAGGTAAGTCTACCAAAGTCCATACTTTGTTATCATACATGGATCCCATTTCGGATTTCATGGCTTCTTGCCATTTGTTGGAATCTGGGCTCATCATCGCTTCTTCATACGTCGCAGGGTCCTCATCATTGTCGTCCACAATCATGACATTTAGACAGGGATCATACCAATCAGGAGTGGTACGTTCCCTCGTCGATCTGCGAGGTTCAGTAGCTTCCTCGTTCGAAGTTTCATGATCATCATCATTTGCTTCCTCTCCTATCGGTGCAGGCTGCACAGGAACTTCTTCCGGCACTGCGCTACTCTGATCTATGAGAGAAGGTTCATCAACCTCGTCGAGTTCTACTTTTCTTCCAGTCACTTCTTTAGTGAGAAACTCCTTCTCAAGAAAGGATCCGTTCTTGGCAACAAAGATTTTGCCTTCGGATCTGTGATAGAAAGTATACCCAATTGTTTCTTTAGGGTATCCTATGAAGACGCATTTCTCCGCTTTGGGTTCTAGCTTGTCCGGTTGTAACTTCTTTACATAAGCATCGCAACCCCAAACTTTAAGGAACGACAGCTTAGGTTTCTTCCCAAACCATAATTCATACGGTGTCGTTTCAACGGATTTAGATGGTGCCCTATTTAAAGTGAATGCGGCTGTCTCTAAAGCATAGCCCCAAAACGATAATGGCAAATCGGTAAGAGACATCATAGAACGAACCATATCTAAGAGAGTTCGATTACGACGTTCGGACACACCATTGCGCTGTGGTGTTCCCGGCGGTGTCAATTGTGAAAGTATTCCGCATTTCTTTAAATGCATGCCAAACTCATAACTCAGATATTCGCCTCCGCGATCAGAACGCAGAAACTTAATCTTCTTGTTACGTTGATTTTCTACTTCACTTTGGAATTCCTTGAACTTCTCAAAAGTCTCGGACTTGTGTTTCATAAAGTAAATATACCCATATCTACTCAGATCATCCGTGAAGGTTAGAACATAACGATAACCACCGCGCGATGCTACACTCATTGGTCCGCACACATCGGTATGTATGATTTCCAATAAGTCTGTAGCTCGCTCCATTGTGCCAGAAAATGGAGTCTTAGTCATTTTTCCCATTAGACATGCTTCGCATCTGTCAAGTGACTCAAAGTCAAGTGACTCAAGAAGTCCATCGGAATGGAGTTTCTTCATGCGCTTCACTCCAATATGACCAAGACGACAGTGCCACATATAAGTAGAATTATCATTCAATTTAATTCGCTTAGCATCAATGTTATGAACATGTGTATCACTACTATCGAGATTTAACAAGAATAAACCATTCATCTCAGGTGCATGGCCATAAAAGACATTACTCATATAAATCGAACAACCATTATTCTCAGACTTAAACGAATAACCGTCTTGCATCAAACAAGATCCAGATATAATGTTCATGCTCAACGCAGGTACCAAATAACAATTATTGAGGTTTAAAACTAATCCCGAAGGTAGATGTAGAGGGAGCGTGCCGACGGCGATCACATCGACCTTGGATCCATTTCCAACGCGCATCGTCACCTCGTCCCTTGCCAGGCTTCGTTTATTCCGCAGTTCCTGTTTCGAGTTACAAATGTGAGCAACCGAACCAGTATCAAATACCCAGGCACTACTACGAGAACCAGTAAGATAGACATCTATAACATGTATATCAAATATACCTTTCTTCTTGGCGTGGCCGCTCTTCAGATCGGCCAAGTATTTGGTGCAGTTCCGCTTCCAGTGCCCCTTCCCCTGGCAGTAGTAGCACACAGTCTCAGGCTTAGGACCAGCCTTAGGCTTCTCAGGAGGCGCTGCAACTTTCTTGCCGCCCTTCTTGAAGTTGCCCTTGTTAGGCTTGCCCTGCTTCTTGAAACTGGTGGTCTTGTTGACCATCAACACTTGGTTCTCCTTCTTTATTTCTACTTCAGCAGACTTCAGCATGGAGAAGAGTTCAGGTAACTCTTTGTTCATGTTCTGCATGTTGTAGTTCATCACGAAGTTCTTGTAACTTGGTGGCAGTGATTGGAGGACACGATGAATACCCAGCTTGTTAGGGATCACAATCCCCAAGTCACTGAGCTTCTTCGCATGTCCGGACATGGCGAACATGTGCTCACTAACGGAGCTGCCCTCTTCCATCATGCAGTTAAAGAACTGTTTCGAGGCCTCATAGCTCTCCACGGCTGCATGAGTCTCAAAGATAAGTTTGAGCTCACGCATCATCTCACATGGGTCGTGGTGCTCAAAACGCTTTTGGAGCTCTGCCTCTAAACTGCACAAGATGGCACACTGAATTTCGGAGTACCGAGTTACCCGAGTCTCATAAACATTCTTTATGTCCTCGGACACTGCAGGAGGTGGTGGGGGACCTAGCGGTGCTTCGAGCACATATTGCATGCTCACGCCAGTGAGGAAAATCCTCACATGACGGGACCAGTCAGTGAAGTTGCTACCATTGCCCTTAAGCTTTTCTTTCTCTAGGAACTGGTTAAAATTGATGGAGGGGGGCGCCATGATCTACAACATATTTGCAAAGAGTTTAGACTAAGTTTATGATAAAATGAGTTCAGTTTTAATTCTTAAATTAACTAGGTGAACTCCCACTCAAAACAACATCCCTCGCATTGTCTTAGTGATTACACGAACCAAATCCACTACACCAAGTCCGATCTTCACGAGAAAAGATGTAGTTTCAAAGGCGAACACTCAAAGTGTTCATCATATCATTCATATGACTCATGCTCTACCTTTCGGTATCCCGTGTTCCGAGACCATGTCTGTACATGCTAGGCTCGTCAAGGCAACCTTAGTATCCGCGTGTGCAAATCTGGCTTGCACCCGTTGTATGCACATGTAGAGTCTATCACACCCGATCATCACGAGATGCTTCGAAACGACAAGTCTTAGCAACGGTGCATACTAAGGATGAACACTTTATTATCTTGATATTTAGTGAGAGGGATCATCTTATAATGCTACCGTCGCGATCTAAGCAAAATAAGATGCATAAAAGGATTAACATCACATGCAATTCATAATGTGTGATATGATATGGCCTTTCTTCTTGTGCTTTTGATCTCCATCTCCAAAGCACGGACATGATCTCCATCATCACCAGCATGGCGTCAAGGTCAGTGGCGCCGCTTCATGGTTGTCCATCACTTATAGCTACTATAACAACTACTTGAAATAAAGCTATTACATGATGAATAGACACGCAGGTCTTTAACAAAAATTAAAAACAACCATTAGGCTCCTGCCGGTTGCCATAATACAATAATGAACATCTCATACATCAAATATAATCATCATCACATCATGGCCATATCACATCACCAAACCCTGCAAAAACAAGTTAGACGCCTCTAATTTGGTTTGCATATTTTACGTGGTTTAGGGTTTTCGAGCAAGATCCAATCTACCTACGAACATGAACCACAACGGTGATACTAGTGTTGACAATAGAAGTGCAAATTACAATCTTCACTATGGTGGGAGAGACAGACACCCGCAAAGCCACTTATGCAATACAAGTTGCATGTCAAGCGTGGAGCAAGTCTCATGAACGCGGTCATGTAAAGTTAGCCCGGGCCGCTTCATCCCACCATCCCGCAAGAAGCAAAGTACACAAACTAAAGCAACAAAAGCATCACCGCCCACAAACCATTGTGTTCTACTCGTGCAACAGATCTATGCATAGACGTGGCTCTGATACCACTGATGGGGTTCGTTGCATAGAAAACAAAAATTTTCCTACCGCAAAGCGAATAAAACCAACAGATCTAATCTATGGAACACCCAAGATCCAATCTACTAGATCTAAGCAACGAGATGGAGATGAGACTAACCCTCGAAGATTCCAAAGCCTACGAGATTAATCTCGTTGTTGGTGTAGACGATCGTCCCCGGTGCTGCAATCCGGCAGCACTTCCGTACTCGGTCGCGCGTACGGTGTCGATGAAGCTCCTTCCTCTCCCCGTTCCAGCGGGCAGCGGAGGTGTGGTAGATCTCCACGGAATCCCAGCAGCACGACGGCGTGGTGGTGGTGGTGGAGAAGAATTCCTGCAGGGCTTCGCCTAAGCCGGAGCAGGAGAAACTGGGAGGGAGGAGAGGTGGCACTTTAGGGTTTCGTACGGAGCAGCAATGGCCGGCCAAACTACCCCACTATTTATAGTCGGAAGGTAGGGTTAGGGTTTCGCAAAACCGATCAAGTGGCGGCGCCTGGTGGGCCCACACCACACCCTGGCGCGGCCAAGGGGGGGCCCGCGCCGCCGTGTGGTGTGGCCCACTCCTGGCCTTTCTCCGTCTCCCCTTTGGACTCCGTCTGCGCGACAGAAAAATAAGAACCTCTGTTTTTATTTCGTCCAATTCCGAGAATGTTTCCAGAACAACTTTTCTTGAAATACAAAACAGCAGAATTCTTCCAGAACAATTCCGGCTCTCCTCGTGATGTCTTGGATCCTATCCGAGACTCCGAACAACATTCGGTCTCCATCTCATATTCCGAATCTACTTATGCGACATCGAACCTTAAGCGCGTCACCCTACGGTTCGTGAACTATGCAGACATGGTCGAGACTCCTCTCCGAGCAATAACCAATAGCGGGATCTGGAGATCCATAATGGCTCCCACATATTCAACGATGACTTAGTGATCGATTGAACCATTTACATACGATGTCAATTCCCTTTGTCTCGCGATATTTTACTTGTCCGAGGTTTGATCATCGGTATCTCCATACCTTGTTCAACCTCGTTACCGACAAGTACTCTTTACTCGTACCGTGGTATGTGATCTCTTATGAACTATTCATATGCTTGCAAGCTAATCAGATGACATTCCACCGAGAGGGCCCAGAGTATATCTATCCGTCATCGGGATGGACAAATCCCACTGTTGATCCATATGCCTCAACTCACACTTTCCAAATACTTAATCCCACCTTTATTGTCACCCATTTACGCAATGACGTTTGATGTAATCAAAGTACCCTTTCGGTGTAAGTGATTTACATGATCTCATGGTCGAAGGATTATGACAACTATGTATCGAAAGCTTATAGCAAATGAACTTAATGACTTGATCTTATGCTACGCTCATTTGGGTGTGTGTCCATTATATCATTCAACCAATGACATAACCTTGTTATTAATAACATCCAATGTTCATGATCACGAAACCATGATCATCCATTAATCAACAAGCTAGTTATACAAGAGGCTTACTAGGGACTCCTTGTTGTTTACATAACACACATGTATCAATGTTTCGGTTAATACAATTATAGCATGGTATATAAACATTTATCATAAACACAAAGATATTATAATAACCACTTTATTATTGCCTCTTGGGCATATCTCCAACAGTCTCCCACTTGCACTTTATGTTGAGTCAGTTTACCCATTCCCTTCTATCTTAGAAGCAAACACTTGTGTTAACTGTGTGCATTGATTCTTACATGTTTACTTATTGCACTTGTTATATTACTCTATGTTGACAAATATCCATGAGATATATATGTTACAAGTTGAAAGCAATTGCTGAAACTTAATCATCCTTTGTGTTGCTTCAATGCATTCTACTTAGAATTTATTGCTTATGAGTTATCTCTTATGCAAGTCTTATTGATACTTGTTTGAAAGTATTATTCATGAAAAGTTTTGCTATATGATTCATTTGTTTAGTCATTATCTTTGTTAGCAATCTTTTGTTCAGATCACTCCATTCATCTCATATGCTTTACAATAATGTTGATCAAGATTATGTTGGTAGCATGTCACTTCAGAAATTATTTGTGTTATCGTTTACCTACTCGAGGACGAGTAGGAACTAAGCTTGGGGATGCTTGATACGTCTCAAACGTATCTATAATTTCTTATGTTCCATGCTACTTTTATTACAATACTTGAATGTTTTATACATACTTTACAACATTATTTTACATTTTCCGGCACTAACCTATTAACAAGATGCCGAAGTGCCAGTTCTGTTTTCTGCTGTTTTTGGTTTCAGAAATCCTAGTAAGGAAATATTCTCGAATTGGACGAAATCAACGCCCAGGGGCCTATTTTTACACGAAGCTTCCAGAAGACCGAAAGGGAGGAAGTGGGGCCACGAGGCGCCGACACAACAGGCGGTGCGGCCCAAGCCCTGGCCGCGCGGCCCTGGTGTGTGGGGCCCTCGTGCCGCCATGACCTACCCTTCCGCCTACTTAAAGCCTCCGTCGCGAAGCCCCTGCAGAGCCACGATACGGAAAACATTGAGAGGCCGCCGCCGCCAATCCCATCTCGGGGGATTCGGAGATCGCCTCCGGCACCCTGCCGGAGAGGGAATCATCACCGGAGGGCTCTACATCATCATGCCCGCCTCCGGATTGATGCGTGAGTAGTTCATCCTTGGACTATGGGTCCATAGCAGTAGCTAGATGGTTGTCTTCTCCGCTTGTGCTTTCATTGTATTAGATCTTGTGAGCTGCCTAATGATGTCCAAAACGTATCTACTTTCCCGAACACTTTTGCTATTGTTTTGCCTCTAATTTGTGTATTTTGGATACAACTAACACGGACTAACGCTGTTTTCAGCAGAATTGCTCTGGTGTCTCGTTTTTGTGCAGAAATCCAACTTTCAGGAAAAACCTCGGAATTTATACAGAAGGCCCTATTTTCCCAGAAGACTCACGGAGCCAGAAGGGCAAGTCAGGTGGAGGGCAGGGGCCCACACCATAGGCGGCGCGGCCCTAGTGTGTGGCGGCCTCGGCTGGCCCCCGACGCCCTCCTTCGGACTACTTATTGCCCTCGACCTAAAAACGCACGGAGAGAAGTCGAAGTCGCCAGAAACCCTCCAGAACGCCGTCACATCGCGAAACTCCATCTCGGGAGCCAGAAGTCTCCGTTCTGGCACTCCGCCGGGACGGGGAATTGGAGGAGATCATCGCCGCCATCACCACCAACGCCTCTCCATCAACCAGCCATGTTTCCCCCATCCATGTGTGAGTAATTCCCCCGCTGTAGGCTGAAGGGGATGGTAGGGATTGGATGAGATTGGTCATGTAATAGTCATAAGATTGTTAGGGCATAGTGCCTAGTATCCGTAGATGTCACTTTTATGATATTGTTGCAACTTGTTATGCTTAATGCTTGTCACTAGGGCCCGAGTGCCATGATCTCAGATCTGAACATGTTATTGATTCATGAAGATATTCGTTGTTTATGATCTTACCTGCAAGTTGTATACACACGTTGCTGTCCGGAACCAATGGCCCCGAAGTGACAGAAATCGGGACAACCGGAGGGAATGGTAGTGATGTGAGGATCACATGTGTTCACGGAGTGTTAATGCTTTGCTCCGGTATTCTATTAAAAGGAGTACCTTAATATCCAGTAGTTTCCCTAGAGGCCCGGCTGCCACCGGCTGGTAGGACAAAAGATGTTGTGCAAGTTTCTCATTGCGAGCACGTACGACTAAATATGGAACACATGCCTATTGATTGATTAGTACTTGGATACCGTTTTATTATTATCTGCAAATGCCCCTGCTTTGATTGTTATATGAGTTTCTCTCATCCATGCAACGCCCGTTAATCCGTCCCTGTGCCTACAGTATTTTAATCCTGCTGTTTACTATAATCACTACTGCTGTCTTTGTTACTCTGCTGCTGTTATTTCGCTACTACTGCTATAAAACTGTTACTACTGATAAACTCTTGCGAGAAAGTCTGTTTCCAGGTGCAGCTGAATTGACAACTCCGCTGTTAAGGCTTACAAGTATTCTTTGTCTCCCCTTGTGTCGAATCAATAAATTGGGTTTTACTTCCCTCGAAGACTGTTGCGATCCCCTATACTTGTGGGTCATCAAGACTATTTTCTGGCGCCGTTGCCGGGGAGCATAGCTTTATTTGGAAGTTCACTTGGATTGATATTGTTCGCTGCAAAGTCTCCATCATGGGTAAACCTCGCGATACTAAGATCGCCATATTACCATCCACTACAAGAAAAGGTACAACTCTTAGTACCTCTGCTGCTCTTGATTCACCATCTGTGATAAGTAAACTTGTTTCACCACCACAAGCTTCAAATGCTGGTACTTCTGCTGAATCTGAAAATTCCTCTTATAATTGTGATGATGCTTCTGCTGTGCTTGATAATGATGGTTCGTTAGGATCTTTTCTAGATGCTACAATTGCTAGGTCTAGGCAAATTGAAAATACTGAAACTCCTAATGAAAATGCTGCTACACCTGTTAATTCACCTGAGTCTGTTGAATATTCTAGTGATGATCTTGATGAAGATTATGTGGAACTTGATGATGATTTTATTGAAAAATGCAATGCTACTACTGATGCAAGAAAAATTAAAAAGTTGCTTGCAGAACATGCTGTTAGATATAAACTGTCTCCTGATCCTAAATTTGCCACATCTCCTATAAACATTAAGGATAAAGATTATGATTTTTCTCTTGATCTATCTCATATAGCTATTGTTGAGAAAACACCCTTTTGTGGTACTGAAAAAGAAAGTGTTGTTGAACACATGATTGAGTTATCTACTCTGAGTAGCTTGTTTTCTGATGATGTCAAGATGCGTACTTATTTTGTCGCTAAAATTTTTCCTTTCTCATTAAAGGATGATGCTAAAACTTGGTATAATAATTTGCCTCCTGGTTCTATTAGAAGTCCAATTGACTTGCGTGATGTTTTCTTTCGAAAATACTTTCCTGCTAGCGCTCAACATATTGCTTTGCAGAGAATTTATAATTTTGACCAGGAAGATGGAGAGAAATTGCCTGAGGCTTGGGCGAGATTTTGTTCTCTTATTAGAGCTCGGCCTGATCATGATTTGGAAAAGCATGATTTACTTGATATATTTTATAGTGGACTAACCATTGAGTCTAGGGCATACCTAGATAGTTGTGCTGGTTGTGTTTTCAGGAAAAGAACTCCAGACGACGCTGAAGAATTATTGGCTAAAATAGGCCGGAATCATGATGATTGGTCTACACCTGAACCAACCCCGACACCGATATTGAAGAAGAGGGGTATGATTAAATTAAATGATGAAGATATGAGGGAAGCCAAGAAGTCTCTTAAAGAGAAGGGTATTAAACCTGAAGATGTGAAGAATTTACCTCCTATAGAAGATTTATGTAAGATAACTCCCCCTTCATCCATGATTGAGGTACACTCTCTTCAACGCTTTACTAGGGAAGATATTCCGTATTCAAAACCTCCTGCTCAATGCTTAGATGAGTTTGATAATTATATTGTTAAGCAAGAAAACTTTAATATGAGAGTAGAGAATCATTTAATGGAAAATTCTCGAGCTATTAGTGAATTGCATGATATTGTGGAGAGAACCTCCAATGATGTTAAGATACTTGTTAAACATTTTCATATGGTTCAAACTCAAATTGATCAACTCACTAAAGTGCAAAATGACTTGTTGGGAAATAATTCTAAAGAAAAACATGCTTATGAAGTAACAACTAGAGGTGGTGTTTCTACCCAGGATCCTCTATATCCTGAAGGGCATCCCAAAAGAGTTGAACAAGATTCTCAACTAACTAAAACTAGTGCTCCATCTAAGAAAAAGAAAAAGAAACATAAGAATGTTGTAGAATCCTCTGAACCTGTTAATGATCCTAATAGTATTTCTATTTCTGATGCTGAAACTGAAAGTGGTAATGAACATGATAAAGATAATGATAAGGATGATACTCCTGATAAAGAAGAGGTTGAAGAAGAACCTGAAAAGCATGCTAAAAATAAAAAGTACACTAAAGAAGATTTTATTGCTGAGAAACATGGTAATGAAAGAGAACCTTGGGTTCAAAAGCAAATGCCTTTTCCTGCTAAGAAACTAAAATCAAAGGAGGAGGAACATTATAATAAATTTTGTGATTGGATGAAACCTTTATTTTTGCAAATCCCTTTGACTGATGCTATTAAATTGCCTCCTTATTCAAAGTATATGAAAGATATTGTCTCTAACAAAAGGAAAATTCCCAATGAGGAGATTTCCACTATGCTCGCTAATTACTCCTTCAATGGTAAGGTTCCAAAGAAGCTTGGAGACCCAGGTATACCGACTATTCCTTGTTCCATCAAGAATAATTATGTTAGAACTGCTCTATGTGATTTGGGAGCAGGAGTTAGTGTAATGCCCTTTTCTCTTTATAAGAGACTTGATTTAGATAAGTTGATACCAACTGATATATCTTTGCAAATGGCTGATAAATCTACTGCTATTCCTGTTGGTGTATGTGAAAATGTTCCTGTTCAAGTTACTCAACATTGCTTGATATTAACTGATTTTGTTGTGTTGGAAATGCCTGAAGATGATAATATGTCCATTATTCTTGGAAGACCCTTTCTTAATACTGCAGGGGCTGTTATTGATTGCAATAAAGGCAAGGTTACTTTCAATGTTGATGACAAGGAACATACTGTCTATTTTCCCAAGAGGATTGATAAAGTATATGGAGTTAATACAATTTTTAATGTGAAAACTATCAAGGTGGGATCCATTGATTGTCCTATATATGAGCCTAAAGAAGAATATCAAACTCTTGTGATTGGATCCATATCAATTCAATATAAGGTAACATGATTGATTTGAGGTTTATTTCTTCTTATGTCATATAAAATTTATTTGGTAGCAAGACTTGATCAACCTTGTTAACAAGTATATTTTAATGCATAAGAGAGCTAAACAACATTTCTTTCTTTCTTTCTCCCTCCATTTGTTTTACTTGCTGTATGATACGTCTCCAACGTATCGATAATTTCTTATGTTCCATGCTACTTTATTGATGATATCTACATGTTTTATACACATTACATGTCGTATTTGTGCATTTTCTGGAACTAACCTATTAACAAGATGCCGAAGTGCCAGTTCCTGTTTTTGGTTTCAGAAATCCTAGTAACGAAATATTCTCGGAATTGGACGAAATCAACGCCCGGGTTCCTATTTTGCCGGAAGCATCCAACACGAGAGCCGCCAGGGGGGGACTGTGGGCCCCAGATGACATGGTGGCGCGGCCAGGGCTGGGCCCGCGCCACCCTATGGTGTGGTCGCCCCTTTGACCCCCCCTGCGCCGCCTCTTCGCCTATTTAAAGCCCCGCCGAAAACCCTTAGGGAGGAAGCCACGATACGGAAAAAGTTCCAGAGCCGCCGCCATCGCGAAGCCAAGATCTGGGGGACAAGAGTCTCTGTTCCGGCACCTGCCGGAGCGGGGAAGTGCCCCGGAAGGCTTCTCCATCGACACCGCTGCCATCTCCACCGCCATCTTCATCACCGCTGCTGCTCCCATGAAGAGGGAGTAGTTCTCCATCGAGGCTCGGGGCTGTACCGGTAGCTATGTGGTTAATCTCTCTCCTATGTACTTCAATACAATAATCTCATGAGCTGCCTTACATGATTGAGATTCATATGATGATGCTTGTAATCTAGATGTCATTATGCTAGTCAAGTGGGTTTTACTTATGTGATCTCCGGAGACTCCTTGTCCCACGTGTGTAAAGGTGACAGTGTGTGCACCGTGTGGGTCTCTTAGGCTATATTTCACAGAATACTTATTCACTGTTATGAATGGCGTAGTGAAGTGCTTATTTATATCTCTTTATGATTGCAATGTGTTTTGTATCACTATTTATCTATGTGCTACTCATGTGATGTTATTAAAGTAGTCTATTCCTCCTGCATGGTGTAATGGTGACAGTGTGTGCATCGTGTAGTTCTTGTCGTAGATTATGATCATGATCTCTTGTAGATTGTGGAGTTAATTGTCATTATGATAGTATTGATGTGATCTATGCCTCCTTCGTAGTGTGATGGTGACAGTGTGCATGCTATGTTAGTACTTGGTTTATTTTGCAAAGATCTATTATGCTCTAAGGTTACTTAAACATGAATATCGAATGTTGTGGAGCTTGTTAACTCCGGCATTGAGGGTTCGTGTAATCCTACACAATTAGTGGTGTTCATCATCCAACAAGAGTATATGTAGCACAAAGGAAGAGAACTTATTTATTATGTGATCAATGTTGAGAGTGTCCACTAGTGAAAGTCTATTCCCTAGGCCTTGTTCCTAAATACTGCTATCGCTGCTTGTTACTGTTTTACTGCGTTACTACTGCTGCGTTACTACTGCATGTTTACTTCCCACAATATTACTACCATCAACTGCACGCCAGCGAGCTATTTTCTGGCGCCATACTACTGCTCATACTTATTCATACCACCTGTATTTCACTATCTCTTCGCCGAACTAGTGCACCTATTAGGTGTGTTGGGGACACAAGAGACTTCTTGCTTTGTGGTTGCAGGGTTGCTTGAGAGGGATATCTTTGACCTCTTCCTCCCTGAGTTCGATAAACCTTGGGTGATCCACTTAAGGAAAACTTGCTGCTGTTCTACAAACCTCTGCTCTTGGAGGCCCAACACTGTCTACAAGAATAGAAGCACCCGTAGACATCAAGCTATTTTCTGGCGCCGTTGCCGGGGAGGAAAGGTAAAAGGTACTCACACTCCGGACCTCGGCTACTAAGCTATTTTCCGGCGCCGTTGTAAGTACTCGAAGCTATTTCCTTTAGACTCTGCAATTGTGACATTTGGTTTCTTGTTTACACTAGTTAGGCATAATGGAAAACAACAAAAATATGAGAGATCTTTATGAACTTTATCTTGAATTAGGACATGATGTGTTTGAAGAGAGAATTAAAAAACCCATGGAACTTTATATGCATGCTAATGAGAATGTTATTACTATGAATGCTTTGAACACCATTGTTGCTAATGCTATGGAAAATTCTAAGCTTGGGGAAGCTGGTTTTGATGAGCATGATATTTTTAGTCCCCCAAGCATTGAGGAGAAAATTTACTTTGATGATACTTTGCCTCCTATTTATGATGATTATAATGATAGTAGTCTTTTGTTACCACCTGTTATGGAGGATAAATTTGATTATGATTACAATATACCTCCTATATTTGATAGCTACTTTGTTGAATTTGCTCCCACTACAATTAATAAGAATGACTATGCTTATGTTGGGAGAAGTAATTATTTTATGCATGAGACTCATGATAAGAATGCTTTAAGTGATAGTTATATTGTTGAGTTTGCTCATGATGCTACTGAAAGTTATTATGAGAGAGGAAAATATGGTTGTAGAAATTTTCATGTTACTAAAACACCTCTCTATGTGCTGAAATTTTTGAAGCTACACTTGTTTTATCTTCCTATGCTTGTTACTTTGCTTTTCATGAACTTGTTTATTTACAAGATTCCTTTACATAGGAAGCATGTTAGACTTAAATGTGTTTTGGATTTGCTTTTTGATGCTCTCTTTTACCTCTACTCTTGTTTCTTGCGAGTGCATCATTAAAACTGCTGAGCCCATCTTAACGGCTATAAAGAAAGAACTTCTTGGGAGATAACCCATGTGTTATTTTGCTACAGTACTTTGTTTTATATTTGTGTCTTGGAAGTTGTTTACTACTGTAGCAACCTCTCCTTATCATGTTTTTGTGCCAAGTAAAGTTTCTATGTTAAAGTTGATGTTATATTTGGGATCGCTGCGCAGAAACAGCATTGCTGTCTGTCACGAATCTGGGCACAGGCCTCTGTAGAAAATTCGAAAAAATCTGCCAATTTACGAGCGTGATCCTCAGATATGTACGCAACTTTCATTAGTTTTGAGTTTTTCCATTTGAGCAAGTCTGGTGCCAGCTTTAAATTCGTCTTTACGGACTGTTCTGTTTTTGACAGATTCTGCCTTTTATTTCGCATTGCCGCTTTTGTTAAGTTGAATGAGTTTCTTTGTTCCATTAACTTTCAGAAGTTTTGTGCAATGTCCAGAAGTGTTAAGAATGATTGTGTCACCTCTGAACATGTGAATTTTTATTATGCACTAACCCTCTAATGAGTTTGCTTGAAGTTTGGTGTGGCAGAAGTTTTCAAGGGTCAATAGAAGAGGGTGATATAATGTGATCGAGAAGAGTGAAAGGTCTAAGCTTGGGGATGCCCCGGTGGTTCATCCCTGCATATTTTAAGAAGACTCAAGCATCTAAGCTTGGGGATGCCCAAGGCATCCCCTTCTTCATCGACAACTTATCAGGTTTCTTCTAGTGAAACTATATTTTTATTCGGTCACATCTTATGTACTTTACTTGGAGCGTCTGTGTGCTTTTATTTTTGTTTTTGTTTTGTTATCTTAGTTCTCTGAATAAGTTCATCCTTGTGTGGGAGAGAGACACGCTCCGCTGGTTCGTATGAACACATGTGTTCTTAGCTCATAATATTCATGGCGAAGTTTCCTCTTCGTTAAATTGTTATATGGTTGGAAACGGGAAATGCTACATGTAGTAATTGGTAAAATGTCTTGGATAATGTGATACTTGGCAATTGTTGTGCTCATGTTTAAGCTCTTGCATCATATACTTTGCACCTATTAGTGAAGAAATACATAGAGCATGCTAAAATTTGGTTTGCATAATTGGTCTCTCTAAGGTCTAGATAATTTCTAGTATTGAGTTTGAACAACAAGGAAGACGGTGTGGAGTCTTATAATGTTTACAATATGTCTTTTATGTGAGTCTTGCTGCACCGGTTCATCCTTGTGTTTGTTTCAAATAACCTTGCTAGCCTAAGCCTTGTATCGAGAGGGAATACTTCTCATGCATCCAAATCCTTGAGCCAACCACTATGCCATTTGTGTCCACCATACCTACCTACTACATGGTATTTCTCCGCCATTCCAAAGTAAATTGCTTGAGTGCTACCTTTAAACAATTCAAAAGTTATTACCTCTTATTTGTGTCAATGTTTTATAGCTCATGAGGAAGTATGTGGTGTTTATCTTTCAATCTTGTTGGGCAACTTTCACCAATGGACTAGTGGCTTCATCCGCTTATCCAATAACTTTGCAAAAAGAGCTGGCAATGGGATTCCCAGTCCCAAATTAATTAACAAAAATAGACACTCCTCCATGGTATGTGATTGTTGGAAGGCACCCGAAGGATTCGGTTAGCCATGGCTTGAGAAAGCAAAGGTGGGGAGGAGTGTCATCATAATAAAACTAAAATAAAAAGGCACTCCTTCATGGTATGAGATTGTTGGCAGGCACCCGAGGATTCGGTTAGCCATGGTTTGTGAAAGAAAGGTTGGAAGGAGTGCCACCCAAAAATAAAATAAAATGGGAGCCGCTCTTTGAAGGTTTGCCTGGCAAGGGGGTTAGAGTACCCGCTACCATTCGTTGACAACAACAAACACCTCTCAAAACTTTACTTTTATGCTCTCTATATGTTTTCAAAATCAAAGCTCTAGCACAAATATAGCAATCGATGCTTTCCTCTTTGAAGGACCATTCTTTTACTTTTATTGTTGAGTCAGTTCACCTATCTCCCTCCACCTCAAGAAGCAAACACTTGTGTGAACTGTGCATTGATTCCTACATACTTGCATATTGC
Source organism: Lolium multiflorum (assembly GCA_030979885.1). NCBI lineage: Eukaryota > Viridiplantae > Streptophyta > Magnoliopsida > Poales > Poaceae > Lolium > Lolium multiflorum. Next base: position 341,188,576 of record CM061748.1, read on the forward strand.
ACTTGTTATATTACTTTATGTTGACAATATCCATGAGATATACATGTTATAAGTTGAAAGCAACCGCTGAAACTTAATCTTCCTTTGTGTTGCTTCAACACCTTTACTTTGATTTATTGCTTTATGAGTTAACTCTTATGCAAGACTTATTGATGCTTGTCTTGAAGTACTATTCATGAAAAGTCTTTGCTTTATGATTCACTTGTTTACTCATGTCATTACCATTGTTTTGATCGCTGCATTCATCTCATATGCTTACAATAGTATGATCAAGGTTATGATGGCATGTCACTTCAGAAATTATCTTTGTTATCGTTTTACCTGCTCGGGACGAGCAGAACTAAGCTTGGGGATGCTGATACGTCTCCAACGTATCGATAATTTCTTATGTTCCATGCTACTTTATTGATGATATCTACATGTTTTATACACATTACATGTCGTATTTGTGCATTTTCCGGAACTAACCTATTAACAAGATGCCGAAGTGCCGTTCCTGTTTTCTGCTGTTTTGGTTTGAAATCCTAGTAACGAAATATTCTCGGAATTGGACGAAATCAACGCCCGGTTCCTATTTTGCCCGGAAGCATCAGAACACCCGAGAGCCGCCAGAGGGGGCCTGTGGGCCCAGAGATGACATGGTGGCGCGGCCAGGGCTGGGCCCGCGCCACCCTATGGTGTGGTCGCCCCTTTGACCCTCCTGCGCCGCCTCTTCGCCTATTTAAAGCCCCTGCATCGAAAACCCTTACGGAGGAAGCCACGATACGAGAAAAGTTCCAGAGCCGCCGCCATCGCGAAGCCAAGATCTGGGGGACAGGAGTCTCTGTTCCGCCGCCGGGACGGGGAAGTGCCCCGGAAGGCTTCTCCATCGACACCGCTGCCATCTCCACCGCCATCTTCATCACCGCTGCTGCTCCCATGAAGAGGGAGTAGTTCTCCATCGAGGCTCGGGGCTGTACCGGTAGCTATGTGGTTAATCTCTCTCCTATGTACTTCAATACAATAATCTCATGAGCTGCCTTACATGATTGAGATTCATATGATGATGCTTGTAATCTAGATGTCATTATGCTAGTCAAGTGGGTTTTACTTATGTGATCTCCGGAGACTCCTTGTCCCACGTGTGTAAAGGTGACAGTGTGTGCACCGTGTGGGTCTCTTAGGCTATATTTCACAGAATACTTATTCACTGTTATGAATGGCATAGTGAAGTGCTTATTTATATCTCTTTATGATTGCAATGTGTTTTGTATCACTATTTATCTATGTGCTACTCATGTGATGTTATTAAAGTAGTCTATTCCTCCTGCATGGTGTAATGGTGACAGTGTGTGCATCGTGTAGTTCTTGTCGTAGATTATGATCATGATCTCTTGTAGATTGTGGAGTTAATTGTCATTATGATAGTATTGATGTGATCTATGCCTCCTTCGTAGTGTGATGGTGACAGTGTGCATGCTATGTTAGTACTTGGTTTATTTTGCAAAGATCTATTATGCTCTAAGGTTACTTAAACATGAATATCGAATGTTGTGGCGCTTGTTAACTCCGGCATTGAGGGTTCGTGTAATCCTACACAATTAGTGGTGTTCATCATCCAACAAGAGTATATGTAGCACAAAGGAAAGAGAACTTATTTATTATGTGATCAATGTTGAGAGTGTCCACTAGTGAAAGTCTATTCCCTAGGCCTTGTTCCTAAATACTGCTATCGCTGCTTGTTACTGTTTTACTGCGTTACTACTGCTGCGTTACTACTGCATGTTTACTTCCACAATATTACTACCATCAACTGCCCGACTATTTTCTGGCGCCATACTACTGCTCATACTTATTCATACCACCTGTATTTCACTATCTCTTCGCCGAACTAGTGCACCTATTAGGTGTGTTGGGGACACAAGAGACTTCTTGCTTTGTGGTTGCAGGGTTGCTTGAGAGGGATATCTTTGACCTCTTCCTCCCTGAGTTCGATAAACCTTGGGTGATCCACTTAAGGGAAAACTTGCTGCTGTTCTACAAACCTCTGCTCTTGGAGGCCCAACACTGTCTACAAGAATAGAAGCACCCGTAGACATCACTGTAGCACCTTTTGTTTTGCAATATGCTTTAGTTGTTAAGATTTTGGAAATCATTTTCCTGCGCAGTAATAATTAATTTAACACCCAGAAATGTGCATTTTTCGAAGTTCTCAAAAATTTACAAAAATTATACTGGTAGTCCTATTTTTCGAAGAGGCACCTGGGAGCACCTGGGGCTGACCAGTGGGGCACCCCAGGGTGGCACCCCACAGGCCGGCGCGGCCAGCAAGGGGGGCGCGCCACCCTGGTGTGTGGGTCCCCCTTTGCCCCACTTCAGCATCTCTTCCTCCCACTCTCTTCTCTCTCCCGAAAAAACTCGCACCAGGTTCCTCTCACTCGTGTTTTTGCTCAAGAGCTCCAGATTTCTCGATCTCTTTGCTCAGCCCAGATTTCTGTCTGAAATTTGGCACATTTGCTCCCTGGTATGTGACTCCTTTGATTGTCCAATTAGAATTTTGTTTGGTTGAGTATATCTTGAATATTTTGCTGCTGTAGATAACATGTTTAGTGAGCTTGCATGCTTGTTCTAAGTGGTAGAAACTAGTTTTGATGCATGTTTAGTACTCTAGCAAGTTCCTATAGTAGTTCCCCTCAATTATATACCTTGAAATCAAATTTTATAATGATTGTTGAAAAATTTCAGAAAATGGAAGGAAGTAGGCACCAACTAAACCAACAAGAATTGGAGGTGCAGCAAGTCATGAGAGTTCACCGCGAAGAGGGAGTATACCCCTCTTATTACCCATGCACGGATTTTATGCGGAATGCAGGAATCCTGCAAGATGTTCAAACACTGATTTCCAATGCAGGGTTGGAAGGTTTTACTGTTGGTGAACCTTACCAATATGCTAAACTAACGGTGTCGGTTGTGCAGGATTTCGAATTTCATCGGTCTCAAACTAACCCCATGGTCCGGTACAAGATTTATAACAAAACTATCAACTTGCCTTTCAGTGATTTTTGTGCAGCAATTAGAGTGCCGCAGTGGGGATCCTGCGAGAAGGTCAGGGGAACGCCGCGGGAGCTCTCGAATCTTTATACAATGATTTGTAATGGGAGGAGCTTCTCCGATGATGGTGGTAAGATTAGTAGCATTCAACAACCAGCTATCCGCTACTTTGCTTATTTCGTTACAAAGTGCGTTCTTGCTAGAAGGAATGCGAGTAAGTTGTCTGTTCAAGATATGGCTTTCTTAGCTGCCGCTTTGCAACAGGATAGGACCTATAATTTGGGTGCTTTAATAGCTTGTAGACTTGCTACTAACCGTGAGAAAGGAGGAATTTGTGGAGGTCTTATCGCCTCTCGCTTATTAGCTATGCATGGTGTAGAACCTCACCATCTAGATATTCCGCTTTCCATAGAGAAACTTGATGTTGTTTCCATGATTAAACATGAGTTTATTTCAGATGCATCTAATTTGAACAACCTGTATTATAGGATAACTTTGTATAAGAAAAATTGGAGAATAACTAAGAAAATTGAAAAACTAGTACGATTGCCTGCACCTGCTCTGCTTAACCTTGATGCCAGGAAAGGGTGGTCGATCACAGAAAATGAGCTAAACGCATACATAGAAAGGGAAGGCCATCGTGCAAGGGAAGGCACGGAGGAGGCCGAGGAGCACCTCGACTCTTCATCCGATGCAGCAAGCTCTTCATATCAACATTATGGTCATGTGGAGCCTCCACGACATTCTTCTGCGCAGGGGCCTTATTATCACTCCATGTACGATCCACCGGCGTGGAACCCCGACCCTCGTTGGGAATGAACTCCACTTAGGCCAAAAGCCTAAGCTTGGGGGGAGGTATACCGGCATCACTCATTCTTTGCATATTATGATTGCTGGATACTTGTACATACTTGTTTAGTTTCTTAGAGTGGTTTTCTAATGAGAGGGAGATGATATTTGGGGAAGTGCTGTCCAAAAACAGATTCTGGGCTGTTACCAAAAAAATTCGTACGCACAGCCAGAACGTTATTTTGAGTTGCCAATTTTTGAGCATGTGCCCCAGGTTGTTATCTAACTTTCATTAGTTGAACACTTTTTGAGCTGAGCAATGGAAGATTTTTGTTAATTTCGATTTCTGTACTGCTGTCAGGTTTTGGCAGATTTCTGTCATCCTGCTTTTCTGTGTTTCTGTTAGTTTGCATTCTTTTGTTTTCGCTTTGTTTCTTTCCTAAAACACAAAAAGACCAAAAATATTTCTGTTGTTTCTCTTCACCATTTGTTTATTTGGTTCTTTGCTCTTAGTTTACTTTATTTGCTATCGTTGGTTTGCTATGAGAAAACCCAAAAAGATTTTGCTTTGTTTTCTTGTTTCTTTTGTTCTTGTTTCCAATTCGAAAACACCAAAAATATTTGCTGTTCTTCTTTGGTTTGTAAAGTTCATCATGAGTTCAATGGTCTTCGGTGGCTGGAGCATGGTTTTCATTTCATATTATCCAAGCTACACAAGTGAAAGGCAATAATGACGATCTACAACAATTGGATTGTGGTGAGAGGCTGGTATGAACTCTATTTGTTTTCATTTTTGTACATATACTCATCCATGTGAGCATGCTTATTTGGTTCATGTGAGGTATATGTTATTTGAGAAAGTCTAGTAGTTCATGATCTCTCATGTTTAGCTCCAATTTATTAATATGAGTAGCATGTCATGGATGTTCGCTTGCATTGTTTTATTCATAAGTAAGTATGGCATTGTGGTATCCTCCTCTGAATAATTCATTTATATCGACTTGGCACATGCTCACGCATGCATATGACTGAACAAAAAGTCAATTAAGCCTCGATGATTTATATTGCTTCAGAGTTCTTGTATCACTTTTATGCCTCCGTTAATTTATTTTGCCGCAAGCATGATTATGACAGTTATTGCTCTCTTGATTTGTCGCTCCCTAGTCTTTTGCTAGCCTTCACTTGTACTGAGCGGGAACGCCGCTCGTGCTTCCAAACACCTGAAAACCAAGTTGTTCCAAAGTGTCCACCATAAATACCTATGCATGGCATTTCAAACCATTCCAAGTAAATTCTCATGTGCTACCTTTAAAACTTTCAAAATGCTTCTCAATTTGTGTTAATGTTTCATAGCTCATGAGGAAGTATGTGGTGTTTAGCTTTCAACCTTGTCATTTACTTTTGACGGACTCTCATATGGACTAGTGGCACATCCGCTTATCCAATAATTTTGCAAAAAGAGCTGGCAATGGGATTCCCAGTCCCAAATTAATTAACTTAAATAGACACTCCTCCATGGTTTGTGATTGTTGGACGGCACCCGAAGGATTCGGTTAGCCATGGCTTGTGTAAGCAAAGGTTGGGGGAGTGTCATCATCATAATAAAACTTAAATAAAAAGGCACTCCTTCATGGTATGTGATTGTTGGCAGGCACCCGAGGATTCGGTTAGCCATGGTTTGTGTAAGAAAGGTTGGAAGGAGTGCCACATAAACATACAAATAATTCATGGGAGCCGCTCTTGGGAGTCCGGTTGACGAGGTAGTTAGTGTACCCATTACCATTCGTTGACAACAACAAGCACTTCTCAAAATAATTTTACTCCTGTTTTAAAAATGAAAAGCTCTAGCGCATGTTAATCCCTGCTTCCCTCTGCGAAGGGTCAATCTTTTACTTTTATGTTGTGTCTCCATTCTTTCTTTGAGCACTATCTTGAGAGCACAACTGTCATTCTTAGTATAATATGCTTGTCTCAAAATATGATTGATTGTAGTATAACTTTGATGCTTTTATCTTTGACAATCACTACTTCTAGTCTTTCTATGAACTCCAGAGGTGCCTGGGCATTTATGTTTTGCCGATCAAATACGGGCAAGCGAGATACCACTTTATCATACTCTCTTATGAACATTGCAATCCTGCTTATATACATGATTCATGATGCTTATTATTAATTGTTGGTACCTCTCCATGATTGACATAGCTGTTGGATGATCTTATTTGCATGTATCTCATTATGAACTGCTTAAGTATTAGCCATAGCATGAGAATATATACATCATATGAGCAAATGTGTTCGTGAAAGTTCTTTTATCGCTCAGTTGTTAACTGAATTGCTTGAGGACAAGCAATAAGCTAAGCTTGGGGGAGTTGATACGTCCAAAACGTATCTACTTTCCCGAACACTTTTGCTATTGTTTTGCCTCTAATTTGTGTATTTTGGATACAACTAACACGGACTAACGCTGTTTTCAGCAGAATTGCTCTGGTGTCTCGTTTTTGTGCAGAAATCCAACTTTCGGGAAAAACCTCGGAATTTATACAGAAGGCCCTATTTTCCCAGAAGACTCACGGAGCCAGAAGGGCAAGTCAGGTGGAGGGCCGAGGGCCCCACACCATAGCCGGCGCGGCCCAGGAGGGGCGCGCGGCCCTAGTGTGTGGCGGCCTCGGCTGGCCCCCGACGCCCTCCTTCGGACTACTTATCGCCCTCGACCTAAAAACGCACGGAGAGAAGTCGAAGTCGCCAGAAACCCTCCAGAACGCCGCCACATCGCGAAACTCCGTCTCGGGAGCCAGAAGTCTCCGTTCTGGCACTCCGCCGGGACGGGGAATTGGAGGAGATCATCGCCGCCATCACCACCAACGCCTCTCCATCAACCAGCCATGTTTCCCCCATCCATGTGTGAGTAATTCCCCCGCTGTAGGCTGAAGGGGATGGTAGGGATTGGATGAGATTGGTCATGTAATAGTCATAAGATTGTTAGGGCATAGTGCCTAGTATCCGTAGATGTCACTTTTATGATATTGTTGCAACTTGTTATGCTTAATGCTTGTCACTAGGGCCCGAGTGCCATGATCTCAGATCTGAACATGTTATTGATTCATGAAGATATTCGTTGTTTATGATCTTACCTGCAAGTTGTATACACACGTTCTGTCCGGAACCAATGGCCCCGAAGTGACAGAAATCGGGACAACCGGAGGGAATGGTAGTGATGTGAGGATCACATGTGTTCACGGAGTGTTAATGCTTTGCTCCGGTATTCTATTAAAAGGAGTACCTTAATATCCAGTAGTTTCCCTAGAGGCCCGGCTGCCACCGGCTGGTAGGACAAAAGATGTTGTGCAAGTTTCTCATTGCGAGCACGTACGACTAAATATGGAACACATGCCTATTGATTGATTAGTACTTGGATACCATTTTATTATTATCTGCAAATGCCCCTGCTTTGATTGTTATATGAGTTTCTCTCATCCATGCAACGCCCGTTAATCCGTCCCTGTGCCTACAGTATTTTAATCCTGCTGTTTACTATAATCACTGCTGCTGTCTTTGTTACTCTGCTGCTGTTATTTCGCTACTGTTACTGCTATAAAACTGTTACTACTGATAAACTCTTGCGAGCAAGTCTGTTTCCAGGTGCAGCTGAATTGACAACTCCGCTGTTAAGGCTTACAAGTATTCTTTGTCTCCCCTTGTGTCGAATCAATAAATTGGGTTTTACTTCCCTCGAAGACTGTTGCGATCCCCTATACTTGTGGGTCATCAAGACTATTTTCTGAAAATAGCTTGATGTCTACGGGTGCTTCTATTCTTGTAGACAGTGTTGGGCCTCCAAGAGCAGAGGTTTGTAGAACAGCAGCAAGTTTTCCCTTAAGTGGATCACCCAAGGTTTATCGAACTCATGGAGGAAGAGGTCAAAGATATCCCTCTCAAGCAACCCTGCAATCACGATACAAGAAGTCTCTTGTGTCCCCAACACACCTAATACACTTGTCAGATGTATAGGTGCACTAGTTCGGCGAAGAGATAGTAAAACACAGGTGGTATAGATGGTGGTAATATTGCAGAAAGTAAAGATGCAGTAAAACAGTAAACAAGCGGCGCCAGAAAATAGCTTGCTGGCGTGGGAAGCAATTCTTTGTGGTGGAAACAAGGCCTAGGGATCATACTTTCACTAGTGGACACTCTCAACATTGATCACATAATAAATAAGTTCTCTTCCTTGTGCTACATATACTCTTGTTGGATGATGAACACCACTAATTGTGTAGGATTACACGAACCCTCAATGCCGGAGTTAACAAGCTCCACAACATTCGATATTCATGTTTAAGTAACCTTAGAGCATAATAGATCTTTGCAAAATAGACCAAGTACTAACATAGCATGCACACTGTCACCATCACACTATGAAGGAGGCATAAATCACATCAATACTATCATAGCGATAATCAACTCCATAACCTACAAGAGATTATGATCATAATCTACGACAAGAACTACACGATGCACACACTGTCACCATTACACCATGCAGGAGGAATAGACTACTTTAATAACATCACATGAGTAGCACATAGATAAATAGTGATACAAAACACATTGCAATCATAAAGGGATATAAATAAGCACTTCACTATGCCATTCATAACAGTGAATAAGTATTCTGTGAAATATAGCCTAAGAGACCCACACGGTGCACACACTGTCACCTTTACACACGTGGGACAAGGAGTCTCCGGAGATCACATAAGTAAAACCCACTTGACTAGCATAATGACATCTAGATTACAAGCATCATCATATGAATCTCAATCATGTAAGGCAGCTCATGAGATTATTGTATTGAAGTACATAGGAGAGAGATTAACCACATAGCTACCGGTACAGCCCTTAGCCTCGATGGAGAACTACTCCCTCCTCATGGGAGCAGCAGCGGTGATGAAGATGGCGGTGGAGATGGCAGCGGTGTCGATGGAGAAGCCTTCGGGGGCACTTCCCCGTCCGGCGTGCCGGAACAGAGACTCCTGTCCCCAGATCTTGGCTTCGCGATGGCGGCGGCTCTGGAACTTTTATCGTACCGTGGCTTATTCCTATCGGGGTTTTAGGTCAGGGAGCTTATATAGGCGAAAGGGGAGCCTCGTAGGGGCTCTGGTGGGGCCAGACAACAGGCCGGCGCGCCCACCCCCTCAGGCCGCGCCGCCTTAGTGTGTGGGGCCCTGTGGCCCTCGGTCCCTCTTGGGTGTTGGAAGCTTCCGGTGAAAATAGAGTCTTGGGAGTTGATTTCGTCCGATTCGAGAATATTTCCTTACTAGGATTTCTGAAACCAAAAACAGCAGAAAACCTGGCACTTCGGCATCTCGTCAATAGGTTAGTTCGGAAACGCATCAAAACGATATAAAGTGTGAACAAAACATGTAGGTATTGTCATAAAACAAGCATGGAACATCAGAAATAATAGATACGTTTGAGACGTATCAGCATCCCCAAGCTTAGTTCCTACTTGTCCTCGAGTAGGTAAATGATAACACAAATAATTTCTGAGGTGACATGCTACCATCATAATCTTGATCAACATTATTGTAAATCATATGAGGTGAATGGAGTGATTCAAAGCAATATCTATAGGTTGCTAACAAATAGATAACATATAGCAAAACTTTTCATGAATAGTACTTTCAAGACAAGCATCAATAAGTCTTGCATAAGAGTTAACTCATAAAGCAATAAATTCAAAGTAAAGGCATCGAAGCAACACAAAGGAAGATATAAGTTTCAGCAGTTGCTTTCAACTTTCAACATGCATATTTCATGGATAATTGTCAGCACAAAGTAGTATGATGAACACTACAAGAAAAGTTGCCATGGCCGACGAAGTTGAAGTCGCGCCGTGGTTGCTGGTGTACCATGGCCGACGATTTTGGTCCCTCCGTGGTGCATGTCAAAACTTTTTTTTCTCGTTTTTGAGGCCACCTAGCCCGACGAAAGCGGCCAAAACGTGGCGTATGGTGGCCCGGGACGTGGTGCATCTCGAAATCTCGGGTTCGCCGGCCGAGTCAACGCAAATCCGCACCGCCGAGGGATGTAGGGCCCAGATGGCAGCCTCTCTGGCATTGTTTTTTTCTAGATCGCGCCATCTCGTTCAACGTTCTCCGATCGAGCCGTTTACGATGCAGGATCATGGGTCCCGCATGTCATCCTCTATGAACCAAAATTCTTTCTATTCTTGGATTTTTTGACCCCCTGATTTCTGGCTACTTCCTTTTTCTTTTGATCCCTTGCCGCCTTGGAAACGTTGAGACCGCTGCTGCTAAATGGGACCCGCATGTCATCCTCTATGTGCAATCAACTTTCTTTTCTTGGAGTTTTTTTGGCACCTCAAATTTGGTCACTTGCCTTTTTCTTTCGATCCCCTGCCGCCTCTCAAACGGTGATACCGCTGCTGCTAAATGGGACCCGCATGTCATCCTCTATGTACTATAAAACTTTCTTTTCTTGAATTATTTTTGGCACCTCATATTTGGTCACTTACCTTTTTCTTTCGATCCCCTGCCGCCTCTCAAACGGTGATACCGCTGCTGCTAAATGGGACCCGCATGTCATCCTCTATGTACTATAAAACTTTCTTTTCTTGGATTTTTTTTGGCACCTTGATGACCCACAAGTATAGGGGATCGCAACAGTCTTCGAGGGAAGTATTACCCAATTTATTGATTCGACACAAGGGGAGACAAAGAATACTTGTAAGCCTTAACAGCGGAGTTGTCAATTCAGCTGCACCTGGAAACAGACTTGCTCGCAAGAGTTTATCAGTAGTAACAGTTTTATGGCAGTGGAAATAGTGAAATAACAGCAGCGGTGAAACAAAGACAGCAGTAGTGATTATAGTAAACAACAGGATTAAAATACTGTAGGCACAGGGACGGATTTAACGGGCGTTGCATGGATGAGAGAAACTCATGTAACAATCAAAGCATGGGCATTTGCAGATAATAATAAAACGGTATCCAAGTACTAATCAATCAATAGGCATGTGTTCCATATTTAGTCGTACGTGCTCGCAATGAGAAACTTGCACAACATCTTCTGTCCTACCAGCCGGTGGCAGCCGGGCCTCTAGGGAAACTACTGGATATTAAGGTACTCCTTTTAATAGAGTACCGGAGCAAAGCATTAACACTCCGTGAACACATGTGATCCTCACATCACTACCATCCCCTCCGGTTGTCCCGATTTCTGTCACTTCGGGGCCATTGGTTCCGGACAGCGACATGTGTATACAACTTGCAGGTAAGATCATAAACAACGAATATCTTCATGAATCAATAACATGTTCAGATCTGAGATCATGGCACTCGGGCCCTAGTGACAAGCATTAAGCATAACAAGTTGCAACAATATCATAAAAGTGACATCTACGGATACTAGGCACTATGCCCTAACAATCTTATGACTATTACATGACCAATCTCATCCAATCCCTACCATCCCCTTCAGCCTACAGCGGGGGAATTACTCACACATGGATGGGGGAAACATGGCTGGTCGATGGAGAGGCGTTGGCGGTGATGGCGGTGAAGATCTCCTCCAATTCCCCGTCCCGGCGGAGTGCCAGAACGGAGACTTCTGGCTCCCGCGACGGAGTTTCGCGATGTGGCGGCGTTCTGGAGGGTTTCTGGCGACTTCGACTTCTCCCGTGCGTTTTCAGGTCGAAACCAATAAGTAGTCCGAAGGGGGGCGTCGGAGGCCGGCCGAGGGGGCCAGACCACATGGCCGCGCGGGCCCCCCCTGGGCCGCGCCGCCATGTGGTGTGGGGCCCTCGGGCCTCCACCTCCTTTGCCCTTCTGGCTCCGTCAATATTTTGGTAAAATAGGGCCATCTGAAGAAATTCCGAGGATTTTCCCGAAAGTTGGATTTCTGCACAAAAACGAGACACCAGAGCAATTCTGCTGAAAACAGCGTTAGTCCGTGTTAGTTGTATCCAAAATACACAAATTAGAGGCAAAACAATAGCAAAAGTGTTCGGGAAAGTAGATACGTTTTGGACGTATCAACTCCCCCAAGCTTAGCTTATTGCTTGTCCTCAAGCAATTCAGTTAACAACTGAGCGATAAAAGAACTTTCACGAACACATTTGCTCATATGATGTATATATTCTCATGCTATGGCTAATACTTAAGCAGTTCATAATGAGATACATGCAAATAAGATCATCCAACAGCTATGTCAATCATGGAGAGGTACCAACAATTAATAATAAGCACCATGAATCATGTATATAAGCAGGATTGCAATGTTCATAAGAGAATATGATAAAGTGGTATCTCGCTTGCCTGTATTTGATCGGCAAAACATAAATGCCGAGGCACCTCTTGAGTTCATAGAAAGACTAGAAATAGTGATTGTCAAAGATAAAAGCATCAAAGTTATACCACAATTAATCATATTTTGAGACAAGCATATTATACTAAGAATGACAGTCGTGCTCTCAAGATAGTGCTCAAAGAAAGAATGGAGACACAACATAAAAAGTAAAAGATTGACCCTTCGCAGAGGGAAGCAGGGATTAACATGCGCTAGAGCTTTTCATTTGTAAAGCAGGAGTAAAATTATTTTGAGAAGTGTTTGTTGTTGTCAACGAATGGTAATGGGTACACTAACTACCTCATCAACCGGACTCACAAGAGCGGCTCCCATTTATTTATTTTTGGTTGGCACTCCTTCCAACCTTTCTTTCACAAACCATGGCTAACCGAATCCTCGGGTGCCTGCCAACAATCACATACCATGAAGGAGTGCCTTTTTATTTAAGTTTTATTATGATGATGACACTCCCCCAACCTTTGCTTACACAAGCCATGGCTAACCGAATCCTTCGGGTGCCGTCCAACAATCACAAACCATGGAGGAGTGTCTATTTAAGTTAATTAATTCGGGACTGGGAATCCCATTGCCAGCTCTTTTTGCAAAATTATTGGATAAGCGGATGTGCCACTAGTCCATATGAGAGTCCGTCAAAAGTAAATGACAAGGTTGAAAGCTAAACACCACATACTTCTTCATGAGCTATGAAACATTAACACAAATTGAGAAGCATTTTGAAAGTTTTAAAGGTAGCGCATGAGAATTTACTTGGAATGGTTTGAAATGCCATGCATAGGTATTTATGGTGGACACTTATGGAACAACTTGGTTTTCAGGTGTTTGGAAGCACGAGCGGCGTCACCGCTCAGTACAAGTGAAGGCTAGCAAAAGACTAGGGAGCGACAAATCAAGAGAGCAGTAACTGTCATAATTATGCTTGCGGCAAAATAAATTAACGGAGGCATAAAAGTGATACAAGAACTCTGAAGCAATATAAATCATCGAGGCTTAATTGACTTTTTGTTCAGTCATATGCATGCGTGAGCATGTGCCAAGTCGATATAAATGAATTATTCAGAGGAGGATACCACAATGCCATACTTACTTATGAATAAAACAATGCAAGCAAACATCCATGACATGCTACTCATATTAATAAATTGGAACTAAACATGAGAGATCATGAGCTACTAGACTTTCTCAAATAACATATACCTCACATGAACCAACTAAGCATGCTCATATGGATGAGTATATGTACAAAAATGAAAGCAAATAGAGTTCATACCAGCCTCTCACCACAATCAGATTGTCGTAGATCGTCATTATTGCTTTTTCACTTGTGTAGCTTGGATAATATGAAATGAAAACCACGCTCCAGCCACCGAAGACCATTGAACTCATGATGAACTTTACAAACCAAAGAAGAACAGCAAATATTTTTGGTGTTTTCGAATTAGAAACAAGCACGAAAGAAAACAAGCAAACAAAGCAAAATCTTTTTGGGTTTTCTTATAGCAAACTAACGATAGCAAATAAAGCAAACTAAGAGCAAGGTACCAAATAAACAAATGGTGAAGAGAAACTACAGAAATATTTTTGGTCTTTTTGTGTTTTAGGAAAGAAACAAAGTGAAAACAAAAGAATGCAAACTAACAGAAACACAGAAAAGCAGGATGACAGAAATCTGCCAAATCCTGACAGCAGTACAGAAATCGAATTTAACAAAAATCTTCCATTGCTCAGACCAAAAAGTGTTCAACTAATGAAAGTTAGATAACAACCTGGGGAACATGCTCAAAAATTGGCAACTCAAAATAACGTTCTGGCTGTGCGTACGAATTTTTTTGGTAACAGCACAGAATCTGTTTTTGGACAGCACTTCCCCAAATATCATCTCCCTCTCATTAGAAAACCACTCTAGAGACTAAACAAGTATGTACAAGTATCCAGCAATCATAATATGCAAAGAATGAGTGATGCCGGTATACCTCCCCCCAAGCTTAGGCTTTTGGCCTAAGTGGAGTTCATTCCCAACGAGGGTCGGAGTTCCACGCCGGTGGATCATACATGGAGTGGTAATAGGGCCCCTGTGCAGAAGAATATCGTGGAGGCTCCACGTGACCATGATGTTGATATGAGGAGCTTGCTGCATCGGATGAAGAGTCGGGATGCTCCTCGGTCTCCTCCACATTTTCCCTCGCACGACGGCTTTCTCTTTCTATGTATGCATTTAGCTCATTTTCTGTGATCGACCACCCGTTCCTGGCATCAAGGTTAAACAAAGCAGGTGCAGGCAATCGTACTAGTTTTTCAATTTTCTTAGTTATACTCCAACTTTTCTTATACAAAGTTATCCTATAATGCAGGTTGTTCAAACTAGATGCATCTGAAATAAACTCATGTCTAATCATGGAAACCACATCAAGCTTCTCTATAGAAAGCGGAATATCTAAATGGTGAGGTTCTACACCATGCATAGCTAATAAGCGAGAGGCGATAAGACCTCCACAAATTCCTCCTTTCTCACGGTTAGTAGCAAGTCTACAAGCTATTAAAGCACCCAAATTATAAGTCCTATCCTGTTGCAAAGCAGCAGCTAAGAAAGCCAAGTCTGGGACAGATAATTTACCTCCAGTCCTTCTTGCAAGAACGCACTTTGTAATGAAATAGGCAAAGTAGCGGATGGCTGGATGTTGAATGCTACTAATCTTACCACCATCATTGGAGAGGCTCCTCCCATTACAAATCCTTGTATAAAGATCTGAGAGCTCCCGCGGTGTTCCCCTGATCTTCTCGCAGGATCCCCATTGCGGTACTCCAATTGCTGCACAAAAAACACTAAATGGCAAGTTGACAGCTTTATTGTAAATTTTATACTGGACCATGGGGTCAGATCGCGACCAATTGAACTTGAAGTCCTGCACAAAAGACATAGTTAATTTTGCATATTGTCTTGGCTCTCCTTCAACAAAACCACTCAGCCCTGCACGAGAGATTAGAGTTTGCACATCTTGTAAAATCCCCGCACTTCTCATAAAGTCCACGCATGGGTAGTAAGAGGGGTATACTCCCTCCTCACGATTGACTCTCGTAACTTGCTGGACTTCCAATTCTTCTTGGTTCAATTGGGGCACACCTCCTTCCATTTTCTGAAATTTTCAACAATCATTATAAAATTTGATTTCAAGGTGTGTAATTGAAGGGAACTACTATAGGAACTTGCTAGAGTACTAAACATGCATCAAAACTAGTTTCTACCACTTAGAACAAGCATGCAAGCTCACTAAACATGTTATCTACAGCAGCAAAATATTCAAGATATACTCAACCAAATGAAATTCTAATTGGACAATCAAAGGAGTCACATACCAAGGAGTAAATGTGCCAAATTTCAGACAGAAATCTGGGCTGAGCAAGGAGATCGAAAAATCGCGAGTTCTTGAGCAGAAACACGAGTGAGAGAAACTTGGTACGAGTTTTTTCGGGAGAGAGAAGGTGCTGGGAGGAAGAGATGATGAAGTGGGGCAAGGGGTGGCCCACACCACATGGTGGCGCGGCCCCCTTGCTGGCCGCGCCGGCCTATGGTGTGGCACCCCCTGGTGCCCCACAGGTCATCCTCTGGTGCTCCCAGGTGCCTCGTCGAAAAATAGGACCAACGGTGTAATTTTTGTAATTTTTAGAGAACTTTGAAAAATGCACATTTCTGGGTATTAAATTAATGATTACTGCGCAGTAAAATGATTTCTAAAATCTTAAATGACTAAAGCATATTGCAAAATAAAAGTGCTACAGCAAGTAAAATAGGTGAAGGGAGAAAGAAAGAAAGAAGTGTTGTTTAGCTCTTTTATGCAATAAAATATACTTGTTAACAAGGTTGATCAAGTCTTGCTACCAAATAAATTTTATATGACATAAGAAGAAATAAACCTCAAATCAATCATGTTACCTTATATTGAATTGATATGGATCCAATCACAAGAGTTTGATATTCTTCTTTAGGCTCATATATAGGACAATCAATGGATCCCACTTTGATAGTTTTCACATTAAAAATTGTATTGACTCCACATACTTTATCAATCCTCTTGGGAAAATAGACAGTGTGTTCCTTATCATCAACATTGAAAGTAACCATGCCTTTATTGCAATCAATAACAGCCCCTGCAGTATTAAGAAAGGGTCTTCCAAGAATAATGGACATATTATCATCTTCAGGCATTTCCAACACAACGAAATCAGTTAATATCAAGCAATGCTGAGTAACTTGAACAGGAACATTTTCACATAAACCAACAGGAATAGCAGTAGATTTATCAGCCATTTGCAAAGATATATCAGTAGGTATCAATTTATCTAAATCAAGTCTCTTATAAAGAGAAAAAGGCATCACACTCACACCTGCTCCCAAATCACATAGAGCAGTTCTAACATAATTATTCTTGATGGAACAAGGAATAGTCGGTATACCTGGGTCTCCAAGCTTCTTTGGAATCTTACCATTGAAGGAGTAATTAGCGAGCATAGTGGAAATCTCCTCATTGGGGACTTTCCTTTTGTTAGTAACAATATCTTTCATATACTTTGAATAAGGAGGCAATTTAATAGCATCAGTCAAAGGAATTTGCAAAAATAAAGGTTTCATCCAATCACAAAATTTATTATAATGTTCCTCCTCCTTTGATTTTAGTTTCTTAGCAGGAAAAGGCATTTGCTTTTGAACCCAAGGTTCTCTTTCATTACCATGCTTCTCAGTAATAAAGTCTTCTTTAGTGTACTTTTTATTTTTAGCAGGCTTTTCAGGTTCCTTTTCAATTTCTTCTTTATCAGGAGTATCATCCTTATCATTATCTTTATCATGTTCATTACCACTTTCAGTTTCAGCATCAGAAATAGAAATACTATTAGGATCATTAACAGGTTCAGAGGATTCTACAACATTCTTATGTTTCTTTTTCTTTTTCTTAGATGGAGCACTAGTTTTAATTAGTTGAGAATCTTGTTCAACTCTTTTGGGATGCCCTTCAGGATATAGAGGATCCTGGGTAGAAGCACCACCTCTAGTTGTTACTTCATAAGCATGTTTTTCTTTAGAATTATTTCCTAACAAGTCATTTTGCACTTTAGTAAGTTGATCAATTTGAGTTTGAACCATTTGAAAATGTTTAACAAGTATCTTAACATCATTGGAGGTTCTCTCCACAATACCATGCAATTCACTAATAGCTCGGGAATTTTCCATTAAATGATTCTCTACTCTCATATTAAAGTTTTCTTGCTTAACAATATAATTATCAAATTCATCTAAGCATTGAGCAGGAGATTTTGAATACGGAATATCTTCCCTAGTAAAGTGTTGAAGCGAGTGTACCTCAATCATGGATGAAGGGGGAATTGTCTCACATATATCTTCAATAGGAGGTAAATTCTTCACATCTTCAGGTTTAATACCTTTCTCCTTAAGAGACTTCTTGGCTTCCCTCATATCTTCATCATTCAATTTAATCATACCCCTCTTCTTCACTATCGGTGTCGGGGTTGGTTCAGGTGTAGACCAATCATCATGATTCCGGCCTATTTTAGCCAATAATTCTTCAGCGTCTTCTGGAGTTCTTTTCCTGAAAACACAACCAGCACAACTATCCAGGTATGCCCTAGACTCAATAGTTAGTCCACTATAAAATATATCAAGTAAATCATGCTTTTCCAAATCATGGTCAGGCTGAGCTCTAATAAGAGAGCAAAATCTCGCCCAAGCCTCAGGCAATTTCTCTCCATCTTCCTGGTCAAAATTATAAATTCTCTGCAAAGCAGCGTGTTGAGCACTAGCAGGAAAGTATTTTCGAAAGAAAACATCACGCAAGTCAATTGGACTTTTAATAGAACCAGGAGGCAAATTATTATACCAAGTTTTAGCATCATCCTTTAATGAGAACGGAAAAAATTTAGCGACAAAATAAGTACGCATCTTGACATCATCAGAAAACACGCCACTAAGAGTAGATAACTCAGTCAAGTGTTCAACAGCACTTTCTTTTTCAGTACCACAAAAGGGTGTTTTCTCAACAATAGCTATATGAGATAGATCAAGAGAAAAATCATAATCTTTATCCCTAATGTTTATAGGAGATGTGGCAAATTTAGGATCAGGAGATGGTTTATATCTAACAGCATGTTCTGCAAGCAACTTTTTAATTTTTCTTGCATCAGTAGTAGCCTTGCATTTTTCAATAAAATCATTATCAAGCTCTACATAATCTTCATCAAGATCATCACTAGAATAATCAACAGACTCAGGTGAATTAACAGGTGTAGCACATTAGGAGTTTCAGTATTTTCAATTTGTCTAGACTTAGCAATTGTAGCATCTAGAAAAGATCCCAATGAACCACTATCATCAAGCACAGCAGAAACATTATCAATATTATGAGAATTTTCAGATTCAGCAGAAGTACCAGCACGCGAAGCATGTGGCGGTGAAACAAGTTTATCAATCACAGAGGGTGAATCAAGAGCAGCAGAGGTACTCAGAGTTGTACCTTTTCTTGTAGTGGATGGTAATATGGCGATCTTAGTATCGCGAGGTTTACCCATGATGGAGAATTTGCAGCGAACAATATCAATCCAAGTGAACTTCCAAATAAAGCTATGCTCCCCGGCAACGGCGCCAGAAAATAGTCTTGATGACCCACAAGTATAGGGGATCGCAACAGTCTTCGAGGGAAGTATTACCCAATTTATTGATTCGACACAAGGGGAGACAAAGAATACTTGTAAGCCTTAACAGCGGAGTTGTCAATTCAGCTGCACCTGGAAACAGACTTGCTCGCAAGAGTTTATCAGTAGTAACAGTTTTATGGCAGTGGAAATAGTGAAATAACAGCAGCGGTGAAATAAAGACAGCAGTAGTGATTATAGTAAACAGCAGGATTAAAATACTGTAGGCACAGGGACGGATTTAACGGGCGTTGCATGGATGAGAGAAACTCATGTAACAATCAAAGCATGGGCATTTGCAGATAATAATAAAACGGTATCCAAGTACTAATCAATCAATAGGCATGTGTTCCATATTTAGTCGTACGTGCTCGCAATGAGAAACTTGCACAACATCTTTTGTCCTACCAGCCGGTGGCAGCCGGGCCTCTAGGGAAACTACTGGATATTAAGGTACTCCTTTTAATAGAGTACCGGAGCAAAGCATTAACACTCCGTGAACACATGTGATCCTCACATCACTACCATCCCCTCCGGTTGTCCCGATTTCTGTCACTTCGGGGCCATTGGTTCCGGACAGCGACATG
The DNA here is from genome assembly GCA_030979885.1 of Lolium multiflorum. Taxonomy (NCBI): domain Eukaryota; kingdom Viridiplantae; phylum Streptophyta; class Magnoliopsida; order Poales; family Poaceae; genus Lolium; species Lolium multiflorum. The sequence continues at coordinate 341,208,066 of CM061748.1, forward strand.
TGTATACAACTTGCAGGTAAGATCATAAACAACGAATATCTTCATGAATCAATAACATGTTCAGATCTGAGATCATGGCACTCGGGCCCTAGTGACAAGCATTAAGCATAACAAGTTGCAACAATATCATAAAAGTGACATCTACGGATACTAGGCACTATGCCCTAACAATCTTATGACTATTACATGACCAATCTCATCCAATCCCTACCATCCCCTTCAGCCTACAGCGGGGGAATTACTCACACATGGATGGGGGAAACATGGCTGGTCGATGGAGAGGCGTTGGCGGTGATGGCGGTGAAGATCTCCTCCAATTCCCCGTCCCGGCGGAGTGCCAGAACGGAGACTTCTGGCTCCCGCGACGGAGTTTCGCGATGTGGCGGCGTTCTGGAGGGTTTCTGGCGACTTCGACTTCTCTCCGTGCGTTTTCAGGTCGAAACCAATAAGTAGTCCGAAGGGGGGCGTCGGAGGCCGGCCGAGGGGGCCACACCACATGGCCGCGCGGGCCCCCCCTGGGCCGCGCCGCCATGTGGTGTGGGGCCCTCGGGCCTCCACCTCCTTTGCCCTTCTGGCTCCGTCAATATTTTGGTAAAATAGGGCCATCTGAAGAAATTCCGAGGATTTTCCCGAAAGTTGGATTTCTGCACAAAAACGAGACACCAGAGCAGTTCTGCTGAAAACAGCGTTAGTCCGTGTTAGTTGTATCCAAAATACACAAATTAGAGGCAAAACAATAGCAAAAGTGTTCGGGAAAGTAGATACGTTTTGGACGTATCACACCTCATATTTGGTCACTTGACTTTTTCTTTCGATCACCTGCTGCCTCTCAAACAGTGATACCGCTGCTGCTAAATGGGACCCGCATGTCATCCTCTATGTACTATAAAACTTTCTTTTCTTGGATTTTTTTGGCACCTCATATTTGGTCACTTGACTTTTTCTTTCGATCCCCTGCTGCCTCTCAAACAGTGATACCGCTGCTGCTAAATGGGACCCGCATGTCATCCACTATGTACTTAAAACTTTCTTTTCTTGGATTTTTTTGGCACCTCATATTTGGTAACTTGACTTTTTCTTTCGATCCCCTGCTGCCTCTCAAACAGTGATACCGCTGCTGCTAAATGGGACCCGCATGTCATCCTCTATGTACTATAAAACTTTCATTTTTTGGATTATTTTTGGCACCTCATATTTGGTCACTTGACTTTTTCTTTCGATCCCCTGCCGCCTCTCAAACGGTGAGACCGCTGCAGCTAAATGGGACCCGCATGTCATCCTCTATGAGCAATCAACTTTCTTTTCTTGGAGTTTTTTTGGCACCTCATATTTGGTAACTTGACTTTTTCTTTCGATCTCATGCCACGTTTGAAACGTTGAGGTACCTGCTGGCTCATGGACCCGCATGTCATCCTCTGTGTGCTATAAAAGTTTCCTTTGTTGGATTTTTTTTCACCCTCTGATTTTTGGCTTGCCTTTTTCTTTTGATCCCCTGCCCCCTTTGAAACGTTGAGTAAGCTGTTGGTTCAAGGGACCCGCATGTCATCCTCTATGTCCATCAACTTTCTTTTCTTGGATTTTTTTCACCCCCTAATTACTAGCTACTTTCTTTTTCTTTTGATCTCAAGCCGCATTACAAACATTGAGACCGCTGCTGCAAAATGGGACCCACATGTCATCCTCTATGTACAATAAATCTTGGATTATTTTTGGCTCCTGATATTTGGTCACTTGCCTTTTTCTTTCGATCTCATGCCGCCTTTGAAACGTTGAGTAAGCTGCTGGCTCATGGGTCTTGATGTCTACGGGTGCTTCTATTCTTGTAGACAGTGTTGGGCCTCCAAGTGCAGAGGTTTGTAGAACAGCAGCAAGTTTCCCTTAAGTGGATTACCCAAGGTTTATCGAACTCAGGGAGGAAGAGGTCAAAGATATCCCTCTCAAGCAACCCTGTAATCACAAAGCAAGAAGTCTCTTGTGTCCCCAACACACCAAATACACTTGTCAGGTGTATAGGTGCACTAGTTCGGCGAAGAGATAGTGAAATACAAGTAATATGGATGTATATGAGTGGTAATAGCAATCTGAATAAAATATGGCAGCGAGTAAACATGCAACAAAACAGTAAATAAACGGTGTTTTCAGTATTGGAAACAAGGCCTAGGGATCCTGCTTTCACTAGTGGACACTCTCAACAATGATCACATAATAGGACTACTCTACACTCTTTTGTTGGATGATGAACGCATTGCGTAGGATTACACGAACCCTCAATGCCGGAGTTAACAAGCTCCACAATGCAATGTTCATATTTAAGTAACCTTAGAGTGCAAGATAGATCAACATAATTACACCAAGAACTAACATAGCATGCACACTATCACCATCATGCATATGTAGGAGGAATAATACACATCAATACCATCATAGCAATAATTAACTTCATAATCTACAAGAGATCATAATCATAGCCTACGCCAAGTACTCACACGGTGCACACACTATCACCATTACACACGTGGAGGAGGAATAGAGTACTTTAATAACATCACTAGAGTAGCACATAGACGATATTCAACTAGATCACATAAAGAGAGAGATGAACCACATAGCTACAGCGGAGCCCTCAGCCCCGGGGGTGAATTACTCCCTCCTCATCATGGAGGCAGCGATGGCGGTGAAGATGGCGGTGGAGACGGCGGTGGAGACGACTCCGGGGGCAATTCCCCGTCCGGCAGGGTGCCGGAACAGAGACTTCTGTCCCCCGATCTTGTTTCGCGATGGCGGCGGCTCTGGAAGGTTTTCTTTGTTCCTCCGTAAGGGTTTTCGGCAGGGGCTTTAAATAGGCGAAGAGGCGGCGCAGGAGGGTCAAAGGGGCGACCACACCATAGGGTGGCGCGGGCCCCCCTGGCCGCGCCACCCTATCATCTGGGCCCACGGGGCCCCCTCTGGCGGCTCTCGGGTGTTGGATGCTTCCGGGCAAAATAGGAACCAGGCGTTGATTTCGTCCAATTCCGAGAATATTTCGTTACTAGGATTTCTGAAACCAAAAACAGCGAAAACTGGCACTTCGGCATCTTGTTAATAGGTTAGTTCGGAAAATGCGTAAATACGACATATAATGTGCATAAAACATGTAGGTATCATCAATAAAGTAGCATGGAACATAAGAAATTATCGATACGTTGGAGACGTATCAGCATCCCCAAGCTTAGTTCTGCTCGTCCCGAGCAGGTAAAACGATAACAAATGATAATTTCTTAAGTGACATGCCATCATAACCTTGATCATACTATTGTAAAGCACATGAGATGAATGCAGAGATTCGAAGCAATGATGAGGATAATGAGTAAACAAATGAATCATATAACAAAGACTTTTCATGAATAATACTTTCAAGACAAGCATCAATAAGTCTTGCATAAGAGTTAACTCATAAGCAATAAATTCTTAGTAGAAAGCTTTGAAACAACACAAAGGAAGATATAAGTTTCAGCGGTTGCTTTCAACTTTAACATGTATATCTCATAGATAATTGTCAACACAAAGTAATATAACAAGTGCAATAGGTAAACATGTAAGAATCAATGCACACAGTTCACACAAGTGTTTGCTTCTAAGATAGAAAGAATAGGTAAACTGACTCAACAATAAAGTAAAAGAATGGTCCTTCAAAGAGGAAAGCATCGATTGCTATATTTGTGCTAGAGCTTTGATTTTGAAAACATATAGAGAGCATAAAAGTAAAGTTTTGAGAGGTGTTTGTTGTTGTCAACGAATGGTAGCGGGTACTCTAACCCCCTTGCCAGGCAAACCTTCAAAGAGCGGCTCCCATTTTATTTTGTTTTTGGGTGGCACTCCTTCCAACCTTTCTTTCACAAACCATGGCTAACCGAATCCTCGGGTGCCTGCCAACAATCTCATACCATGAAGGAGTGCCTTTTTATTTTAGTTTTATTATGATGACACTCCTCCCCACCTTTGCTTTCTCAAGCCATGGCTAACCGAATCCTTCGGGTGCCGTCCAACAATCACATACCATGGAGGAGTGTCTATTTTTGTTAATTAATTTGGGACTGGGAATCCCATTGCCAACTCTTTCTGCAAAATTATTGGATAAGCGGATGAAGCCACTAGTCCATTGGTGAAAGTTGCCCAACAAGATTGAAAGATAAACACCACATACTTCCTCATGAGCTATAAAACATTGACACAAATCAGAGGTGATAAATTTTGAATGGTTTAAAGGTAGCACTCAAGCAATTTACTTTGGAATGGCGGAGAAATACCATGTAGTAGGTAGGTATGGTGGACACAAATGGCATGAATATTGGCTCAAGTATTTGGATGCATGAGAAGTATTCCCTCTCGATACAAGGTTTAGGCTAGCAAGGTTATTTGAAGCAAACTCAAGTATAAAATGGTGCAGCAAGACTCACATATAAACATATTGTAAGCATTATAAGACTTTACATCGTCTCCTTGTTGTTCAAACACCTCAACCAGAAAATATCTAGACTTAGAGAGACCAATCATGCAAACCAAATTTTAACAAGCTCTATGTAATTATTCATTAATGGGTACAAGGTACATGATGCAAGAGCTTAAACAAGATCTATATGAGCACAACAATTGCCAAGTTTCACATTATTCAAGACATTATACCAATTACTACATGTAGCATTTCCCGTTTCCAACCATATAACAATTAACGAAGCAGTTTCAACCTTCGCCATGAAAATTAAAAGCTAAGAACACATGTGTTCATACGAACCAGCGGAGCGTGTCTCTCTCCCAAACAATCATTTATTCAAACAAAAACAAAAACAAAAGCATACAGACGCTCCAAGTAAAGTATATAAGATGTGACAGAATAAAAATATAGTTTCAAGAGAAGGAACCTGATACTTTGTCGATGAAGAAGGGGATGCCTTGGGCATCCCCAAGCTTAGATGCTTGAGTCTTCTTGAAATATGCAGGGATGAACCACCGGGGCATCCCCAAGCTTAGACTTTTCATTCTTCTTGATCGTAGTATATCATCCTCCTCTCTTGACCCTTGAAAACTTCCTTCACACCAAACTTCAAGCAAACTCATTAGAGGGTTAGTGCATAATAAAAATTCACATGTTCAGAGGTGACACAAACATTCTTTTCACTTCTGGACATTGCATAAAGCTACTGGACATTAATGGATCAAAGAAATGAATCCAATATAGCAAAAGAGGCAATGCGAAATAAAAGGCAGAATCTGTCAAAAACAGAACAGTCCGTAAAGACGAATTTAAAGCTGGCACCAGACTTGCTCAAATGGAAAAACTCAAAACTAATGAAAGTTGCGTACATATCTGAGGATCACGCTCGTAAATTGGCAGATTTTTTCGAATTTTCTACAGAAAACTGTGCCCAGATTCGTGACAGACAGCAATGCTGTTTCTGCGCAGCGATCCCAAATATAACATCAACTTTGACATAGAAACTTTACTTGGCACAAAAACATGATAAGGAGAGGTTGCTACAGTAGTAAACAACTTCCAAGACACAAATATAAAACAAAGTACTGTAGCAAAATAACACATGGGTTATCTCCCAAGAAGTTCTTTCTTTATAGCCATTAAGATGGGCTCAGCAATTTTGGTGATGCACCCGCAAGAAATAGTATTTGAAGCAAAAGAGAGCTTCAAGAGGCAATTCAAAACACATTTGAGCCTAACATGCTTCCTATGCAAAAGAATCTTATACACAAATGAATTCATGAAGAGCAAAGTGGCAAGCATAAGAGGATAAAACACGAGTAACTTAAAGATTCTCAACATAAAGAGGGGAAACTTAATATTATTAAGATGCATATAACCATATTTCCCTCTCTCATAATAACTTTCAGTAGCATCATTGATGAAATCCACAATATACCCGTCACTTAAAACATTCTTATCATGGTTCATATGCATAGAAGTATCATTAATTTTGGCATAAGAAGAGTTATTCTCATTAATAGTAATTGGAGCAAGATTATTATCAAGAATTTGAACATGGTAAACAAGTTGCATATTAAAAGAATTGTTTTTGGCAAGCCCATCATAACTATGACAAGTTTCATAAGGATAATTGTAACATGTGTCATATACATCTCTATAGCAATTATCTAAACCTGAATATGTAATATCATCATTTTCACTAAAAGTAGATGTCTCAAATACAGGATCTTCAAGCACAACATCCCCAAGCTTAGAGCTTTCAATATCATCGTTTAAGGGGACATGAATAATGCTATCATCATTAATTTCATAATCAGTACCAAAGAGATTTTCAATATCAAAGGCAGCGTGCTCATCCAAATCATGATCACTAATATGGGTAAAGGGTATAGGAAGATCATCGTACTCAGATTCATTATCATAATAATCATTAGGAGCAACATACTTACGGTTACCTAGCGTTATCTCATTCACGCGGGGATACGCCGTTACCTCTTTCTTTTTATTCTCCTTCTTCTTCTTCTTCTTCTTCTTCTTCTTCTTCTTCCCTTCTTCTTCTTCTTCTTCTCCTTCTCCTCGTTCCCTTCTTTAGGAGGAAGAGGCTTGAAGGGTGGCTTGTCCGCATAACCTGATTTTCTTTTAGAAACAATAGAAGAAACTTGGGAGGATCCCTCCTTTTCATTAATTAATTGAAAACACACAGCGGTCCTATCATATTTTGGCAAGGTGTCATCTTCTAAAATATTCTGTATGTAAGTATTTGTATGGCTATTATCAATGCAATAAGAAAGACAACCATGCAGGACATCATCAATATCAAGATCGTTAATATTTAACAAAGAAATTTTTCTTGATAACTCTTCACACTTCAAAAATAAGGTAAGTTCATCATGCTGATTAGGAGTAATTTCATCATCACAATACAAATTTGCAGCACTCATGGGGTTTGAATTATCATTGGAGGAACATTGAAAATTAAAATGACCAACTCTATGGCAAAGTTCACAAATAAAAGGATAGAGGGCACACACTTTTTCTCCAAGATCATCTAGAGCTCTAGACCACTTTCTAGTTTTTTCATTTCTGTGATGGATACAATATTCATCTTCTATTTGATTAATTCCACAAGGTCTATGTATTCCACAAAAATTAACATGCTTATAGGAAATAGCATTCTTAGGAGTTTGAGCACGCTTATTGCAATTATTAACAACAATTTCATTCTTCATGCAAGCGTCTTTAAAAGGTTCATGATACTTATCAAAATTCTTCCTAGGCAATTCAATGTGAGAAGCAAAAGCTTTATAAAGATTTGCAGCAACTTGAGAGTCAAGACCATAAGTAGCACTCATATTTCGAAATTTATCAGTATTCATAAAAGTTTCAATGCATTCATAATCATAGTTTATACCTGACTCTTTACCTTTGTCGTTCTCCCAATCTTCAGCGTTCTCCTTAATCCGATCAAGAAGGTCCCTTTTAAACTCTTCTTTATTGCTCGTGAATGATCCAGAACAAGTAGTATCCAGCAAGGTCTTATCTTGAAAAGAAAGTCTTGCATAGAAATTATCAATGATGATATTACCTGGAAGCTCATGATTGGGGCATTTGAGCATTAAAGTCTTCAATCTCTCCCATGCTTGGGCAATACTCTCTCCATCATGAGGCCAAAAATTATATATATGGTTTCGATCTTTGTGAATTTCACTTGGAGGATAGAACTTGGAATAAAATAGAGGCACAATATCCTTCCAATCAAGAGAGCGCCCGTCCTTCAATAGTTTATACCAATGCGCCGCTTCACCAGATAGCGATATAACAAATAATTTCTTTCTAACTTCATCCATTGAAATACCTGCACACTTGAATAACCCGCATAATTCATGCAAAAACAGTAAATGATTCCTAGGATGGACAGTTCCATCCCCTTCATAGCGGTTATCCATAACACGTTCAATAATTTCCATAGGTATTTTATACGGAATACTTTCAGCAGGTGGATTTAAAATATCAGAAGCATCATTAAAGTTATCGCATATGGGAGATAAAGCATTATCAGAACAAAATATTTCTTCCAAAGCGGAGGAGCTAAAAAGATTATTTTTATGTAAACTAGCTTCCCCAAGCTTAGACTTCTTCATAGCATTAGCAGTAATTGCATTCATACTAATAACATTGCTACTATCATGTAAATAAGGTTCCATAGGTTTTTTAATTTTCGCATCAAACCATCCATGTCTTAAATCAGGAAATAGAATAAGAAGCTCTTTGTTGTCCATTATGCCTAACTAGTGTAAACAAGAAACAAAAAGATGTAATTGCAGAGTCTAAAGGAAATAGCTTCGAGTACACACACAATGGCGCCAGAAAAGTACTGTTACCTGGAACCGGAGTGTGAGTGCCTTTTACCTTTCCTCCCCGGCAACGGCGCCAGAAAAGTGCTTGATGTCTACGGGTGCTTCTATTCTTGTAGACAGTGTTGGGCCTCCAAGTGCAGAGGTTTGTAGAACAGCAGCAAGTTTCCCTTAAGTGGATTACCCAAGGTTTATCGAACTCAGGGAGGAAGAGGTCAAAGATATCCCTCTCAAGCAACCCTGTAATCACAAAGCAAGAAGTCTCTTGTGTCCCCAACACACCAAATACACTTGTCAGGTGTATAGGTGCACTAGTTCGGCGAAGAGATAGTGAAATACAAGTAATATGGATGTATATGAGTGGTAATAGCAATCTGAATAAAATATGGCAGCGAGTAAACATGCAACAAAACAGTAAATAAACGGTGTTTTCAGTATTGGAAACAAGGCCTAGGGATCCTGCTTTCACTAGTGGACACTCTCAACAATGATCACATAATAGGACTACTCTACACTCTTTTGTTGGATGATGAACGCATTGCGTAGGATTACACGAACCCTCAATGCCGGAGTTAACAAGCTCCACAATGCAATGTTCATATTTAAGTAACCTTAGAGTGCAAGATAGATCAACATAATTACACCAAGAACTAACATAGCATGCACACTATCACCATCATGCATATGTAGGAGGAATAATACACATCAATACCATCATAGCAATAATTAACTTCATAATCTACAAGAGATCATAATCATAGCCTACGCCAAGTACTCACACGGTGCACACACTATCACCATTACACACGTGGAGGAGGAATAGAGTACTTTAATAACATCACTAGAGTAGCACATAGACGATATTCAACTAGATCACATAAAGAGAGAGATGAACCACATAGCTACAGCGGAGCCCTCAGCCCCGGGGGTGAATTACTCCCTCCTCATCATGGAGGCAGCGATGGCGGTGAAGATGGCGGTGGAGACGGCGGTGGAGACGACTCCGGGGGCAATTCCCCGTCCGGCAGTGCCGGAACAGAGAGTTCTGTCCCCCGAATCTTGATTCCGCGATGGCGGCGGCTCTGGAAGGTTTTCTCCGTATCGTGGCTCTTCGTAAGGGTTTTCGATGCAGGGGCTTTAAATAGGCGAAGAGGCGGCGCAGGAGGGTCAAAGGGGCGACCACACCATAGGGTGGCGCGGGCCCAGCCCTGGCCGCGCCACCCTATCATCTGGGGCCCACAGGGCCCCCTCTGGCGGCTCTCGGGTGTTGGATGCTTCGGGCAAAATAGGAACCTGGGCGTTGATTTCGTCCAATTCCGAGAATATTTCGTTACTAGGATTTCTGAAACAACTGGCACTTCGGCATCTTGTTAATAGGTTAGTTCCAGAAAATGCGTAAATACGACATATAATGTGCATAAAACATGTAGGTATCATCAATAAAGTAGCATGGAACATAAGAAATTATCGATACGTTGGAGACGTATCAGCATGTCATCCTCTACGAACAATAAAAGTTTCCTTTCTTGGAGTTATTTTTACCCCTAATTTCTGGCTATTTGCCTTTTTCTTTTGATCCCCTGCCCCCGTTGAAACGATGAGGACGCTGTTGGCAGGTCGGTCCCACATGTCATCCTCTATGAACAATAAAAGTTTCCTTTGGTGGATTTATTTTTGACCCCTAATTAATTTCTGGCTATTTCCTTTATTTTTCTTTTGATCCCCTGCCGCCTTGGAATTGTTGAGAATGCTGCTGCCTCATTTTTCTTTTGGTCCTGTGCCGCCTTGGAAACGTTGAGACCGCTGCTACAAAATGGGACCCGCATGTCATCCTCTATGTACAATAAAGTTTCTTTTCTTGGATTATTTTTGGCTCCTGATATTATGTCACTTGCCTTTTTCTTTCGATCTCATGCCGACTTTGAAACGTTGAGGATGCTGCTGCCTCATGGGTCCCGCATGTCATCCTCTCAGAACGATAAATGTTTTCTTTTCTTGTATTTTTTTACCAACTGATTTTTGGCTTTTTTTATTTTCGATCCCCTGCCGCCTTTGAAACGTTGACTCCGCTGCTGGCTCATGGGTCCCCGATGTCAGCCTCCCCGTACAAGAAACATGTGATATTTTATTTTGCAGACAATAAACGTTGTATTTCGCTCTGAGCTATTGCAAACGGATAAATTAAATCTTTATATCTACATAAACAAACTTATATGTTGAATCTCCTTGTTTTTTGTTTTTGCGAAGCATAGGACTTTCCTGTTTTTTTTTTGAGAAAAATCCGACCTTTCCTGTTTTGGAGTGGGCTGAAATTGTACGAGTCAAAAGGCCCAGCAGGATAGTTCGAAGGCCCAGATGTCCAGATACAGCCCAATTGAAATCTTTCTTTTCTTGGATTTTTTTCACACCCTGATTTCTGGCTACTTCATTTTTCTTTTGGTCCTGTGCCGCCTTGGAAGCGTTGAGACCGCTGCTACAAAATGGGACCCGCATGTCATCCTCTATGTACAATAAAGTTTCTTTTCTTGGATTATTTTTGGCTCCTGATATTATGTCACTTGACTTTTTCTTTCAATCTCATGCCGACTTTGAAACGTTGAGGAAGCTGCTGGCTCATGGGTCCCGCATGTCATCCTCTATGAACAATAAAAGTTTTCTTTGTTGGATTTATTTTTTTCCCCTAATTTCTGGCTATTTGTCTTTTTCTTTTGATCCCCTGCCCCCTTTGAAACGATGACGACGCAGCTGGCAAGTCGGTCCCACATGTCATCCTCTATGAACAATAAAAGTTTCCTTTGATGGATTTATTTTTGACCCTAATTAATTTCTGGCTATTTCCTTTTTTATTTTGATCCCCTGCCGCCTTGAAATAGTTGAGGATGCTGCTGCCTCATGGGTCCCGCATGTCATCCTCTCAGAAAGGTAAATGTTTCTTTTCTTGAATTTGTTTACCAACTGATTTTTGGCTTATTTTTTCTTTCGATCTCCTGCCACCTTTAAAACGTTGACGACGCTGCTGGCTCATGGGTCCCCAATGTCAGCCTCCCCATACTGCAAATCCTCTTTCTGCAAAGGTTGTATTTCTAGATAGATAAGGTGGATTCGAATCTGCCATGGTTCAGGCAGCTCAGGTAAGCCTTCTTGCACTAATTAATGGAAGTAGTGTATCGCAAGGTCAAGACATGTGGCTCGGTGTAATGAATCTATATGAATCATGTTGTGGGTTCAATCTGATAGTTCTCTAACAGGTCAGCCAAAATAGAAATTAAGTTTTTTTCTAAAAGGGAAATGCAAATTAAGATGAACACAAACATTAGTTATCATAATAGCTGATCATACATACATACTTGCTAAGAGCAAAAGCTTGCCAGAGTTTTACCACCCATACAATTAATTAGCAGTTCAGATAAGATAACCTTATATAAGTATAACTACAAATGCATTTGCTAAGGGCTCATGGGACAACAGAACTAGACAACCGCGAACTTTATGACCAGCATGTCACAGCGGCATCGAAAGATCTTGACCTTCAACTTTGATCCAATGCGAAGTTTGGCACCGTCAATGAACTTTTTCCACCTGGAAGTAACAGCCAAGCGGCCATCTGTGGGACTGACAGAGTACCGTCCCTCCACGGTGAGACCTTCACTCTCCATGACGAGGGATATCTTGCCCCTTCGGCCAGCATTGAGATCCTTGGAGATACTTTTAGGCAATTTCTGATTCAAAGCAAGAGATACCACCAAAAATTAGTCAATGGCACCAATGCACTGAACCATGTGAGACTTTGAGCAGAGAAGACATCAAGATAAGAGCAGTTATGCTGTCATATACTCACGAACATAGCCTTCAGATGCGTCCTGGTCACCACACGGGTGGCCACAGCAATGAGCTGAGACCTCGGTGATCTGGCTGGGGCAGGTGCATGAGCCTGGGCTGGTACACGAGCTGGTGCTGATGCAGGAGACTGCTGGGCAGGTGCAGTAAACGGTGCCTCTAGAGGAACCGGTGCTGATGCAGGAGACTGTTGGGCAGGTGCAGTAAACGGTGCAGCTAGAGGAACCAGTGCTGATGCAGGAGCCTGCTGGGCATGTGTAGTATATGGGGCCTCTACAGGAACCAATGCTGATGTAGGGGACTGCTGGGTAGATGCAGTAAACGGAGCTGGTACAGGAACCGGTGCTGATGCAGGAGAGTGGGAAGCCGGTGCCGGTGCTGGTGTGGTTGCCCTTTGTGACATCCGCTCCTGTTCCGTCAGGGGATCTGCAGCTTTGATCATGTTAAACCCAGCAAGCTAGAACAGAGGGAATGGTTTAGAACAACTGCTCAGAATGCAGTTATCAAAAGATATGAGTAGAAAAAAGTTACATATTATATATTTGGAAGTGTCTCCAACTCTGTAAGCAGTTACGTATATCTGCCCGTTTGAGTTTCTGATCCTCAGCTCGTCGCCCTTCTTCAGACCGTAGTCAAAAGCAAACTTTCTCCAATCATGTCCATACAAATATGTGATGGCCTGCGTCTTGTAGACATACACCTCATAGACCGTGTAGGTGTTCATCAATTTGCCATTGCCATGCATAGTGAAAGATCCTTCATGCGGACACATCTGGTTAATCATTGGACGAAGTTCACAAGGTACAGTCTGCATGTGAAAATTGATACAAATGTAAGAAGCAGGAAGACTAAAAACAAGACTTTACTATATGCCAATTCATGCTAAACCACTGAGAATACATACCTGTAACTCTGTGAAGGAGCTACTAGAAAGGTAGATAGAGCCATAGGAGGTGTTATATGCGGGGTATGTACATGGGCCCGCCATATTCCCGCAAGCTCGGCATCGGGATGGTGAAGGAAACATGGGAGGTACTACTGGTGCGTAGCGCTGAACGTAAGTGGAAGAATTAGGTTGTGTAAAGTGCATAGTTCAGAGCAATGCAAATGTTGACAAGCAAGTGCATAACACTATGTTACAAACTGAACAGTGAAAAATTAGTGTATGATGAATATAAGCATGCTAATTTGGTGTTTCCGAATTCCAAAAAGCATTAGACAGAGCCAGTGATAATATCAGACATAAATCATGGCATGTATATGTGGCTTAAGAAAATATACCCGAACCCTTGGATGGTTACGGCCCGGCTGATCCTTGGACTTGAGCTTATATAAGCATCCAGAAGGTGGGGCTGACAGTAACTTGGTGGCAGCCTCTGCAGATGCCTCATCAGCAGCAGTTGCCATCCAAGAGCAATGTAGAACTTAGCAAGTTTCCCTTAAGTGGATTACCCAAGGTTTATCGAACTCAGGGAGGAAGAGGTCAAAGATATCCCTCTCATGCAACCCTGCAACCACAAAGCAAGAAGTCTCTTGTGTCCCCAACACACCTAATAGGTGCACTAGTTCGGCGAAGAGATAGTGAAATACAAGTGGTATGAATGAATATGAGCAGTAGTACGGTGCCAGAAAAGTGCTTGGCGCGTAGTTGACGATAGTAATATTGTAGGAAGTAAACATGCAGTAGTAACGCAGCAGTAGTAACGCAGTAAAACAGTAACAAGCAGTGATAGCAGTATTTAGGAACAAGGCCTAGGGATTAGACTTTCACTAGTGGACACTCTCAACATTGATCACATAACAGAATAGATAAATGCATACTCTACACTTTTGTTGGATGATGAACACATTGCGTAGGATTACACGAACCCTCAATGCCGGAGTTAACAAGCTCCACAATAATGCTCATGTTTAAGTAACCTTATAGTGTAAGATAGATCAAAAGACTAAACCAAGTACTAGCATAGCATGCACACTGTCACCTTCATGCATATGTAGGAGGAATAGATCACATCAATATTATCATAGCAATAGTTAACTTCGCAATCTACAAGAGATCATGATCATAGCATAAACCAAGTACTAACACGGTGCACACACTGTCACCTTTACACACGTGCAGGAGGAATAGAACTACTTTAATAACTTTGCTAGAGTAGCACATAGATAGTAGTGATACAAAACTCATATGAATCTCAATCATGTAAAGCAGCTCATGAGATCATTGTATTGAGGTACATAGGAGAGAGATTAACCACATAGCTACCGGTACAGCCCCGAGCCTCGATGGAGAACTACTCCCTCTTCATGGGAGCAGCAGCGGTGATGAAGATGGCGGTGGAGATGGCAGCGGTGTCGATGGAGGAGCCTTCCGGGGGCACTTCCCCGCTCCGGCAGGGTGCCGGAACAGAGACTCCTGTCCCCCAGATCTTGGCTTCGCGATGGCGGCGGCTCTGGAACTTTTCTCGTATCGTGGCTTTCTCCGTAAGGGTTTTCGATGCAGGGGCTTTATATAGGCGAAGAGGCGGCGCAGGAGGGTCAACGAGGCGACGAGACCATAGGGTGGCGCGGCCAGGGCCTGGGCCGCGCCACCATGTCATCTGGGCCCACCAGGGCCCCCCTCTGGCGGCTCTCGGGTGTTCTGGATGCTTCCGGGCAAAATAGGAACCTGGGCGTTGATTTCGTCCAATTCCGAGAATATTTCGTTACTAGGATTTCTGAAACCAAAAACACAGGAACTGGCACTTCGGCATCTTGTTAATAGGTTAGTTCCAGAAAATGCATAAATATGACATATAATGTGTATAAAACATGTAGGTATCATCAATAATGTGGCATGGAACATAAGAAATTATCGATACGTTGGAGACGTATCAGCATCCCCAAGCTTAGTTCTGCTCGTCCCGAGCAGGTAAAACGATAACAAAGATAATTTCTTAAGTGACATGCCATCATAAACTTGATCATATTGTAAACATATGTAATGAATGCAGCGATCAAAACAATGGTAATGACATGAGTAAACAACTGAATCATAAAGCAAAGACTTTTCATGAATAGTACTTCAAGACAAGCATCAATAAGTCTTGCATAAGAGTTAACTCATAAAGCAATAATTTAAAGTATAGACATTGAAGCAACACAATGGAAGATTAAGTTTCAGCGGTTGCTTTCAACTTGTAACATGTATATCTCATGGATAATTGTCAACATAGAGTAATATAACAAGTGCAATATGCAAGTATGTAGGAATCAATGCACAGTTCACACAAGTGTTTGCTTCTTGGGATGGAGAGAAATAGGTGAACTGACTCAACATAAAGGTAAAAGAAAGGTCCTTCAAAGAGGAAAGCATCGATTGCTATATTTGTGCTAGAGCTTTGATTTTGAAAACATCAAGAGAGTATAAAAGTAAAGTTTTGAGAGGTGTTTGTTGTTGTCAACGAATGGTAGCGGGTACTCTAACTACCTCATCAACCAGACTTTCAAGAGCGGCTCCCATGAAGGACGTTATCTCTACCAGCAAGGTAGATCATCCCTCTTCTCTTTTGTTTACACATGTACTTTAGTTTAGTTTTTCTTTATTTATGGATGACACTCCTCCCAACCTTTTGCTTACACAAGCCATGGCTAACCGAATCCTCGGGTGCCTTCCAACATTCACATACCATGGAGGAGTGTCTATTTGCAAAATTAAGTTGCTTACTGATGAATCAGAGCAAAACATGTGAAGAGAATTATTAATGCAAGTTAATTAATTGAGGCTGGGAACCTCATTGCCAGCTCTTTTTGCAAAATTATTGGATAAGCGGATGAAGCCACTAGTCCATTGTGAAAGTCTGTCCGAAGTAAATGACAAGATCGAAAGATAAACACCACATACTTCCTCATGAGCTATAAAACATTGACACAAATAAGAGGTAATAACTTTTGAATTGTTTAAAGGTAGCACTCAAGCAATTTACTTTGGAATGGCGGAGAAATACCATGTAGTAGGTAGGTATGGTGGACACAAATGGCATGAATATTGGCTCAAGGATTTTGGATGCATGAGAAGTATTCCCTCTCGATACAAGGTTTAGGCTAGCAAGGTTTATTTGAAACAAACACAAGGATGAACCGGTGCAGCAAAACTCACATAAAAGACATATTGTAAACATTATAAGACTCTACACCGTCTTCCTTGTTGTTCAAACTCAATACTAGAAATTATCTAGACCTTAGAGAGACCAATTATGCAAACCAAATTTTAGCATGCTCTATGTATTTCTTCACTAATAGGTGCAAAGTATATGATGCAAGAGCTTAAACATGAGCACAACAATTGCCAAGTATCACATTATCCAAGACATTTTACCAATTACTACATGTAGCATTTTCCAATTCCAACCATATAACAATTTAACGAAGAGGAAACTTCGCCATGAATATTATGAGCTAAGAACACATGTGTTCATACGAACCAGCGGAGCGTGTCTCTCTCCCACACAAGGATGAACTTATTCAGAGAACTAAGATAACAAAACAAAAACAAAAATAAAAGCACACAGACGCTCCAAGTAAAGTACATAAGATGTGACCGAATAAAAATATAGTTTCAAGAGAAGGAACCTGATACTTTGTCGATGAAGAAGGGGATGCCTTGGGCATCCCCAAGCTTAGATGCTTGAGTCTTCTTAAAATATGCAGGGATGAACCACGGGGGCATCCCCAAGCTTAGAGCTTTCACTCCTCTTGATCATAGTATATCATTCTCCTCTCTTGACCCTTGAAAACTTCCTTCACACCAAACTTCAAGCAAACTCATTAGAGGGTTAGTGCATAATCAAAAATTCACATGTTCAGAGGTGACACAATCATTCTTAACACTTCTGGACATTGCACAAAACTTCTGAAAGTTAATGGAACAAAGAAACTCATTCAACTTAACAAAAGCGGCAATGCGAAATAAAAGGCAGAATCTGTCAAAAACAGAACAGTCCGTAAAGACGAATTTTAAGATGGCACCAGACTTGCTCAAACGGAAAAACTCAAAACTAATGAAAGTTGCGTACATATCTGAGGATCACGCTCGTAAATTGGCAGATTTTTTCGAATTTTCTACAGAAAACTGTGCCCAGATTCGTGACAGACAGCAATGCTGTTTCTGCGCAGCGATCCCAAATATAACATCAACTTTAACATAGAAACTTTACTTGGCACAAAAACATGATAAGGAGAGGTTGCTACAGTAGTAAACAACTTCCAAGACACAAATATAAAACAAAGTACTGTAGTAAAAAAACACATGGGTTATCTCCCAAGAAGTTCTTTCTTTATAGCCATTAAGATGGGCTCAGCAGTTTTAATGATGCACTCGCAAGAAATAGTATTTGAAGCAAAAGAGAGCATCAAGAGGCAAATTCAAAACACATTTAAGTCTAACATGCTTCCTATGCATAGGAATCTTGTAAATAAACAAGTTCATGAAGAGCAAAGTAACAAGCATAGGAAGATAAAACAAGTGTAGCTTCAAAAATTTCAGCACATAGAGAGGTGTTTTAGTAACATGAAAATTTCTACAACCATATTTTCCTCTCTCATAATAACTTTCAGTAGCAACATGAGCAAACTCAACAATATAACTATCACATAAAGCATTCTTATCATGAGTCTCATGCATAAAATAATTACTACTCCCAACATAAGCATAGTCATTCTTATTAATTGTAGTGGGAGCAAATTCAACAAAGTAGCTATCAAATATAGGAGGTATATTGTAATCATAATCAAATTTATCCTCCATAACAGGTGGTAACAAAAGACTACTATCATTATAATCATCATAAATGGGAGGCAAAGTATCATCAAAGTAAATTTTCTCCTCAATGCTTGGGGGACTAAAAATATCATGCTCATCAAAGCCAGCTTCCCCAAGCTTAGAATTTTCCATAGCATTAGCAACAATGGTGTTCAAAGCATTCATAGTAATAACATTCCCATTAGCATGCATATAAAGTTCCATGGGTTTCTTAATTCTTTCTTCAAACACATCATGTCCTAATTCAAGATAAAGTTCATAAAGATCTCTCATATTTTTGTTGTTTTCCATTATGCCTAACTAGTGTAAACAAGAAACCAAATGTCGCAATTGCAGAGTCTAAAGGAAATAGCTTCGAGCACACACACAATGGCGCCAGAAAAGTACTGTTACCTGGAACCGAAGTATGAGTGCCTTTTACCTTTCCTCCCCGGCAACGGCGCCAGAAAAGTGCTTGATGTCTACGGGTGCTTCTATTCTTGTAGACAGTGTTGGGCCTCCAAGAGCAGAGGTTTGTAGAACAGCAGCAAGTTTCCCTTAAGTGGATTACCCAAGGTTTATCGAACTCAGGGAGGAAGAGGTCAAAGATATCCCTCTCATGCAACCCTGCAACCACAAAGCAAGAAGTCTCTTGTGTCCCCAACACACCTAATAGGTGCACTAGTTCGGCGAAGAGATAGTGAAATACAAGTGGTATGAATGAATATGAGCAGTAGTACGGTGCCAGAAAAGTGCTTGGCGCGTAGTTGACGATAGTAATATTGTAGGAAGTAAACATGCAGTAGTAACGCAGCAGTAGTAACGCAGTAAAACAGTAACAAGCAGTGATAGCAGTATTTAGGAACAAGGCCTAGGGATTAGACTTTCACTAGTGGACACTCTCAACATTGATCACATAACAGAATAGATAAATGCATACTCTACACTTTTGTTGGATGATGAACACATTGCGTAGGATTACACGAACCCTCAATGCCGGAGTTAACAAGCTCCACAATAATGCTCATGTTTAAGTAACCTTATAGTGTAAGATAGATCAAAAGACTAAACCAAGTACTAGCATAGCATGCACACTGTCACCTTCATGCATATGTAGGAGGAATAGATCACATCAATATTATCATAGCAATAGTTAACTTCGCAATCTACAAGAGATCATGATCATAGCATAAACCAAGTACTAACACGGTGCACACACTGTCACCTTTACACACGTGCAGGAGGAATAGAACTACTTTAATAACTTTGCTAGAGTAGCACATAGATAGTAGTGATACAAAACTCATATGAATCTCAATCATGTAAAGCAGCTCATGAGATCATTGTATTGAGGTACATAGGAGAGAGATTAACCACATAGCTACCGGTACAGCCCCGAGCCTCGATGGAGAACTACTCCCTCTTCATGGGAGCAGCAGCGGTGATGAAGATGGCGGTGGAGATGGCAGCGGTGTCGATGGAGGAGCCTTCCGGGGGCACTTCCGCTCCGGCAGGGTGCCGGAACAGAGACTCCTGTCCCCCAGATCTTGGCTTCGCGACGGCGGCGGCTCTGGAACTTTTCTCGTATCGTGGCTTTCTCCGTAAGGGTTTTCGATGCAGGGGCTTTATATAGGCGAAGAGGCGGCGCAGGAGGGTCAACGAGGCGACGAGACCATAGGGTGGCGCGGCCAGGGCCTGGGCCGCGCCACCATGTCATCTGGGCCCACCAGGGCCCCCCTCTGGCGGCTCTCGGGTGTTCTGGATGCTTCCGGGCAAAATAGGAACCTGGGCGTTGATTTCGTCCAATTCCGAGAATATTTCGTTACTAGGATTTCTGACAGCAGAAAACAGGAACTGGCACTTCGGCATCTTGTTAATAGGTTAGTTCCAGAAAATGCATAAATATGACATATAATGTGTATAAAACATGTAGGTATCATCAATAATGTGGCATGGAACATAAGAAATTATCGATACGTTGGAGACGTATCAGCAGCCTCTGCAGATGCCTCATCAGCAGCAGTTGCAATCCTTTTGACCAATGAAGGCTTAGCAGTTTCAGTCTGCATATAAAAATTGAAGAGCAACAGACATCAGCAGTGATATATAAAATGAATCTATGAGACACTGATGCATATAGTGCTGGATGTAAGTGGAAGAATAGGTGTGTGTGTTTCTGAACTATTGGTAAGCATTAGACAAAGCCGGCAATAAACAGACAAAAATCAAATCATGTATGAGGATTAAGAAAATATACCTGCTTACTGAAAAGGGTACCACCCAGCTGGCCCGTGGCCTTGTGCTTGAGGAGGTTTTCAGAAGATGGTGGCAGCACCATCGTCTTCACAGCAGCCTCATCAGGATCATTTTTTATCCATTTGAGTAGAGGAACAGAAGTTTCATCCTGCATATGAATAGCAACAGAACTCATCATTGATATTTAATAAATCTATGAGATAGACTGATGCAAATAGTGCGGGGTGTAAGTGGAAGAATAGGGTTGTGCATAGAGAACAGTTGACAACAATGCAAATGATTACAAAAGAAGCCAATGGAAATCAACAGTTTATATACTGGATGAGACAGACTGAAAAGTGAAAAATTAGTGTATGATGATTGTAAGCAAACGCAGTGTTTCTGAACTTTTGGTAAGCATTAGACAAAGCCAACAGTAATTAAACAGATAATAATGAAATCATGTATGTGGATTAAGAAAATATACCAGATTCATTAAAAGGTCACCACCCAGCTGGCCCATGGCCTCGTGCTTGTAGAGGTTTTCGGAAGATGGTGCCGGCACCATCGTCCTTGGGAACCCCAAGAGGAAGGTATGATGCGCACAGTGGCAAGTTTTCCCTCAGAAAGAAACCAAGGTTGATCGAACCAGGAGGAGCCAAGAAGCACGTTGAAGGTTGATGGTCGCGAAATGTGATGCGGCGCAACAACAGGGATTCCGGCGCCAACGTGGAACCTGCACAACAACACCCAAGTACTTTGCCCCAACGAAACAGTGAGGTTGTCAATCTCACCGGCTTGCTGTAACAAAGGATTAAACGTATCGAGTGGAAGATGTTTGCAAAGAAAACAGTAAACACAATTGCAGTAGATTGTATGCTATGTAAAGAATAGGACCGGGGTCCACAGTTCACTAGAGGTGTCTCTCCCATAAGATAAAAGCATGTTGGGTGAACAAATTACAGTCGGGCAATTGACAAATAGAGAAAGGCATAACAATGCATATACATGATATGATAAATATAGTGAGATTTAATTGGGCATTACGACAAAGTACATAGACCGCCATCCAACTGCATCTATGCCTAAAAAGTCCACCTTCAGGTTATCATCCGAACCCCATCCAGTATTAAGTTGCAAAGCAACAGACAATTGCATTAAGTATGGTGCGTAATGTAATCGACAACTACATCCTTAGACATAGAATCAATGTTTTATCCCTAGTGGCAACAGCACATCCACAACCTTAGAACTTTCTGTCACTGTCCCAGATTCAATGGAGGCATGAACCCACTATCGAGCATAAATACTCCCTCTTGGAGTTAAGAGTAAAAACTTGGCCAGAGCCTCTACTAGTAACGGAGAGCATGCAAGATCATAAACAACACATAAACAATAGATTGATAATCACCATAATCATAGTACTCTCTATCCATCGGATCCCGACAAACACAACATATAGAATTACAGATAGATGATCTTGATCATGTTAGGCAGCTCACAAGATCCAACAATGAAGCACAACAAGGAGAAGACGACCATCTAGCTACTGCTATGGACCCATGGTCCAGGGGTGAACTACTCACTCATCACTCCGGAGGCGACCATGGCGGTGTAGAGTCCTCCGGGAGATGAATCCCCTCTCCGGCAGGGTGCCGGAGGCGATCTCCTGAATCCCCCGAGATGGGATTCGCGGCGGCGTCTCTGGAAGGTTTTCCGTATCGTGGCTCTCGGTACTGGGGGTTTCGCGAGGCTTTAAGTAGGCGGAAGGTCAACGCGGGGGGCCACACGAGGGGCCTAGGGGGTAGGTCGGCGCGGCCAGGGCTTGGGCCGCGCCGCCCTAGCCCCTGGCTGCCTCGTGGCCCCACTTCGTTATCTCTTCGGTCTTCTGGAAGCTTCGTGCAAAAATAGGACCCTGGGCGAAAGTTTCGTCCAATTCCGAGAATATTTCCTTACTAGGATTTCTGAAACCAAAAACAGCAGAAAACAGCAACTGGCTCTTCGGCATCTTGTTAATAGGTTAGTTCCAGAAAATGCATAAATATGACATATAATGTGCATAAAACATGTAGGTATCATCAATAAAGTAGCATGGAACATAAGAAATTATCGATACGTTGGAGACGTATCAGCATCCCCAAGCTTAGTTCTGCTCGTCCCGAGCAGGTAAAACGATAACAAAGATAATTTCTGAAGTGACATGCCATCATAATCTTGATCATACTATTTGTAAACATATGTAATGAATGCAGCGATCAAAACAAAAGTAATGACATGAGTAAACAACTGAATCATAAAGCAAAGACTTTTCATGAATAGTACTTCAAGACAAGCATCAATAAGTCTTGCATAAGAGTTAACTCATAAAGCAATAAATCAAAGTAAAGGTGTTGAAGCAACACATAGGAAGATTAAGTTTCAGCGGTTGCTTTCAACTTATAACATGTATATCTCATGGATATTGTCAACATAAAGTAATATAACAAGTGCAATATGCAAGTATGTAGGAATCAATGCACAGTTCACACAAGTGTTTGCTTCTTAAGGTGGAAGGAGATAGGTAAACTGACTCAACAATAAAAGTAAAAGAAAGGTCCTTCAAAGAGGAAAGCATCGATTGTTGTATTTGTGCTAGAGCTTTTATTTTGAAAACATGAAACAATTTTGTCAACGGTAGTAATAAAGCATATGAGTTATGTAAATTATATCTTACAAGTTGCAAGCCTCATGCATAGTATACTAATAGTGCCCGCACCTCGTCCTACTTAGCTTGGACTACCGGATCTTCGCATGCCATGTTTCAACCAAGTGTCACAAAGGGGTACCTCCATGCCGCCTGTACAAAGGTCTAAGGAGAAAGCTCGCATTTTGGATTTCTCGCTTTTGATTATTCTCAACTTAGACATCCATACCGGGACAACATGGACAACAGATAATGGACTCCTCTTAAATGCATAAGCATGTAGCAATGATTATTATTCTCATATGAGATTGAGGATATATGTCCAAAACTGAAACTTCAACCATGATTCATGGCTTTAGTTAGCGGCCCAATGTTCTTCTCTAACAATTTTGCATGCTCCAACCACTAAAATGATAGATCCTTCAGACAAGACGGACATGCATAGCAACTCACATGATATTCAACAATAGTTGATGGCGTTCCCCAGAAGCATGGTTATCGCACAACAAGCAACTTAATAAAATATAAAGTGCATAAGTACATATTCAATACTACGATAGTTTTTAAGGCTATTTTGTCCCATGAGCTATATATTGCAAAGGTGAATGATGGAATTTTAAAGGTAGCACTCAAGCAATTTACTTTGGAATGGCGGAGAAATACCATGTAGTAGGTAGGTATGGTGGACACAAATGGCATAGTAGTTGGCTCAAGGATTTTGGATGCATGAGAAGTATTCCCTCTCGATACAAGGTTTAGGCTAGCAAGGTTATTTGAAGCAAACTCAAGGATGAACAGGTGCAGCAAAACTCACATAAAAGACATATTGTAAACATTATAAGACTCTACACCGTCTTCCTTGTTGTTCAAAACTCAATACTAGATATTATCTAGACCTTAGAGAAACCAAATATGCAAATCAAATTTTAGCAAGCTCTATGTATTTCTTCATTAATAGGTGCAAAGCATATGATGCAAGAGCTTAAACATGAGCACAACAATTGCCAAGTATCACATTATCCAAGACATTTTAGAATTACTACATGTAGCATTTTCCAATTCCAACCATATAACAATTTAACGAAGAAGAAACTTCGCCTTGAACATTATGAGTAAAGCCTAAGGACACATGTGTCCATATGCAACAGCGGAGCGTGTCTCTCTCCCACAAAGTGAATGCTAGGATCCATTTTATTCAAACAAAAACAAAAACAAAAACAAACCGACGCTCCAAGTAAAGAACACAAGATGTGATTGAATAAAAATATAGTTTCAGGGGAGGAACCTGATGATGTTGTCGATGAAGAAGGGGATGCCTTGGGCATCCCCAAGCTTAGACGCTTGAGTCTTCTTAAAATATGCAGGGGTGAACCACGGGGGCATCCCCAAGCTTAGAGCTTTCACTCCTCTTGATCATAGTATATCATTCTCCTCTCTTGACCCTTGAAAACTTCCTTCACACCAAACTTCAAGCAAACTCATTAGAGGGTTAGTGCACAATTAATAATTCACTCATTCAGAGGTGACACAATCATTATTTTCACTTCTGGACATTGCATAATGCTACTGGACATTAATGGATCAAAGAAATAAATCCAACATAGCAAAAGAGGCAATGCGAAATAAAAGGCAGAATCTGTCAAAAACAGAACAGTCCGTAAAGACGAATTTAAAGCTGGCACTAGACTTGCTCAAATGGAAAAACTCAAAACTAATGAAAGTTGCGTACATATCTGAGGATCACGCTCGTAAATTGGCAGATTTTTTCGAATTTTCTACAGAGAACTGTGCCCAGATTCGTGACAGACAGCAATGCTGTTTCTGCGCAGCGATCCCAAATATAACATCAACTTTGACATAGAAACTTTACTTGGCACAAAAACATGATAAGGAGAGGTTGCTACAGTAGTAAACAACTTCCAAGACTCAACAAAACAAAAAATTGCTGTAGGTAAAAACATGGGTTGTCTCCCATAAGCGCTTTTCTTTAACGCCTTTCAGCTAGGCGCAGAAAGTGCAAATCAAGTAACATCGAGAGTAGAAGCATCAACATCATAACTTGTTCTAATAATAGAATCAAAAGGCAACTTCATTCTCTTTCTAGGGAAGTGTTCCATACCTTTCTTAAGAGGAAATTGATATTTAATATTACCTTCCCTCATATCAATAACAGCACCAACGGTTCGAAGAAAAGGTCTTCCCAACACAATTGGACAAGATGCATTGCATTCGATATCCAAGACAACAAAATCAACGGGGACAAGGTTATTGTTAACCGTAATATGCACATTATCAATCCTCCCCAAAGGTTTCTTTTTAACATTATCGGCAAGATTAACATCCAAATAACAATTCTTCAATGGTGGCAAGTCAAGCATATCATAAATCTTTTTAGGCATAACAGAAATACTTGCACCAAGATCACATAAGGCATTACATTCAAAGTCATTGAATTTCATTTTAATGATGGGCTCCCAACCATCTTCTAACTTTCTAGGAATAGAAGTTTCAAGTTTTAGTTTCTCTTCTCTAGCTTTTATGAGAGCATTTGTAATATGTTTTGTAAAGGCTAAATTTATAGCACTAGCATTGGGACTTTTAGCAAGTTTTTGTAAGAACTTTATAACTTCAGAGATGTGGCAATCATCAAAATCTAAATCATTATGAGCTACAGCAATGGGATCATTGTTCCCAAGGTTGGAAAAAATTTCAGCAGTTTTATCACAAGCAGTTTCAGCAGTTTTAGCAATTTCAGGCAGTTTTGTTCGCTTTGCACTAGGAGTAGAAACATTGCCAACACCAATTATTTTACCATTGATAGTAGGAGGTGCAGCAACATGTGAAGAATTAGCATTACTAGTGGTGGTAATAGTCCAAACTTTAGCTACATTATTCTCTTTAGCTAGTTTTTCATTTTCTTCTCTATCCCACCTAGCACGCAGTTCAGCCATTAATCTTATATTCTCATTAATTCTAACTTGGATGGCATTTGCTGTAGTAGTAATCTTATTATCAATATCATTATTAGGCATAACTTTCAATTTTAAAAGATTAACATCGGAGGCAAGTCTATCAACTCTAGAAGCAATAGTATCAATTTTATCAAGCTTTTCCTCAACAGATTTGTTAAAAGCAGTTTGTGTACTAATAAATTCTTTAAGCATGGCTTCAAGACCAGGGGGTACACTCCTATTATTATTGTAAGAATTCCCATAAGAATTACCATAACCATTACCATTAGCAGAAGGATATGGCCTATAGTTATTACCAGAGTTGTTCCTATAAGCATTGTTGTTGAAATTATTATTTTTAATGAAATTCACATCAACATTTTCTTCTTGAGCAACCAATGAAGCTAAAGGAACATTATTTGGATCAACATTAGATCTACCATTCACAAGCATAGACATAATCACATCAATCTTATCACTCAAGGAAGAGGTTTCTTCAACAGAATTTACCTTCTTACCTTGTGGAGCTCTTTCCGTGTGCCATTCAGAGTAATTTATCATCATATCATCAAGAAGTTTTGTAGCCGCCCCCAATGTGATGGACATAAAGGTACCTCCAGCAGCTGAATCCAATAAATTCCGCGAAGAAAAATTTAGTCCTGCATAGAAGGTTTGGATGATCATCCAAGTAGTCAGTCCATGGGTTGGGCAATTCTTTACCAAAGTTTTCATTCTCTCCCATGCTTGAGCAACATGTTCAGTATCTAATTGCTTAAAATTCATTATGCTACTTCTCAAAGATATAATTTTAGCGGGAGGATAATATCTACCAATAAAAGCATCCTTGCATTTAGTCCATGAATCAATACTATTCTTAGGCAAAGATAGCAACCAATCTTTAGCTCTTCCTCTTAATGAGAAAGGAAACACTTTCAATTTAATAATATCACCATCTACATCTTTATACTTTTGCATTTCACAAAGTTCAACAAAATTATTGAGATGGGCAGCAGCATCATCAGAACTAACACCAGAAAATTGATCTCTCATAACAAGATTTAGTAAAGCAGGTTTAATTTCAAAGAATTCTGCTGTAGTAGCAGGTGGAGCAATAGGTGTGCATAGGAAATCATTATTATTTGCATTTGTGAAGTCACACAACTTAGTATTTTCAGGAGTATTCATTTTAGCAACGGTAAATAAAACAAACTAGATAAAGTAAATGCAAGTAACTAATTTTTTTGTGTTTTTGATATAGAGAGCAAGACAAAAATAAAGTAAAACTAGCAACTAATTTTTTTGTATTTTGATTTAGTGCAGCAAACAAAGTAGTAAATAAAATAAAGCAAGACAAAAACAAAGTAAAGAGATTGAGAAGTGGAGACTCCCCTTGCAGCGTGTCTTGATCTCCCCGGCAACGGCGCCAGAAAACAGTGCTTGATGCGCGTAAATGTACACGTCCGTTGGGAACCCCAAGAGGAAGGTATGATGCGCACAGTGGCAAGTTTTCCCTCAGAAAGAAACCAAGGTTGATCGAACCAGGAGGAGCCAAGAAGCACGTTGAAGGTTGATGGTCGCGAAATGTGATGCGGCGCAACCAGGGATTCCGGCGCCAACGTGGAATCTGCACAACAAAACCAAAGTACTTTGCCCCAACGAAACAGTGAGGTTGTCAATCTCACCGGCTTGCTGTAACAAAGGATTAAACGTATCGAGTGGAAGATGTTTGCAAAGAAAACAGTAAACACAATTGCAGTAGATTGTATGCTATGTAAAGAATAGGACCGGGGTCCACAGTTCACTAGAGGTGTCTCTCCCATAAGATAAAAGCATGTTGGGTGAACAAATTACAGTCGGGCAATTGACAAATAGAGAAAGGCATAACAATGCATATACATGATATGATAAATATAGTGAGATTTAATTGGGCATTACGACAAAGTACATAGACCGCCATCCAACTGCATCTATGCCTAAAAAGTCCACCTTCAGGTTATCATCCGAACCCCATCCAGTATTAAGTTGCAAAGCAACAGACAATTGCATTAAGTATGGTGCGTAATGTAATCGACAACTACATCCTTAGACATAGAATCAATGTTTTATCCCTAGTGGCAACAACACATCCACAACCTTAGAACTTTCTGTCACTGTCCCAGATTCAATGGAGGCATGAACCCACTATCGAGCATAAATACTCCCTCTTGGAGTTAAGAGTAAAAACTTGGCCAGAGCCTCTACTAGTAACGGAGAGCATGCAAGATCATAAACAACACATAAACAATAGATTGATAATCACCATAATCATAGTACTCTCTATCCATCGGATCCCGACAAACACAACATATAGAATTACAGATAGATGATCTTGATCATGTTAGGCAGCTCACAAGATCCAACAATGAAGCACAACAAGGAGAAGACGACCATCTAGCTACTGCTATGGACCCATGGTCCAGGGGTGAACTACTCACTCATCACTCCGGAGGCGACCATGGCGGTGTAGAGTCCTCCGGGAGATGAATCCCCTCTCCGGCAGGGTGCCGGAGGCGATCTCCTGAATCCCCGAGATGGGATTCGCGGCGGCGGCGTCTGGAAGGTTTTCCGTATCGTGGCTCTCGGTACTGGGGGTTTCGCGATGGAGGCTTTAAGTAGGCGGAAGGTCAACGCGGGGGGCCACACGAGGGGCCTAGGGGGTAGGTCGGCGCGGCCAGGGCTTGGGCCGCGCCGCCCTAGCCCTGGCTGCCTCGTGGCCCCACTTCGTTATCTCTTCGGTCTTCTGGAAGCTTCGTGCAAAAATAGGACCCTGGGCGAAAGTTTCGTCCAATTCCGAGAATATTTCCTTACTAGGATTTCAAAAAAGCAGAAAACAGCAACTGGCTCTTCGGCATCTTGTTTATAGGTTAGTTCCAGAAAATGCATAAATATGACATATAATGTGCATAAAACATGTAGGTATCATCAATAAAGTAGCATGGAACATAAGAAATTATCGACGTTTTCGGAAGATGGTGCCGGCACCATCGTCCTCACAGCAGCCTCATTAGCCCCATTTTGCATCCACTTGAGTAAAGGCGCAGCAGTTTCAGCCTGCATAAGAATGGGAACAGATCTCAGCAGTGATATTGAATGACTCTGAGACAGACTGATGCATATAGTGCTAGATGTAAGTGGAAGGGTATGGCCGTGTATGGACAACAGTTCACAACAATGCAAGGGTGTGTTCGGTTCTGAAACAGCGTGGAATGGAATGGAATGGTTCCATTTCAGAGGAATGGAATGGTTACATTTTTGTTCGGTTGGGAAAAATGGAGAGCAGAAGAGATCGAGGTTAAACTAACCAATTGTCTCAAAATTGTAATTAACAATTGCAAATGACATTTTAATCTCAAAGTCGTAATTAACAGCGCCTAATGGTGCTCTTTTAATCTAAAAATCGAAATTAACATCATTTTATGTTGGGTTAGGGGAACTGGAGTAGATGAACATTACTGTATGATGATTGTAAGCAAACGAATTTGGTGTTTCTAAACTTTTGGCTTCGAGATCTTATGGGTTTCAACTCTAGCCTACCCCAACTTGTTTGGGACTGAAAGGCTTGGTTGTTGTTGTTGTTGTTGTTGTAAACTTTTGGCAAGCATAGAAAAAACCGACAATAAACAGAGAAAAATCAAGGCATGTTTTGTGGATTAAGAAAATATACCATATTCATTAAAAGATCACCACCCAGCTGGTGCGTGGCCTTGTGCTTGTAGAGGCATTTAGAAGATGGGGGCGGCATCAACATACTGGCAGCCTGATCAGCCGCAGTTTTGATCTTCCTTTTGAGTAAAGGCCCTAAAGTTTCAGTCTGCATATGAATAGCAAAACAAAAGGCAGACCTCAGCAGTGATATTGAATTACTGTATGAGATAGACTGATGCATATAGTGGATGCTCTTAGCCTTTTGCAGCGTGAACACTAGCTATGGACAGACAAAAAAACTAGTTAACTCAGCTTTGTCTAGATATGAATGTACTACCACCATCCAAAAGCTTAAGCCTTATTTATTTTTGAGAAATCAAAACAAGCAAAGTTTGACCAAAATTTTAGAACATTCTATCAACAAATATAATACTGTGTAGATACCGTAGGAAAATATATTTTATTATCTATTTAATGATATTAATTTTGTATTTTGCATGTTACTGATTTTTGGTAAAAGCTTAGTCAAACATGGTATAGTTTGACTTTCTAAAAATAATATAAGCCCAAAGCTTTGGGATGGAGGCAGTAGTATCTAGAGCTAAAACACATCTAGATACATCCGTATCTACAGATAGTTGAGTCAATTAATTTGGATCTGAGGGAGTATCAGATTCAGACTACATCATGGTAAGTTGGTTAAAAAAATTACCCCTGGGCGGTCCCTGCCCAGCTCGGCAGTGGCATTTCGCTTCTTGTGCTGCAGATCGGGCCATGCTCCTGCAGCAGGTGGGGCGCTATTCTCGTTCCCCATAGCCTCAGCACGGAACCTGGAGGTACCAACCTGATACAGAGAATATAGAGCATGGTGTCACAGAGGCTTTACGCACAAACAGCTGAAGACATGTGCTACTTTAAGCATATTCCAGAACAGGAACAGATTGAGGATGCAGAGACCAGAGAGACACTTAAAAGGTAAAGAGTGGATAAGCAAACGGAGTACCTGCTTCGCGGGGCTGGGGACGCAGCTCAGGCTCAGCCAACTGCCCACATGCGTGGTGGCCTTACGCTCCATTGCCCCCACCGCCGAGGTCTTACCTTTCCTGTACAAGCTGACAAAAGATACAGTGAGGATCAGCAGAAACTACAAAGGTTGCAAATGTCGACAAATAAAGGAAGAACACCCCAATCCAAGCAAAGGTAGCCCCCGCCCCCCACCCCCATCAATCACTCCCAGCTCGAGGGTGACCAGAAAGACACCCCTTCGCCCAGAATAGGAAAGAGATGCGCAAGATATCGAGGAGAGGAAAAAAGAACCGATCTCGAGAAAGGAGAGAACATTACTAGTCCTACCTAATCCGCTTGGGCTAGATGCAGCTTGCCCCTCCAAGCTGGATGCCTGGACGGTGGAGGCGAAAGGAGGGGATCGAGCTAGCGGCTTGCATCCGTCGGCAATCGGCACTCGATCGGGAGAGAAGGGGTGCTACATAAAGGGGAGGGGTAACATATTTTATTACACAGTGAACTTACTGATGTGACTAGTCATTACATGTCTCACTGAAACTAGGGCCCATAGTGTGGCACCCCAAATTTACTTGAAGCTGCCCGGCGGGACGCATTGGCGCGTCAAGAAACCCCCGAATTGTAGCGGGGAAATGAAACATTTCACAAAAATTCGAAATTCAAGCACACCGCCACGCGCCAAGCACGCGGCTGTTCCTTCCTCTTCCTCGGTTCCTCCTCCCCTATCCGAAAAAACCCCAAATCCCAAGCTCAAACCAAAAAAAAAACAAAAAACAAATCCCCTGGCCGCCATGCATGTCCTCGTTAACCCGCTGGAGATCGTTCCCGGACGATGCGGACCACCCGCCCTGAGATCCAGAATTCCGTCCACCTCGAGGCACTGCGTGCTGTCTCGCAGCAGCGGCTTGAGGGCGCTGAAGAGGAAGTTCCGCCGGAAAGTGCTCATGGCAACCGTGCAAGCTCACCGGCGTGCTGTATCCCGAGAGGAACTGGTCAAAGCTTTGCTATTCGCCACACACAAAAAAATTGCGGGCCAAGATCTGGTCAAAGCTTCGTCGATGGCTTGCCGCGAGAGGCTTGGAGTCCAGAGTCAATAAACTAGCTGCTCGAGGACTTGGGCGGTTTACACGGATTCATATTAACTGACTCAAGTTTGTTAGTCTAGTTAACAAATGCATCTAGATACATCCATATCTAGACAGAATTGAGTCAATTAATATGAATCAGAGGGGAGTACCTGAAAGTGTTTCATGCTACCAACTAATGCGCTGGCAGGAATCGCTGTAGAAGTAATTGTGCTACTACTCGTACGATGAACTGATTGTGTGGGTGTCGAATTTTGCAACGCGATCATCCACTGAATGCTTAATCTAGCGCCAAAGGCGTACAAATCATAACATACTACAGCACCAGAACATAAGAGTACGAATCATAAAGTAGCTCAACATTTTGCATCAGGGCTGGGTGGTCCTGAGACTACCGGGACGCCCCTGATGATCTCCGGGTGTGCATCCTCTTCAACGCAAAGCTGTGTACTCGGTCCACGGCCTCCTTCTGTAGGCTGGATAATCTCAGGTGCAGGACCTTCGTCTATGAGAGGCTCGTCATCAGTACCATCCACAGGTGCATCAGGGCTGGGTGGTCTTGAGACTACCCGGACGCCCGTGATGATCTCCGGGCGTGCATCCACTTCAACGCAAAGCTGTGTACTCGGTCCACGGCCTCCTTCTGTAGGCTGGATAATCTCAGGTGCAGGACCTTCGTCTATGAAAGGCTCGTCATCAGTACCATCCACAGGTGCATCAAACTGAGATTCATCTTCAAATCTCCCATCAAACTGAGAGACCTCTTTAACTCTATGCTTCTGCAATTAGTACATCAACCGATTAGACAAACATCTAAGGGATGCAACCTGAACAAATGCCGTTTTACATATTTACCTTCTCATCTGGCACAGCACATGTCCCAGAGCTGAAACCCGTTTCCTGAAGCAAGCGCTTTTTCTCTCCTTCCCGTCCATCCATCTGCAACAAGTTAAATTTGAGTACAGAACCTTGCACAGCAATGCAAACTATTGATTGAAACAGCGGCAGCATCAATATAAATAATTAACTACATATGCCAGCACACATACAGTGTGAGCAAGATCTGCTTCTCCTGCTAAAGGATCATTATATGGTTCACCATGCTAAACCCGCCTAACATATGTGCGGTCCATCCCAAAAATGTGTAAATGATCTGCCACTACAGGGTGAGGCCTCTTCTCACCATTCATACATGTGCAGCGCGGGCAATACACGTCCAGGTTGTGACCATCATGAGCTCTAATAAACCCCATAAAGGGTTGAACACCATTTATATATGAAGGGGAACATAAGTGTCCATGCAGTTTCCAAGTTCTGTCCATCTGTTTAATTATGAGATACAGTGGTTGGTGATTAATTTAAGGCGAAGTAGGAAATGTATATCCATCGAGTACAAAACTATACTACATGATTATGCATTTCAGCAATCATGTCGAGTACAAAACAAAAAATGCCCATCGACATTTTAGCAAACAGATCGTGTACAAAACTCTGCCATGGCATTTCAGCAAATTAACGGATCGAGTGCAGAACTGACTCTATATGCCCACGCAAATGAACAAATTGATCGATGACAAATCGAGCGGAAAACTATAAAGTGCCAATTAGTTCGAGCATACTGACGAATTTTTTTAGCAGCATCAAGAAAATATAAATCGTTAGGCTGTCTTGCCCGATACATGATTGAGCTAGAGATAGCAGCCCTACCGTGGATCAACTTGACCGCCGGTGCGTCTCGAGAAGAACGACGGGGAGGGGAAGCTTCTTCTTCGCACGGACGGGACGGGGAGGGGAAGCTCTTCGCACGGACGGGGATAAGTTGTGTACGGGTGGGTGGGGGGTCATGCGGCCGGGCCGCCGGGGTGATAATTAAGGTCGGTAGGTGGCGTTTAATGGAGTTGCGTGTGTAATTTGCCGTGCACAAGGTTGAGGAATAGGCGGTTCCCTTTGCCGCGCGCACAATTCAAACTATCCCGCCCATGTAGTTTAAATTCGCCATATTTTCGTTAAATCGACATAAAGTCATGTGAGTGGGGGAAAATTAGCAAAGTTGCTTGAAAAATAGTAAAACTCTGGAATTATCCTTTAAATATGCTCTACTTCGTGTGAAAATCGGGGTGTGGAAGCATGTTGAGCTGTTTTATTTGTACTTTCTTCATTAAAACTCCCATTTTATGCACTTTGGATGGAAAGAAATCATTTGTACATAAATTTTGACAACGCCATTTGCAAACACTAATTGTTTACATGCCAAGATGCACCCATCCACCAAATATATATGTGGCAAAAGTTTATCACAATCTAGCAGATATGCATAATTAGTGAGGGACCCCTTTTGATTTTGTGCAATTTCCACTAATTAGGTAGAGATCGAGAAGGGTTAATTAATTAGGCCATGTTAGGGGTTATGTGTTTTAGATTAGGTTGTGTGGATTCAAATACAACTTCTTTATTTGTGTGCTATGATTAATCAAAACTAGATCGATCGACTGCGCACACATTATTAGAGGCGCATGCCTTTGCGCACAAAGTGCATGTGTGTGTTGTTGGCCACCAACGAGAGAGAGAGAGAGAGAGAGAGATAGAGGTAGAGAGAGCTACATACGAGAGAGCGATTGAAATCCCCAAATTAAACACATATATATGCATGGCACATTTAATTTAATTAGAGGACCGCGAGGCACCCCTGGCCTGCTTGATGCATAATTAAGTGTCATTGGCCTATATATAGGGTTTAATTAGGGTTTAGGGTTTAGGGTTAGGAGGTTAGGGTTTAGGGTTTAATGTTTATGGTGTTTAGGGTTTAGGGATTAGGGATTAGGGTTTATTTAGGGTTTAAGGTTTAGGGATCATCGATCGAGTGCGCACACACACATTATTAGAGGCACACGCGCCTTTGCGCATAAAGTGCATGCGTATATGTGTGTGTTTTTTGGCCACCAACGACATATAGATGATCGAGAGAGAGAGATTGAAATCCCCCAAGAATATGTTCAAATATATATTAAAATATATGCACGAATTAATGCATGCATGGTAGGCCATGCATGCACACTAATTATATATATATTATGAGGAAACTTAATCAAATGTGTTTTCATTCGAGAGAACTTGTCAAAATTCAAGTTAATTAATTTATCATCGATAATTATATAATTAATTAATGAATCTCAGGGAGATGTTATACAACATATGATCGATATATAGGCCATGTATATATTAATTGGTTTTAATCTACCGTTTTTGCTAGCTAGCTGCATGCTATATATAGAGCATGTTTTTATTAGATCGGGTTATAGCTAGTATAGTTTAGGGTTATGTGTTTTAATTAACTAGGGTTTGATTAGCTAGGGGTTAGTTATATATATATGGTTTAGGGTTAATGCATGTCACATTTAATTTAACTAGAGGACCGCGAGGCACCCCTGGCCTGCTTGATGCACAATTAAGTGTCGTTGGCCTATATATATAGGGTTTAATTAGGGTTTAGGGTTAGCTAGCTGGGTTTAGGGTTTAGTGTTTTGGGTGTTTAGCTAGGGTCTAGGGTTTAGGGTTTAGTGTTTACGGTGTTTAGAGGGTCTAGGGTTTAGTGTTTAGGGTGTTTAGGGTCTAGGGTTTAGGGTCTAGTGTTTAGGGTCTATGGTTTAGGGTTTAATTAGTGTTTAGGGTGTTTAGGGTTTAGGGTTTAGTGTTTACGGTGTTTAGGGTCTAGGGTTTAGGGTTTAGTGTTTAGGGTCTAGGGTTTAGGGTTTAATTAGTGTTTAGGGTGTTTATAGGGTTTAGGGTTTAGGGTTTAGGGTTTAGGGTTTTAGGGTTTAGGGTTTAGGGTTTAGGGTTTAGGGTTTAGGGTTTAGGGTTTAGGGTTTAGGGTTTAGGGTTTAGGGTTTAGGGTTTACGGTGTTTAGGGTCTAGGGTTTAGGGTTTAGTGTTTAGGGTGTTTAGGGTCTAGGGTTTAGTGTGTTTAGGGTGTTTAGGGTTTAGGGGATTAGGGATTAGGGTTTTAGGGTTGTTTAAGGTTTAGGGATCATCGATCGAGTGCGCACACACATTATTAGAGGCACCCGCGCCTTTACGCATCAAGTGCATGCGTATATATGTGTGTTTTTTGGGCCACCAACGATATATAGATGATCGAGAGAGAGAGAGAGATTGAAATCCCCAAGAATATGTTCAAATATACATTAAAATATATGCACGAATGCATTGTAGGCCATGCATGCACACTAATTATATATATATATTATGAGGCAACTTAATCAAATGTGTTTTCATTCGAGAGAACTTGTCAAAGTTCAAGTTAATTAATTTATCACGATAATTATATAATTAATTAATGATTCTCAGGGATATGTTATACAACATGATCGATATAGGCCATGTATATTTTAATTGGTGTTAATCTACGGTTTGCTAGCTAGCTGCTATATATAGAGCATGTTTTTATTAGATCGGGTTATAGCTAGCTAGTATAGTTTAGGGTTATGTGTTTTAATTAAGTAGGGTTGATTAGCTAGGGTTAGTTACATATATATGGTTTAGGGTTAATGCATGGCACATTTAATTTTATTAGAGGATCACGAGGCACCCATGACCCGCTCGATCGATGCACAATTAAGTGTCGTTGGCCTATACATAGGGTTTAATTGGGGTTTAGGATTAGCTAGGGTTTAGGGTTAGGGTTAGGGTACGTTTAGGGTCTAGGGTTTAGGGTTTAGTGTTTAGGGTGTTTAGGGTTTAGGGATTAGGGATTTAAGGTTTTAGGGTTGTTTAAGGTTTAGGGATCATCGATCGAGTGCGCACACACATTATTAGAGGCACCCGCGCCGTTACGCATAAATTGCATGCATATATATGTGTGTTTTTTGGGCCACCAACGATATATAGATGATCGAGAGAGAGAGAGAGATTGAAATCCCCAAGAATATGTTCAAATATACATTAAAATATATGCACGAATGCATTGTAGGCCATGCATGCACACTAATTATATATATATTATGAGGCAACTTAATCAAATGTGTTTTCATTCGAGAGAACTTGTCAAAGTTCAAGTTAATTAATTTATCACGATAATTATATAATTAATTAATGAATCTCAGGGATATGTTATGCAACATGATCGATATAGGCCATGTATATTTTAATTGGTGTTAATCTACGGTTTGCTAGCTAGCTGCTATATATAGAGCATGTTTTTATTAGATCGGGTTATAGCTAGCTAGTATAGTTTAGGGTTATGTGTTTTAATTAAGTAGGGTTGATTAGCTAGGGTTAGTTACATATATATGGTTTAGGGTTAATGCATGGTGATGACCCACAAGTATAGGGGGTGTATCGTAGTATCTTCGATAAGTAAGAATGTCGATCCCAACGAGGAGCAGAAGGTGTTGGCAGCAGTTTCGATGGAGGATTCACTGTAAATGCTCACAGACAAGTATTCAGGGGGTTTTGATATTGCAGATAAATAAAGTACAAGTAAATAAAATGCGAGAGAAATAATTGCAGCGAGTGGCCCAATCCTTTTTAGCACAAAGGACAAGCCGGTTTGTTTACTTATAATGACCAAACGTTCCTGAGGACACATGGGGATTTTAGTCTAGTACTTTCGCTTCATGTGGTTTAATAATCTTCATTGTTTTGATAAGTGTTGTGTGGGTGAACCTATGCTAATGCACCGCCCTTCCTAGGACTAATACATACTTGTGATTATACCCCTTGCAAGCATCCGCAACTACAAGAAAGTAATTAAGATAAATCTAACCACAGCCTTAAACTCTGAGATCCTGCGATCCCTCCTGCATCGATATACTAACGGGGGCTCAGGTTTCTGTCACTCCGGCAACCCCGCAATTAGCAACCGAATACAAGATGCACTCCCCTAGGCCCATAAATGGTGAAGTGTCGTGTAGTCGACGTTCACACGACACCACTAGAAGAATGACACCACAACTTAAATATCATAACATTGAATATTACTCAACCATAATTCACTACTAGCATTTAGACTTCACCCATGTCCTCAAGAACTAAACGAACTACTCACGAGACATCATATGGAATACAATCAGAGGTGATATGATGATGAATAACAATCTGAACATAAACCTTGGTTCAATGGTTTCACTCAATAGCATCTACAACAAGTATAGAATAACACCGGGAGAGTTTCCCCTATCAAACAATCAAGATTTAACCCGAATTGCTACAGCGATGACGAGGTGCAGCGGTGGTGATGGCGGTGTAGATGGTGGAGATGATGATGATGATGATGGAGATGATGTCCCGCTCGATGACGATGGCGATGGCGTCGATTTCCCCCTCCGGGAGGGAATTTCCCCGGCGGATTCCTGCCCGCCGGAGAGCTCTTTTCTCTCTGGTGTTCTCCGCCCCGCAGAGGCGGCTGTAACCCCTCGTGAGGTCCTCTCTGTGGCTTAGGTTTTCGGGACGAAGGAGTACGCGAAGAAAAGGAGGCGAAAGGGGCTGTGGGGCCCCCAGAGCACAGGGTGGCGCGGCCAGGCCTTGGGCCGCGCCGCCCTGTGGTCTGGGCCCACAGTGGCTCCTCTCTGCTCCCCCTTTTGGCTCCCTCCGTCATCTGGAAAAATAGGAATTTACGTGAAATTCCCTTCCACAGTTGATCTTCCGAAATATTGCGTTCTGACGGTGCTTTTTCCAGCAGAATCCTGGCTCCGGTGCTTGATCCTCCAATGATGATGAAACATGCAAAATAGATGAAATAACATAAGTATTGTGTCCCAATATGAAATATATCAATGAATAACAGCAAATTATGATACAAAATAGTGATGCAAATTGGACGTATCAACTCCCCCCAAGCTTAGACCTCGCTTGTCCCCAAGCGAAACTGAGCTCGATAAACAAGACCACATGTTTATGGAGTGAAGAGTCGATAAATAAAATACGGACAAGAAGCATCATATTCATTCACACAAGACATTCTAGTAAACAACTTCCTCATATAACTCATCTTGAAATAGGTAAAGAGAAATCACAAGTAAAGGTGCATAAGAAATCATAGTTGGTGATGGCAAACTTTGTTCTTGGTCAGAGAACTACTAACGGATTGTACTTCTAAGCAAAGCTTTCATATTAGATTTTATAGCTGAGCCTTCATATTTAAGCATAACAATCTCCTCATAATCATTGATAACTTCAAAGTCATATTCATTCAGATAAAATTGGTACTAAACAAGAAAGTATAAAAGACATGATTAACTGAATCATAGCATAAATGATTGGTTCAC
This sequence comes from Lolium multiflorum, assembly GCA_030979885.1. Classification (NCBI taxonomy): domain Eukaryota; kingdom Viridiplantae; phylum Streptophyta; class Magnoliopsida; order Poales; family Poaceae; genus Lolium; species Lolium multiflorum. Next base: position 341,246,933 of record CM061748.1, read on the forward strand.
AACAACTCAATTGCTTGCTTGAGATAGAGAGAAATAGGTTTACTGACTCAACATAAAAGTAAAAGACAGGCCCTTCGCAGAGGGAAGCAGGGATTAAATCATGTGCTAGAGCTTTTCAAGTTTTGAAATCATATAAAGAGCATAAAAGTAAGATTTTGAGAGGTGTTTGTTGTTGTCAACGAATGGTAGCGGGCACTCTAACCCCCTTGCCAAACGAACCTTCAAAGAGCGGCTCCCATGAGGGACGGCATCTCTACCAGCAAGGTAGATCATCCCCCTTCTCTTTTGTTTACACATGTATTTTAGTTTTATTAAGGATGACACTCCCCCCAACCTTGGCTTTCTCAATCCATGGCTAACCGAATCCTCGGGTGCCTTCCAACATTCACATACCATGGAGGAGTGTCTATTGCAAAATTAAGTTGCTTACTGATAAATCAGAGCAAAACATGTGAAGAGAATTATTAATGAAAGTTATTAATTGGGGCTGGGAACCCCGTTGCCAGCTCTTATTGCAAAATTATTGGATAAGCGGATGTGCCACTAGTCCATTGGTGAAAGTCCGCCCAACAAGATTGAAAGATAAAACACCACATACTTCCTCATGAGCTATAAAACATTGACACAAATAAAGAGTAGTATAGTTTGAATTATTTAAAGGTAGCACATGAAGTATTTACTTGGAATGGCAGAAAATACCATGTAGTAGGTAGGTATGGTGGACACAAATGGCATAGGTTTGGTCTAAGGTTATGGATGTATGAGAAGCATTCCCTCTCGATACAGGTCTTTGGCTAGCAAGGTTTGATAGCAAGCATAAAGGTTGAGGGAAACAAACAAATATACATATGATAGAACAATCATGCATCTTTCTCATAAGCACAAGCAATTTTAACTTAAGAATACTAGGCATAGAGATAATAGAGTAATGTATCTAAGTGTATTTCTCTCTTCTATTAAACATCAAGATGTTGTTGCTATTGACCAATGCTAAGTTTGCCAAAACCAAATAGATTTACTCGATGCTCCCAAAGTGATATCAATACTCATGTCAAGAGTAATCATATAATGGAGATTGCAAACTAAAATAAGGTGTGCAAAAAGTAAATGATAAGACTTCTCATTAATATTCCATAACGATAACTCACACCAACGGATACATAGATAACTAACTAAGAGAGATACTTCCACATTGCATACTATTCCATATGATAACTTCCCTACTCATGATATGACACTACTTGATAGTAAAAGATAAAGGTGGTGGTGATGTGATACCGCGGCACTCCCCCAAGCTTGGAACAAACCAAGGGGATGCCAATACCGATGATGAATTACTCCTTCGGTGATGATGGTGAATCTTTGTCGTCATCAGACTTCCATGGAAGAGGCCCTCCATCAACAAAAGACATCTTGGTCTCCGGAAACCTGAAACTAGCAGCATGACTTATGCGCTTAAACCTGTTTTCATACTCACAGTTTTGATTATGAACATCATAGAGTTGAGCTTGGAGTTTGTTGGTGGTGTCGTGAAGTGAGAAGATATCGTCCCACAGCTTTGCAGTCTCCTTCTTGTGTCCATCAATGAGTTCAGACACAATCTTGTGAAAGATATCCACTTCACGCTCAGCCATCTTCTTGTAGTTGAAAACCTCTTGTTCCAGTTTCTCCATCCTGTCTTCCAAACTCCCTTCTCCCTTAGGACCCTGGACATCTTTGATCTGCAACTCTCCATCCACGAGCTGCAACTCTTTGGGGTGCATCTTCAGCTCGTTCATGTACGGGTTGACGACGTCCTCAAAGAAGCTGTCCTTCTGAGTTCCCGACGAAGACATGATGGATCTAGATCCGAAGCAGATCCTGGCAGAAAACAGCTCGAAACAAAACACGACGAGAAAACGATATTACGGACCTCCAGGGGTCCGGGGGATTATATAGCAAATATTTTTACGACAAAAGGAAGGTTCCAGGCCGAAAACGAGTGGAAACGGGACGCCGAGGGGCCAGACCATAGGTCGGCGCGGCCAGGGTGGGGCCCGCGCCGGCCTATGGTGGCACGCCCTCGTGCGTCCTTTCCACTCCGTTTCGAACTCGTAATTTTTCATATTTTCTAAAAACAGCAGAAATAATGTTCGGAAAGGTAAACGCGGACTTTTTATTACCTATACTGTTACCTATTCAAAGTCCAGTTCTGGCGGACTGTCAATTTGTCCTTTGATGAAAGCCTCCGGTGTTTCCACTTGAATAATATCAACATCAACATTATAAGAATCACCCGAGATATAATGCTTGAGTCTTTGTCCATTCACCACTTGTGTGGCATTGCCTTGGAGAGAGCTAATTTTAATTGCTCCTGAACGATACACCTCCTCAACAACATATGGTCCTTCCCACTTCGAGAGTAATTTCCCTGCAAAGAATCTGAGACGAGACCGATACAATAGAACTTGATCTCCAACATTAAATTCTCTTTTGATGATCCTTCTATCATGCCACTTCTTAACTTTTTCTTTAAAGAGTTTAGCATTTTCATAAGCTTCACTTCTCCATTCATCTAGAGAACTTAATTGCAACAACCTCTTATTACCGGCTAATTTAGGATCTTTATTTAGTTCTCTAACAGCCCAATAAGCTTTGTGCTCTAGTTCTAAAGGTAAATGACAAGCTTTTCCATAAACCATTTTATAAGGTGACATTCCCATAGGATTTTTATAAGCAGTTCTATAAGCCCATAGTGCTTCTTTCAATTTGCTAGCCCAATTCTTTCTAGATTTATTAACAGTCTTACCCAAGATAGCTTTAATCTCTCTATTTGATAATTCTACTTGACCACTAGTTTGAGGGTGATAAGCAGAAGCAATTCTATGATTAATACCATACTTAGCAAGAGTTTTTCTAAAACCTCCATGAATAAAATGAGAACCTCCATCAGTCATAATATATCTAGGTACTCCAAATCTAGGAAATATAATATCTACAAGCATTTTTATAGAGGTCTCACCATCAGCACTCTTTGTAGGTATAGCTTCTACCCATTTAGTAACATAATCAACAGCGACAAGTATATGAGTGTTACCGTCTGAAGAAGGGAAAGGACCCATGAAGTCGAATCCCCAACAATCGAATGGTTCAATAACAAGAGTATAATTCATAGGCATTTCATTGCGTCTAGAGATATTACCAACTCTTTGACATTCATCACAAGATAAAATAAATTTCCTTGCATCTTTGAAGAGTGTTGGCCAATAAAAACCTGATTGTAGAACCTTTTGCGCGGTTCTATCTCCAGCGTGATGTCCTCCATAAACACTACCATGACATTTATTCAATATCTCCTGTTGTTCATATTCAGGAACACATCTTCGCATAATACCATCCACTCCTTCTTTATATAAGTGTGGGTCATCCCAAAAATAATGCCTCAAGTCATAAAAGAATTTCCTCCTTTGCTGAGCTGAAAAGGTTGGAGGCAAATACTTCGAAACAATAAAGTTAGCATAATCTGCATACCAAGGGCTCTCTCGCGAGCTCACCTTTATTACAGCCAATTGTTCATTTGGAAAACTATCATTAACAGGAACAGGATCATAAGCAATATTTTCCAATCTAGACAAATTATCAGCAACAGGATTATCAGCACCTTTCCTATCTATAATATGTAAATCAAATTCTTGCAACAGAAGTACCCATCTAATAAGCCTTGGCTTAGCATCTTTCTTTGTCATAAGGTATCTAATTGCAGCATGATCAGTATGAATTGTAACTTTCGAATCAACAATATAGGGTCTAAACTTATCACAAGCAAAGACTACAGCTAACAATTCCTTTTCAGTTGTAGCATAATTTCTTTGAGCAGCATCAAGAGTCTTACTAGCTGATGTCTCCAACGTATCGATAATTTCTTATGTTCCATGCTACTTTATTGATGATACCTACATGTTTTATGCACATTATATGTCATATTTATGCATTTTCTGGAACTAACCTATTAACAAGATGCCGAAGAGCCAGTTGCTGTTTTCTGCTGTTTTTGGTTTCAGAAATCCTAGTAAAGAAATATTCTCGGAATTGGACGAAACTTTCGCCCAGGGTCCTATTTTTGCACGAAGCTTCCAGAAGACCGAAGACCTAACGAAGTGGGGCCACGAGGCAGCCAGGGGGGTGGCCGGCGCGGCCTAGGTCTTGGCCGCGGCCCTGCCCCCTGGGCCCCTCGTGTGGCCCCTCGCGTTGACCTTCCGCCTACTTAAAGCTCCCGTCGCGAAACCCCCAGTACCGAGAGCCACGATACGGAAAACCTTACGGAGACGCCGCCGCCGCGAATCCCATCTCGGGGGATTCAGGAGATCGCCTCCGGCACCCTGCCGGAGAGGGGATTCATCTCCCGGAGGACTCTTCATCGCCATGATCGCCTCCGGAGTGATGAGTGAGTAGTTCACCCCTGGACCATGGGTCCATAGCAGTAGCTAGATGGTCGTCTTCTCCTTGTTGTGCTTCATTGTTAGATCTTGTGAGCTGCCTAACATGATCAAGATCATCTATATGTAATTCTATATGTTGTGTTTGTCGGGATCCGATGGATAGAGAGTACTATGATTATGGTGATTATCAATCTATTGTTCATGTGTTGTTTATGATCTTGCATGCTCTCCGTTATTAGTAGAGGCTCTGGCCAAGTTTTTACTCTTAACTCCAAGAGGGAGTAATTATGCTCGATAGTGGGTTCATGCCTTCATTGATACCTGGGACAGTGACAGAAAGTTCTAAGGTTGTGATGTGCTGTTGCCACTAGGGATAAAACATTGATGCTATGTCTAAGGATGTAGTTATTGATTACATTACGCACAATACTTAATGCAATTGTCTGTTGCTTTGCAACTTAATACTGGAGGGGGTTCGGACGATAACCTGAAGGTGGACTTTTTAGGCATAGATGCAGTTGGATGGCGGTCTATGTACTTTGTCGTAATGCCCAATTAAATCTCACTATATTTACCATGTCATGTATATGCATTATTATGCCTTTCTCTATTTGTCAATTGCCCGACTGTAATTTGTTCACCCAACATGCTTTTATCTTATGGGAGAGACACCTCTAGTGAACTGTGGACCCCGGTCCTATTCTTTCCATAGCATACAATTTACTTGTTTTACTGTTTTCTTTGCAAACATCTTCCACTCGATACGTTTAATCCTTTGTTACAGCAAGCCGGTGAGATTGACAACCTCACTGTTTCGTTGGGGCAAAGTACTTTGGTTGTGTTGTGCAGGTTCCTAGTTGGCGCCGGAATCCCTGGTGTTGCGCCGCATCACATTTCGCGACCATCAACCTTCAACGTGCTTCTTGGCTCCTACTGGTTCGATTAAACCTTGGTTTCATACTGAGGGAAAACTTGCCACTGTGCGCATCATACCTTCCTCTTGGGGTTCCCAACGGACGTGTACATCTACGCGCATCAAGCACTTTTTCTGGCGCCGTTGCCGGGGAGATCAAGACACGCTGCAAGGGGAGTCTCCACTTCTCAATCTCTTTACTTTGTTTTTGTCTTGCTTTATTTTATTTACTACTTTGTTTGCTGCACTAAATCAAAACACAAAAAAATTAGTTGCTAGTTTTACTTTATTTGCTATCTTGTTTGCTATATCAAAAACACAAAAAAATTAGTTACTTGCATTTACTTTATCTAGTTTGTTTTATTTACCGTTGCTAAAATGAATACTCCTGAAAATACTAAATTGTGTGACTTCACAAATGCAAATAATAATGATTTCCTATGCACACCTATTGCTCCACCTGCTACTACAGCAGAATTCTTTGAAATTAAACCTGCTTTACTAAATCTTGTCATGAGAGATCAATTTTCTGGTGCTAGTTCTGATGATGCTGCTGCCCATCTCAATAATTTTGTTGAACTTTGTGAAATGCAAAAGTATAAAGATGTAGATGGTGATATTATTAAACTGAAAGTGTTTCCTTTCTCATTAAGAGGAAGAGCTAAAGATTGGTTGCTATCTTTGCCTAAGAATAGTATTGATTCATGGACTAAATGCAAGGATGCTTTTATTGGTAGATATTATCCTCCCGCTAAAATTATTTCTTTGAGAAGTAGCATAATGAATTTTAAACAATTAGATACTGAACATGTTGCTCAAGCTTGGGAGAGAATGAAAACTTTGGTAAAGAATTGCCCAACCCATGGACTGACTACTTGGATGATCATCCAAACCTTCTATGCAGGACTAAATTTTTCTTCGCGGAATTTATTGGATTCAGCTGCTGGAGGTACTTTTATGTCCATCACATTGGGGGCGGCTACAAAACTTCTTGATGATATGATGATAAATTACTCTGAATGGCACACGGAAAGAGCTCCACAAGGTAAGAAGGTAAATTCTGTTGAAGAAACCTCTTCCTTGAGTGATAAGATTGATGTGATTATGTCTATGCTTGTGAATGGTAGATCTAATGTTGATCCAAATAATGTTCCTTTAGCTTCATTGGTTGCTCAAGAAGAAAATGTTGATGTGAATTTCATTAAAAATAATAATTTCAACAACAATGCTTATAGGAACAACTCTGGTAATAACTATAGGCCATATCCTTCTACTAATGGTAATGGTTATGGTAATTCTTATGGGAATTCTTACAACAATAATAGAAGTGTACCCTCTGGTCTTGAAGCCATGCTTAAAGAATTTATTAGTACACAAACTGCTTTTAACAAATCTGTTGAGGAAAAGCTTGATAAAATTGATACTATCGCTTCTAGAGTTGATAGGCTTGCCTCTGATGTTAATCTTTTAAAGTTGAAAGTTATGCCTAATAATGATCTTGATAATAAGATTACTACTACAGCAAATGCCATCCAAGTTAGAATTAATGAGAATATAAGATTAATGGCTGAGTTGCGTGCTAGGTGGGATAGAGAAGAAAATGAAAAACTAGCTAAAGAGAATAATGTAGCTAAAGTTTGGACTATTACCACCACTAGTAATGCTAATTCCTCACATGTTGCTACACCTCCTACTATCAATGGTAAAATAATTGGTGTTGGCAATGTTTCTACTCCTAGTGCAAAGCGAACAAAACTGCCTGAAATTGCTAAAACTGCTGAAACTGCTTGTGATAAAACTGCTGAAATTTTTTCCAACCTTGGGAATAATGATCCCATTGCTGTAGCTCATAATGATTTAGATTTTGATGATTGCCACATCTCTGAAGTTATAAAGTTCTTGCAAAAACTTGCTAAAAGTCCTAATGCTAGTGCTATAAATTTAGCCTTTACAAAACATATTACAAATGCTCTCATAAAAGCTAGAGAAGAGAAACTAAAACTTGAAACTTCTATTCCTAGAAAGTTAGAAGATGGTTGGGAGCCCATCATTAAAATGAAATTCAATGACTTTGAATGTAATGCCTTATGTGATCTTGGTGCAAGTATTTCTGTTATGCCTAAAAAGATTTATGATATGCTTGACTTGCCACCATTAAAGAATTGTTATTTGGATGTTAATCTTGCCGATAATGTTAAAAAGAAACCTTTGGGGAGGATTGATAATGTGCATATTACGGTTAACAATAACCTTGTCCCCGTTGATTTTGTTGTCTTGGATATTGAATGCAATGCATCTTGTCCAATTGTGTTGGGAAGACCTTTTCTTCGAACTGTTGGTGCTGTTATTGATATGAGGGAAGGTAATATTAAATATCAATTTCCTCTCAAGAAAGGTATGGAACACTTCCCTAGAAAGAGAATGAAGTTGCCTTTTGATTCTATTATTAGAACAAGCTATGATGTTGATGCTTCTACTCTCGATGTTACTTGATTTGCACTTTCTGCGCCTAGCTGAAAGGCGTTAAAGAAAAGCGCTTATGGGAGACAACCCATGTTTTTACCTACAGCAATTTTTTGTTTTATTGAGTCTTGGAAGTTGTTTACTACTGTAGCAACCTCTCCTTATCATGTTTTTGTGCCAAGTAAAGTTTCTATGTCAAAGTTGATGTTATATTTGGGATCGCTGCGCAGAAACAGCATTGCTGTCTGTCACGAATCTGGGCATAATTCTCTGTAGAAAATTCGAAAAAATCTGCCAATTTACGAGCGTGATCCTCAGATATGTACGCAACTTTCATTAGTTTTGAGTTTTTCCATTTGAGCAAGTCTGGTGCCATTTATAAATTCGTCTTTACGGACTGTTCTGTTTTTGACAGATTCTGCCTTTTATTTCGCATTGCCTCTTTTGCTATGTTGGATTTATTTCTTTGATCCATTAATGTCCAGTAGCATTATGCAATGTCCAGAAGTGAAAAGAATGATTGTGTCACCTCTGAATGAGTGAATTATTAATGATGCACTAACCCTCTAATGAGTTTGCTTGAAGTTTGGTGTGAAGGAAGTTTTCAAGGGTCAAGAGAGGAGAATGATATACTAAGATCAAGAGGAGTGAAAGCTCTAAGCTTGGGGATGCCCCCGTGGTTCATCCCTGCATATTTTAAGAAGACTCAAGCGTCTAAGCTTGGGGATGCCCAAGGCATCCCCTTCTTCATCGACAACATCATCAGGTTCCTCCCCTGAAACTATATTTTTATTCAGTCACATCTTGTGTTCTTTACTTGGAGCGTCGGTTTGTTTTCGTTTTTGTTTTTGTTTGAATAAGATGGATCCTAGCATTCACTTTGTGGGAGAGAGACACGCTCCGCTGTTGCATATGGACACATGTGTCCTTAGGCTTTACTCATAATGTTCAAGGCGAAGTTTCTTCTTCGTTAATTTGTTATATGGTTGGAATTGGAAAATGCTACATGTAGTAATTCTAAAAATGTCTTGGATAATGTGATACTTGGCAATTGTTGTGCTCATGTTTAAACTCTTGCATCATATGCTTTGCACCCATTAATGAAGAAATACATAGAGCTTGCTAAAATTTGATTTGCATATTTGGTTTCTCTAAGGTCTAGATAATATCTAGTATTGAGTTTTGAACAACAAGGAAGACAGTGTAGAGTCTTATAATGTTTACAATATGTCTTTTATGTGAGTCTTGCTGCACTTGTTCATCCTTGAGTTTGCTTCAAATAACCTTGCTAGCCTAAACCTTGTATCGAGAGGGAATACTTCTCATGCATCCAAAATCCTTGAGCCAACCACTATGCCATTTGTGTCCACCATACCTACCTACTACATGGTATTTACCCGCCATTCCAAAGTAAATTGCTTGAGTGCTACCTTTAAAATTCCATCATTCACCTTTGCAATATATAGCTCATGGGACAAAATAGCCTTAAAAACTATCGTAGTATTGAATATGTACTTATGCACTTTATATTTTATTAAGTTGCTTGTTGTGCGATAACCATGTTTCTGGGGAACGCCATCAACTATTGTTGAATATCATGTGAGTTGCTATGCATGTCCGTCTTGTCTGAAGGTCTATCATTTTAGTGGTTGGAGCATGCAAAATTGTTAGAGAAGAACATTGGGCCGCTAACTAAAGCCATGAATCATGGTGGAAGTTTCAGTTTTGGACATATATCCTCAATCTCATATGAGAATAATAACTTTGCTACATGCTTATGCATTAAAGAGGAGTCCATTATCTGTTGTCCATGTTGTCCCGGTATGGATGTCTAAGTTGAGAATAATCAAAAGCGAGAAATCCGAAATGCGAGCATTCTCCTTAGACCTTTGTACAGGCGGCATGGAGGTACCCCTTTGTGACACTTGGTTGAAACATGGCATGCAAAGATCCGGTAGTCCAAGTTAAGTAGGACGAGGTGCGGGCACTATTAGTATACTATGCGTGAGGCTTGCAACTTGTAAGATATAATTTTCATAACTCATATGCTTTATTACTACCGTTGACAAAATTGTTTCATGTTTTCAAAATAAAAGCTCTAGCACAAATACAGCAATCGATGCTTTCCTCTGCGAAGGACCATTCTTTTACTTTTATTGTTGAGTCAGTTTACCTATCTCCTTCCACCTTAAGAAGCAAACACTTGTGTGAACTGTGCATTGATTCCTACATACTTGCATATTGCACTTGTTATATTACTTTATGTTGACAATATCCATGAGATATACATGTTACAAGTTGAAAGCAACCGCTGAAACTTAATCTTCCTATGTGTTGCTTCAACACCTTTACTTTGATTTATTGCTTTACGAGTTAACTCTTATGCAAGACTTATTGATGCTTGTCTTGAAGTACTATTCATGAAAAGTCTTTGCTATATGATTCAGTTGTTTACTCATGTCATTACCTTTGCTTTGATCGCTGCATTCATTACATATGTTTACAAATAGTATGATCAAGATTATGATGGCATGTCACTTCAGAAATTATCTTTGTTATCGTTTTACCTGCTCGGGACGAGCAGAACTAAGCTTGGGGATGCTGATACGTCTCCAACGTATCGATAATTTCTTATGTTCCATGCTACTTTATTGATGATACCTACATGTTTTATGCACATTATATGTCATATTTATGCATTTTCTGGAACTAACCTATTAACAAGATGCCGAAGAGCCAGTTGCTGTTTTCTGCTGTTTTTGGTTTCAGAAATCCTAGTAAAGAAATATTCTCGGAATTGGACGAAACTTTCGCCCAGGGTCCTATTTTTGCACGAAGCTTCCAGAAGACCGAAGACCTAACGAAGTGGGGCCACGAGGCAGCCAGGGGGGTGGCCGGCGCGGCCCAGGTCTTGGCCGCGCGGCCCTGCCCCCTGGGCCCCTCGTGTGGCCCCTCGCGTTGACCTTCCGCCTACTTAAAGCTCCCGTCGCGAAACCCCCAGTACCGAGAGCCACGATACGGAAAACCTTACAGAGACGCCGCCGCCGCGAATCCCATCTCGGGGGATTCAGGAGATCGCCTCCGGCACCCTGCCGGAGAGGGGATTCATCTCCCGGAGGACTCTTCATCGCCATGATCGCCTCCGGAGTGATGAGTGAGTAGTTCACCCCTGGACCATGGGTCCATAGCAGTAGCTAGATGGTCGTCTTCTCCTTGTTGTGCTTCATTGTTAGATCTTGTGAGCTGCCTAACATGATCAAGATCATCTATATGTAATTCTATATGTTGTGTTTGTCGGGATCCGATGGATAGAGAGTACTATGATTATGGTGATTATCAATCTATTGTTCATGTGTTGTTTATGATCTTGCATGCTCTCCGTTATTAGTAGAGGCTCTGGCCAAGTTTTTACTCTTAACTCCAAGAGGGAGTAATTATGCTCGATAGTGGGTTCATGCCTTCATTGATACCTGGGACAGTGACAGAAAGTTCTAAGGTTGTGATGTGCTGTTGCCACTAGGGATAAAACATTGATGCTATGTCTAAGGATGTAGTTATTGATTACATTACGCACAATACTTAATGCAATTGTCTGTTGCTTTGCAACTTAATACTGGAGGGGGTTCGGACGATAACCTGAAGGTGGACTTTTTAGGCATAGATGCAGTTGGATGGCGGTCTATGTACTTTGTCGTAATGCCCAATTAAATCTCACTATATTTACCATGTCATGTATATGCATTATTATGCCTTTCTCTATTTGTCAATTGCCCGACTGTAATTTGTTCACCCAACATGCTTTTATCTTATGGGAGAGACACCTCTAGTGAACTGTGGACCCCGGTCCTATTCTTTCCATAGCATACAATTTACTTGTTTTACTGTTTTCTTTGCAAACATCTTCCACTCGATACGTTTAATCCTTTGTTACAGCAAGCCGGTGAGATTGACAACCTCACTGTTTCGTTGGGGCAAAGTACTTTGGTTGTGTTGTGCAGGTTCCTAGTTGGCGCCGGAATCCCTGGTGTTGCGCCGCATCACATTTCGCGACCATCAACCTTCAACGTGCTTCTTGGCTCCTACTGGTTCGATTAAACCTTGGTTTCATACTGAGGAAAACTTGCCACTGTGCGCATCATACCTTCCTCTTGGGGTTCCCAACGGACGTGTACATCTACGAGTCTTACTAGCATAATGAATAACATTTAATTTTTTATCTACCCGCTGTCCAAGAACAGCGCCTACAGCAAAATCACTAGCATCACACATAATTTCAAAAGGCAAATTCCAATCAGGAGGTTCGACTACAGGAGCAGTTGTTAAGGCTTTCTTTAGAGTTTCAAAAGCTTCCTTACAATCATCATCAAAAACAAAAGGTACATCTTTTTGAAGAAGATTAGTAAGAGGCTTTGAAATTTTAGAGAAATCTTTAATAAATCTCCTATAAAACCCAGCATGACCAAGAACACTACGAATACCTTTAACATCCCTCGGATAGGGCATCTTCTCAATTGCTTCAACTTTAGCTCTATCAACTTCAATACCTCTCTCGGAAATTTTATGTCCCAATACAATTCCTTCATTAACCATAAAGTGGCATTTCTCCCAATTAAGAACAAGGTTAGTTTCTTCACATCTCTGCAAAACTTTATCGAGGTTTCGCAGGCAATTATCAAAAGAATTCCCATAGACAGAAAAATCATCCATGAACACCTCTACAATACTTTCGCAAAAACCATGAAAAATAGCAGACATGCATCTTTGAAAAGTAGCAGGAGCATTACATAAACCAAAAGGCATACGCCTATAAGCATAAGTTCCATAAGGACAAGTAAACGTGGTTTTCTCTTGATCTTTAGCTTTAACAGCAATTTGTGAAAACCCAGAATAACCATCAAGAAAGCAAAAATGAGTATTTTTAGATAACCTTTCTAGCATTTGATCAATAAAGGGTAAAGGGTAATGATCTTTCTTAGTAACTTTATTAACTTTTCGAAAATCAATGCACATTCTATAACCTACAACTATTCTTTGAGGAATAAGCTCATCATTATCATTAGGCACAACAGTCATTCCTCCTTTCTTAGGAACACAATGCACAGGACTAACCCATCTACTATCAGCAATAGGATATATAATACCAGCTTCAAGGAGTTTTAATACCTCGTTCCTTACCACTTCCTTCATCTTCGGAATTAGACGACGTTGATGTTCAACAACAGGCTTTGCATCATCTTCCATATTAATAGCATGTTGGCAAATAGAAGGAGAAATCCCTTTCAAATCATCAAGAGTATAGCCAATAGCTCCTCGGTGTTTCTTCAATATTTCCAATAACCTTTCTTCCTCAATCTCTGAAAGCTTAGAACTAATAATAACAGGATATATTTTCTTATCATCAATATGAGCATATTTAAGATTATCAGGTAAAGGCTTTAGATCAAAAACAGGATCTTCCTTTGGTGGCGGTGTTGTACCCAAATCTTCCACCGGTAAATCATGCTTGAGAATAGGTTGGCGAAGAAAAATTTCCTCAAGCTCATCTCTTTCTTTCCTAAAAGCTTCACTTTCACTATTCTCCAAATGTTGCTGCAAAGGATTATTAGGAACAAGAACAATAGATGCACACTGCTCCATTTTAAAATCATTACTAGGCAAGTCAACTTTATAAGGAGTTTTGGTAAATTTAGAAAAGTTAAATTCATAAGGTTCACCAGCAAATCTAGTCAAAATTTTCTCTTTCTTACAATCTATAATAGCTCCACAAGTATTTAGAAAAGGTCTACCAAAAATGATAGGACAATGATCACTAGCAGCAGAACCAAGTACCAAAAAGTCAGCAGGATATTTAATCTTACCACATAGAACTTCCACATCTCGAACAATACCAATTGGAGAAATAGTTTCTCTATTAGCCAAATGAATAACCACATCAATATCTTCAAGTTCACAAGAACCAATTTCGTGCATAATCTCCGTGTAAAGCTCATAAGGTATAGCACTAACACTTGCACCAATATCACATAAACCATAATAGCAATGATCACCAATTCTAACAGATAGCATAGGAACACTAACTTGTTTGGATTTATTAGGATGTGAAACAATATTAGAAGCATCTTCACAGAAAATAATATGACCATCCTCCACATTTTCAGTCACAAGATCTTTAACTATTGCAACAGCAGGTTCAATTTTAATTTGTTCTTCAGGTTCTTTAGGTTTCTTTTCACTTTTATTAACCGCACTAGATATGACAGAGTACTCCTTCATTTTAGCAGGGAAAGGAGTTTTTTCAATATAAGCTTCAGGAATAACATTATCAACAGTTTCAACCACTACACATTTGTTTACAGATGAATCAATTTTATCTTTATACGGTTCATGATACTTATCAAAATTCTTCTTAGGCAGTTCATAATGAGAGGCAAAAGCTTTATAAAGATTTGCAACAACTTGGGAATCAAGACCATATGTAGCACTCATATTACGAAATTTATCAGTATCCATAAAAGCTTCAATGCATTTATAATCATAAATTATACCTGATTCTCTATCTTTGTCGTTCTCCCATCCTTCAGTATTTTCTTGGATCCGATCAAGAAGGTCCCTTTTAAACTCTTCATTCTTGCGTGTAAATGATCCAGAACAAGAAGTATCCAGCAAGGTCTTGTCTTGAAAAGAAAGTCTTGCATAGAAATTATCAATAATAACATTACCAGGAAGCTCATGAATGGGGCATTTGAGCATTAAAGACTTCAATCTCCCCCAAGCTTGGGCAATACTCTCTCCATCATGAGGCCAGAAATTATATATGCGGTTCCGATCTTTGTGAATTTCACTTGGAGGATAAAATTTGGAATAAAATAAAGGCACAATGTCCTCCCAATCAATAGAATCACCATTCTTCAGCAATTTATACCAGTGCGCCGCTTTACCAGACAGCGATATAGTGAATAGTTTCTTCCTAACTTCATTCATAGAAATACCTGCACATTTGAATAACCCGCATAATTCATGCAAAAACAATAAATGATCACCAGGATGAACAGTTCCATCCCCTTCATAGCGGTTATCCATAACACGTTCAATAATTTTCATAGGTATTTTATATGGTACTACTTCCTCACCTGGCGCTTCATCCACTACCGTTGCAGTAGTAGTAGATTTCCCAAATAGAAATTGAAGAGAAGATCTCTCCATAATGATTTATAGCAGCAGGCAGAAATAAAATCAGCACAAACAGTAAAGGTTTTCCTTACCAATTCCACTTACCAATAGCGCTTCACTCCCCGGCAACGGCGCCAGAAAATAGTCTTGATGACCCACAAGTATAGGGGGTGTATCGTAGTATCTTCGATAAGTAAGAATGTCGATCCCAACGAGGAGCAGAAGGTGTTGGCAGCAGTTTCGATGGAGGATTCACTGTAAATGCTCACAGACAAGTATTCAGGGGGTTTTGATATTGCAGATAAATAAAGTACAAGTAAATAAAATGCGAGAGAAATAATTGCAGCGAGTGGCCCAATCCTTTTTAGCACAAAGGACAAGCCGGTTTGTTTACTTATAATGACCAAACGTTCCTGAGGACACATGGGGATTTTAGTCTAGTACTTTCGCTTCATGTGGTTTAATAATCTTCATTGTTTTGATAAGTGTTGTGTGGGTGAACCTATGCTAATGCACCGCCCTTCCTAGGACTAATACATACTTGTGTCTTGCCTAGCAACTACTAATTAGGACTAATACATACTTGTGATTATACCCCTTGCAAGCATCCGCAACTACAAGAAAGTAATTAAGATAAATCTAACCACAGCCTTAAACTCTGAGATCCTGCGATCCCTCCTGCATCGATATACTAACGGGGGCTCAGGTTTCTGTCACTCCGGCAACCCCGCAATTAGCAACCGAATACAAGATGCACTCCCCTAGGCCCATAAATGGTGAAGTGTCGTGTAGTCGACGTTCACACGACACCACTAGAAGAATGACACCACAACTTAAATATCATAACATTGAATATTACTCAACCATAATTCACTACTAGCATTTAGACTTCACCCATGTCCTCAAGAACTAAACGAACTACTCACGAGACATCATATGGAATACAATCAGAGGTGATATGATGATGAATAACAATCTGAACATAAACCTTGGTTCAATGGTTTCACTCAATAGCATCTACAACAAGTAGAGAATAACACCGGGAGAGTTTCCCCTATCAAACAATCAAGATTTAACCCGAATTGCTACAGCGATGACGAGGTGCAGCGGTGGTGATGGCGGTGTAGATGGTGGAGATGATGATGATGATGATGGAGATGATGTCCCGCTCGATGACGATGGCGATGGCGTCGATTTCCCCCTCCGGGAGGGAATTTCCCCGGCGGATTCCTGCCCGCCGGAGAGCTCTTTTCTCTCTGGTGTTCTCCGCCCCGCAGAGGCGGCTGTAACCCTTCGTGAGGTCCTCTCTGTGGCTTAGGTTTTCGGGACGAAGGAGTACGCGAAGAAAAGGAGGCGAAAGGGGCTGTGGGCCCCCAGAGCACAGGGTGGCGCGGCCAGGCCTTGGGCCGCGCCGCCCTGTGGTCTGGGCACAGTGGCTCCTCTCTGCTCCCCCTTTTGGCTCCCTCCGTCATCTGGAAAAATAGGAATTTACGTGAAATTCCCTTCCACAGTTGATCTTCCGAAATATTGCGTTCTGACGGTGCTTTTTCCAGCAGAATCCTGGCTCCGGTGCTTGATCCTCCAATGATGATGAAACATGCAAAATAGATGAAATAACATAAGTATTGTGTCCCAATATGAAATATATCAATGAATAACAGCAAATTATGATACAAAATAGTGATGCAAATTGGACGTATCACATGGCACATTTAATTTTATTAGAGGATCACGAGGCACCCATGACCCGCTCGATCGATGCACAATTAAGTGTCGTTGGCCTATACAGAGGGTTTAATTGGGGTTTAGGATTAGCTAGGGTTTAGGGTTAGGGTTAGGGTACGTTTAGGGTCTAGGGTTTAGGGTTTAGTGTTTAGGGTGTTTAGGGTTTAGGGATTAGGGATTTAAGGTTTTAGGGTTGTTTAAGGTTTAGGGATCATCGATCGAGTGCGCACACACATTATTAGAGGCACCCGCGCCTTTACGCATAAATTGCATGCATATATATGTGTGTTTTTTGGGCCACCAACGATATATAGATGATCGAGAGAGAGAGAGATTGAAATCCCCAAGAATATGTTCAAATATACATTAAAATATATGCACGAATGCATTGTAGGCCATGCATGCACACTAATTATATATATATTATGAGGCAACTTAATCAAATGTGTTTTCATTCGAGAGAACTTGTCAAAGTTCAAGTTAATTAATTTATCACGATAATTATATAATTAATTAATGAATCTCAGGGATATGTTATACAACATGATCGATATAGGCCATGTATATTTTAATTGGTGTTAATCTACGGTTTGCTAGCTAGCTGCTATATATAGAGCATGTTTTTATTAGATCGGGTTATATCTAGTATAGTTTAGGGTTATGTGTTTTAATTAAGTAGGGTTGATTAGCTAGGGTTAGTTACATATATATGGTTTAGGGTTAATGCATGGCACATTTAATTTTATTAGAGGATCGCGAGGCACCCATGACCCGCTCGATCGATGCACAATTAAGTGTCGTTGGCCTATACATAGGGTTTAATTGGGGTTTAGGATTAGCTAGGGTTTAGGGTTAGGGTTAGGGTTAGGGTTTAGGGTTAATGCATGTCACATTTAATTTAACTAGAGGACCGCGAGGCACCCCTGGCCTGCTTGATGCACAATTAAGTGTCGTTGGCCTATATATATAGGGTTTAATTAGGGTTTAGGGTTAGCTAGCTGGGTTTAGGGTTTAGTGTTTTGGGTGTTTAGCTAGGGTCTAGGGTTTAGGGTTT
Source organism: Lolium multiflorum (assembly GCA_030979885.1). NCBI lineage: Eukaryota > Viridiplantae > Streptophyta > Magnoliopsida > Poales > Poaceae > Lolium > Lolium multiflorum. Next base: position 341,264,676 of record CM061748.1, read on the forward strand.
AGTGTTTACGGTGTTTAGAGGGTCTAGGGTTTAGTGTTTAGGGTGTTTAGGGTCTAGGGTTTAGGGTCTAGTGTTTAGGGTCTATGGTTTAGGGTTTAATTAGTGTTTAGGGTGTTTAGGGTTTAGGGTTTAGTGTTTACGGTGTTTAGGGTCTAGGGTTTAGGGTTTAGTGTTTAGGGTCTAGGGTTTAGGGTTTAATTAGTGTTTAGGGTGTTTATAGGGTTTAGGGTTTAGGGTTTAGGGTTTAGGGTTTAGGGTTTTAGGGTTTAGGGTTTAGGGTTTAGGGTTTAGGGTTTAGGGTTTACGGTGTTTAGGGTCTAGGGTTTAGGGTTTAGTGTTTAGGGTGTTTAGGGTCTAGGGTTTAGTGTGTTTAGGGTGTTTAGGGTTTAGGGGATTAGGGATTAGGGTTTTAGGGTTGTTTAAGGTTTAGGGATCATCGATCGAGTGCGCACACACATTATTAGAGGCACACGTCCGTTGGGAACCCCAAGTGGAAGGTATGATGCGTATAGAAGCAAGTTTCCCTCAGTATGAAACCAAGGTTTAATCGAACCAGTAGGAGCCAAGAAGCACGTTGAAGGTTGATGGTCGCGAAATGTGATGCGGCGCAACACCAGGGATCCCGGCGCCCTGCACAACACAACCCAAGTACTTTGCCCCAACGAAACAGTGAGGTTGTCAATCTCACCGGCTTGCTGTAACAAAGGATTAAACGTATCGAGTGGAAGATGTTTGCAAAGAAAACAGTAAACACAATTGCAGTAGATTGTATGCTATGTAAAGAATAGGACCGGGGTCCACAGTTCACTAGAGGTGTCTCTCCCATAAGATAAAAGCATGTTGGGTAAACAAATTACAGTCGGGCAATTGACAAATAGAGAAAGGCATAACAATGCATATACATGATATGATAAATATAGTGAGATTTAATTGGGCATTACGACAAAGTACATAGACCGCCATCCAACTGCATCTATGCCTAAAAAGTCCACCTTCAGGTTATCATCCGAACCCCATTCAGTATTAAGTTGCTAAGCAACAGACAATTGCATTAAGTATGGTGCGTAATGTAATCGACAACTACATCCTTAGACATAGAATCAATGTTTTATCCCTAGTGGCAACAGCACATCCACAACCTTAGAACTTTCTGTCACTGTCCCAGATTCAATGGAGGCATGAACCCACTATCGAGCATAAATACTCCCTCTTGGAGTTAAGAGTAAAAACTTGGCCAGAGCCTCTACTAATAACGGAGAGCATGCAAGATCATAAACAACACATAAACAATAGATTGATAATCACCATAATCATAGTACTCTCTATCCATCGGATCCCGACAAACACAACATATAGAATTACAGATAGATGATCTTGATCATGTTAGGCAGCTCACAAGATCCAACAATGAAGCACAACAAGGAGAAGACGACCATCTAGCTACTGCTATGGACCCATGGTCCAGGGGTGAACTACTCACTCATCACTCCGGAGGCGATCATGGCGGTGTAGAGTCCTCCGGGAGATGAATCCCCTCTCCGGCAGGGTGCCGGAGGCGATCTCCTGAATCCCCCGAGATGGGATTCGCGGCGGCGGCGTCTCTGGAAGGTTTTCCGTATCGTGGCTCTCGGTACTGGGGGTTTCGCGACGGAGGCTTTAAGTAGGCGGAAGGTCAACGCGGGGGGCCACACGAGGTGCCCAGGGGGTAGGCGGCGCGGCCGGGCTGGGCCGCGCCGCCCTAGCTCTGGCTGCCTCGTGGCCCCACTTCGTTATCTCTTCGGTCTTCTGGAAGCTTCGTGCAAAAATAGGACCCTGGGCGAAAGTTTCGTCCAATTCCGAGAATATTTCCTTACTAGGATTTCTGAAACCAAAAATAGCAGAAAACAACAACTGGCTCTTCGGCATCTTGTTAATAGGTTAGTTCCAGAAAATGCATAAATATGACATATAATGTGCATAAAACATGTAGGTATCATCAATAAAGTGGCATGGAACATAAGAAATTATCGATACGTTGGAGACGTATCAGCATCCCCAAGCTTAGTTCTGCTCGTCCCGAGCAGGTAAAACGATAACAAAGATAATTTCTGAAGTGACATGCCATCATAATCTTGATCATACTATTTGTAAACATATGTAATGAATGCAGCGATCAAAACAAAGGTAATGACATGAGTAAACAAGTGAATCATATAGCAAAGACTTTTCATGAATAGTACTTCAAGACAAGCATCAATAAGTCTTGCATAAGAGTTAACTCGTAAAGCAATAAATCAAAGTAAAGGTGTTGAAGCAACACATAGGAAGATTAAGTTTCAGCGGTTGCTTTCAACTTATAACATGTATATCTCATGGATATTGTCAACATAAAGTAATATAACAAGTGCAATATGCAAGTATGTAGGAATCAATGCACAGTTCACACAAGTGTTTGCTTCTTAAGGTGGAAGGAGATAGGTAAACTGACTCAACAATAAAAGTAAAAGAAAGGTCCTTCAAGAGGAAAGCATCGATTGCTGTATTTGTGCTAGAGCTTTTATTTTGAAAACATGAAACAATTTTGTCAACGGTAGTAATAAAGCATATGAGTTATGTAAATTATATCTTACAAGTTGCAAGCCTCATGCATAGTATACTAATAGTGCCCGCACCTCGTCCTACTTAGCTTGGACTACCGGATCTTTGCATGCCATGTTTCAACCAAGTGTCACAAAGGGGTACCTCCATGCCGCCTGTACAAAGGTCTAAGGAGAAAGCTCGCATTTTGGATTTCTCGCTTTTGATTATTCTCAACTTAGACATCCATACCGGGACAACATGGACAACAGATAATGGACTCCTCTTAAATGCATAAGCATGTAGCAATGATTATTATTCTCATATGAGATTGAGGATATATGTCCAAAACTGAAACTTCCACCATGATTCATGGCTTTAGTTAGCGGCCCAATGTTCTTCTCTAACAATTTTGCATGCTCCAACCACTAAAATGATAGATCCTTCAGACAAGACGGACATGCATAGCAACTCACATGATATTCAACAATAGTTGATGGCGTTCCCCAGAAGCATGGTTATCGCACAACAAGCAACTTAATAAAATATAAAGTGCATAAGTACATATTCAATACTACGATAGTTTTTAAGGCTATTTTGTCCCATGAGCTATATATTGCAAAGGTGAATGATGGAATTTTAAAGGTAGCACTCAAGCAATTTACTTTGGAATGGCGGAGAAATACCATGTAGTAGGTAGATATGGTGGACACAAATGGCATAGTAGTTGGCTCAAGGATTTTGGATGCATGAGAAGTATTCCCTCTCGATACAAGGTTTAGGCTAGCAAGGTTATTTGAAGCAAACTCAAGGATGAACAAGTGCAGCAAAACTCACATAAAAGACATATTGTAAACATTATAAGACTCTACACCGTCTTCCTTGTTGTTCAAAACTCAATACTAGATATTATCTAGACCTTAGAGAGACCAAATATGCAAATCAAATTTTAGCAAGCTCTATGTATTTCTTCATTAATGGGTGCAAAGCATATGATGCAAGAGCTTAAACATGAGCACAACAATTGCCAAGTATCACATTATCCAAGACATTTTAGAATTACTACATGTAGCATTTTCCAATTCCAACCATATAACAATTTAACGAAGAAGAAACTTCGCCATGAACATTATGAGTAAAGCCTAAGGACACATGTGTCCATATGCAACAGCGGAGCGTGTCTCTCTCCCACAAAGTGAATGCTAGGATCCATTTTATTCAAACAAAAACAAAAACAAAAACAAACCGACGCTCCAAGTAAAGAACACAAGATGTGACTGAATAAAAATATAGTTTCAGGGGAGGAACCTGATGATGTTGTCGATGAAGAAGGGGATGCCTTGGGCATCCCCAAGCTTAGACGCTTGAGTCTTCTTAAAATATGCAGGGGTGAACCACGGGGCATCCCCAAGCTTAGAGCTTTCACTCCTCTTGATCATAGTATATCATTCTCCTCTCTTGACCCTTGAAAACTTCCTTCACACCAAACTTCAAGCAAACTCATTAGAGGGTTAGTGCACAATTAATAATTCACACATTCAGAGGTGACACAATCATTATTTTCACTTCTGGACATTGCATAATGCTACTGGACATTAATGGATCAAAGAAATAAATCCAACATAGCAAAAGAGGCAATGCGAAATAAAAGGCAGAATCTGTCAAAAACAGAACAGTCCGTAAAGACGAATTTAAAGCTGGCACCAGACTTGCTCAAATGGAAAAACTCAAAACTAATGAAAGTTGCGTACATATCTGAGGATCACGCTCGTAAATTGGCAGATTTTTTCGAATTTTCTACAGAGAACTGTGCCCAGATTCGTGACAGACAGCAATGCTGTTTCTGCGCAGCGATCCCAAATATAACATCAACTTTGACATAGAAACTTTACTTGGCACAAAAACATGATAAGGAGAGGTTGCTACAGTAGTAAACAACTTCCAAGACTCAACAAAACAAAAAATTGCTGTAGGTAAAAACATGGGTTGTCTCCCATAAGCGCTTTTCTTTAACGCCTTTCAGCTAGGCGCAGAAAGTGCAAATCAAGTAACATCGAGAGTAGAAGCATCAACATCATAGCTTGTTCTAATAATAGAATCAAAAGGCAACTTCATTCTCTTTCTAGGGAAGTGTTCCATACCTTTCTTGAGAGGAAATTGATATTTAATATTACCTTCCCTCATATCAATAACAGCACCAACAGTTCGAAGAAAAGGTCTTCCCAACACAATAGGACAAGATGCATTGCATTCGATATCCAAGACAACAAAATCAACGGGGACAAGGTTATTGTTAACCGTAATATGCACATTATCAATCCTCCCCAAAGGTTTCTTTTTAACATTATCGGCAAGATTAACATCCAAATAACAATTCTTCAATGGTGGCAAGTCAAGCATATCATAAATCTTTTTAGGCATAACAGAAATACTTGCACCAAGATCACATAAAGCATTACATTCAAAGTCATTGAATTTCATTTTAATGATGGGCTCCCAACCATCCTCTAACTTTCTAGGAATAGAAGTTTCAAGTTTTAGTTTCTCTTCTCTAGCTTTTATGAGAGCATTTGTAATATGTTTTGTAAAGGCTAAATTTATAGCACTAGCATTAGGACTTTTAGCAAGTTTTTGTAAGAACTTTATAACTTCAGAGATGTGGCAATCATCAAAATCTAAATCATTATGAGCTACAGCAATGGGATCATTGTTCCCAAGGTTGGAAAAAATTTCAGCAGTTTTATCACAAGCAGTTTCAGCAGTTTTAGCAATTTCAGGCAGTTTTGTTCGCTTTGCACTAGGAGTAGAAACATTGCCAACACCAATTATTTTACCATTGATAGTAGGAGGTGCAGCAACATGTGAAGAATTAGCATTACTAGTGGTGGTGATAGTCCAAACTTTAGCTATATTATTCTCTTTAGCTAGTTTTTCATTTTCTTCTCTATCCCACCTAGCACGCAGTTCAGCCATTAATCTTATATTCTCATTAATTCTAACTTGGATGGCATTTGCTGTAGTAGTAATCTTATTATCAATATCATTATTAGGCATAACTTTCAATTTTAAAAGATTAACATCAGAGGCAAGCCTATCAACTCTAGAAGCAATAGTATCAATTTTATCAAGCTTTTCCTCAACAGATTTGTTAAAAGCAGTTTGTGTACTAATAAATTCTTTAAGCATAGCTTCAAGACCAGAGGGTACACTCCTATTATTGTTGTAAGAATTCCCATAAGAATTACCATAACCATTACCATTAGCAGAAGGATATGGCCTATAGTTATTACCAGAGTTGTTCCTATAAGCATTGTTGTTGAAATTATTATTTTTAATGAAATTCACATCAACATTTTCTTCTTGAGCAACTAATGAAGCTAAAGGAACATTATTTGGATCAACATTAGATCTACCATTCACAAGCATAGACATAATCACATCAATCTTATCACTCAAGGAAGAGGTTTCTTCAACAGAATTTACCTTCTTACCTTGTGGAGCTCTTTCCGTGTGCCATTCAGAGTAATTTATCATCATATCATCAAGAAGTTTTGTAGCCGCCCCCAATGTGATGGACATAAAGGTACCTCCAGCAGCTGAATCCAATAAATTCCGCGAAGAAAAATTTAGTCCTGCATAGAAGGTTTGGATGATCATCCAAGTAGTCAGTCCATGGGTTGGGCAATTCTTTACCAAAGTTTTCATTCTCTCCCATGCTTGAGCAACATGTTCAGTATCTAATTGCTTAAAATTCATTATGCTACTTCTCAAAGATATAATTTTAGCGGGAGGATAATATCTACCAATAAAAGCATCCTTGCACTTAGTCCATGAATCAATACTATTCTTAGGCAAAGATAGCAACCAATCTTTAGCTCTTCCTCTTAATGAGAAAGGAAACACTTTCAATTTAATAATATCACCATCTACATCTTTATACTTTTGCATTTCACAAAGTTCAACAAAATTATTGAGATGGGCAGCAGCATCATCAGAACTAGCACCAGAAAATTGATCTCTCATGACAAGATTTAGTAAAGCAGGTTTAATTTCAAAGAATTCTGCTGTAGTAGCAGGTGGAGCAATAGGTGTGCATAGGAAATCATTATTATTTGCATTTGTGAAGTCACACAACTTAGTATTTTCAGGGGTATTCATTTTAGCAACAGTAAATAAAACAAACTAGATAAAGTAAATGCAAGTAACTAATTTTTTTGTGTTTTCGATATAGAGAGCAAGACAGTAAATAAAGTAAAACTAGCAACTAATTTTTTTGTGTTTTGTTTAGTGCAGCAAACAAAGTAGTAAATAAAATAAAGCAAGACAAAAACAAAGTAAAGAGATTGAGAAGTGGAGACTCCCCTTGCAGCGTGTCTTGATCTCCCCGGCAACGGCGCCAGAAATTTAGCTTGATACGCGTAGATGCACACGTCCGTTGGGAACCCCAAGTGGAAGGTATGATGCGTATAGAAGCAAGTTTCCCTCAGTATGAAACCAAGGTTTAATCGAACCAGTAGGAGCCAAGAAGCACGTTGAAGGTTGATGGTCGCGAAATGTGATGCGGCGCAACACCAGGGATTCCGGCGCCAACGCGGAACCTGCACAACACAACCCAAGTACTTTGCCCCAACGAAACAGTGAGGTTGTCAATCTCACCGGCTTGCTGTAACAAAGGATTAAACGTATCGAGTGGAAGATGTTTGCAAAGAAAACAGTAAACACAATTGCAGTAGATTGTATGCTATGTAAAGAATAGGACCGGGGTCCACAGTTCACTAGAGGTGTCTCTCCCATAAGATAAAAGCATGTTGGGTAAACAAATTACAGTCGGGCAATTGACAAATAGAGAAAGGCATAACAATGCATATACATGATATGATAAATATAGTGAGATTTAATTGGGCATTACGACAAAGTACATAGACCGCCATCCAACTGCATCTATGCCTAAAAAGTCCACCTTCAGGTTATCATCCGAACCCCATTCAGTATTAAGTTGCTAAGCAACAGACAATTGCATTAAGTATGGTGCGTAATGTAATCAACAACTACATCCTTAGACATAGAATCAATGTTTTATCCCTAGTGGCAACAGCACATCCACAACCTTAGAACTTTCTGTCACTGTCCCAGATTCAATGGAGGCATGAACCCACTATCGAGCATAAATACTCCCTCTTGGAGTTAAGAGTAAAAACTTGGCCAGAGCCTCTACTAATAACGGAGAGCATGCAAGATCATAAACAACACATAAACAATAGATTGATAATCACCATAATCATAGTACTCTCTATCCATCGGATCCCGACAAACACAACATATAGAATTACAGATAGATGATCTTGATCATGTTAGGCAGCTCACAAGATCCAACAATGAAGCACAACAAGGAGAAGACGACCATCTAGCTACTGCTATGGACCCATGGTCCAGGGGTGAACTACTCACTCATCACTCCGGAGGCGACCATGGCGGTGTAGAGTCCTCCGGGAGATGAATCCCCTCTCCGGCAGGGTGCCGGAGGCGATCTCCTGAATCCCCCGAGATGGGATTCGCGGCGGCGGCGTCTCTGGAAGGTTTTCCGTATCGTGGCTCTCGGTACTGGGGGTTTCGCGACGGAGGCTTTAAGTAGGCGGAAGGTCAACGCGGGGGGCCACACGAGGTGCCCAGGGGGTAGGCCGCGCGGCCAGGGCCTGGGCCGCGCCGCCCTAGCTCCTGGCTGCCTCGTGGCCCCACTTCGTTATCTCTTCGGTCTTCTGGAAGCTTCGTGCAAAAATAGGACCCTGGGCGAAAGTTTCGTCCAATTCCGAGAATATTTCCTTACTAGGATTTCTGAAACCAAAAACAGCAGAAAACAGCAACTGGCTCTTCGGCATCTTGTTAATAGGTTAGTTCCAGAAAATGCATAAATATGACATATAATGTGCATAAAACATGTAGGTATCATCAATAAAGTGGCATGGAACATAAGAAATTATCGATACGTTGGAGACGTATCAGCACACACATTATTAGAGGCACCCGCGCCTTTACGCATCAAGTGCATGCGTATATATGTGTGTTTTTTGGGCCACCAACGATATATAGATGATCGAGAGAGAGAGAGATTGAAATCCCCAAGAATATGTTCAAATATACATTAAAATATATGCACGAATGCATTGTAGGCCATGCATGCACACTAATTATATATATATTATGAGGCAACTTAATCAAATGTGTTTTCATTCGAGAGAACTTGTCAAAGTTCAAGTTAATTAATTTATCACGATAATTATATAATTAATTAATGATTCTCAGGGATATGTTATACAACATGATCGATATAGGCCATGTATATTTTAATTGGTGTTAATCTACGGTTTGCTAGCTAGCTGCTATATATAGAGCATGTTTTTATTAGATCGGGTTATAGCTAGCTAGTATAGTTTAGGGTTATGTGTTTTAATTAAGTAGGGTTGATTAGCTAGGGTTAGTTACATATATATGGTTTAGGGTTAATGCATGGCACATTTAATTTTATTAGAGGATCACGAGGCACCCATGACCCGCTCGATCGATGCACAATTAAGTGTCGTTGGCCTATACATAGGGTTTAATTGGGGTTTAGGATTAGCTAGGGTTTAGGGTTAGGGTTAGGGTACGTTTAGGGTCTAGGGTTTAGGGTTTAGTGTTTAGGGTGTTTAGGGTTTAGGGATTAGGGATTTAAGGTTTTAGGGTTGTTTAAGGTTTAGGGATCATCGATCGAGTGCGCACACACATTATTAGAGGCACCCGCGCCGTTACGCATAAATTGCATGCATATATATGTGTGTTTTTTGGGCCACCAACGATATATAGATGATCGAGAGAGAGAGAGATTGAAATCCCCAAGAATATGTTCAAATATACATTAAAATATATGCACGAATGCATTGTAGGCCATGCATGCACACTAATTATATATATATTATGAGGCAACTTAATCAAATGTGTTTTCATTCGAGAGAACTTGTCAAAATTCAAGTTAATTAATTTATCACGATAATTATATAATTAATTAATGAATCTCAGGGATATGTTATGCAACATGATCGATATAGGCCATGTATATTTTAATTGGTGTTAATCTACGGTTTGCTAGCTAGCTGCTATATATAGAGCATGTTTTTATTAGATCGGGTTATAGCTAGCTAGTATAGTTTAGGGTTATGTGTTTTAATTAAGTAGGGTTGATTAGCTAGGGTTAGTTACATATATATGGTTTAGGGTTAATGCACGGCACATTTAATTTTATTAGAGGATCACGAGGCACCCATGACCCACTCGATCGATGCACAATTAAGTGTCGTTGGCCTATACAGAGGGTTTAATTGGGGTTTAGGATTAGCTAGGGTTTAGGGTTAGGGTTAGGGTTAGGGTTAGGGGGTTTAGGGTTTAGGGTTTAGTGTTTAGGGTGTTTAGGGTTTAGGGATTAGGGATTTAAGGTTTTAGGGTTGTTTAAGGTTTAGGGATCATCGATCGAGTGCGCACACACATTATTAGAGGCACCCGCGCCTTTACGCATAAATTGCATGCATATATATGTGTGTTTTTTGGGCCACCAACGATATATAGATGATCGAGAGAGAGAGATTGAAATCCCCAAGAATATGTTCAAATATACATTAAAATATATGCACGAATGCATTGTAGGCCATGCATGCACACTAATTATATATATATTATGAGGCAACTTAATCAAATGTGTTTTCATTCGAGAGAACTTGTCAAAGTTCAAGTTAATTAATTTATCACGATAATTATATAATTAATTAATGAATCTCAGGGATATGTTATACAACATGATCGATATAGGCCATGTATATTTTAATTGGTGTTAATCTACGGTTTGCTAGCTAGCTGCTATATATAGAGCATGTTTTTATTAGATCGGGTTATATCTAGTATAGTTTAGGGTTATGTGTTTTAATTAAGTAGGGTTGATTAGCTAGGGTTAGTTACATATATATGGTTTAGGGTTAATGCATGGCACATTTAATTTTATTAGAGGATCGCGAGGCACCCATGACCCGCTCGATCGATGCACAATTAAGTGTCGTTGGCCTATACATAGGGTTTAATTGGGGTTTAGGATTAGCTAGGGTTTAGGGTTAGGGTTAGGGTTAGGGTTAGGGTACGTTTAGGGTCTAGGGTTTAGGGTTTAGTGTTTAGGGTGTTTAGGGTTTAGGGATTAGGGATTTAGGGGTTTTAGGGTTGTTTAAGGTTTAGGGATCATCGATCGAGTGCGCACACACATTATTAGAGGCACCCGCGCCTTTACGCATAAATTGCATGCATATATATATATGTGTGTTTTTTGGCCACCAACGATATATAGAGAGAGAGAGATTGAAATCCCCAAGAATATGTTCAAATATACATTAAAATATATGCACGAATGCATGGTAGGCCATGCATGCACACTAATTATATATATATATATTATGAGGCAACTTAATCAAATGTGTTTTCATTCGAGAGAACTTGTCAAAATTAAAGTTAATTAATTTATCACGATAATTATATAATTAATTAATGAATCTCAGGGATATGTTATACAACATGATCGATATAGGCCATGTATATATTAATTGGTGTTAATCTACGGTTTGCTAGCTAGCTGCTATATATAGAGCATGTTTTTATTAGATCGGGTTATAGCTAGTATAGTTTAGGGTTATGTGTTTTCATTAAGTAGGGTTGATTAGCTATGGTTAGTTACATATATATGGTTTAGGGTTAATGCATGGCACATTTAATTTAATTAGAGGACCGCGAGGCACCCCTGGCCTGCTTGATGCACAATTAAGTGTCGTTGGCCTATATATAGGGTTTAATTAGGGTTTAGGGTTAGGGTTAGGGTTTAGGGTCTAGGGTTTAGTGTTTAGGGTGTTTAGGGTTTAGGGATTAGGGATTAGGGTTTCAGGGTTGTATAAGGTTTAGGGATCATCGATCGAGTGCGCACACACATTATTAGAGGCACCCGCGCCTTTGCGCATAAAGTGCATGCGTATAGTTTAGGGTTATTTGTTTTAATTAAGTAGGGTTTGATCAGCTAGGGTTAGTTACATATATATGGTTTAGGGTTAATGCATGGCACATTACATATAGTTTAAATCTCAAGAATGTTTATACATGATAGGCCATATGTGCAAAGGAATTTTTTCCTCGTGAACTTGTCAAAATTCAAGTTTATCAGTGCCAATGGAAACTAGTCCAAAAAATTACATAGAGGACCAAAAGTACTAGACAATAACTAATAGAACCTGCAACTTTACAAAAAGGACCCCAAAACATATAGAAGAAAATCAATCGAGTCCTTCTCGACCGCACATCAGATCTCTGCTCCGCATCCTTTCCAGCAACTCCGTCGCCGGGGACGCACCACTTGGGACGGTGTCGCCGGTAGTCGCCAGGACGAAGGAGAAGAAGGGCCTCAGCAACGGCATATTGGCTCTGAGAAGGGTCGCTGAAAGTCCAAGATGTGCACGGGCAAGACGGATGACGCCGTCGTATGCCCCGAGCTTGTGAACTTTAGCAGCTTGACTTCCCCATTGGCCAGATCTGAAGCACTGACCAAAGCAAGCCTCACCGTTAGCGCCATCACATTGATGGCACCAGATCGGGGTTTGGCCGGCAAGATCCGCCAGATTCACCATAGGCCAGATCTGAAGCCGATGACGAGATCCCCGACTCCATTGCGCCATTCTGCTCATGGGAAACACTGGATCTAAGCTTACAACAACACTAACTCCCTCGGATCCAAATTAGCTGACTCAACTTTGCTTATCTAAATATGGATGTATCCACACATGTTTTTACTCTAGATACATACACGTCTAAGGAAAGTTGAATCAATTAATTTAGTTCGGAGGGTGTACAATATACAGAGAGAAGTCGGCCTCGTCTCCGGCCGGCGAGGCCGCCGGAGAGAAGGGGGAGAGGAGCCGGGGGAGTGGGAGAGACTCGAGAGAGAAAGAGAAGAGGAAGAAATGAGAGCTCCCTGGGGAAGAACATTATTTTTGTCGTTCTGCTCGTACTGTAGCTTGAAACTGAAAATTTCGGCCACGCGCCAAATCATCCCGCCGCATCCATTCGAAAATCCCGTGACCAGTTTTACCCTTTTAACCCTGGTCCGGAAGCTACAACCCACCGACCATGGAGGGCTCATTCGGTAACAATGAAATATCTTGCCTAGATCCCGAACCCTCCCCACAGGCCCACACCCACCCACCAACCATTCGCCCCATTAGCTCAAAAATACTCTCACACGCCAAAGCTCTGACTCTCTACAGTACTAGATCTGCTTCGCCGCCGGCATACTCCTCCACAGCGTAGCCTTGATCGTGTTGGCTGTCCACCCACCTGATCCGCTCCCCCGCCGCCCTCGTCACCGACGGATCTGCTTCACCGCCGACCTCGCCACCGACGGATCTGCTTCACCGCCGACCTCGCCACCGACGGATCTGCTTCACCGCCGACCTCGCCACCGACTACCTCGCCGCAGCGGCTGTATCAACTTCACCGAATACCTTGCCAGCCAACCAGATCTGCTTCACTAACGCCCGCTTCTACTGAAACAGGGTCGATTCATCGTCTCCCGCGTTCGCCGCCGCTGGAATGCAAGTTGCCGCCCCCGTCCACCCCGCCGCAGCTTGGTTAGTACGCTGGCCCGTTAGATCGCGGTGTTTCTTTAGCCATGTTTTGTGTAGTTATTTGCAGATCTCATATGCCGTTAACTTTCTTGATGTGTTGCTTCGCATGAAGTTTGTTTAAATGTTGTACAGTACAAAAGCATTATCCGGTCGCTACCATCCTGTTCATTCTACTGACACCTGTGTGCATCCACATATTTATAGCCTTGTACCCATTCATTTGCTGCCAACTGTTTTTGTACTGCATGCTATTGTCGCACTGCTTTTATAGTCGTGCTATGGGCATTTCCAATCTGCTTGTTCTTATACCACGTCATTAGCTCACCGCTAGCTGTTTTCTCGTGTCTGCTATTCTCACACTGCTTTTATAATCATGCTATGTGCATTTCCAATCTGCTTGCTCTTATACCTCGTCTTTAGCTTATATAGTTATTGCTGCGTGCATGTCTGGTCTTTGTATTATCGTAGACTGACTTGTCAATGTTATTTTTCCTTGGGATTGATCATGCGAACCACTTATTAGAACATCCAACATTAACAGCGGGGACGCTAGGTAAGGTTGGAATCTGAGTTCGTGGTTGGTAATTTTGGCAGTTTACTTCCGTTATTATCTATAACCTATATGCATTGTTCCTTATGCAAGAGATTAACACTTGGAACCCTGCCATAGCAATGCCATTCATGCTTTACTATGTTTCTGCCTATTTGATATGCTTGTCTTGGAGAAACTTCGAGGGTGATTTGAACCTGACATTTGGTCATTCTTAATGCCAGTTTACTTTATGTGTAAAACCTTGGCATTACCCTACTCTAAATCTGAATGTCTGAAATTCGTATCTCATGCAAAGCAACATCTAGTTGGTTTTAATCTGATATCTGGTAACTATTGGCTTATTCATTTGGCAGCTCAAGTTTTTTGTTATTTGAAACCAGCTGACTTGGTCTTAAATGTGATATCTAAACACAGATTAAGGACAATGGAGCAGGAGGATTAGCATTTCACTTGATGGCTGAACCTAAAATGATAGGCATGTTGACCACGACTAGTGCACGCAAGAGAAGGACCTGCAGTGAGCCAGTATGTGCTTAGTACATGCATCTTATCTTATCTTGTGCTTATTTCTGCTACATGTTGTTATCTGATCTCTACATTGCGTAATACATGTTTGAATAGTTAATTGTTGTAACTATGTTTACAATGTTACCAGAATGCAGTTTTAATGAAGCAGTCATCATTAGAAGATAGTCGCCAAAAAAGGATCTGTAGCGACCCTGTGCAACATTATGATGTAAGTTTGTGCTTAGTACAAGTTCCATACATGTCTTATTTATGCAACTTGTTATTATCTTATATCTACATTGCATAATAAATGTTTGCATAGTTCATCGTTTAACTCTTTTTGCATTATTATCAGAATGCAGTTGTGATGAAGCAATCTTCATTACCAGTGAGGCCCACAAAAAGTTCTGATCTTTCTTCTGATGCATCTTCTCATAGCCGTCAACCTAGACCATTTCTTTCATCAGACAGTAAATATCTCAAGGCTGTACTTTATAAAAGACATGGTATTGCTGCTTTAAGATCTGTAGCTGATATGTTGACAAAGAGTACACAAGATTCAATCAAGGCGATTGCCAAATGTCAACGTGTTATTGATGATGCTAATAGAAGTCCTCAATGATTCTATGTAATTTTTTTATTTGGGCACATTAATTGCCTTGTAATTTTCCTATTTGTTTTATTTGTGTATGTACTTGTGTGTATCATTGAAATCAGATTTTAGGCTCATGAAATTTAATGCAAGTTGACTAGTCAAACAAGTAGGGCCCTACAACAGATTGGGCCGGCCCACTTACAGTAGTGTGGGACCCACTTTCATTTTGGGCCGGCCCACTTCTTTAGTAGGCCGGCCCGGTTACACGATAATGGGCTCCACATGCTTATTGGGCCGGCCCACTTGCTCTATGGTGGTCCCACATGGTAAATGGGCCGGCCCTTTAATAGGAAGGTGGGACCCACCGTGTTTTTGGCCCACTATCTTGTTGGGCCGGCCCACTTTCTATATGGTGGACCCCACACACCAAATGGGCCGCCTTTAATAGGAAGGTGGGACCCACTGTGTTTTGGCCCGACCCACTATCTTGTTGGGCCGGCCACTTTCCTATGGTGGACCCACATACCAAATGGGCCGGCCCATTAACGGGAATGTGGGACCCACCCGTGTTTTTGGCCCGCCCACTATCTTGGTGGGCCAGCCCACTTGCTATATGGTGGGCCCCACACACTAAATGGCGGCCCTTTAACGGAAAGTGGGACCCACTGTGTTTTTGGCCGGCCCACTATTTTGTTGGGCCGCCCACTTGCTATATGGTGGACCCCACAAACTAAATGGGCCGACCCTTTAACGGAAAGTGGGACCCCTGTGTTTTTGGCCCGGCCCACTAGCTTGTTGGGCCGGCCACTTGCTATACGGTGGACCCCACACACTAAATGGGGCGGCCTTTTAACAGGAAAGTGGGACCCACCTGTTTTTGGCCCGGCCCACTTGCTTTTGGGCCGGCCCGATTCTGTAAGGTGGACCCCACATGTTAAATGGGCCGGCCCATTTAAGTTTTGACCAGTCAACCTTAGAGGTTAGGCCCGGCCCACGTAACTAATGGACCAGCCCAGCTATATAGTTGACCGGTCAAACTATGTCATCTGGCCCGGCCCGCTTAAGACGTGGCAGGCCTCGTGTGGGCCTACCATCTACCACGGGGTTTCAGCCGGTTAACGCCGTTAACTGGCAGTTAACGGCGTCTGCCACGTGTCGTTTGCATGACGTCAGCAGTCAACGGGCTCCCGAAAACACTTCCGCAACGGTCCGATTTTCCGTGGCGGAAGCGCGCCCAAGCGCGACGGACCGAAAAAATCGTCGTTGGACTTTGCCTGACGCAGTTTCGACAACGGAACCCATATCGTCGGGTTAGGCCCATAGGCGACGAAAAATGCCCCTTAGTTGACGATTTTGGGACGTTGTCTATCAGAACTTTTCTTGTAGTGGAATGCAATAAGCAAGTATGTAAGAATCAATGCACAGTTGACACAAGTGTTTGCTTCTAAGATGGAAGGAAATGGGTAAAACTGACTCAACATAAAGTAAAAGATAGGCCCTTCGCAGAGGGAAGCAGGGATTAAATCATGTGCTAGAGCTTTTCATGTTTTGAAATCATATAGAGAGCATAAAAGTAAAGTTTTGAGAGGTGTTTGTTGTTGTCAACGAATGGTAATGGGTACTCTAACTACCTTATCAACCAAACTTTCAAGAGCGGCTCCCATGAAGGACGTTATCTCTACCAGCAAGGTAGATCATCCCTCTTCTCTTTTGTTTACACATGTACTTTAGTTTTATTTATTATGGTTGACACTCCCCCAACCTTTTGCTTACACAAGCCATGGCTAACCGAATCCTCGGGTGCCTTCCAACATTCACATACCATGGAGGAGTGTCTATTTGCAAAATTAAGTTGCTTACTGATAGATCAGAGCAAAACATGTGAAGAGAATTATTAATGCAAGTTAATTAATTGAGGCTGGGAACCTCATTGCCAGCTCTTTTTGCAAAATTATTGGATAAGCGGATGAAGCCACTAGTCCATTGTGAAAGTCTGTCAAAAAGTAAATGACAAGATCGAAAGATAAAACACCACATACTTCCTCATGAGCTATAAAACATTGACACAAATAAGAGATAATAGCTTTTGAATTGTTTAAAGGTAGCACATGAAGTATTTACTTGGAATGGCAGGAAATACCACAAAGTAGGTAGATATGGTGGACACAAATGGCATGGATTTTGGCTCAAGATGCACGAGAAGCATTTCCTCTCAGTACAAGGTTTGGGCTAGCAAGGTTGTTTGAAGCAAACACAAGTATGAAACGGTACAACAAAACTTACATAAGAACATATTGCAAGCATTACAAGACTCTACACTGTCCTCCTTGTTGCTCAAACCCTTTTACCAGAAAATATCTAGACCTTAGAGAGACCAATCATGCAAACCAAATTTCAACAAGCTCTACGGTAGTTCTCCACTACTAGATTTAAACTACATGATGCAAGAGCTTAAATGATTTATGAGAGCTCAAAACAATTGCCAAGTATCAAATTATTCAAGACCATATGAAGCATTTTCTTATTCCAACCAAATAGCAACAAGTGAAGCGATCAACTTTCGCCCTTGAACATTAAAAGCTAAGAACACATGTGTTCATATGAACCAGCGGAGCGTGTCTCTCTCCCACACAAGGATGAATTTATTCAGAGAATGAAAATAACAAAACAAAAATAAAAGCACACAGACGCTCCAAGTAAAATACATAAGATGTGACGGAATAAAAATATAGTTTCACTAGAAGAAACATGATAAGTTGTCGATGAAGAAGGGGATGCCTTGGGCATCCCCAAGCTTAGATGCTTGAGTCTTCTTAAAATATGCAGGGATGAACCACGGGGCATCCCCAAGCTTAGACCTTTCACTCTTCTCGATCACATTATATCACCCTCTTCTATTGACCCTTGAAAACTTCTGCCACACCAAACTTCGAGCAAACTCATTAGAGGGTTAGTGCACAATCAAAAATTCACATGTTCAGAGGTGACACAATCATTCTTAACACTTCTGGACATTGCACAAAACTTCTGAAAGTTAATGGAACAAAGAAACTCATTCAACTTAACAAAAGCGGCAATGCGAAATAAAAGGCAGAATCTGTCAAAAACAGAACAGTCCGTAAAGACGAACCTAGAAGGGGCACTTAACTTGCTCAAATGGAAAAACTCAAAACTAATGAAAGTTGCGTACATATCTGAGGATCACACACGTAAATTTTCAGATTTTTTTGATTTTTTTACAGAGACTTCTGCTCAAATTCGTGACAGACAGCAATGCTGTTTCTGCGCAGCAATCCAAATCTAGCATCAACTTTACCATAGAGACTTTACTTGGCACAAAAACATGATAAGGAGAGGTTGCTACAGTAGTAAACAACTTCCAAGACTCAACAAAACAAAAATTGCTGTAGTAAAATAAACACATGGGTTATCTCCCAAGAAGTTCTTTCTTTTTAGCCATTAAGATGGGCTCAGCAGTTTTAATGATGCACTCGCAAGAAATAGTATTTGAAGCAAAAGAGAGCATCAAGAGGCAAATTCAAAACACATTTAAGTCTAAAATGCTTCCTATGCATAGGAATCTTGTAAATAAACAAGTTCATGAAGAGTATAGTGGCAAGCATAGGAAGACAAAACAAGTGTAGCTTCAAAAATTTCAGCACATAGAGAGGTGTTTTAGTAACATGAAAATTTCTACAACCATATTTTCCTCTCTCATAATAACTTTCAGTAGCATCATGAGCAAACTCAACAATATAACTATCACATAAAGCATTCTTATCATGAGTCTCATGCATAAAATTATTACTCTCCACATAAGCATAATCAATTTTATTAGTTGTAGTGGGAGCAAATTCAACAAAGTAGCTATCATTATTATTCTCATCATCAAATATAGGAGGCAAAGTATCATCAAAGAAAATTTTCTCCTCAATGCTTGGGGGACTAAAAATATCATGCTCATCAAAACCAGCTTCCCCAAGCTTAGAATTTTCCATATCATTAACAACAATGGTGTTCAAAGCATTCATACTAATATCATTGTTACCAGCATGCAAATAAGATTCCATAGGTTTTTTAATTTTCGCAGCAAACAATCCATGTCTTAACTCAGGAAATAGAAATAAAAGCTCACTGTTGCTTTCCATTATGCCTAACTAGTGTAAACAAGAAACCAAAAGATGCAATTGCAGGATCTAAAGGAAATAGCTTCGAGTACTTACAACGGCGCCGGAAAATAGCTTAGTAGCCGAGATCCGGAGTGTGAGTACCTTTTACCTTTCCTCCCCGGCAACGGCGCCAGAAAATAGCTTGATGTCTACGGGTGCTTCTATTCTTGTAGACAGTGTTGGGCCTCCAAGAGCAGAGGTTTGTAGAACAGCAGCAAGTTTCTCTTAAGTGGATCACCCAAGGTTTATCGAACTCAGGGAGGAAGAGGTCAAAGATATCCCTCTCAAGCAACCCTGCAATCACGATACAAGAAGTCTCTTGTGTCCCCAACACACCTAATACACTTGTCAGATGTATAGGTGCACTAGTTCGGCGAAGAGATAGTAAAACACAGGTGGTATAGATGGTGGTAATATTGCAGAAAGTAAAGATGCAGTAAAACAGTAAACAAGCGGCGCCAGAAAATAGCTTGCTGGCGTGGGAAGCAATTCTTTGTGGTGGAAACAAGGCCTAGGGATCATACTTTCACTAGTGGACACTCTCAACATTGATCACATAATAAATAAGTTCTCTTCCTTGTGCTACATATACTCTTGTTGGATGATGAACACCACTAATTGTGTAGGATTACACGAACCCTCAATGCCGGAGTTAACAAGCTCCACAACATTCGATATTCATGTTTAAGTAACCTTAGAGCATAATAGATCTTTGCAAAATAGACCAAGTACTAACATAGCATGCACACTGTCACCATCACACTATGAAGGAGGCATAAATCACATCAATACTATCATAGCGATAATCAACTCCATAACCTACAAGAGATTATGATCATAATCTACGACAAGAACTACACGATGCACACACTGTCACCATTACACCATGCAGGAGGAATAGACTACTTTAATAACATCACATGAGTAGCACATAGATAAATAGTGATACAAAACACATTGCAATCATAAAGGGATATAAATAAGCACTTCACTATGCCATTCATAACAGTGAATAAGTATTCTGTGAAATATAGCCTAAGAGACCCACACGGTGCACACACTGTCACCTTTACACACGTGGGACAAGGAGTCTCCGGAGATCACA
Organism: Lolium multiflorum; assembly: GCA_030979885.1. Taxonomy (NCBI): domain Eukaryota; kingdom Viridiplantae; phylum Streptophyta; class Magnoliopsida; order Poales; family Poaceae; genus Lolium; species Lolium multiflorum. The sequence goes on from CM061748.1 coordinate 341,284,837, forward strand.
TAAGTAAAACCCACTTGACTAGCATAATGACATCTAGATTACAAGCATCATCATATGAATCTCAATCATGTAAGGCAGCTCATGAGATTATTGTATTGAAGTACATAGGAGAGAGATTAACCACATAGCTACCGGTACAGCCCTTAGCCTCGATGGAGAACTACTCCCTCCTCATGGGAGCAGCAGCGGTGATGAAGATGGCGGTGGAGATGGCAGCGGTGTCGATGGAGAAGCCTTCCGGGGGCACTTCCCCGTCCGGCGGCGTGCCGGAACAGAGACTCCTGTCCCCCGGATCTTGGCCGCGATGGCGGCGGCTCGGAACTTTTCTCGTACCGTGGCTTATTCCTATCGGGGTTTTAGGTCGGGAGCTTATAGGCGAAAGGGAGCCTCGGAGGGCTCTGTGGGGCAGGACAACGGTGACGCGCCCCACCCCCTCGGCCGCGCCTTTAGTGTGTGGGGCCCTGGCCCTCTGGTCCCTCTCGGGTGTTGGAAGCTTCCGGTGAAAATAGGGTCTTGGGAGTTGATTTCGTCCGATTCCGAGAATATTTCCTTACTAGGATTTACGAAACCAAAAACAGCAAACAGGAACTGGCACTGGCATCTCGTCAATAGGTTAGTTCCGGAAAACGCATCAAAACGATATAAAGTGTGAACAAAACATGTAGGTATTGTCATAAAACAAGCATGGAACATCAGAAATTATAGATACGTTTGAGACGTATCCCCTAACATGATCAAGATCATCTATTTGTAATGCTACATGTTGTGTTTGGCGGGATCCGATGAATAGAGAATACTATGTTAAGTTGATTATCAATCTATCATATATGTGTTGTTTATGTTCTTGCATGCTCTCCGTTGCTAGTAGAGGCTCTGGCCAAGTTGATACTTGTAACTCCAAGAGGGAGTAATTATGCTCGATAGTGGGTTCATGCCTCCATTGAATCTGGGACAGTGACAGAAAGTTCTAAGATTGTGGATGTGCTGTTGCTACTAGGGATAAAACATTGATGCTTTGTCTAAGGATATTTGTGTTGATTACATTACGCACCATACTTAATGCAATTATCTGTTGTTTACAACTTAATACTGGAAGGGGTTCGGATGATAACCTGAAGGTGGATTATTTAGGCATAGATGCATGCTGGATAGCGGTCTATGTACTTTGTCGTAATGCCCTGATTAAATCACATAGTAATCATCGTTGATATGTATTGAATCTTTATTTGTCAATTGCTCACCTGTAATTTGTTCACCCAGCATGTTAGTTATCTTATTGGAGAGACACCACTAGTGAACTGTGGACCCCGGTCCATTCTTTTACATCTGAATACATTCTACTGCTTTTACTGTTCTTTGCAAACAAACACCATCTTCCACTCGATACGCTTAATCCTTTGTTTTCAGCAAGCCGGTGAGATTGACAACCTCACTGTTACGTTGGGGCAAAGTACTTTGATTGTGTTGTGCAGGTTCCACGTTGGCGCCGGTTTCACTGGTGTTGCGCCGCACTACATTCCTCCACCAACAACCTTCACGTGCTTCTTGGCTCCTACTGGTTCGATAACCTTGGTTTCTTTCTGAGGGAAAACTTGTCGCTGTGCGCATCATACCTTCCTCTTGGGGTTCCCAACGGACGTGTACATCTACGCGCATCAATTCCTCAGATGAGGATCAGGAGTACGATGGCGAACTAAGGGGAGCCGATTGTTTGAGTTACAAAATCCGCGAGACGATGCCACCCAAAAAGTTCAAGCCTACTCCCACCGACGCTGCCAAGTATGATGGGCAGCAGGAACCAAGATCTTGGATAGATGATTACCTGCAGACTGTGATTCTGCATAAAGGGAACCAGATAGCAGCAATGCAGTGCTTGCAGCTCTACTTAAAGGACTCAGCGCGAGCCTGGTTAAGGGGGCTGCCGAAGGGTTCCATCAAATCATGGGACGACCTAGTGGACGCCTTTGTTGCTAATTTCCAGGCAACATACAAGAGACCCGTCGGGATTGAGGAGTTACGCAACTGCCAGCAGAAGCAGAAGGAGTCGATGCGCTCATACATAGGGAGATTCACCAAACTCCTAAACGCTGCCGAAGATGTATCCGTAGACAGAGCAATCGACGCTTTCAGCGATGGCGTCCGACGTGAAAGTTACATAGAAGAACTCGGACGCAAAAAGCCGAAAACCATTACCAAGCTAATGGAAATCGCCAACAGCTGGGCTGATGGCGAGGACAACGTGCGAAGACCACGCCAGCGCAGCGATGACGAAGATGACGACCAGCTAAAGCACGACTCGGGCAGCCGAAGGGATCGGCACAAGAGGAGGAAAAATCGCAACTATGACGACAACAACCTGGTAGCCGCAGGATACTCCGATCGACATGACGATCGGTATGATGAAAGAAGAGACGATCGACAGGATGGCAATCGGAACAACTCTGGAAACCGTGGCAATTATAAACCACGGCAGCAGAGGACTCCCGAGCTACCCTACGCTGAGCAGATCAACGCCCCCTGTTACTTGCACTCGTATGTCGACTCCAAGGACGGCAAAACGAAGTCAAGTCACCTTCTCAGGGATTGTCGACAGTTCCTTGACATGCATAAACTCATCCAGCAGTCAGGACAGCAACCGTTACCACCTCCACCCCCACCTCCACCACAGCACCAAGTCCAGCAGGCCCAACCTCATCAACCCAACGAGGCGTTCCCACCACCACGTGGGCAGATGAGTATGATCCACAAGACAGGTGTCTCGAGAAGAGAGATGAAGAAGCTCACCCGAGAAATTAATCTGGCCGAAAGCATCATGGCAAACATCCCTGAGTATGTCGAGTGGTCCTCTCAGAACATTACGTTCAGTCGAGCAGACCACCCGATGACCATACCAAAACCAGGACACGCTGCCCTAGTAGTTGAGGCACAGATAGGGGGATTCAAGATGAGCAAAGTCTTTATGGATGGTGGGAGCGGGTTAAACCTGATTTTCGTCGACACAATCAAGAGTATGGGGATCACCATGGGAATGCTAGAGGAGACAGACACCTGCTTCCATGGGATTCTTCCAACTGAACCAGGTTACTCTCTTGGCAGAATTTACCTGAATGTCGTCTTCGGCAGATCCGACAATTTCAGGAAGGAAAAGATCGAGTTTGAAGTAGTGAACTGGGAGTCACAGTATCACGCTATACTCGGAAGACCAGCTTATGCCAAGTTCATGGCCGTGCCGCACTATGCATATCTCAAGCTGAAAATGCCTGGGAACAAAGGGACAAACATCACAGTCCATGGAAGCTTTTTCACGCTCGGACAATTGTGATCGCGACTTTCAGAGGATCGCTGCGAAGTTTGGGAGCAAACAAGAAATTACTAAGCCTCCACCCAAGCTGTTGTTGCGCGAAATCAAGGAAGAGAAGGACGACAGGGAAAGCAAAAAGAAGCCAGCCGACCTTGCCCTTAAAGCTTCAGCAGCAGAAGCCTCGGCAGCAGGAGCTTCGGCAGCAAAAGCTTCGGCAGCAAAGGGTTCGGCAGTTGATGGCACAGAAGGCATAGAAGACAGCAAGACGCTGGCAACCACAGCTCAAACCCCTGATGAAACCAGCAACGCTGCAGCTACCACTAACGTGGTGAAGAAGCCAGGAGAAGAGAAGAACCCCTTCCTTGATTAAGAAATTTATCAGCCTTTATTTTATTTTTTCCCCTTATTTTACAGGGCCTTCCTTTTTCGCCCTCTAGCCTCGTGCTTACCTTATTAATAAGAACTTAAGCTTCCATTCTTTGTTAAAGCATTGCAGTGATCACAAACTTCTAAGCCCCATCACTATGCAAACGTAGTACGAGGCAAAAGATCGTGCTCCAAAAAAGCCTCTTCGAGTGCTAAAAGACATTTACCTTCCCGTCTGCTATAGATGCCTCTACGAGTGCCGTAAATAGCAAGAGTTCGGAAATACATATAAACACAACCCACGTTCGATATTTTACTTATGGAAATATCAAGGAACAACGGGCTCATCGGCAGAATCACTACACCCGAAATATTCGGGAGTGCCTGTCGAAATTTAAAACGGTTGAAAGCAAAGTTGCGCATACAACAGGTTTAGCAAAACCTGCAACACGAGCTGATCACTCAAATGATTTGCTAACCAACCAATACACATACATTTAAACGAGCAACTCAGATTCGCTCAGTCAAAACTTGCCAACGGCATTAACACGGTAAAAATACATATGCATGTATCTACCGAATGAAAAGGCATCATTACATAATCCAAACACTTGGATAAAGTAGCCAAATTATCTACTTACAAAACAAACATTAAATCCCTGAAATCATCCTTGGAGTTCCTTTTTCTTCAGGTACCTTTGAGTCTTCTTCAAGTCTGTCACAATTATATTGGCAGGCAACAATACCTTCGGATACAGTGCCTCCAAGTCTCCAGTCGCATTGGCAATCGACAACAAACCTGCCGAGGGATAACGGGCAAGTACAAGGGCAAATGTAAACCTGGCCCCTGCAAAAACTTGCGCACGCACCAAGTTTTGGATCTTCTTGGCATTACCAAACTCAGACATCAATGCAAGGAGGGTGGGGGGAACTGCGTTCAAAGGGAACATCGTCTTCCAAACCACCCTCATAGCCTTGTAGCACTTGTCAAAGAAGTGGTGGACCTGCTGAACCCGATCCTGAAATTGCGCGACAGCCGAAGCCTTCGAGTGCTCCCGCCAGAAAATCTCTTCGGCTGAGGATAGCTGGGCTAATGCATGCACACGCTCGTGAATCCGTTTGTTTTCTTCCGCACGGTTTAGAGCTATGACTGGCAAAGGAATAAGTAAAGGATCAGATAAGGCGTTGTCGATAAAATGGCACAGGGATCAAGGAACTTACAGTTCAAACTCTCGGTAGCTTTATGCAGCTCAGTAAGAGCGTATCGCTCCACGTCGGCTGCAATTTCACTCTTCTTATTGACAATAGCAGCTAAGGCATAAGTGCTGTGCAGATCCTTTTCCATCTAGGTGATCTGATCCTTCATCCCCTGGATCCGATCACCTTCGGGAAAACGTGAAGAGTCGTCGACAAACGAGGGCACCGGGAAAACTGGGAAACGTTAAAGGGTGACGGATATGGTCAAATTGAGCATCCAACGCAACTCCCATCGGGAGAAGTACAAGTAATTCCTATCAGGAGAAGTGCAAGTAAAGAAATTATGATAAAGGTGTGCCGCAACATTGCCAGCACGAAGTTCATTACAAACATAAGGTTTTGCAACAGAATAATGTTTCACATCAGCCCGGGATAAAATTGTTACAACAATCAAGGAGCTTGGGTCTGAGTAGATAGGCTGGGGCCAGCCAATGTCTTTTTCGAAACTAGTTCAAGGAGCTGGCGAGCACAAGTACGGGCGGACACCGTAAAAGCGCTTAAGTCAATAGATCGCCCATCTTTTTCTTTCGGCAGCTCCTTAGTCATTTCTTCGATGTCAGCCTTAAAGCCGTAACCCATCATAAGTTGGAAGGCAAGGAGGGCACCATAGGTACGTGAGGTACGCTTGAATACCTCAATAGTTTCCTTGGTGTCAACCGCGAAGGCATCAATCAGTAGAGTCTTCTCCTGCTTCATCTGGGGGAAAATCATCGAATGCATCCGTGCCAAGGCACCCTTTCCCTTGTTAAGAAGCTCCCGGGTAAGCTGGTGGGAGGCGAGAGCCATTGACACACCATTTGCCGGGGAGTTATTCGGAACTTTGTCCAAGGCAGTAGCAGGGATACGCGGCCTCGCAAGAAATCGAATTGGAGAAAATCGTTCATAAAGAAATGGATTCATAAGAATAATAATCAACAAGAGATGTATGAAAGAGCTTACCGAGTAAAGCCAAAGCGACTGACGAAGGAGTTCATCCATTCTACTGCCCGAGCTTCCTCCTCCTTCAGCTTCTCTTTCAGCTTGTTTAGCTCCTCTTTCAGGGAGTCGACCTCCTGGCGAGCTATGGCAGCCTTTTTGATGGCGCCATCTAACTTTGAAGAAGTAGACTTAGCTTCCTCCTGCAGCCGAACTTTCTGCCTCCAGAGAAGTAAATTGAGAGGCGAAGGCCTCTAGAGAGGATATCACACCTCTCGATCCTTAAAGAAAAGGAATGTTTTACAAAAATCATTAGGCAAGACACACTCCGAAAGATTCATGTTACATTCGAGAAGGACTTACAAAAGGAGGAGCTGTGGCGGCAGCAGGAGCATCTTTCCCTTTGGAAAGGGAGGAAGCAGTCGATGCTTGAGCTGCGGGAGCTTCTTTAGGAGCCGAAGTTTCGGAAGCTGCGGCAGCGGAGAAGCAGCATCGGATCTGACCCTCTTAGGCGGAGGTTCAACGAAAGCTTCGTCACTAGGAGAAGGATTTGATCAACCAAAGTTATGAGAAAAATGCGAGAAAACAAAGGAGCAGAATATAGTAAAAAGGAGGAAAACACTTACATGTCAAGGAGATCATCTTCATCGGCAAAGCCGCCGATTGATCTCTTCATGAGCGGAGCCCTGGTCTCCTCCGCAGCTGCATTAACAAAGGCATCATGATCAGCGTCATCATCACGCACTGATCCCTCTGTGTCGCAAGTGTCATCGGCTGATGGAAGGAGATTGGTATGAATGGTTTCTGAATCTATCGGATCATCGTGATCGCTTTCGGGCTTGTATGCTCGACGGTGTGGAAATCAACAGGCTCGAAGAGCCTCTTCCCTCAGAAATATCGTTTGGCGAGTTATGCAAGTCCCCGGAAGCTACAAGAGTCTGTCGAAGAAAAGACAGATGAGAACAGCAGTAATTATGTCGACTAAGTAAATAGTAGCATGATAAGAATTTGAGAAGGGAAGTTACCTCTGGTGGTGGATGTTCGGCATCAAAAGGAGCATACGAAGACACCAAAGGGATCAAGTCTTCTTGGCTAAAGAAAGTGAGGCGACGGACTTCATCGAGCAGTTCCTTTTCCGACAATTCGGCAGCGTTAATTCTGGTCTCATCTTTCGGACCTGAGTACAACCACATTGGGCGAACTCTGGCCATGACTGGTTGGACTCGACGTTTCAGGAACACTGCCGCCACCTCTGTGCCGACCATGGTTTGGCCATCGGCTTCCTTGATCCGAAGAAATCTGTCAAATAATTCATCGGCTGCTACTTTTTCGTCGGGAGAGAGAATATTCTTCCAGGAATTCTTAGGCTTGGCTTCAAGGACATCGACAAAGCAAGGAAGCTGAGATTCGGGTGACGAGGTGTCCTTGACGTAAAACCACTTCAATCTCCACCCTTGCACGGACTCTCTCATTGGGAAATTGAAGTAATTGACATCCGAACGAGCTACAAATCCCACTCCTCCGGTGACAAAGGATCCATTACTACTGCTGTATCTCTTCACATAAAAGATCTTTTTCCACAACCCAAAATGAGGTTCAATGCCCAGATATGCTTCGCAAAGGGTGATAAACACAGCAACGTGGAGGATGGAGTTGGGAGTAAGTTGCCATAGTTGGATCTCGTAAGTTCGCAAGAGATGGAGGAGGAATTCGTGAACGGGAAGCGAAAGACCCCGGTACAAGAATGACAAGAACATCACGGAAAAGCCGGCAGGGGGATTAGGTCGAGAAATCGCACCTGGAAAGATCACATTCCCCTCGTCGGAGGAGATCAATCCCAGGCTTCGGGATCTTTTTTCGTCACGCTTGGTGACGGTCGATGCTATCCAATCTCCGGGTCGGCTGCTGAGCTGGTGGCGCCGGCGGCGCCGGAGCTGGGGGAGGAGCGTTTGGGGCGCCCTCCTTCGGAAGAATTGAGGAAGATTTGGCGGCGGCGCCACGCTCGTGGAGCTGGCGGCGGCGCTAGGGTTCTTCTTTTTCACCATCGCGAGATCTAGAGAGGAAAGCAGTGGTGGCGGCGCAACAGTTGCGAAAGGGAGAAGCGGAAGAACGATGAAAGGATGTTGTGACGAGTGAAGGAGAAGATTAGGGATTTCTATCCTTTGGAAGACTTAAGAAAGGCCTCGTACTGCTAGTGGACCTTGTTCTTCAGTTAATGGTTGCAGGAATCGAGGAAGTGCCTCGGTAACTGTGTAAGAGGAGCAGGAATTGCTCGGAAAAAGGGCCGGCGGGTTGCGTCTTATCAGTCAGAATTGAGGTGTCAGAAAAACGTCATCAATGACGTCATGTGAATGATTGCATACGAAGGAATAAAAAGCTATCGGATGGTCAATTTGAGTCTAAGCGCAGATCGCAAAGCATCTGCACCGGACTCGGGGGCTACTCCTATCGGGAGCGCTGGACGTGCACCGACATAATGAGGACTCGGGAAAATTTAGCGAGTCTGCGCCCCGGACACAAGCGCCCGTGCCCGATCTCGGGGGCTACTCCCATCGGGAGCGCCGCCGCGCACCCGACGAACTTTCGCACTCCAGGATCATGCCGGGGACTTGATTCTGTGTAGGGTAACGTTGTTTTGCCTTCGGGTTAACCAACAAAAGTTGGGCACGTTATTCATTATCCCTTGCATGAGGAAAATATATCGGATGACCTACAAAGACTTGCAGGAAAAACTTCGGCAGAAGACGGTCGAGTGGTACAACTTGAGTCTACGCACGGATTGCAAGCATCCGTACCTAGACTCGGGGGCTACTCCCATCGGGAGCGCTGACGCGCACCCGATAAAAGAGAATAATACAGACAGAAGGAAAGCAAGAATGATCAAGGAGAAGAAGTTTCAGTCTCTACCCGAACTATGTTCGGCTAGACACTCGGGGGCTACTGACGTGGGCATTACCCTCCGGGTAACCGATATTGCACTACCCTATACGGTCCAGATAGAGGCCCATGAAGGAACCCGATGGCAAGATGGGCCACTAGGATTGTGCGGCGGAGGATTACTTGAAGTACAAGACACGGAAGAAGCCGAACAAGGAAAGATTAGAAAAAGATCTACTGTAAACCTACTCGTACTCGATTAGACCTCTCGAGACCTGGCCTCCTATATAAAGGCCAGGAGAGGGGTTGTCGAGGACACAATCAATCTTAGCAAACTTAGCCAACAGAAGCTTAGACCTAGGTTACCCTAGTACTTAGCCATCTCGACGAGAACTCAGCCGAACTATTCGGCACCCCATTGTAACTCATTGTCTTCATAATCAGAACAGAGGCAGGACGTAAGGGTTTTACCTCATCGAGGGCCCCGAACCTGGGTAAATCGCTCTCCCCGCTTGTCTGTGTACCGATGTCTCGTGTCAGCTTGCAGGATTCCATCAACCCTAAGCCCCTATCGGAGGGCATTGCCGAGGAGCACCCTCGACACCCGCCATCCACATCCAATCCCGTGGGCGGCGCAGGAAACCCTAGCAACCTCTTCGTCGCGCATGGACGTCGTTGGAGCAATGGGTGGCATGAGAGCTCCTCCGGGTGGATTCATGGCTTTCAGGTGATCTTCTCCTATGACTTCTATGCCTACTATGAATGATGGGTTCATACCATCTCCGATTCATACCACCCATGCACACAAACACATCCAAAGTTACACAAGAAGATGAATTAAATGTTAGTATTAGAGCTGTAAAAGATGATGGTGAAGGTGATGATGATTGAATGTTCATATATCATTTATTTGTATTCCGGGGGATTGCCAGCTTTTTCCTAATTAATTATCTTAAATATTACACAATTAATAGAAAATGATGACAACATGTGCTGACCCTTGATACATGACCCTTGATACATGTGCTGCCGCCGTGGCCATGGTTCATGTGTTGCCTCTGGATTGGGTATTCGCGTCGCCACCAGACAGGGCTACCGCCGTCCTCCACAGCGAGATTGAATCTGCTAGTTCACGCCCTCTCCGCGCGCCGACGCCAGCCTCCTCTAGCCCCAAACCTCGCACGAATGAAGACTGAAATTATCACATATGGACCCCATCAAGTGGACGCCATGGCCACGCTGCAGGGGTCGTGAGCTACACGTAGGGGACGGAGCTCTTGCTGCGATGTGGTCCACGTGCAGGGGGATCTCGCGCGGCTACGCGGTCCAAGCGCAGGGGGATCTCGTGTGACAGTCCGAGGGAGTAGCTCGTGTAGGGGCGGCCCGGGGGAGGAGCTCGCACAGGGGGCGGCCGTGCATGGTGACAGGCCATGGGCGTTGGAGCTCGTCCAAGATCCCTCATGTTGCTGCCAAGTTGATGCAAATTTTGGTGCTCATGGTGTCACTTTTCTGCCCGACCTAACACCTCAGTCGGAGGGATCGGACGAGGTGGCTTGGGCGCTGGAAGCTTCGGGCAGCTATTCCACGAGATCGTTGTACCTCCGACTTTCTCAGGGGGCGACGCCAAATCACTTTAAGGAGGTGTTGCGTGCGTGTGTCCCTCCAAAAAATCAAGGTTTTCCTCTGGCATCTCATCAGGGGAAGACTGTCGGTTGGTGATCAACTTTTCAAGAGAAATGGGTCGGGCGATGGGAGGTGTTCTCTCTACGGCGATGAGGAGGACTGCGATCACATCTTCTTTACCTGCCCTTTAGCAAAGTTCATATGGGCATATGGGCTGGAGTTAGGGAACTCCTATCCAACAACTGGAACCCGACAAGGGCCAGGGATTTCATAGCCATTGTTCATGGTCTTTTGGGGTTCCTTAAGAGAGTAGCTTGGTTTACCTTTACAGCCTAGTGCTGGACACTATGGAATATTAGGAATAAACTAGCTATTAAGGTCGGGTACTCTGATCGCCAACCCGGCTGACGCAATTTTCAAAATGTCTATCTACATGCAGAGCTAGAGGGTTGTGGTCAGACAGGGGGACATGGACTTGCCGGACGTGGCGCTTGACGAGGTTAGGAGACTCTACGCGAGGACGAAGACTTGAGGGCATCAGGCTTCTGCTTAGGGTGCCTTTAGTTTTATGTCTTGGCTTGTATCTCTTATCTCGGTGCACTTGGCTAAGGGGAGCAAACTGTTGTGGGGTGTATTTGTAAGGTACCAGCTTATGTGGTGTTAAGTTGGCTTTGTACTATGAATGTTAGTTCGCTTGCTATTGGGGCTTTATTTATAAAGCCGAGCCCTTATGTTTAACTTTTCTGACCGATGAAGTAAACATTGGTGCCCTGACAAAGAAAGTTTTTTTTTCTGTCCAATGTCGATATTTTTTGTTCGCGACAAATCAACGTTTAGCGTCTGACAGGGCAACTTTGGTGCTTAAAAAGCAACTTAGGTGCACTAGAGTAAATTTAGTGCTGAAGGCACAACTTCGGTGTCGGACGACACAATTTTGGTGCTTGTCGGCACAAAATTGTTGCCTGGTGGTGCAACATTGGTATCCGATAGAGCAACTTTGATGTTCGTTAGAGCAACTTTAGTGCCTAACGACGCACCTTTGGTCGCCAATAGAGTAACTTTGCTTTGGAGTAAGTTTCGTGCCTAATGAAGCAACTCTGGTACGTGTCAAAGAAAGTTTGTTACTAATAGAGCAACTCCGGTGCCTACCGGAAATTCTTGTGTAAAATTGTGTAGCTGAGAGATCGTGAGAATAACTAGACAATTTATTTCATCTTTTCTTTTGTCCTTGTTTTCTACCACCCATTCCCCAACGAGCAATCCATCTCAAAAGAAAATATGAGGGAAGAAAGCTGGCTAATCCCTCCAGGCCCACCCCTGGCGTTCGTCGTGCTATAGCAACTTTAATGCCTTACGACGCAACTTCGAACCTCGACATAGCAACTCTAATGCGTGGCAGAGCAACATTGATCATGTTAGAGCAATTTTGATGCCCGGAGCAATTTTGGTGAGCAACAATCAACTTCTACCTTTAGATGGGGAAACTTTGGTGGCCGAAAGCATAAATTTGATGCCCAACAGAGCAAATTTGGCACCGACAACGCAATGCTCTATCGCGGACAAAAGTTGCTTCATTGTGCACGAAATTTGCCAAAAGTGGCTTGTTTAAAAAAATGTCGAAACATATGCAAATACGATCTTGTTTCGAAGATCTCGCCGCAATGATTTCAAAAATGTAAATGGAATATAATTCCAACCGCAGTTCAAAAGTTGTACTCGCTCCGTAAAATAGGTGTCTCAACTTTATCTGCATACGGATATATCTCTAACTAAAATGCATCTAAATATATCTGTATCTAGATAAAAGTGAGACATCTAATTTTAGATGAAGGTAGTAGCATTTTGAATTTTCTCAGAAAAATGAATTAATTGATTAACAGCACCCTTCTTCGCGCATGTGCAGGAACCGTGGGCTGTCAGTTAGTGTACCACGTGGGTTTGTTACGTTAGTTTTTATCTTCTTTCCATTTCTGTCAACGCGGAGAAACAGAAATTTCTATTTTCAGTGGTGCGCCCAACTCTGCAATTTGGAGCAGCGGGGCTCCCTAGACAGACCCAAACTTGGAAGGAAACATCCCTAAATGAACCATTTGTTGATTTTAACGAAAACCCCTAGTGAAATGACAATCCCAAACGAACAATGCAATTAAAAGGATACACCGCACGTGCACACTAATATTTACATTTTTTGTTGGATTTTCTTAAGTATTAGACCGAGATTTTCTTATATCTCAGTTGATCTGATAACCGTTGGATTTTACTTTGATTTTTTTTTGTGAGAATGTCGGCACTTTATTGATCAAATCAAATCATTATAAAGTTCGCCCGGATAAAGTTTGGGATAACACTAACTAGATGAGAAAAAAAAATGTGTAGGCTCAAACTTGCGAAGTGACTACACCTTTATAAAAAGTGCAACCATGGATTTATATGTATATACATTTTTTATTATTTATGTTAATTGTACTTTCTATTTTTGGTTAGTTATATAGGTTGCAATTTTCGCCAAATCGTAGTTTCACTTTTGTCGAAAAAACGCAAGCAAGGTTATACAATATTTTTTCTACTTTGTCATCTTGTTACTTTACCATTTGACCTTTTTCTTAAGAAATGAGCAACTCTAATCGGTACTCTATACATCAAGTTGCACTTTCTCTAAAAAAAAGTGTGCAACTCCAACCGATTTTAAAGATGAGTTATACTTTTTCTTTCATGAAATATGCAACTTGATACGAGTTATGCTTTTATCAAGAAATATGTAACTCAAACTTTTTTTCAAATAAGTAGCACCCTTCTCAAGAAAGTTGCAATGGTTTGAGATATGAGTTCACTTTTCCTCAGGAAATCTGCAACTCCAAACGATTTTTGAAATGGCCTAGTTCTCAATATGGGTTGCACTCTAATGTTTTCTAAATGAGCCGCACTTTTATTTAAAAATGTGTAAACAGTTCTCGGTATGACTTGCATTTTTTCAAAAAATATGCAATTGTAAATGGTTTTCGAAGCGAGTCACTTTTCTCATGAAATGTGAAAGTATCCACATGGTTTCAAATTTAAGATACATTTTTCTTGAGAAACATGCAATTAGCAACTTGTTTTCGAAACAAGTTGCACTTTCTTCAATGAACGTGCATGCAATAAGCTGGTTTCATAATAGTTGCACTTAGCATTTGTCTCAAGATACGTGTAATTAGCAAGTGCAACCATGGCCTCTACATGTATTTTCATTTTTTTGTCTAATTATTTATGTATTTTTTTCTTTTCCGTATACAGAAAACCTTTTTTACTTAGTTTTGTCACGCTTGCACGACCCATTCAACATGGTGTTTTTTTATAGCCTGTCCTCATACCAATACAAGTTGTTTCTGTCTTTTTGTTTTGCTCACAAGGTCGAATATAAATGTTGTCATGTTCGTACGTCTGTTGCTTACAAGGTCGAATATAGTGACCGCTCGATTCTTGCTTTGCGCGAGATATTATCCAAGGCCATGGACTAAGACTCTAGGAAATCTGAGTCGACTGATGTAAAGACACACCCTTATTTTTTTCGCACCACACAGACGACCGGACATACATATCGTCCTCACCTGATACCATGTCCAAACTACTAAACTCCGAGTCAAATAAATGTATACTTCGTAATTCATGAAATATTTGCGGCCTAGATAAGTAAGTACAGTATAAAATAGGACCTCAAGCTACTACTGTCATTTTCCTCTAGCCTGTAAAATAGCCGCGGAGATTGATGCTGTTACAAATTGAGTCGTGGTGGAGTATAACATTCCCGGGAGAGCCCATACCGTGATCCGATCGCCAATAGTCTCCTGTCCGCTGCTTTTCCAAAAGCTCCCAGGAAGTCAGAATTGCACGCCTAGCCTAGTTACCATCGGTTTGGAATCCAGGAAGCGGAAGGTGCGTGCGGTGCACTGTCGACGTACCGATACCCTTTTCGAGCTGGGTAAATCTCAGCCGTCCATCTGATGATCAAACATGCACCAGCTGTGCGTGCCCATGCGCACTCGCGCGTGCAGGCAAGAGTTTCGGGCTTTCGGCGCCCGTGGCGTTCGCACGCTCGCTCGTGCGCAGGGTGGGCGCCCACGAGCGCGCCTGCGTCGCGTCAAAGAAGGCAAGACATAAAATCGATAGTTCAAATTTGGTTCAAAAATCTGGCGAGGAAGGAGTTACCTTTGAGCAAATCGGATCATAATTGCTGTTCATCGATTTGGGCACTGTTCGCGATCAGCTGCCGCACGCCTCTCGTCTGCACGCAACGCCTGTCGCCGTCTCGATCGATTCCGCCTACTTATAGCCGTAAGCTGACAGACAGACCATGCCTCACCGGAGCCTGCTTGACTCCACCCACTTCGAGGTCGCTGCCATGGGGGACACCGTCGCTGGCGCCGTCAACTACCGCGGCCAGCCCTCCTCCCGTGCCGCCACCGGCGGCTGGAAATCTTCGATCTTCGTCATGGGTACGCCGTACGCAGCAATCTCTTGTAATAGCGCGGTGACCGCCGGAATTGAGGCTGATAAGTTGGTTTGTGTTACATGCAGCAATGGAGATTGCGGAGAGGTTCGCGTACAAGGGCGTGGCGGCGAACCTGATCACGTACCTAACGGGTCCGTTGGGGCAGCCGATGGCGAGCGCGGCGGCGTCCATCGACGCGTGGAAGGGCGTCTCGCAGATGCTGCCGTTGCCGGTGGCCTGCGTCGCCGACGCCTGGCTCGGGCGCTACCGGGCCATCATCCTTGCCTCCATCATCTTCGTCCTGGTCAGTCCCAATTCCCATCGTCGGTTTCAAGAATAAGTAGTCGTATCGACCTTGAACTCTGAAATTCTCCTTCCGTGCACTTCAGAGCATGGGCACGCTGTCGCTCTCGTCGGCGTTCCACATCTTCCGCTCCGGCGGGCACGTGGCCGTCTTCTACGTGGCGCTGTACCTGGTGGCGCTGGGCGAGGGCGCGCACAAGCCGTGCGCGCAGGCCTTCGCGGCGGACCAGTTCGACGAGAAGGACCCCAAGGAGAACGTGGCGAGGAGCTCATTCTTCAACTGGTGGTACTTCGGCATGTGCGCCGGCACCGCCGTCACCACCATGGTCTCCAGCTACGTCCAGGACAACGTCGGCTGGGGCCTCGGTTTCGGCATCCCCTGCATCGTCATCGCCGTTTCCCTGGCCCTCTTCCTCATCGGCACTCCGACGTACCGCTACTACACCACCAAGGAGCCCAGCCCCGTCGCCCGCGTCGGCAAGGCCTTCTTGGTGCTCATCAAGAGCTGGAGATCAAAGCACCGCACCAAGTATGCACAAATTTCTTTCATCAACTCTGCTGTTATGTATTGTGTGCATCTTTCCATCCCCTGACATGACACTTCGTGCAGCCCGGCGAGCGGCAAAGTCGAGGGCAAGAACTCTGATGACCTCGCCGAGGGCAAGAACTCTGATGACCTCGTCGAGGAGGTGAAGAGCGTCTTCCGCCTGCTCCCGATCTGGGCATCCTGCATTATCTACGCCATCATCTTCTCCCAGACGTCCACCTTCTTCACCAAGCAGGCGGCGACCATGGACCGGCGGATCGGGCCGAAATTCAAGGTGCCGCCCGCGGCGCTGCAGACCTTCATCAGCGTCAGCATCGTGGTCTTCATCCCGGTCTACGACCGCCTCTTCGTGCCGCTGGCCCGGCGCTACACGGGGCGGCCCACGGGCATCACCATGCTGCAGAGGGTCGGCGCCGGGCTCTGCCTGTCCCTCGTCGCCGTCGTGCTCTCCGCCCTCGTGGAGATGAAGCGGCTCCAGGTCGCGAGGGACGCCGGCCTGGTCAACTCCCCAAAGGCGCAGCTGCCGATGACGCTGTGGTGGATGGTGCCGCAGTACGTCCTCATCGGCGTCTCCGACGTCTTCGCCATGATCGGCCTGCAGGAGTTCTTCTACGACCAGGTGCCCGACGCGGTGCGCAGCCTCGGCCTCGCGCTCTTCCTCAGCATCTTCGGCGTCGGCCACCTCCTCAGCAGCTTCCTCATCTCTGTCATCGACAGGGCCACGGCCAAGCGCGGGGCCAGCTGGTTCTCCAACAACTTGAACCGCGCGCACCTCGACTACTTCTACTGGCTGCTCGCCGGACTGTGCGTCCTGGAGCTGCTCGCATTCTTCTTCTTCTCGCGGGCTTATGTCTACAAGAAAAAGGGCGGCGATGGTGAGGGCAATGGTGATTACAGGGGAGGAGATGCGGATGCTGCATTGGTGTAACTCGTAATTCTGGATGTTACGTGTAGGTAGTCAGTGCAAAATTTTCAGATTGTTGTCTGTAAAAAACGAACAATCTTGTCATATCGTGCGCAGCATTATAGCAGGTGGTCTGTGCAACACCGGCATTCTGGGATTTGCATAACCCGTACCCAAACCGACAGCTTATCTAGAACAAGGTTTCTAGGTTCATGAAGGCGTCATATTCTTCCAGAATCAAAACATAATTATTCCTAAAAAGACAGGGCCCCATATATAAATATTGCTTTGTTCCAATCTCCCAGACAGCCGAACTGAACCGTAAAGAGATTATCCTCCAGCTTTCTCCAGATTACCTCATTTGCCTGATTCCACGCCGAATACATGTCAGCCTAGAGAGCGCTGGGGCTGATGCCCCTCTCCGTATGAACCTTTCCGATCGCTAATCACTGCCTTGATCGCCGGCTCAAGTACTTCATCTTCCCAAACGAAATATCCCTCCTCCTTCTCATGTAGATTCAATCTACCAAGGTGTTACTCCACAAAGTTCTTCACTTACTTAGCCGTACCACTTGATTCTCCCTTGACGGGGGAGGAAATTCACGGATGGTAGATACTCTCGGTGGCTGGAGCCGCCGGAGGACAAAAACCCTAGGTTTCCCTAGGGGACTTTCTTGCATTGGACCAGATCCTACCCAAAAACTAGTCTTTTTTTTGGGCGAAACACATTATAATCATAGACGCTCACATATACGTACATATACTTACCCTTATGAACACGCACACACACACAACCTACCCCTATGAGCACATCCGAGAGCTTGAGTCCAAGAAACCGATCCAACCGGACTTGAGATTGACGAGCGCCTCGCTGTCGACGGGAACGTCATCTCCCACTGAAAGAATATTCCGCCTTTATGAGACACCAAAGCACTAAACCAGAGTTTCAACTCTAGTGGGATGGGGGTGTCACTGCCCTCCTAACCATCCAACCACATGACTTTCTTAAAAGGGTTAATTATTCGTTTGCCACTAGAGGCCACCATATGCCCAGTTTGCCACTAGCGTGGAATGGTGTTCAGTTTTGCCACTAGCTCGGGTGCAACTGCTATGGCGAGGCCAAACGGCCGGGTTTGGCCCGATTCTGTCCCGCGACGTTAGTGGTAGGGTGCGTCCGGATCTTACAGGTGGGACCGCACAACTTTGCCAAATTGAACAGAGCACGTATGCCATCACCTGCGGCGCCGCGGCCATCCTGCGTGTCCACCTGCTCCGCTGCCCCCTCCTCTGACGCCACCTGCTCCGCCTGATGAGGACATCCCTACTACACTACTACCTCCGTCTTGCAAGATGAAGATGATGCTGCTGTGAAGCTCAAGTCCAATGAAGTCAGGATTGCACCAATAACACGAGCTCGTGCGAAGCTACTTAAGCAACATGTGAACTTGTTCCTATGTGATACTTTGATCGATGAGAACTTTATACTGTCTAAGTCGTATTACTTATGTATGATCAGGTATGAAGAGGAAACAAGCATCGCACGAGGAGGAGAGGAGCAGCTGGAGCAGAAGCTAGACGTGAAGCTAGACATGGAGCTGGACATGAAGACATCCCATGGACGCGCGGGGGAGGAGCGGGAGGCATGCGCGAGAGGAGGAGATGTAGTTCAGGCCGGCGCCAGGCCCGGTCAGACCGGCCGTGCCGCCGGGCAACCCGGTCCCAGCCCCGGTTCGACCGGCTTCCACGCCGGATCCGTCCGGTCCAAACCGGACGCCATGCTTGTGCTAGCCGTGCAACATCCAGTAAGCCCGGAACCGTAGCCCGGTCACCACCCGGCGCCAGGCCCGGTTTCAACCGGCTGACCCGGTCCAGGCCCGGTCGACCGGCCCCCAGACCGGCCGTGTCCGAGTCTGTCTCGACCAGATCCCGATCTGGGTCGGTTATTCTTGTAATTTTTCGACCTGAGGTCGTCCTGAACCCCTATATAAGTACCCAAGATGCCCCCAAATTAGGTTTAGACCACATTTAAGATAAACCCTAGTTCATAGTTGATTGTTTTGCAACTCTATCGAATTCCTACACCATATTGCTTTGATTTGTTGTATACCCTGAAAGTCTTGTGTGATCTGATGTTCCATTAGAAATTAGACGGTTGCAACTTACCGCTTCGTGGTCGGCAGCTACGTGCACAAGTGTGTGGAGTTGTGAATATCTTGCAGGGTTGAGAGCTGTTGCATTGGCGACAGGGACCAATCGAGAGATCTCTGATACGTCCCAAACGTATCTATAATTTCTTATGTTCCATGCTACTTTTATGATGATACTCACATGTTTTATACACATTATATGTCATTATTATGCATTTTCCGGCACTAACCTATTGACGAGATGCCGAAGAGCCAGTTTCTGTTTTCTGCTGTTTTTGGTTTCAGAAATCCTAGTAAGGAAATATTCTCGGAATTGGACGAAATCAACGCCCAGGGTCCTATTTTTCCACGAAGCTTCCAGAAGTCCGAAGAGGTATACGAAGTGGGGCGACGAGGCGGCCACACAACAGGGCGGCGCGGCCTAGGTGCTGGCCGCGCGGCCCTAGTGTGTGGGCCCCTCGTGACGCCCCCTGACCTACCCTTCCGTCTACATATAGTCTTCGTCGCGAAACCCCCAATACCGAGAGGCACGATACGGAAAACCTTCCAGAGACGCAGCCGCCGCCAATCCCATCTCGGGGGATTCAGGAGATCGCCTCCGGCACCCTGCGGAGAGGGGAATCATCTCCCGGAGGTCTCTTCATCGCCATGATCGCCTCCGGATTGATGTGTGAGTAGTTCACCCCTGGACTATGAGTCCATAGCAGTAGCTAGATGGTTGTCTTCTCCTCATTGTGCTATCATGTTAGATCTTGTGAGCTGCCTATCATGATCAAGATCATCTATTTGTAATGCTACATGTTGTGTTTGTTGGGATCCGATGAATATTGAATACTATGTCAAGTTGATTATCAATCTATCATATATGTTATTTATGTTCTTGCATGCTCTCCGTTGCTAGTAGAGGCTCTGGCCAAGTTTATACTTGTGACTCCAAGAGGGAGTATTTATGCTCGATAGTGGGTTCATGCCTCCATTAAATCTGGGACAGTGACAGAAAGTTCTAAGGTTGTGGATGTGCTGTTGCCACTAGGGATAAAACATCGATGCTTTGTCTAAGGATATTTGTGTTGATTACATTACGCACCATACTTAATGCAATTATCTGTTGCTTGCAACTTAATACCGGAAGGGGTTCGGATGATAACCTGAAAGTGGACTTTTTAGGCATAGATGCATGCTGGATAGCGGTCTATGTACTTTGTCGTAATGCCCTGATTAAATCTCATAGTACTCATCATGATATATGTATGTGCATTGTTATGCCTTCTTTATTTGTCAATTGCCCAACTGTAATTTGTTCACCCAACATCTGTTTATCTTATGGGAGAGACACCGCTAGTGAACTGTGGACCCCGGTCCTATTCTTTACATCTGAAATACAATCTACTGCAATTGTTCTTTACTGTTCTTCGCAAACAATCATCATCTTCACACAATACGTTTAATCCTTTGTTTTCAGCAAGCCGGTGAGATTGACAACTTCACTGTTACGTTGGGGCAAAGTACTTTGGTTGTGTTGTGCAGGTTCCACGTTGGCGCCGGAATCCTGGTGTTGCGCCGCACTACACTCCACCACCAACAACCTTCAACGTGCTTCTTGGCTCCTCTGGTTCGACAAACCTTGGTTTCTCTGAGGGAAAACTTACTGCTGTGCACATCACACCTTCCTCTTGGGGTTCCCAACGGACGTGTGTCTCACGCGCATCAAGACTGTTTTCTGGCGCCGTTGCCGGGGAGATCAAGACACGCTGCAAGGGGAGTCTCCCACTTCCAATCTCTTTACTTTGTTTTTGTCTTGCTTTATTTTATTTACTACTTTGTTTGCTGCACTAAAACAAAAACACAAAAAAATTAGTTGCTAGCTTTACTTTATTTACTGTCTTGTTCTCCATATCAAAAACACAAAAAAAATAGTTACTTGCATTTACTTTATTTAGTTTGTTTTACTTATCTTTATTATTGTTAAAATGAATACTCCTGAAAACACTAAGTTGTGTTAATTCACTAGTTATGCATAATGGAAAATAACAATGAGCTTTTTATTCTATTTCCTGAGTTAAGACATGGATTGTTTGATGCGAAAATTAAAAAACCTATGGAATCTTATTTGCATGCTAGTAGCAATGATATTAGTATGAACGCTTTGAACACCATTGTTGCTAATGATATGTAAAATTCTAAGCTTGGGGAAGCTGGTTTTGATGAGCATGACATTTTTAGTCCCCCAAGCATTGAGGAGAAAATTTTCTTTGATGATACTTTGCCTCCTATTTATGATGATTATAATGATAGTGATCTTTTGGTGCCGCCTACTATGGAGAGTAAATTTTATTATGATTATACTATGCCTCCTACACTTGATGAGAATAATAATGATAGCTACTTTGTTGAATTTGCTCCCACTACAACTAATAAAACTGATTATGCTTATGTGGAGAGTAATAATTTTATGCATATAGCTCATGATAAGAATGTTTCATTTGATAGTTATATTGTTGAGTTTGTTCATGATGCTACTGAAAATCTTTATGAGAGAGGAAAATATGGTTGTAGAAATTTTCATGTTACTAAAACACCTCTCTATATGCTGAAATTTTTGAAGTTACACTTGTTTTATCTTCCTATGCTTATTGCATTAAGCTTCATGAATTTGTTTATTTACAAGATTCCTTTTCATAGGAAGTGGGTTAGACTTAAATGTGTTTTGAATTTGCTTTTTGATGTTCTCTTTTGCTTCAACTCTTATTTCTTGGGAGTGCATCATTGAAATTACTGAGCCCATCTTAATGGCTATAAAGAAAGCACTTCTTGAGAGATAACCCATGTTTTTATTTTGCTACTATTTTGTTTTGTCTTGGAATTTGTTACTACTGTAGCAACCTCTCCTTATCTTTGTTTTATTGCATTGTTGTGCCAAGTAAAGTCTTTGATAGTAAAGTCAATACTAGATTTGGATTACTGCGCAGAAACAGATTTCTTGCTGTCACGAATTTGGGTATGGTTCTCTGTAGGCAACTCAGAAAAATCTGCCAATTTACGTGCGTGATCCTCAGATATGTATGCAACTTTCATTCAATTTGAGTATTTTCATCTGAGCAAGTTAAGTGCCTCTGTAAAATTCGTCTTTACGGACTGTTCTGTTTTGACAGATTCTGCCTTTTATTTCGCATTGCCTGTTTTGCTATGTTTGATGGATTTCTTTGTTCCATTAACTTCCAGTAGCTTTGTGCAATGTCCAGAAGTGTTAAGAATGATTATGTCACCTCTGAATATATGAATTATGCACTGACCCTCTAATGAGTTTGTTTTAAGTTTGGTGTGGAGGAAGTTTTCAAAAGTCAAGAGAGGAGGATGATACAATATGATCAAGAAGAGTGAAAAGTCTAAGCTTGGGGATGCCCCGTGGTTCATCCCTGCATATTTAAGAAGACCCAAACGTCTAAGCTTGGGGATGCCCAAGGCATCCCCTTCTTCATCGACAACTTATCAGGTCGCCTCTAGTAAAACTATATTTTTATTCCGTCACATCTTATGTGCTTTACTTGGAGCGTCTGTTTGTTTTTATTTTTGTTTTGTTTGAATAAAATCGGATCCTAGCATTCTTTGTTTGGGAGAGAGACATGCTCCGCTGTTTCGTATGAACACATATGTTCTTAGCTTTATCTTTAATGTTCATTGCGAAAGTTGGACTATTTCATTCATTGTTATATGGTTGGAAACGGAAAATGCCGCATGTGGTAAATGGTATAATGTCTTGAATAATGTGATACTTGGCAATTGTTGTGCTCATATAGATCATGTTTAAGCTCTTGCATCATGTACCTTGTACCCATTAATGAATAACTACGTAGAGCTTGTTAAAATTTGTTTGCATGATTGATCTCTAGAGTCTAGATATTATCTGGTTAAGGTGTTTGAACAACAAGGAGACAATGTAAAGTCTTATAATAGTTACAATATGTTCATATGTGAGCTTTGCTGCACCATTTTATACTTGAGTTTGCTTCAAACAACCTTGCTAGCCTAGCCTTGTATTGAGAGGAATTCTTCTCGTGCATCCAAATCCTTGAGCCAAATACTATGCCATTTGTGTCCACCATACCTACCTACCACATGGTATTTCCCCGCCATTCCAAAGTACATTACTTGAGTGCTACCTTTAAATTTCCATTCTTTGCCTTTACAATATATAGCTCATGGGACAAATAGCCTTAAAAACTATTGTGGTGAAGAATATGTACTTATGTATCTTATTTCTTAATAAGTTGCTTGTTGAGCGGTAACCATGTTTCTGGGGACGCCATCAACTTTTACCTTTGTTAAATATCATGTGAGTTGCTATGCATGTTCGTCTTGTCTGAAGTAAGGGTGATTTTCATGATCAAATGGTTTGAGTATGCATACTGTTAGAGAAGAACATTGGGCCGCTAACTAAAGTCATGAATCATGGTGGAAGTTTCAGTTTGGACACAAATCCACAATCTCTTATGAGAATATTACCTGTTGTTGAATGCTTAACCATTAAAAGAGGAGTCCATTATCTGTTGTCTATGATGTCCCGGTATGGGTGTCTAAGTTGAGAATGATCAAAAGCGAGAAATCCAATGCGAACCTTCTCCTTAGACCCTTGTACAGGCGGCATAGAGGTACCCCTTTGTGACACTTGGTTGAAACATATGTTATGCAATAACAATCCGTGTTAATCCAAGCTAATTAAGACAAGGTGCGAGCACTATTAGTATACTATGCATGAGGCTTGCAACTTATAGGATGTCTTATACATAACACATATGCTTTATTACTACCGTTGACAAAATTGTTTCTTGTTTTCAAAATGAAAAGCTCTAGCACAAAAATAGTAATCCATGCTTCCCTCTGCGAAGGGCCTTTCTTCTACTTTATTGTTGAGTCAGTTTACCTACTTCTTTCTATCTTAGAAGCAAACACTTGTGTAAACTGTGTGCATTGATTCTTACATG
Organism: Lolium multiflorum; assembly: GCA_030979885.1. NCBI lineage: Eukaryota > Viridiplantae > Streptophyta > Magnoliopsida > Poales > Poaceae > Lolium > Lolium multiflorum. The sequence continues at coordinate 341,308,527 of CM061748.1, forward strand.
TTTACCTATTGCACTTGTTATATTACTTTGTGTTGACAATTATCCATGAGATATACATGTTGAAGTTGAAAGCAACCGCTGAAACTTATATCTTCCTTTGTGTTGCTTCAATGCCTTTACTTTGAATTTATTGCTTTATGAGTAACTCTTATGCAAGTCTTATTGATGCTTGTCTTGAAAGTATTATTCATGAAAAGTCTTTGCTATATGATTCATTTGTTTACTCATTATCTTCATCATTGCTTCGAATCGCTGCATTCATCTCATATGCTTACAATAGTATGATCAAGATTATGATAGCATGTCACTTCAGAAATTATCTTTGTTATCGTTTACCTACTCGAGGGCGAGTAGGAACTAAGCTTGGGGATGCTTGATACGTCCCAAACGTATCTATAATTTCTTATGTTCCATGCTACTTTTATGATGATACTCACATGTTTTATACACATTATATGTCATTATTATGCATTTTCCGGCACTAACCTATTGACGAGATGTCGAAGAGCCAGTTGCTGTTTTGCTGTTTTTGGTTTCAGAAATCCTAGTAAGGAAATATTCTCGGAATTGGACGAAATCAACGCCCAGGGGCCTATTTTTCCACGAAGCTTCCAGAAGACCGAGGGAGATACGAAGTGGGGCGACGAGGCGGCCACACAACAGGGCGGCGCGGCCCAGGTGCTAGCCGCGCGGCACTAGTGTGTGGGCCCCTCGTGACGCCCCCTGACCTACCCTTCCGCCTACATATAGTCTTCGTCGCGAAAACCCCGATCGAGAGCCACGATACGGAAAACCTTCCAGAGACGCGCCGCCACCAATCCCATCTCGGGGGATTCAGGAGATCGCCTCCGGCACCCTGCCGGAGAGGGGAATCATCTCCCGGAGGTCTCTTCATCGCCATGATCGCCTCCGGATTGATGTGTGAGTAGTTCACCCCTGGACTATGGGTCCATAGCAGTAGCTAGATGGTTGTCTTCTCCTCATTGTGCTATCATGTTAGATCTTGTGAGCTGCCTATCATGATCAAGATCATCTATTTGTAATGCTACATGTTGTGTTTGTTGGGATCCGATGAATATTGAATACTATGTCAAGTTGATTATCAATCTATCATATATGTTATTTATGTTCTTGCATGCTCTCCGTTGCTAGTAGAGGCTCTGGCCAAGTTTATACTTGTGACTCAAGAGGGAGTATTTATGCTCGATAGTGGGTTCATGCCTCCATTAAATCTGGGACAGTGACAGAAAGTTCTAAGGTTGTGGATGTGCTGTTGCCACTAGGGATAAAACATCGATGCTTTGTCTAAGGATATTTGTGTTGATTACATTACGCACCATACTTAATGCAATTGTCTGTTGCTTGCAACTTAATACCGGAAGGGGTTCGGATGATAACCTGAAAGTGGACTTTTTAGGCATAGATGCATGTTGGATAGCGGTCTATGTACTTTGTCGTAATGCCCTGATTAAATCTCATAGTACTCATCATGATATATGTATGTGCATTGTTATGCCTTCTTTATTTGTCAATTGCCCAACTGTAATTTGTTCACCCAACATCTGTTTATCTTATGGGAGAGACACCGCTAGTGAACTGTGGACCCCGGTCCTATTCTTTACATCTGAAATACAATCTACTGCAATTGTTCTTTACTGTTCTTCGCAAACAATCATCATCTTCCACACAATACGTTTAATCCTTTGTTTCGCAAGCCGGTGAGATTGACAACCTCACTGTTACGTTGGGGCAAAGTACTTTGGTTGTGTTGTGCAGGTTCCACGTTGGCGCCGGAATCCCTGGTGTTGCGCCGCACTACACTCCGCCACCAACAACCTTCAATGTGCTTCTTGGCTCCTACTGTTCGATAAACCTTGGTTTCTTTCTGAGGGAAAACTTACTGCTGTGCACATCACCTTCCTCTTGGGGTTCCCAACGGACGTGTGTCTCACGCGTATCAACCACCACTAGTCATGATAATGATTCACATGTTGCTAAACCTCCTACTATCAATGGTAAAATAATTGGTGTTGGCAATATTTCTACTCCTAGTGCAAAGCGTGCAAAATTACCTGCTAAAACTGCTGAAACTGCTTGTGATAAAACTGCTGAAATTTTTTCCAACATTGGGGACAATGATTCCATTGCTGTAGGTCATAATGATTTAGACTTTGATGATTGTCACATCTCTGAAGTTATAAAGTTCTTACAAAAATTTGCTAAAAGTCCCAATGCTAGTGCTATAAATTTGGCCTTTACAAAACATATTACAAATGCTCTCATAAAAGCTAGAGAAGAGAAACTAAAACTTGAAACTTCTATTCCTAGGAAGTTAGAAGATGGTTGGGAGCCCATCATTAAGATGAGGGTCAATGATTTTGATTGTAATGCTTTATGTGATCTTGGTGCAAGTATTTCCGTTATGCCTAAGAAGATCTATGATATGCTTGACTTGCCACCATTGAAAAATTGTTATTTGGATGTTAATCTTGCTGATAATGCTATAAAGAAACCTTTGGGGAGGATTGATAATGTTCGTATTATGGTTAACAATAACCTTGTCCCCGTTGATTTTGTTGTCTTGGATATTGAATGCAATGCATCTTGTCCCATTATATTGGGAAGACCTTTTCTTAACTGTTGGTGCCACCATTGATATGAAGGAAGGTAATATTAAATATCAATTTCCTCTCAAGAAAGGTATGGAACACTTCCTAGAAAGAAAATGAAGTTACCTTATGACTCTATTATTAGAACAAATTATGATGTTGATGCTTCATCTCTTGATAACACTTGATACACACTTTCTGCGCCTAGCTGAAAGGCGTTAAAGAAAAGCGCTTATGGGAGACAACCCATCATTTTACTACAGTACCTTTGTTTTATATTTGAGTCTTGGAAGTTGTTACTACTGTAGCAACCTCTCCTTATCTTTATTTTATTGCATTGTTGTGCCAAGTAAAGTCTTTGATAGTAAAGTCAATACTAGATTTGGATTACTGCGCAGAAACAGATTTCTTGCTGTCACGAATTTGGGTATGGTTCTCTGTAGGTAACTCAGAAAAATCTGCCAATTTACGTGCGTGATCCTCAGATATGTACGCAACTTTCATTCAATTTGGGCATTTTCATCTGAGCAAGTCTGGTGCCTCTAAAAAATTCGTCTTTACGGACTGTTTTGTTTTGACAGATTCTGCCTTTTATTTCGCATTGCCTGTTTTGCTATGTTTGATGGATTTCTTTGTTCCATTAACTTTCAGTAGCTTTGTGCAATGTCCAGAAGTGTTAAGAATGATTATGTCACCTCTGAATATATGAATTATGCACTGACCCTCTAATGAGTTTGTTTTGAGTTTGGTGTGGAGGAAGTTTTCAAGGGTCAAGAGAGGAGGATGATACAATATGATCAAGAAGAGTGAAGAGTTTAAGCTTGGGGATGCCCCGTGGTTCATCCCTGCATATTTTAAGAAGACCCAAGCGTCTAAGCTTGGGGATGCCCAAGGCATCCCTTCTTCATCGACAACTTATCAGGTCACCTCTAGTGAAACTATATTTTTATTCCGTCACATCTTATGTGCTTTACTTGGAGCGTCTGTTTGTTTTTATTTTTGTTTTGTTTGAATAAAATCGGATCCTAGCATTCTTTGTTTGGGAGAGAGACACGCTCCGCTGTTTCGTATGAACACATATGTTCTTAGCTTTATCTTTAATGTTCATTGCGAAAGTTGGACTATTTCATTCATTGCTATATGGTTGGAAACGGAAAATGCCGCATGTGGTAAATGGTATAATGTCTTGAATAATGTGATACTTGGCAATTGTTGTGCTCATATAGATCATGTTTAAGCTCTTGCATCATGTACCTTGTACCTATTAATGAAGAACTACATAGAGCTTGTTAAAATTTGGTTTGCATGATTGATCTCTAGAGTCTAGATATTTTCTGGTTAAGGTGTTTGAACAACAAGGAGACAATGTAAAGTCTTATAATAGCTACAATATGTTCATATGTGAGCTTTGCTGCACCTTTTATACTTGAGTTTGCTTCAACAACCTTGCTAGCCTAGCCTTGTATTGAGAGGAATTCTTCTCGTGCATCCAAATCCTTGAGCCAAATACTATTCCATTTGTGTCCACCATACCTACCTACTACATGGTATTTCTCTGCCATTCCAAAGTACATTACTTGAGTGCTACCTTTAAACTTCTATTCTTTGCCTATACAATACATAGCTCATGGGAAAAATAGCCTTAAAAACTATTGTGGTGAAGAATATGTACTTATGTGTCTTATTTCTTAATAAGTTGCTTGTTGAGCGGTAACCATGTTTCTGGGGACGCCATCAACTTTTACCTTTGTTGAATATCATGTGAGTTGCTATGCATGTTCGTCTTGTCTGAAGTAAGGGCGATTTTCATGATCAAATGGTTTGAGTATGCATATTGTTAGAGAAGAACATTGGGCCGCTAACTAAAGCCATGATTCATGGTGGAAGTTTCAGTTTGGACACAAATCCACAATCTCTTATGAGAATATTAACTGTTGTTGAATGCTTAAGCATTAAAGAGGAGTCCATTATCTGTTGTCTATGTTGTCCCGGTATGGGTGTCTAAGTTGAGAATGATCAAAAGCGAGAAATCCAATGCGAACCTTCTCCTTAGACCCTTGTACAGGCGGCATAGAGGTACCCCTTTGTGACACTTGGTTGAAACATATGCTATGCAATGATAATCCGTGTTAATCCAAGCTAATTAGGACAAGGTGCGAGCACTATTAGTATACTATGCATGAGGCTTGCAACTTATAGGATGTCTTATACATAACACATATGCTTTATTACTACCGTTGACAAAATTGTTTCTATGTTTTCAAAATGAAAAGCTCTAGCACAAAAATAGTAATCCATGCTTCCCTCTGCGAAGGGCCTTTCTTCTACTTTATTGTTGAGTCAGTTTACCTACTTCTTTCTATCTTAGAAGCAAACACTTGTGTAAACTGTGTGCATTGATTCTTACATGTTTACCTATTGCACTTGTTATATTACTTTGTGTTGACAATTATCCATGAGATATACATGTTGAAGTTGAAAGCAACCGCTGAAACTTATATCTTCCTTTGTGTTGCTTCAATGCCTTTACTTTGAATTTATTGCTTTATGGGTAACTCTTATGCAAGTCTTATTGATGCTTGTCTTGAAAGTATTATTCATGAAAAGTCTTTGCTATATGATTCATTTGTTTACTCATTATCTTCATCATTGCTTCGAATCGCTGCATTCATCTCATATGCTTACAATAGTATGATCAAGATTATGATAGCATGTCACTTCAGAAATTATCTTTGTTATCGTTTACCTACTCGAGGGCGAGTAGGAACTAAGCTTGGGGATGCTTGATACGTCCCAAACGTATCTATAATTTCTTATGTTCCATGCTACTTTTATGATGATACTCACATGTTTTATACACATTATATGTCATTATTATGCATTTTCCGGCACTAACCTATTGACGAGATGGCGAAGAGCCATTCTGTTTTCTGCTGTTTTTGGTTTCGAAATCCTAGTAAGGAAATATTCTCGGAATTGGATGAAATCAACGCCCAGGGTCCTATTTTTCCACGAAGCTTCCAGAAGTCCGAAGGAAACAAAGTGGGGCCACGAGGTGGCCACACACTAGAGGCGGCGCGGCCCAAGCCCTGGCCGCGCCGGCCTGTTGTGGGCCTCGTGACGCCCGACCTACCCTTTCGCCTACATATAGTCTTCGTCGCGAAACCCCCAGTACAGAGCCACGATACGGAAAACCTTCCAGACGCAGCCGCCGCCAATCCCATCTCGGGGGATTCAGGAGATCGCCTCCGGCACCCTGCCGAGAGGGGAATCTCCCGGAGGTCTCTTCATCGCCATGATCGCCTCCGGATTGATGTGTGAGTAGTTCACCCTGGACTATGGGTCCATAGCGGTAGCTAGATGGTTGTCTTCTCCTCATTGTGCTATCATGTTAGATCTTGTGAGCTGCCTATCATGATCAAGATCATCTATTTGTAATGCTACATGTTGTGTTTGTTGGGATCCGATGAATATTGAATACTATGTCAAGTTGATTATCAATCTATCATATATGTTATTTATGTTCTTGCATGCTCTCCGTTGCTAGTAGAGGCTCTGGCCAAGTTGATACTTGTGACTCCAAGAGGGAGTATTTATGCTCGATAGTGGGTTCATGCCTCCATTAAATCTGGGACAGTGACAGAAAGTTCTAAGGTAGTGGATGTGTTGTTGCCACTAGGGATAAAACATCGATGCTTTGTCTAAGGATATTTGTGTTGATTACATTACGCACCATACTTAATGCAATTGTCTGTTGCTTGCAACTTAATACTGGAAGGGGTTCGGATGATAACCTGAAGGTGGACTTTTTAGGCATAGATGCATGCTGGATAGCGGTCTATGTACTTTGTCGTAATGCCCTGATTAAATCTCATAGTACTCATCATGATATATGTATGTGCATTGTTATGCCTTCTTTATTTGTCAATTGCCCAACTGTAATTCGTTCACCCAACATCTGTTTATCTTATGGGAGAGACACCACTAGTGAACTGTGGACCCCAATCCTATTCTTTACATCTGAAATACAATCTACTTCAATTGTTCTTTATTGTTCTTCGCAAACAATCATCATCTTCCACACAATACGTTTAATCCTTTGTTTTCAGCAAGCCGGTGAGATTGACAACCTCACTGTTACGTTGGGGCAAAGTACTTTGGTTGTGTTGTGCAGGTTCCTCGTTGGCGCCGGAATCCCTGGTGTTGTGATAACCCACAAGTATAGGGGATCGCGGCAGTCTTCGAGGGAAGTAAAACCCAAATTTATTGATTCGACACAAGGGGAGGTAAAGAATACTTATAAGCCTTAACAACGAGTTGTCAATTCAGCTGCACCTGGAAAAGCACTAATAACGGGGTGATGTGAAAGCAGCAGTAGTATGAGAGCAATAATAGTAACACAGCAGCAGTAGCAATAACAGGAGCAATGGCACCGGAAAATAGTTGATACTACTTCCAATGACATGTAGAACGAGTATATGATGATGAGAGATGGACCGGGGTTCCCAGCTATCTACACTAGTGGTAACTCTCCAATAACAAGTGTTGGGTGAACAAATTACAGTTGGGCAATTGATAGGAATCAAAGCATTAAGTTAGAACATCCAGCTTATTAATCATGTAGGCATGTTTTCCATATATAGTCGTACGTGCTCGCAATGAGAAACTTGCACAACATCTTTTGTCCTACCAGCCGGTGGCAGCCGGGCCTCAAGGGAATCTACTGGAAATTAAGGCACTCCTTTTAATAGAGTACCGGAGCAAAGCATTAACACTTGGTGAAAACATGTGATCCTCACATCACCGCCATCCCCTCCGGTTGTCCCGATTTCTGTCACTTCGGGGCCTTTGGTTCCGGACAGTGACATGTGCATACAACTTGTAGATACAATCTAAGCAATAATTATAGAGCTTAAATCTAAGATCATGCCACTCGGGCCCTAGTGACAAGCATTAAGCATAACAAGATTGCAGCAACAATAACTTCACAAACTTTATAGATAGACTAATCATAATGTATCATCCATCGGATCCCAACAAACACAACACCGATTACATCAGATGGATCTCAATCATGTAAGGCAGCTCATGAGATCATTGTATTGAAGTACATGGGATAGAGAGTACCAACTAGCTACTGCTAGAACCCGTAGTCCATGGGGGAACTACTCACGGAGCATGATGGAGGCGATGGCGTCGATGGAGATGGCTTCCGGGGGCACTTCCCCGTCCGTGCCGGAACAGAGTCTGTCCCCCGAATTGGAGTTTTGTGATGGCGGCGGCGCCCCTGGAGTCTTTCTGGAGTTTCGTCAATTGGTATCGAGTTTTTAGGTCGAAAGGGCTTATATAGGCGAAGAGACGGAGTCGGAGGGGCCACGGGGCCTCCTCCCCATAGGCCGGCGCGGCCAGGGTGGAGCCCGCGCGGCCTGTCATGTGGGGCCCCCTGGCTCACCTCTGACTCTCCTTCGGTGTTAGGGCCTTCCGGGAAAAATAAGATGTTTGGCGTTGATTTCGTCCAATTCCGAGAATATTGCCCGAACAGCCTTTCTGGAACCAAAAACAGCAGAAAACAGGAACTGGCACGTGGCATCTTGTTAATAGGTTAGTTCCGAAAACGCATAAAATCATCATAAAGTGCAAGCAAAACATGTAAGTATTGTCATAAAACAAGCATGGAACATCAGAAATTATAGGTACGTTGGAGACGTATCAGCATCCCCAAGCTTAGTTCCTGCTCGTCCTCGAGTAGGTAAACGATAAAAAGAATAATTTCTGTAGTGACATGCTACTTACATAACCTTGATCATACTATTACAAAGCACATGAGATGAATGAAGTGACTCAAGGCAATAATCTATAGTTGCTAACAAATAGATAACATATAGCAAAACTTTTCATGAAGAGTACTTTGAAGACAAGCATCAAAAGCCTTGCACAAGAGTTAACTCATAAAGCAATAGATTCAAAGTAAAGGCATCGAAGCAACACAAAGGAAGATATAAGTTTCAGCAGTTGCCTTCAACTTTCAACATGCATATCTCATGGATAATTGTCAACATAAAGTAATATGATGAATGCAAATAAGCAAGTATGTAAGAATCAATGCACAGTTGACACAAGTGTTTGCTTCTAAGATGGAAGGAAGTAGGTAAACTGACTCAACATAAAGTAAAAGAATGGCCCTTCGCAGAGGAAGCATTGATTGCTATATTTGTGCTAGAGCTTTGGTTTTGAAAACATAAAGAGAGCATAAAAGTAAAGTTTTGAGAGGTGTTTGTTGTTGTCAACGAATGGTAGTGGGCACTCTAACCCCCTTGCCAGACAAACCTTCAAAGAGCGGCTCCCATTTTATTTTTATTTTTGTGTGGCACTCCTTCCAACCTTTCTTTCACAAACCATGGCTAACCGAATCCTCGGGTGCCTGCCAACAATCTCATACCATGAAGGAGTGCCTTTTTATTTTAGTTTTATTATGATGACACTCCTCCCCACCTTTGCTTTCTCAAGCCATGGCTAACCGAATCCTTCGGGTGCCGTCCAACAATCACATACCATGGAGGAGTGTCTATTTTGGTTAATTAATTTGGGACTGGGAATCCCATTGCCAGCTCTTTTTGCAAAATTATTGGATAAGCGGATGAAGCCACTAGTCCATTGGTGAAAGTTGCCCAACAAGATTGAAAGATAAACACCACATACTTCCTCATGAGCTATTAAACATTGACACAAATCGGAGGTGATAAATTTTGAATTGTTTAAAGGTAGCACTCAAGCAATTTACTTTGGAATGGCGGAGAAATACCATGTAGTAGGTAGGTATGGTGGACACAAATGGCATAGTGATTGGCTCAAGGTTTTGGATGCACGAGAAGCATTCCCTCTCAGTACAAGGCTTTGGGCTAGCAAGGTTATTTGAAGCAAACACAAGTATGAACCGGTACAGCAAAACTTACATAAGAACATATTGCAAGCATTATAATACTCTACACTGTCTTCCTTGTTGCTCAAACACTTTTACCAGAAAATATCTAGACCTTAAGAGAGACCAATCATGCAAACCAATTTCAACAAGCTCTACGGTAGTTCTCCACTAATAGGTTTAAACTACATGAAAAAACTTAATCATGATCTACTTGAGAGCTCAAAACAATTGCCAAGTGTCAAATTATTCAAGACAATATGAGGCATTTTCTATTTCCAACCAAATAACCATAAGTGATGTAGCTTCCAACTTTTATCATTGAACATTAAAAGTAAAACGAAGAACAAGTGTTCATATGAAAAAGCGGAGCGTGTCTCTCTCCCAAACAAGGATTGCTAGGATCCGATCTTATTCAAACAAAAACAAAAATAAAAGCACACAGACGCTCTAGGTAAAGCACATATGATGTGATCGAATAAAAATATAGTTTCAATAGAAGAAACCTGATAAGTTGATGAAGAAGGGGATGCCTTGGGCATCCCCAAGCTTAGACGCTTGAGTCTTCTTGAAATATGCAGGGATGAACCACGGGGGCATCCCCAAGCTTAGACTTTTCACTCTTCTTGATCATATATCATCCTCCTCTCTTGACCCTTGAAAACTTCCTTCACACCAAACTTCTCATAAACTTCATTAGAGGGGTTAGTACTCAAAAAAACTTGAATCCACCTTGGTCCTGTAGTGACACATTGCAAGAACTCAATAAAACATTAGCTACAGCTCTCCACATCTAGAAAGCCTTGCTTAAAGTCCACAAGAGACAATGCAAAAAACAGAGACAGAATCTGCCAAAACAGAACAGCCAGTAAAGATGAATTTTAAACAGGTACTTCCGTTGCTCAAATCAGAAAACTCAAAACTAATGAAAGTTGCGTACATATCTGAGGAACACGCACGTAAATTGGCATATTTTTCTGAGTTACCTACAGAGAAAACAGCCCAGATTCGTGACAGATAGAAATCTGTTTCTGCGCAGAAATCCAAATCTAGCATCAACCTTCTATTAGAGACTTTACTTGGCACAACATTGCAATAAAATAAAGATAAGGAGAGGTTGCTACAGTAGTAACAACTTCCAAGACTCAACAAAACAGTAGCAAAATAAACACATGGGTTATCTCCTAAGAAGTGCTTTCTTTATAGCCATTAAGATGGGCTCAGAAATTTTAATGATGCACTCGCAAGAAATAAGAGTTGAAGCAAATAAAAGCATCAAGAAGCAAATTCAAAACAAATTTAAGTCTAACCCACTTCCTATGCATATGAATCTTGTACACAAATAAATTCATGAAGAACAAAGTGACAAGCATAAGAAGATAAAACAAGAGTAACTTCAAAAGTTTCAGCATATAGAGAGGTGTTTTAGTACCATGCAAATTTCTACAACCATATTTTCCTCTCTCATAATAATTTTCAGTAGCTTCATGGATAAACTCAACAATATAACTATCACATGCAGCATACTTTTCATGATTCACAAACACATAATTTTTATCAAGCTCAAAAATAGTGGGATTAAAACTTTCAAACACACTTTTATCAATAATATAACAAGATGGTTGATCAATCTCAAGAGATATGGGACTCATAGATAATGTCAAGACCTCTCCAATCCCATTTTCATTAGTAGTACAATTAATATTATCAAGTAACATAGGACCATCATCAAGAGCTTTATCATAAACATTTGCTAAACAAAACTCTTTAGTACCATGCATTTCGACATCAGGCACAAACAAAGCATTATCATAAGATTTATCAAAGTAGCATGGATTATCATAAATAACAGTAGCATAATTATTCTCACAAGTTTTACTCATAGGGAATATTTCAAGAGAATCCACAGGAACATAACATTCAACCTCTTTCGGTAAGCATGGAGGACAATCAAATAGTGTAAGAGATAAAGAGTTACTCTCATTAGAAGGTTGGCATGGGTAGCTAATCCATTCTTCCTCCTTTTGTTCATCACTCTCCTCTTCTTTTTCATCCAATGAGCTTTCAGGTTCATCAATTTCCTCCTCTTTTTCATCCAATGAGCTTTCAGGTTCATCAATTTCTTCTTCCACAGGTCCCTGCAAATTGTGAGTGCATTCTTGTGCATTAATGAGTCTCTCTTTATAATCAATGATATAAGGATTATCAGTGTAACTTTCATTGCAAAAATTAAGGATAGAAGAGACATAATCTTTAAGGTCCTTACAAACAACACAAGTTTCATAATTTTTAACCATGAAGGATTCTATCTCAGAGGCTCCCATAAATATGACAAATTGTTCTACCTCTTCAAACCCAAAATGAATATAGCTATTCCGATTATAGTTCTTAATTAAAAATTCCTCACTAAAGCCACATTGAAATTTAAGATGTTTAGTGTCCTGTTGAGAGCAACAGTTTATATCATGGCGTTTAAGCAAGATTTTAGCAATTGTATTCAATTTTTCTATCACAGCACTCATCACTTTTCCCGCTCTTGATTCTCTATAATTATTATAATATTCTATAAGCTCCAAGTAGGTTATGGGTTCTCCCATAACAGCAGTTTTTAATTTTTAGGTTTTTCAAATTTTTATGGATTTTTGGGTATATGAGAAAAGTAAAACAAGACAAAAAGAAACTAGACAAAAGTAAACTAAGAAAAATAAAACAAGACAGAAATAAACTAAGCACAAATAAACTAGACAAAAGTAAACTAAGCAAAACAAAATAAAATAAAACAGAGAGAGAGGTGGAGTGTACTCCCCAGGTGAACTTATGAGTAGAGCTATGCCTCCCCGGCAACGGCGCCAGAAAACAGTCTTGATAACCCACAAGTATAGGGGATCTCGGCAGTCTTCGAGGGAAGTAAAACCCAAATTTATTGATTCGACACAAGGGGAGGTAAAGAATACTTATAAGCCTTAACAACTGAGTTGTCAATTCAGCTGCACCTGGAAAAGCACTAATAACAGGGGTGATGTGAAAGCAGCAGTAGTATGAGAGCAATAGTAATTAATACAGCCAGCAGTAGCAATAACTAGAGCAATGGCACCGGAAAATAGTTGATACTACTTCCAATGACATGTAGAACGAGTATATGATGATGAGAGATGGACCGGGGTTCCCAGCTATCTACACTAGTGGTAACTCTCCAATAACAAGTGTTGGGTGAACAAATTACAGTTGGGCAATTGATAGGAATCAAAGCATTAAGTTAGAACATCAGCTTATTAATCATGTAGGCATGTTTTCCATATATAGTCGTACATGCTCGCAATGAGAAACTTGCACAACATCTTTTCCTACCAGCCGGTGGCAGCCGGGCCTCAAGGGAATCTACTGGAAATTAAGGTACTCCTTTTAATAGAGTACCGGAGCAAAGCATTAACACTTGGTGAAAACATGTGATCCTCACATCACCGCCATCCCCTCCGGTTGTCCCGATTTCTGTCACTTCGGGGCCTTTGGTTCCGGACAGTGACATGTGCATACAACTTGTAGATACAATCTAAGCAATAATTATAGAGCTTAAATCTAAGATCATGCCACTCGGGCCCTAGTGACAAGCATTAAGCATAACAAGATTGCAGCAACAATAACTTCACAAACTTTATAGATAGACTAATCATAATGTATCATCCATCGGATCCCAACAAACACAACACCGATTACATCAGATGGATCTCAATCATGTAAGGCAGCTCATGAGATCATTGTATTGAAGTACATGGGATAGAGAGTACCAACTAGCTACTGCTAGAACCCGTAGTCCATGGGGAACTACTCACGGAGCATGATGGAGGCGATGGCGTCGATGGAGATGGCTTCCGGGGGCACTTCCCCGTCCGGCAGGTGGAACAGAGACTTGTCCCCCGAATTGGAGTTTCGCGATGGTGGCGGCGCCCACGGAGTCTTTCTGGAGTTTCGTCAATTGGTATCGAGTTTTTAGGTCGAAAGGGCTTATATAGGCGAAGGAGACGGAGTCGGAGGGGCCACGGGGCCTCCTCCCCATAGGCCGGCCGCGGGGTGGAGCCCGCGCGGCCCACGTCGTGTGGGGCCCCACGGCTCGCCTCCGACTCTCCTTCGTGTTGGGGCCTTCCGGAAAAATAAGATGTTTGGCGTTGATTTCGTCAATTCCGAGAATATTGCCCAAACAGCCTTTCCGGAACCAAAAAACAGAGGAGCGCAGCGTGGCATCTTGTTAATAGGTTAGTTCCGGAAAACGCATAAAATCATCATAATGTGCAAGCAAAACATGTAAGTATTGTCATAAAACAAGCATGGAACATCAGAAATTATAGGTACGTTGGAGACGTATCATGTTGCGCCGCACTACACTCTGCCACCAACAACCTTCAACGTGCTTCTTGGCTCCTACTGGTTCGATAAACCTTGGTTTCTTTCTGAGGGAAAACTTACTGTTGTGCACATCACACCTTCCTCTTGGGGTTCCCAACGGACGTGTGTCTCACGCGCATCAATCTCGTTGCGTCATACAAGTTATCATCCACTTCATCATCTGTGTATCTCCGCTCTGTTCATCCCGTGATCATCATCACCACCGTTGCTTACTGAGAAGATCGGGCCACCCCTTATCATCTTGGTATCAGATTTCAGCGTTTCCTCGGTAAGCCATCCACAATCCACCCCATAGTTGAGTTGTGAGTGTTTCCTATCCAGAAAAAGCCAAAAATATTAGGGTTAGGGTTTGCCATAGCCTTAGATTGCACTAATTTCGAGTTTTAGTTGCTTTTCGTAGTTGTTTTTGCGTATCTTTTTCTTCCATCTATTTATTTTAGGGTTTGTGTCTCCGCTTTCATCTAGAGTCAGTTTTGTTGCTCCGAGTCCACATAGCATACAGTGAGTTTGTCCAAACCATAGCCACAGCCTTTCGATATATGTGACTAGGAACTTCCCCAAAAGAGACTAGTTTTACCGCTCGACAGGCTGCTCATTAGGTTTTTGGTGCTTTGCATATCTTGTTGGCCGTGTTATCAAGGAGTTGAGTCATAAAATCAAAAAAAAAAGAAAATTGAAAAGAAGCAAAAAGAGCTACATAGCTGCATGTTATACAAAAAGAAAATCCAAAAAGAAAAGTGAAGTGGTAGTAGAATCAAGTGAAGGCCTAAGTTTTCTTTACTGCATCGGTAGTTGAGCAATCTTGTGCCTGTCTCGTTGAGCTTTGCTAGCGTCTCTCGAGTGCATTGCAACCTTTCATCCATATAGTTGCATTTCCACATTTATCGCCTTGTGTGAGTATCATTGGTTGTCTACGGTCAGCGCTAGAGCTTGTTATTGGTGCAAATAGGTAGCCCACCTATAGCCCCACATATATCCTGCTTTGCCGTGTGATTGTTCTTATACCCTTGATATTCGCTTCGCTACATCCGTGCACTAGTTGTCACTACAAGTGGTAAGCAATACTAATTCACTTTGGAGCGGTAAGATTTCCTTTTCTTATCAGTTTTGAGTGAGTTGTGAGAGTACCACCATATATATTTGTTTTAGTGCACTAACCTACTAACCATGTCTTCTAGTGATGAGAAAATTGTTAACCAGAAAAACAAGAATTCCGCTGATGTGATGACATGGAGGGAGTATGAAGCTCTTCGTAATGAGATGCGACGTGAATTCCGCACTCAGGGGATGAACTTAGGGGGTTCAGGGGATCTCCCAGAAGCTGGATGCTACTAGTGAGACCGTCACTACAATGAAAGATCAAATGACGGATATCCAGCGCAGTCTTCAAGTTTTGCAACTGGATGTTGACAATCTTACACAACAACAGCAACAAGAAGATGAAGACCCTGAGCTTCAGGATGAAGCACCGGTGTCGTGGTGTTGGACGTGGTAACCGTGGTCGTGGCTTTGTTGAACTCGGACGCCATGGTCGTGGGTTTGAGGAAGAAGATGGATTGGGTAAGCCAAAGTTCTCGATACCCAAATTTGAAGGAGGTGCTGATGTTGAAGAATACCTCACTTGGGAGCTGAAGATTGAGAAGTTATGGCGCTTACATAATTACACTGAAGATAGGAAGATCAAGCTTGCTTCTTCCGAATTTGATGGTTATGCATTGCGTTGGTGGGATGGACTTGTTCGTGCTCGCGAAGAAGATGGTGAGCTGCCTATTATCACATGGCGTGCTATGAAGGCGGCAATGCAAGCTCGTTTCGTGCCCACTAATTATTTGCGTACTATTTATGATAAGTTGACCCTATTGAGACAAGGTGTGAAGACTGTTGATGAATATTTCATGGAGATGGAGATGCTTATGCAGCGTGGCCGTGTCCGTGAGTCACTTGAGATGACAATGCAGCGTTTTCTCAATGGTTTGAAGTATGATATCAAAGGCATTGTTCGTCATTACAGTTACACCACTATGAATGAGTTGCTACATCATGCAAGAGAAGCTGAATCACAATTGGCTGAAGAAGCGCAAAGGTTAAAGGTCGTGCTACGGGAGCTGGGCGCCATCTACGGCGCCGGCGCCATCTACGCGCTCCGCACCTTATTCTACTCCGTCTAGCAAGCCGGTCTCCAATGTGTCCAACACAAAGAAGCCCGAACCTGCTGCAAGTACGAGTGGTTCTAGCATGTCTACTGCGCGCAACCGCGATATGAATTGCCATACATGTGGTGGCAAGGGTCACTTCAAGAGAGATTGTCCTAACCGCAAGGTCATGATTATCAATGAGGACAATGAGTATGAGACTGGAGATGATGTTGATCCATATGCTCCAGAAGATGATGACTATGACAGTGATGGTGTAGATGCATATCCGTCTGATGCTCGCACTATTGTTGTGTCTCAGCGTGCTCTTAATGTGTTGCCAAGTGCATCTACTCAGCGCTGCAATTTGTTCCAAACAAAGGCTTTAGTTGGTCCTGACAAGGCTTGCAAGGTCATTATTGATGGCGGGAGTTGCCGCAATTTAGCAAGCAAGGAGTTGTGTACCAAGCTGAAGTTGAAGTATCTACCGCACCCGCATCCATACTATATTCAGTGGTTGAGCGACAATGGTGAGATGAAGGTAAACCACATGGTGCGTGTTGAGTTTGAGATTGGACCGTATAAGGATTCCATTGATTTTGATGTGGTTCCTATGACGGTGTGTCACCTACTATTGGGTCGGCCTTGGCTCTATGACCGTTCTGTGCAACACAATGGCCGAGCCAATATATATCACTTGGAGTTCAAGGGCAAGAAAATCAACTTGCAGCCTATGTCACCAGAGCAAATTGTCAATGAATCTCGTCAGAAAGTTGAAGTAAACTTGGAGGGTGCATCTATAGATAGAAGAGAGAATTGTAATACCGTGAGTGATATAACGAAAAGTGAGAGGGTGAATTTCTTAGTCATATTAGCCACCAAAGAAGATATGAGAGAATTTAGTGAGGATACTACAGCCATGCCTCTTGTGCTCATGTACAGGGGTACGGTTTTGGTTTCTAACGACATGACCCCTATTCCTCTTGGTGTTTCTAATATTTTGCAGGAATTCGGCGACGTGTTTCCGGAGGAGGTACCCGCAGGAATACCACCATTGCGTGGTATCGAGCATCAAATTGACTTGATCCCTGGAGCTTCGCTGCCCAATAGGGCACCATATAGAACGAATCCCGAAGAGACGAAGGAGATACAGAAGCAAGTACAAGCGCTACTCGACAAAGGTTATATTCGCATAAGCCTTAGTCCTTGTGTTGTTCCTGTTATTCTAGTTCCTAAGAAAGATGGTACATGGCGCATGTGTGTAGATTGTAGAGCGATAAACAACATTACTATTCGATATCGTCATCCTATTCCCCATTTAGAGGATATGCTAGATGAATTGAGTGGTGCTGCTGTTTTCTCTAAAATTGATTTGCGTAGTGGTTATCATCAAATTAGGATGAAAGAAGGGGATGAATGGAAAACAACCTTTAAAACAAAATTTGGTTTATATGAGTGGTTAGTAATGCCTTTTGGTTTGACTAATGCACCTAGCACTTTCATGAGACTGATGAACCATGTTTTGCGTGATTTTATTGGCAAGTTTGTGGTTGTGTACTTTGACATATTAATTTACATCCGTAATGAATCTGATCATACTATACATATTCGACATGTTTTACAAGTGTTGCGTGATAATAAACTCTATGGTAATTTTGAGAAGTGCACATTTTGCAAAGATAAGGTCATATTTCTGGGTTATGTTGTCTCTAAGCATGGAGTAGAAGTAGATGTGTCTAAAATTGAAGCAATTCAAAATTGGCCTACTCCCATGAATGTGAGTCAAGTACGAAGTTTTCATGGTCTAGCTGGGTTTCATAAAAGATTTGTGCCCAACTTTAGCACTATTGCTGCACCTTTGAATGACTTAACTAAAAAGGGTGTTGTCTTTGAGTGGGGCGCAGCCCAAGATCATGTTTTTGATGAACTGGAACGATTGTTAACTTCTGCACCGTTGCTTGTACTTCCTGATTTCAATAAACAATTTGAGATTGAATGTGATGCTAGTGGTATTGGAATTGGTGGTGTGTTGATGCAAGAGGGTTGCCCAATTGCATATTTTTCTGAGAAACTTTCTGGTGCTAAGTTGAACTATCCTATATATGATAAAGAATTGTATGCTTTAATTAGAGTTCTTGAGGTTTGGCAACATTATTTGTGACCAAAAGAATTTATCATATATTCTGATCATGAAGCTTTAAAATATCTGAAAGCTCAATCTACTTTGCATAAGCGTCTTGCTAAGTGGGTTGAGTTCATTGAGTCTTTTCCATACATTATTAAGCATAAGAAGGGAAAAGATAATATTGTTGCTGATGCTCTATCTAGGAAGAATATGCTATTAACTCACCTTGATGTTAAAATTCCTGGTTTAGAGATACTATGTGATTTGTATGCTACTGATCATGATTTTGTTGAACCATATCGCTTGTGTGCTATTGGTAAAGCATGGGAAAAATATCACATACATGATGGGTTCTTGTTTAGAGATAACAAACTATGTGTTCCAGAATCGTCTCTGCGTTTGCTCTTATTGCAGGAATCTCATGCTGGAGGTTTGATGGGTCACTTTGGGCGTGAGAAGATGCTACTCATGCTAGCTGACCACTTTTATTGGCCAAAGATGAGGCGGGATGTGGACAGATATGTGAAGAGGTGCATTACTTGCAACAAGTCCAAGTCCAAACTGAAGCCTCACTCCTTTACCGGCACCTACTACACCTAGGGAAGACATTAGTATGGATTTTGTCTTGGGTTTGCCACGTACTAAGAGAGGCCATGATTCTATATTTGTGGTAGTGGATAGATTCTCTAAGATGTCACACTTTATTGACTGCCACAAGAGCGACGATGCGTTGCATATTGCTAACCTATTTTTCAGGGAGATTGTACATCTACATGGAGTCCCGAAGACTATTGTTTCTGATCGTGACGTAAAGTTTTTGAGCTACTTGGAAGACGCTTTAGAAAGCTAGGGACGAAGCTACTTTTCAGTACTACTTGTCATCCCCAAACTGATGGTCAAACTGAAGTGGTGAATAGAACATTTTCACAACTGTTGAGATACATGATCAAGAAGAACCTGAAGGAGTGGGAAGATTGTTTGCCGCATGTGAGTTTGCTTACAACAGGGCGGTACATTCTACCATAGAGCTGTGTCCCTTTGAGGTGGTGTATGGTTTCAAACCCATTACTCCGCTTGATTTGTTGCCTCTACCCATACATGAGAGAGTCAATATGGAGGCATCAAAGAGGGCAGATTTTGTGTGAAAGATTCATGTGAAGACTAAAGAGTTGATAGAGAAGAAAGGCAAGAGCAATGCTGCAAGGATGAACAAGAAGCGCAAGGAGATGTTGTTCAAGCCTGGTGATATGGTCTGGGTACATTTTCGCAAGGATAGGTTTCCGAAGCTACGGAAGTCCAAGTTGCTTCCTCGTGGTGCTGGTCCTTACAAAGTGCTTGCCAAGATCAATGATAATGCATACTCTATAGATCTTCCAATTGATGAGTTTGGTGTCAGTAATTCTTTCAATGTTGCTGATTTGACACCATATGACAGAGAAGACCTTGGAGCGTCGAGATCGACGCCTTATGAAGGGGGGAGATGATAAGGACATCCCTACTACTACTACCTCCGTCATTGCAAGATGAAGATGATGCTGCTGTGAAGCTCAAGTCCAATGAAGTCAGGATTGGACCAATGACACGAGCTCGTGCGAAGCTACTTAAGCAACAAGTGAACTTGTTCCTATGTGATACTTTGATCGATGAGAACTTTATACTGCCTAAGTCATATTACTTATGTATGATCAGGTATGAAGAGGAAACAAGCATCGCACGAGGAGGAGAGGAGCAGCTGGACCAGAAGCTGGACGTGAAGCTGGACATGGAGCTGGACATGAAGACATCCCATGGACGCGTGAGGGAGGAGCGGGATGCATGCGCGAGAGGAGGAGATGCAGTTCAGGCCAGCGCCAGGCCCGATCGACCGGCGTGCCGCTGCCCACCGGTCCCAGCCCGGTTCGGCCTTCCACGTGGATTCGTCCGGTGCGGACGCTATGCTTGTGCTAGCGGGCAACATCCGGTAAGCCGGGCAGCCTGGTCACCACCCGGCAGCAGGCCCGGTTTCAATCGGCCTGACCCGGTCCCAAGTCCGGTCGACCGGCCCCCAGATCGGCCGTGTCCGAGTGTGTCTCGACCAGATCCCGATCTGGGTCAGTTATTCTTGTAATTTTTTGACCTGAAGTCGTCCTGAACCCCTATATAAGTACCCAGGACGCCCCCAAATTAGGTTTAGACCACGTTTAAGATAAACCCTAGTTCATAGTTGATTGCTTTGCAACTCTATCGAATTCTGATACGTCCCAAACGTATCTATAATTTCTTATGTTCCATGCTACTTTTATGATGATACTCACATGTTTTATACACACTTTATGTCATTATTATGCATTTTCCGGCACTAACCTATTGACGAGATGCCGAAGAGCCGTTGTTGTTTTCTGCTGTTTTGGTTTCAGAAATCCTAGTAAGGAAATATTCTCGGAATTGGACGAAATCAACGCCCAGGGGCCTATTTTTCCACGAAGCTTCAGAAGTCCGAGAGGAAACGAAGTGGGGCCACGAGGTGGCCACACAACGGCGGCGCGGCCCAAGCCATGGCCGCGCGCTACTGTGGGCCCCTCGTGACGCCCCTGACCTACCCTTCCGCCTACATATAGTCTTCGTCGCGAATACCCCAGTACCGAGAGCCACGATACGGAAAACCTTCCGACGCAGCCGCCGCCAATCCCATCTCGGGGGATTCGGAGATCGCCTCCGGCACCCTGCCGGGGAATCATCTCCCGGAGGTCTCTTCATCGCCATGATCGCCTCCGGATCGATGTGTGAGTAGTTCACCCCTGGACTATGGGTCCATAGCAGTAGCTAGATGGTCGTCTTCTCCTCATTGTGCTATCATGTTAGATCTTGTGAGCTGCCTATCATGATCAAGATCATCTATTTGTAATGCTACATGTTGTGTTTGTTGGGATCCGATGAATATTGAATACTATGTCAAGTTGATTATCAATCTATCATATATGTTGTTTATGTTCTTGCATGCTCTCTGTTGCTAGTAGAGGCTCTGGCCAAGTTGATACTTGTGACTCCAAGAGGGAGTATTTATGCTCGATAGTGGGTTCATGCCTCCATTAAATCTGGGACAGTGACAGAAAGTTCTAAGGTTGTGGATGTCTTGTTGCCACTAGGGATAAAACATCGATGCTTTGTCTAAGGATATTTGTGTTGATTACATTACACACCATACTTAATGCAATTGTATGTTGTTTGCAACTTAATACTGGAAGGGTTCGGATGATAACCTGAAAGTGGACTTTTTAGGCATAGATGCATCCTGGATAGCGGTCTATGTACTTTGTCGTAATGCCTAATTAAATCTCATAGTACTCATCATGATATATGTATGTGCATTGTTATGCCTTCTTTATTTGTCAATTGCCCAACTGTAATTTGTTCACCCAACATCTGTTTATCTTATGGGAGAGACACCACTAGTGAACTGTGGACCCCGGTCCTATTCTTTACATCTGAAATACAATCTACTGCAATTGTTCTTTCTTGTTCTTCGCAAATCATCATCATCCACACTATACATCTAATCCTTTGTTTACAGCAAGTTGGTGAGATTGACAACCTCCTTGTTACGTTGGGGCAAAGTCTTGTGATTGTGTTGTGCGGGTTCCACGTTGGCGCGAATCCCGGTGTTCCGCCGCACTACACTCCGCCACCAACAACCTTCAACGTGCTTCTTGGCTCCTACTGGTTCGATAAACCTTGGTTTCTTCTGAGGGAAAACTTCTGCTGTACATCACACCTTCCTCTTGGGGTTCCCAACGGACGTGTGTCTCACGCGCATCAAGACTATTTTCGTTGCCGGGAGATCAAGACACGCTGCAAGGGGAGTCTCCACTTCCAATCTCTTTACTTTGTTTTTGTCTTGCTTTACTTTATTTTATTTACTACTTTGTTTGCTGCACTAAAATAAAAACACAAAAAAATTAGTTTCTAGTTTTACTTTATTTACTGTCTTGTTCTCCATATAAAAAACACAAAAAAATTAGTTACTTGCATTTACTTTATCTAGTTTGCTTTATTTAAAAATGAATACTCCTGAAAACACTAAGTTGTGTGACTTCACAAACACTAATAATAATGATTTCCTATGCACACCTATTGCTCCACACCTGCTACTACAGAGAATTCTTTGAAATTAAACCTGCTTTACTGAATCTTGTTATGAGAGAGCAATTTTCTGGTGTTAGTTCTGATGATGCTGCTGCCATCTTAATAATTTTGTTGAACTTTGTGAAATGCAAAAGTATAAGGATGTAGATGGTGATATTATAAAATTAAAATTGTTTCCTTTCTCTTTAAGAGGAAGAGCTAAAGATTGGTTGCTATCTTTGCCTAAGAATAGTATTGATTCATGGACTAAATGTAAAGATGCTTTTATTGGTAGATATTATCCTCCCGCTAAAATTATATCTTTGAAAAGTAGCATAATGAACTTCAAGCAATTAGATAATGAACATGTTGCTCAAGCATGGGAGAGAATGAAATCTTTGGTAAAGAATTGCCCAACCCATGGACTAACTACTTGGATGATCATCCAAACCTTCTATGCAGGATTGAATTTTTCTTCGCGGAACCTATTGGATTCAGCTGCTGGAGGAACCTTTATGTCCATTACTTTGGGGGCGGCGATAAAGCTTCTTGATAATATGATGATAAATTACTCTGAATGGCACACTGAAAGAGCTCCACATGGTAAGAAGGTAAATTCTGTTGAAGAAACCTCCTCCTTGAGTGATAAGATTGATGTGATTATGTCTATGCTTGTGAATGGTAGATCTAATGTTGATCCTAATAATGTTCCTTTAGCTTCATTGGTTGCCCAAGAAGAACATGTTGATGTAAACTTCATTAAAAATAATAATTTCAACAACAATGCTTATAGGAATAATTATGGTAACAACTATAGGCCATATCCTGCTAGTGGTAATGATTATGGTAATTCTTATGGTAGATATGAGGAAAAGATGCTAGAAATTGAAAGATCCACTAAGAGCTTTATGCAATCACAATATGAGCAAAATCAATTGTTTACTAAAACTATGAATGAACAATCTACCTTGTTGAAAAATATAGGAAATCAACTTGAAAATTTGAATATGGAGATTTCGGGTTTGCAAACTAAGATTTCAAATGCTGAAAACCGAATCTCATACATGTCTGCGTCACAATCCTCCTTAATTAATAAAATGGCTGCTAAACCTGAGGATATTGATAATAAAATTGTTACTACAGCAAATGCCATCCAAGTTAGAATTAATGAGAATATAAGATTGATGGCTGAATTGCATGCTAGGTGGGATAGAGAAGAAAATGAAAAACTTGCTAGAGAGAATAATGTAGCTAAAGTTTGGACTATTACCACCACAGTAATGATAATGATTCACATGTTGCTAAACCCCCTACTATCAATGGTAAAATAATTGGTGTCGGCAATGTTTCTACTCCTAGTGCAAAGTGTGCAAAATTACCTGAAACTGCTAAAGCTGCTAAAACGCTTGTGATAAAACTGCTGAATTTTTTTCCAACATTGGGGACAATGATCCCATTGCTGTAGGTCATAATGATTTAGACTTTGATGATTGTCACATCTCTGAAGTTATAAAGTTCTTACAAAAACTTGCTAAAAGTCCCAATGCTAGTGCTATAAATTTGGCCTTTACAAAACATATTACAAATGCTCTCATAAAAGCTAGAGAAGAGAAACTAAAACTTGAAACTTCTATTCCTAGGAAGTTAGAAGATGGTTGGGATCCCATCATTAAGATGAGGGTCAATGATTTTGATTGTAATGCTTTATGTGATCTTGGTGTAAGTATTTCCGTTATGCCTAAGAAGATCTATGATATGCTTAACTTGCCACCATTGAAAAATTGTTATTTGGATGTTAATCTTGCTGATAATGCTATAAAGAAACCTTTGGGGAGGATTGATAATGTTCGCATTATGGTTAACAATAACCTTGTCCCCGTTGATTTTGTTGTCTTGGATATTGAATGCAATGCATCTTGTCCCATTATATTGGGAAGACCTTTTCTTCGAACTGTTGGTGCTACCATTGATATGAAGGAAGGTAATATTAAATATCAATTTCCTCTCAAGAAAGGTATGGAACACTTCCCTAGAAAGAAAATGAAGTTACCTTATGATTATATTATTAGAACAAATTATGATGTCGATGCTTCATCTCTTGATAATACTTGATTCACACTTTCTGCGCCTAGCTGAAAGGCGTTAAAGAAAAGCGCTTATGGGAGACAACCCATGTTTTTACTACAGTACTTTGTTTTATATTTGAGTCTTGGAAGTTGTTACTACTGTAGCAACCTCTCCTTATCTTTATTTTATTGCATTGTTGTGCCAAGTAAAGTCTTTGATAGTAAAGTCAATACTAGATTTGGATTACTGCGCAGAAACAGATTTCTTGCTGTCACGAATTTGGGTATGGTTCTCTGTAGGTAACACAGAAAAATCTGCCAATTTATGTGCGTGATCCTCAGATATGTACGCAACTTTCATTCAATTTGGGCATTTTCATCTGAGCAAGTCTGGTGCCTCTAAAAAATTCGTCTTTACGGACTGTTCTGTTTTGACAGATTCTGCCTTTTATTTTGCATTGCCTGTTTTGCTATGTTTGATGGATTTCTTTGTTCCATTAACTTTCAGTAGCTTTGTGCAATGTCCAGAAGTGTTAAGAATGATTATGTCACCTCTGAATATATGAATTATGCACTGACCCTCTAATGAGTTTGTTTTGAGTTTGGTGTGGAGGAAGTTTTCAAGGTCAAGAGAGGAGGATGATACAATATGATCAAGAAGAGTGAAGAGTTTAAGCTTGGGGATGCCCCCGTGGTTCATCCCTGCATATTTTAAGAAGACCCAAGCGTCTAAGCTTGGGGATGCCAAGGCATCCCTTCTTCATCGACAACTTATCAGGTTCCTCTAGTGAAACTATATTTTTATTCCGTCACATCTTATGTGCTTTACTTGGAGCGTCTGTTTGTTTTTATTTTTGTTTTGTTTGAATAAGATCGGATCCTAGCATTCTTTGTTTGGGAGAGAGACACGCTCCGCTATTTCGTATGAACACATGTGTTCTTAGCTTTATCTTTAATGTTCATTGCGAAAGTTGGACTATTTCATTCATTGTTATATGGTTGGAAACGGAAAATGCCGCATGTGGTAAATGGTATAATGTCTTGAATAATGTGATACTTGGCAATTGTTGTGCTCATATAGATCATGTTTAAGCTCTTGCATCATGTACCTTGTACCTATTAATGAATAACTACATAGAGCTTGTTAAAATTTGGTTTGCATGATTGATCTCTAGAGTCTAGATATTTTCTGGTTAAGGTGTTTGAACAACAAGGAGACAATGTAAAGTCTTATAATAGTTACAATATGTTCATATGTGAGCTTTGCTGCACCTTTTATACTTGAGTTTGCTTCAAACAACCTTGCTAGCCTAGCCTTGTATTGAGAGGAATTTTTCTCGTGCATCCAAATCCTTGAGCCAAATACTATGCCATTTGTGTCCACCATACCTACCTACCACATGGTATTTCCCCGCCATTCCAAAGTACATTACTTGAGTGCTACCTTTAAACTTCTATTCTTTGCCTTTACAATATATAGCTCATGGGACAAATAGCCTTAAAAACTATTGTGGTGAAGAATATGTACTTATGTATCTTATTTCTTAATAAGTTGCTTGTTGAGCGGTAACCATGTTTCTGGGGACGCCATCAACTTACCTTTGTTGAATATCATGTGAGTTGCTATGCATGTTCGTCTTGTCTGAAGTAAGGGCGATTTTCATGATCAAATGGTTTGAGTATGCATATGTTAGAGAAGAACATTGGGCCGCTAACTAAAGCCATGAATCATGGTGGAAGTTTCAGTTTGGACACAAAACCTCAATCTCTTATGAGAATATTTTTGTTGTTGAATGCTTATGCATTAAAGAGGAGTCCATTATTTGTTGTCTATGTTGTCCCAGTATGGTGTTGATGTCTACGGGTGCTTCTATTCTTGTAGACAGTGTTGGGCCTCCAAGAGCAGAGGTTTGTAGAACAGCAGCAAGTTTCCCTTAAGTGGATCACCCAAGGTTTATCGAACTCAGGAGGAAGAGGTCAAAGATATCCCTCTCATGCAACCCTGCAACCACAAAGCAAGAAGTCTCTTGTGTCCCCAACAGACCTAATAGGTGCACTAGTTCGGCGAACAGATAGTGAAATACATGTGGTATGAATAAATGCGAGCAGTAGCAACGGCGCCAGAAAAGTGCTGGCATGCAGTTGATGGTAGTAATATTGCAGGAAGTAAAGATGCAGTAAAACAGTAAACAAGCAGCGATAGCAGTATTTAGGAACAAGGCCTAGGGATCATACTTTCACTAGTGGACACTCTCAACATTGATCACATAACAGAATAAATAGATAGATGCTAGACTCTACACCCTCTTGTTGGATGATGAACACCACTAACTGTGTAGGATTACACGAACCCTCAATGCCGGAGTTAACAAGCTCCACAATATTCAATGTTCATATTTAAATAACCTTAGAGTGCATGACAGATCAACATAACCAAACCAAGTACTAACATAGCATGCACACTGTCACCTTCACACTACGAAAGGAGGAATAGATCACATCAATACTATCATAGCAATAGTTAACTTCATAATCTACAAGAGATCACAATCATAGCCTACGCCAAGTACTACACGATGCACACACTGTCACCATTACACCGTGCAGGAGGAATAAACTACTTTAATAATATCACTAGAGTAGCACACAGATAAATTGTGATACAAAACACATTGCAATCATAAAGAGATATAAATAAGCACTTCACTATGCCATTCATAACAGTGAATAAGTATTCTGTGAAATATAGCCTAAGAGACCCACACGGTGCACACACTGTCACCTTTACACACGTGGGACAAGGAGTCTCCGGAGATCACATAAGTAAAATCCACTTGACTAGCATAATGACATCTAGATTACAAGCATCATCATATGAAACTCAATCATGTAAGGCAGCTCATGAGATTATTGTATTGAAGCACATAGGAGAGAGATGAACCACATAGCTACCGGTACAGCCCGAGCCTCGATGGAGAACTACTCCCTCCTCATGGGAGCAAGCAGCGTTGATGAAGATGGCGGTGGTGTCGATGGAGAAGCCTTTCGGGGGCACTTCCGTCCGGCGGCGTGCGGAACGAGACTCTGTCCCCAGATCTTGGCCAGCGATGGCGGCGGCTGGAAGGTTTTCTCTGGTTTCGTCGAACGTGGTAGGGTTTTCGCGACGGAGACTTTAAGTAGGCGGAAGGGCAAGGTCGGTGGAGTCCTGGTGGGGCCACACACTAGGCCGGCGCGCCGAGGCTTGGGCGCGCCGCCCTACGTGTCCCCACCTCGTGGCCCCACTTCGTTTCCCCCGTACTTGGAAGCTTCGTGGAAAAATAGGACCCTGGCGTTGATTTCGTCCGATTCCGAGAATATTTCCTTACTAGGATTTCTGAAACCAAAAACAGCGAAAAAGGAACTGGCACTTCGGCATCTCGTCAATAGGTTAGTTCCAAAAACGCATAATAATGACATAAAGTATGCATAAAACATGTAGATATCATCAATAATGTGGCATGGAACATAAGAAATTATCGATACGTCGGAGACGTATCAGCCTCAAGCTTAGTTGCTCGTCCCGAGCAGGTAAACGATAACAAAGATAATTTCTGGAGTGACATGCCATCATAACCTTGATCATACTATTGTAAGCATATGTAATGAATGCAGCGATCAAAACAATGGTAATGACATGAGTAAACAAATGAAGCATAAAGCAAAGACTTTTCATGAATAGTACTTTCAAGACAAGCATCAATAAGTCTTGCATAAGAGTTAACTCATAAAGCAATAAATCAAAGTAAAGGTATTGAAGCAACACAAAGGAAGATTAAGTTTCAGCGGTTGCTTTCAACTTATAACATGTATATCTCATGGATAGTGTCAATGTAAAGTAATATAACAAGTGCAATATGCAAGTATGTAGGAATCAATGCACAGTTCACACAAGTGTTTGCTTCTTGAGGTGGAGAGAGATAGGTGAACTGAAACATAAAAGTAAAAGAAAGGTCCTTCAAAGAGGAAAGCATCGATTGCTATATTTGTGCTAGAGCTTTTATTTGAAAACATGAAACAATTTTGTCAACGGTAGTAATAAAGCATATGTATCATGTAAATTATATCTTACAAGTTGCAAGCCTCATGCATAGTATACTAGTAGTGCCCGCACCTTGTCCTAATTAGCTCGGATTAACACGGATTATCATTGCATAACATATGTTTCAACCAAGTGTCACAAAGGGGTACCTCTATGCCGCCTGTACAAGGGTCTAAGGAGAAAGTTCGCATTGGATTTCTCGCTTTTGATCATTCTTCAACTTAGACACCCATACCGGGACAACATAGACAACAGATAATGGACTCCTCTTTTAATGCTTAAGCATTCAACAACAGATAATATTCTCATAAGAGATTGAGGTTTTATGTCCAAACTGAAACTTCCACCATGATTCATGGCTTTAGTTAGCGGCCCAATGTTCTTCTCTAACATATGCATACTCAAACCATTTGATTGTGAAAACCCTTACTTCAGACAAGACGAACATGCATAGCAACTCACATGATATTCAACAAAGATAAAAAGTTGATGGCGTCCCCAGAAGCATGGTTATCGCACAACAATCAACTTAATAAGAGATAAAGTGCATAAGTACATATTCAATACCACAATAGTTTTTAAGGCTATTTTGTCCCATGAGCTATATATTGCAAAGGCGAATGATGGAAATTTAAAGGTAGCACTCAAGCAATTTACTTTGGAATGGCGGAGAAATACCATGTAGTAGGTAGGTATGGTGGACACAAATGGCATAGTGGTTGGCTCAAGGATTTTGGATGCATGAGAAGTATTCCCTCTCGATACAAGGTTTAGGCTAGCAAGGTTATTTGAAACAAACACAAGGATGAACCGGTGCAGCAAAACTCACATAAAAGACATATTGTAAACATTATAAGACTCTACACCGTCTTCCTTGTTGTTCAAACTCTTTACTAGAAATTATCTAGACCTTAGAGAGACCAATTATGCAAACCAAATTTTAGCAAGCTCTATGTATTTCTTCATTAATAGGTGCAAAGTATATGATGCAAGAGCTTAAACATGAGCACAACAATTGCCAAGTATCACATTATCCAAGACATTTTACCAATTACTACATGTAGCATTTTCCGTTTCCAACCATATAACAATGAACGAAGCAGTTTCAACCTTCGCCATGAACATTAAAAGCTAAGAACACATGTGTTCATATGAACCAGCGGAGCGTGTCTCTCTCCCACACAAGAATTTATTCAAACAAAAACACAAATAAAAACAAACAGACGCTCCAAGTAAAGCACATAAGATGTGACCGAATAAAAATATAGTTTCAAGAGAAGAACCTGATAAATTTGTCGATGAAGAAGGGGATGCCTTGGGCATCCCCAAGCTTAGATGCTTGAGTCTTCTTGAAATATGCAGGGATGAACCACGGGGCATCCCCAAGCTTAGACTTTTCACTCTTCTTGATCATAGTATATCATCCTCCTCTCTTGACCCTTGAAAACTTCCTCCACACCAAACTCGAAACAACTCATTAGAGGGTTAGTGCACAATAAAAAATTACATGTTCAGAGGTGACATAATCATTCTTAACACTTCTGTACATTACACAAAGCTTCTGAAAGTTAATGGAACAAAGAAATCCATCAAACATAGCAAAAGAGGCAATGCGAAATAAAAGGCAGAATCTGTCAAAACAGAACAGTCCGTAAAGACGAATTTTAAAGTGGCGCCAGACTTGCTCAGATGAAAATGCCCAAATTGAATGAAAGTTGCGTACATATCTGAGGATCACGCATGTAAATTGGCAGATTTTTCTGAGTTATATACAGCGAATTCTGCCCAGATTCGTGACAGACAGAAATCTGTTTCTGCGCAGTAATCCAAATCTAGTATCAACCTTGCTATCAAAGACTTTACTTGGCAAAACAATGCAATAAAATAAGATAAGGAGAGGTTGATACAGTAGTAAACAACTTCCAAGACACAAATATAAAAAAAAAGTACTGTAGCAAAATAAACACATGGGTTATCTCCCAAGAAGTTCTTTCTTTATAGCCATTAAGATGGGCTCAGCAGTTTTAATGATGCACTCGCAAGAAATAGTAGTTGAAGCAAAACAGAGCATCAAGAGGCAAATTCAAAACAAATTTAAGTCTAATATGCTTCCTATGAAAAGGAATCTTGTACACAAATGAATTCATGAAGAACAAAGTAACAAGCATAGGAAGATAAAACAAGAGTAACTTCAAAAATTTCAGCAAAAAGAGAGGTGTTTTAGTAACATGAAAATTTCTACAACCATATTTTCCTCTCTCATAATAATTTTCAGAGGCATCATGAACAAACTCAACAATATAAGTATCACATAAAGCATTCTTATTCACATGCATAAAAGTATCATTACTCTCCACATAAGCATAATCAATTTTATTAGTTGTAGTGGGAGCAAATTCAACAAAGTAGCTATCATTATTATTATCATCATCAAATATAGGAGGCATATTGTAATCATAATCAAATTTATCCTCCATAACAGGCGGTACTAAAAGACCAATATCATTATAATCATCATAAATAGGAGGCAAAGTATCATCAAAGTAAATTTTCTCCTCAATGCTTGGGGACTAAAAATATCATGCTCATCAAAGCCAGCTTCCCCAAGCTTAGAATTTTCCATATCATTAGCAACAATGGTGTTCAAAGCGTTCATACTAATATGTTCCATAGGTTTTTTAATTTTCGCATCAAACCATCCATGTCTTAAATCAGGAAATAGAATAAGAAGCTCATTGTTGTCCATTATGCCTAACTAGTGTAAACAAGAAACAAAAAGATGCAATTGCAGGATCTAAAGGAAATAGCTTCGAGCGCACACACAACGGCAACAGAAAAGTACTTTACCTGGGACCGGAGTATGAGTGCCTTTACCTTCCTCCCCGGCAACGGCGCCAGAAAAGTGCTTCGTTGCCGGGATCCGGTGTGTGTGTGCCGTTTACCTTTCCTCCGGCAACGGCCCCGGAAAGGTTCTTGATGTCTACGGGTGCTTCTATTCTTGTAGACAGTGTTGGGCCTCCAAGAGCAGAGGTTTGTAGAACAGCAGCAAGTTTCCCTTAAGTGGATCACCCAAGGTTTATCGAACTCGGGGAGGAAGAGGTCAAAGATATCCCTCTCATGCAACCTGCAACCACAAAGCAAGAAGTCTCTTGTGTCCCCAACAGACCTAATAGGTGCACTAGTTCGGCGAAGAGATAGTGAAATACGGGTGGTATGAATAAATGCGAGCGTAGCA
This sequence comes from Lolium multiflorum, assembly GCA_030979885.1. NCBI lineage: Eukaryota > Viridiplantae > Streptophyta > Magnoliopsida > Poales > Poaceae > Lolium > Lolium multiflorum. Next base: position 341,340,193 of record CM061748.1, read on the forward strand.
ACGGCGCCGAAAAGTGCTTGCTGGCGTGCGGTTGATGGTAGTAATATTTCAGGAAGTAAAGATGCAGTAAAACGTAAACAAACAGCGATAGCGATATTTAGGAACAAGGCCTAGGGATCATACTTTCACTAGTGGACACTCTCAACATTGATCACATAACAGAATAAATAGATAGATGCTAGACTCTACACCCTCTTGTTGGATGATGAACACCACTAACTGTGTAGGATTACACGAACCCTCAATGCGGAGTTAACAAGCTCCACAATATTCAATGTTCATATTTAAATAACCTTAGAATGCATGACAGATCAACATAACCAAACCAAGTACTAACATAGCATGCACACTGTCACCTTCACACTACGAAAGGAGGAATAGATCACATCAATACTATCATAGCAATAGTTAACTTCATAATCTACAAGAGATCACAATCATAGCCTACGCCAAGTACTACACGATGCACACACTGTCACCATTACACCGTGCAGGAGGAATAAACTACTTTAATAACATCACTAGAGTAGCACACAGATAAATTGTGATACAAAACACATTGTAATCATAAAGAGATATAAATAAGCACTTCACTATGCCATTCATAACAGTGAATAAGTATTCTGTGAAATATAGCCTAAGAGACCCACACGGTGCACACACTGTCACCTTTACACACGTGGGACAAGGAGTCTCCGGAGATCACATAAGTAAAATCCACTTGACTAGCATAATGACATCTAGATTACAAGCATCATCATATGAATCTCAATCATGTAAGGCAGCTCATGAGATTATTGTATTGAAGCACATAGGAGAGAGATGAACCACATAGCTACCGGTACAGCCCCGAGCCTCGATGGAGAACTACTCCCTCCTCATGGGAGACAGCAGCGGCGTTGATGAAGATGGCGGTGGTGTCGATGGAGAAGCCTTCGGGGGCACTTCCCCGTCCCGGCGTGCCGGAACAGAGCCTGTCCCCCGGATCTTGGCTTCGCGATGGCGGCGGCTCTGGAAGGTTTTCTCTGGTTTCGTCGAACGTGGTAGGGTTTTCGCGACGGAGACTTTAAGTAGGCGGAAGGGCAAGGTCGGTGGAGTCCTGGTGGGGCCACACACTAGGCCGGCGCGGCGGGCTTGGACCGCGCCGCCCTATGTGTCCCCACCTCGTGGCCCCACTTCGTTCCCTTCGTCTTCTGGAAGCTTCGTGGAAAAATAGGACCCTGGCGTTGATTTCGTCCGATTCCGAGAATATTTCCTTACTAGGATTTCTGAAACCAAAAACAGCAGAAAACAGGAACTGGCACTTCGGCATCTCGTCAATAGGTTAGTTCCGAAAAACGCATAATAATGACATAAAGTATGCATAAAACATGTAGATATCATCAATAATGTGGCATGGAACATAAGAAATTATCGATACGTCGGAGACGTATCAGTGTCTAAGTTGAGAATGATCAAAAGCGAGAAATCCAATGCGAACCTTCTCCTTAGACCCTTGTACAGGCGGCATAGAGGTACCCCTTTGTGACACTTGGTTGAAACATATGCCATGCAATGATAATCCGTGTTAATCCAAGCTAATTAGGACAAGGTGCGAGCACTATTAGTATACTATGCATGAGGCTTGCAACTTATAGGATGTCTTATACATAACACATATGATTTATTACTACCGTTGACAAAATTGTTTCTTGTTTTCAAAATGAAAAGCTCTAGCACAAATATAGTAATCCATGCTTCCCTCTGCGAAGGGCCTATCATCTACTTTATTGTTGAGTCAGTTTACCTACTTCTTTCTATCTTAGAAGCAAACACTTGTATCAACTGTGTGCATTGATTCTTACATGTTTACCTATTGCACTTGTTATATTACTTTGTGTTGACAATTATCCATGAGATAAATATGTTGAAGTTGAAAGCAACCGCTGAAACTTATATCTTCCTTTGTGTTGCTTCAATGCCTTTACTTTGAATTTATTGCTTTATGAGTAACTCTTATGCAAGTCTTATTGATGCTTGTCTTGAAAGTATTATTCATGAAAAGTCTTTGCTATATGATTCATTTGTTTACTCATTATCTTCATCATTGCTTTGAATCGCTGCATTCATCTCATATGCTTTACAATAGTATGATCAAGATTATGATAGCATGTCACTTCAGAAATTATCTTTGTTATCGTTTACCTACTCGAGGGCGAGTAGGAACTAAGCTTGGGGATGCTTGATACGTCCCAAACGTATCTATAATTTCTTATGTTCCATGCTACTTTTATGATGATACTCACATGTTTTACACACACTTTATGTCATTATTATGCATTTTCCGGCACTAACCTATTGACGAGATGAGAGCCATTGCTGTTTTGCTGTTTTTGGTTTCAGAAATCCTAGTAAGGAAATATTCTCGGAATTGGACGAAATCAACGCCAGGGGCCTATTTTTCCACGAAGCTTCCAGTCCGAAGAGGAAACAAAGTGGGGCCACGACGTGGCCACACAACAGGCGGCGCGGCCCAAGCCCTGGCCGCGCCGGCCCCGTGTGTGGCCCGTCGCCCCGACCTACCCTTCCGCCTACATATAGTCTTCGTCGCGAAACCCCCAGGACCGAGAGCCACGATACGGAAAACCTTCCAGAGACGCAGCCGTCGCCAATCCCATCTCGGGGGATTCAGGAGATCGCCTCCGGCACCCTGCCGGAGAGGGGAATCATCTCCCGGAGGTCTCTTCATCGCCATGATCGCCTCCGGATCGATGTGTGAGTAGTTCACCCTGGACTATGGGTCCATAGCAGTAGCTAGATGGTCGTCTTCTCCTCATTGTGCTATCATGTTAGATCTTGTGAGCTGCCTATCATGATCAAGATCATCTATTTGTAATGCTACATGTTATGTTTGTTGGGATCCGATGAATATTGAATACTATGTCAAGTTGATTATCAATCTATCATATATGTTGTTTATGTTCTTGCATGCTCTCCGTTGCTAGTAGAGGCTCTGGCCAAGTTGATACTTGTGACTCCAAGAGGGAGTATTTATGCTCGATAGTGGGTTCATGCCTCCATTAAATCTGGGACAGTGACAGAAAGTTCTAAGGTTGTGGATGTGCTGTTGCCACTAGGGATAAAACATCGATGCTTTGTCTAAGGATATTTGTGTTGATTACATTACGCACCATACTTAATGCAATTGTCTGTTGCTTGCAACTTAATACGGAAGGGGTTCGGATGATAACCTGAAGTGGACTTTTTAGGCATAGATGCATCCTGGATAGCGGTCTATGTACTTTGTCGTAATGCCCGATTAAATCTCATAGTACTCATCATGATATATGTATGTGCATTGTTATGCCTTTTTTATTTGTCAATTGCCCAACTGTAATTTGTTCACCCAACATCTGTTTATCTTATGGGAGAGACACCACTAGTGAACTGTGGACCCGGTCCTATTCTTTACATCTGAAATACAATCTACTGCAATTGTTCTTTACTGTTCTTCGCAAACAATCATCATCATCCACACTATACATCTAATCCTTTGTTTACGCAAGCCGGTGAGATTGACAACCTCACTGTTACGTTGGGCAAAGTATTGTGATTGTGTTGTGTAGGTTCCACGTTGGCGCCGGAATCCCGGTGTTGCGCCGCACTACACTCCGCCACCAACAATCTTCAACGTGCTTCTTGGCTCCTACTGGTTCGATAAACCTTGGTTTCTTTCTGAGGGAAAACTTACTGCTGTGCACATCACACCTTCCTCTTGGGGTTCCCAACGGACGTGTGTCTCACGCGCATCAAATTCCTACACCATATTGCTTTGATTTGGTGTATACCCTGAAAGTTTTGTGTGATCTGCTGTTCCATTGGAAATTAGACGGTTGCAACTTACCGCTTCGTGGTCGGCGGCTACGTGCGCAAGTGTGTGGAGTTGCGAATATCTTGCAGGGTTGAGAGCTGTTGCATTGGCGACAGGGATCAATCGAGAGATCTCGTTGCGTCATACAAGTTATCATCCACTTCATCATCCGTGTATCTCCGCTGTGTTCATCCCGTGATCATCATCACCACCGTTGCTTACTGAGAAGATCGGGCCACCCCTTATCACCGCCGCCACCATCTTGTGATGTCACCGCCGGTGGGGCGCTCGTTCCGCCAGTGCGACCGCCACCTGCTCGACGAAATGGCGAGCAGCAGCGATGACCTTGGCGAGGTAGGCATCGAGCTGGGGACCTTGGCGAGGTAAATATTGTTACCGTTGAGCTTTTTTGTGCATTGCATTTTGTTGATTTTGCAGTTCTATTTGCGGTTGATTTTGGTGTGCTAATTGCGTTTCTGTTTTTCGTGGTTTAGGATGGAGTTGCGGTTTGCATTCTTGGTGAACATTAGAAGGGACCGGTACATTGTGGATGCAAAGATAAAGAAGAAATTCCAAGGAGGGTTTGATTATCCGTTGCCAATGGATTGTAATTGGAGTTTTAGACAATTTGGGAGGTAATTTGCCGTCCATATCCTTGGGGTTTGCATGATGAAGTGGAATTTAGATACTAAAATGGAGAAACTGAATGGATGAAAGTTAGTAATGATGCAGAGCTTGCTGCCATGTTTGCTAAGCATAAGGAGAAAGGACAATTTCATGTGAGACTGCCGTTATCACCAGAATTTAGCCAAATCAGAAGATGGGCCGTAATTGAGATGGGCTTGGAGGATGTTTACATGAAGTGTCTCTGAATCGGCCTTGTACGAGAGTTTGGGCTAGATTGCCCGTGTATCTGTATATTACGGTAGAATTAAGAGATAGAGTTTAGCTCGTACACGGTTAGGTTTATTCCCGAATTAGAAAGTCCACGGACTATAAATATGTACCTAGGGTTATTGAGAAAGGAGGACGACCACGTTCACAACAAACACAATCTAGGCGCATCGCCACCCCTTGTTTCGAGGGTTTCTTCCGGGTAAGCATCATGCTGCCTTGCGATCTAGGCAGTATATGTTTATTCGTTATCTGGTGTTGCTCGTACTGAAGCCTTGTTGATGGCGAGTAACACCCTTATCATAGATGTTTTGAGGCTTGCATCGATGTTTTTCTGAATATGTTTGGTTAGCTATGCTGCCCCTCGATATCTAGCTGCCTTTACACCTATCTTAGATGTAAGGGCAGCATCTTGCTTGTTCTTTATTTAGTAGATTCGATCTGTTATAGTTGCTCCTTGTTCTCCAAGGATTAGTTTGATATCCGCATGGTTAGGCCTTGCAAACGGGTTGAACGATCCGGTAGTGCGTGAGGCATGGTTTGCTAGTCCTAAAAGGGATTGTTCCGGGAATTGACTTTATGTTGGTTTTTAGGCCTCTTTTAGGATTAGTTTTCCATCATCTTTCGTATCTGCTAGGCTCAACTACGTGTAGGATGTTCCGGTTATGCGGTGAAAACCCTAAACTGTCGTAGATTGATTTAACTTGGTATTGATCAAGCAGGATCCCCATGTCATCGTAAATCCAACGTGAACCATGGGGCAATCGGCTCTTTGAGCCGATTCACAGGGCAACCTGAGAGCCGATCGGGCTCGTATTTAATGTTTACGTGTCTACCATGCAAGAAGCTAATCGAAGTAATCCAACACCTTCCTGACCAGGTATATGTCAGGTGGCACCCTTGCGACCGTCAGGACGTGTGCCGGAGCATTGCGGGCCGTTGCCCGAGGGACCAGGGCCCACCAGCAGTCCTGGGAGCCTCCCGGCTCTCCGTGTTGCTCGTCGCTGCTTGCCGGTGGGTTTTGGCAGGCAACAGCTACAAAATGACGTGGTTGTGCCGGCACTTGGATCTTCTCGGGCAGAATCAAGTCGCCGTAATGGCAGCTCTAGTCAGAACAGTTCAGTGGGGGACTTTCAGTTAGTGCACGGCGACGTGGTGGCTCGACAACTGAGGGCAAAACTGAGTACATTGAGACCTGTGAGGGCAATTCGATAATTAACCCTTATTAAAAATCGACACACTGTGATGCCAACAAATCTACAAGCTATCCTTGGGGAACCTCCATCTAGGTTTTACAACCTCTTTATTGTCGTAGCTATCCTTAGCTAATAAGTGTGCTACACCGTTACATGAACGACAGTAACGATGTAATCGTGTGATTATGGAAGTTCTGAAGCAGCGTCTTGATTTACTCGACTAGTGGCACATAGATCGATCGCTCCAGTTCCTTGTTGTGCAATTTTGTTACAACACCCATATTATTCGTCTCCGGAAGAAGCTTCCGAGTCGCCAACTCTATTGTTAGGTCAACCGCTTGAAGGCACACCAGTAGCTCCGGCCGCTCAGCGTCACAACTCGAAGGGAAAATGGAATGCTCATGCCACAAAGCCGATATGGTGATCGCGAAGGACCACACCGCCACCTCCGAATGATCCGTTGAGGGGTTGTGCACCGTCTTACCCTCGGTTTCTTGATGAAGTCGAAAACTCGAAAACCCCTTTTGGGTCCTACAAAAAAGGGTAGGCAGCGGCATGATACACTATGGAGTGTGGACACATTGCACACTAAATATCGAGAGTGGCCTATTGGCTCCCGAGTTACATGTAGCTCGTTTTTTGAGAAATTGGAAAAAAAAGACATTTCAAAGTTTCAAAAGAATTGGGACAAAAATTCTTGATGTAGATAATAATAAAGTCTACTAGTGTGCAAAAAATCATTCCGAAATTCGTTGTATTTTGATCTCAGCAAAAATAATAATTCTTGATTTCATCATTGGTGAATAGTAATGAAACAGTACACTATAATCTAAATTTTGTCATTTTATGAGATTTTGTTATTTTTATTGAGGGAAAAATATAAAGTATTTCAGTCTGAAAATTTTACATATTGATCCAACATTCTTTACTTCTATGTATTTTTTTAAAAAAAATTCTAGAACTATAAAATTAGAAAAATTGAAGTTTTTGATTAAAAAAAAAGAAACCGGGCTACATGTAGTCCGGGCTACAAAAGAGATTTTCCAAGAAATATCTACAATGTGCAGGGTGGTGGAAAGAAAAGTGTACAACGCAAATCTCCAACGTGGAGAAAGGGTGGATGTCAAGACGGGACAGGCAAGGTTGCAACTTTGTTTAAGCCATTGACCGGCAGGCGGCAGCGAGTTCTCTACACATCCCTTCCTCTCAGGCCAAAACGGACGTTTCGGAGTTCGCCCCGTTCCTAGACCGGCCGGAAGCGATGGACTCCGGCGCGCTCCTACCTCAAGGTGATCGGTCCACCGCCATCAAACCCGGTGGCCGGGGCGGATGGCCGGCCGCGCTCTTCCTCATCGGTACGCCTCCCAAACTCGGCTCTCAAACTACACGCACTTCCGTTGGCCTCAGCTAATTTGTTTCGCCGCCATGGCCATCTGCAGCGGTGGAGTTCGTGGAGCGCGTGGGGTTCTATGGCGTGAACGGAAACCTGATCATGTACCTCACCGGCCCGCTGGGTCTGTCCACCGCGGCGGCGGCTTCCAGCGTGAACGCATGGGCCGGCACCGTGTCGATGCTGCCGCTCCTCGGCGCGCTCGCCGCCGACTCCTGGATCGGCCGGTACCGTGCCGTCGTGGCCGCCGGCATCCTCTATCTCCTGGTTGGTAAAGCCGCTCTGGATTATTTACGTTTTGTTCTTTTCTCTTAGTAGTTCATTGATTCTGCGACGATCATTTGTCGTCGCATTCGATCGATTGTCCCTCCTCTCCGCGCGCGACTAAAATTTGCATACATTTGGCTACGGTAGGTCTACCATCGTATTCCTCCTGCTCATGATGTTGACAACAGATTCACTGCTACGTCGCCTTCAACACGAATATCGTGTTAATCATCTGTTGATGTCGTAGTTGACCTAATATCAGGCATATATGTTTCACTTTCACCTTCGGTCGTATACTATTACATACCGTACCAGCAGTTCATAACAGCAGTTAAAATGATGGACAGAGCTTTGGGATGCTGACGGTCTCATCCATGGCACCAACACCTCGCCCTCAAGAACCAACAGCATGCCAAGACGCATCCGCCGCCTGCTCGCCGCTGGCATCCCCTTCCCGCACAGCATTCTTCTTCGCGGCGATCTACTTGGTAGCACTGGCCCAGGGCTTCCACAAGCCGAACGCGCAGGCCCTCGGCGCCGACCAGTTCCCCACAAGCGCGCCGGACGGCCTCGCGTCCCGGAGCTCTTTCTTCAACTGGCTCCACTTCTCCATGTCCTGGGGCTACATCGTCGCCGTCGTCGCGTTGAGCTACGTGCAGGATAATGTCGGCTGGGCCGCCGGGTTCGGCGCGTCCTGGGCCATGATGCTCGTGTCCCTTTCTGTTTTCTTGCTCGGCACGCGAATGTACCGTGCGGAGCGGCCACGCGACCGCCGTGCTCTCGCTCGGCTCACAAAAACGTTCGCCGCCACCGCGCGCGCGTGCATAGACTGGATCCTATGTCGCAGGGGCACCATGGATAATGAACGGTAAACGTTCTTACGATCTGCTCAACATCCACCACAGTCAGTGAATTGACATTTTCTTCCAATGCCAGCAGTTTAACAACGCCAAAGGAGCAGGAAGGCAAGAGGGTTCTGCTCAAGCTGCTTCCGATATGGATGACAAGCGTCGTGTACGGGATGGTCATAGCGCAAGTCTCCACCCTCTTCACGAAGCAGGGCAGCACCATGGACCGGCGCATCGGGGGCCTCGTCGTGCCGCCCGCCGCGCTGCAGAGCTTCACCGGCCTCGCCATCATCGCCTCCGTCCCGCTGTACGACCGCGCCTTCGTGCCCCTCGCGAGGCGCGTCACCAAACACCCTTCTGGGATCACGATGCTCCAGCGCATCGGCGCCGGCATGGCCGTAGCATCCGTCGCCATGGCCGTCGCGGCGCTCGTGGAAGCCGCGCGGCTCAGCGCGGCCAGGGACGCCGGCCTGGTCGACCGTCCGCAGGTGGCCGTGCCGATGAGCCTGTGGTGGATGGTGCCGCAGTACGTCCTGATCGGTCTCGCCGACGTGTTCACCATCATTGGCCTCGAGGAGTTCTTCTACAGCCAAGTGCCCGAAGCGCTCCGGAGTGTCGGCCTCGCGCTCTGTCTGAGCGCCATGGGCGTGGGGAGCTACGCCAGCGGCATGCTCGTCTCCGCCATCGATTGGGTGACGAGGAGCTCGGGGGATAGCTGGTTTTTGGACAATCTGAACCGTGCGCACCTCGACTACTTCTACTGGGTTCTGGCCGGCGTTGCTGTTGTGGAGGTGCTAGTTTTCTTGTATCTCGCCAAGGGATACGCCTACACTAACAGATGCGAATTCGTAGACACGATCGATGGCACGAGTACATGATAGAAATGCTAGTGTAAACACTCCCACCCGCTCAATTACCCTCCCTCCTACGATGCAATAGTTTTCATTTCGATATGGAATGGGAACGTTACAGCTCCCACCCGCTCATTCCATCACGAAAACAGCCCAACCAACTGACTTACCCGTTGTCCCATTCTGGATATGTGGTCAACGATATCTGATAATTATTGTTTAATCCTAATGGTGTTGTTTGTATAGTGGAACCTCCACCAACAGAGTTTCACTCTCAACAGTTTCACTGCCCATTCAATAGATTACTCCACCGTTGGGACCGTAACCCTCATTTTGTATTTGGCAATAGTATTTTTTTAATGCAAGTGATATTGTACATGTTTTTAAAAAGGGATTTTATAAAAACAAAGTGAAAAATAACTAATGACATGCAAGATTGAACTTGTCTCGTGACTGCAAGAATATGCAATTAGCGTGCTTTATGTCGGCATCGATCCAGATGGAAGAGAAACAATGGTCCATTATGGACTAATGTTTAAAATATTGTCAATATGTTGTTATGCATAGTATATGACATGCAAACGTTCTAACCTGCGAAGCGGCTTTCACTTGGGTCTGGGTTGGTGATTTCCTATAGATTGGATTTAGGATCAAGTTTACTTCACTCAACAAGTAGTGCTCAAGAAATTGGGATTCTCACTCAAAATGCAATAACACATTAATAAAAGAAGGCATGTCATGATTACTCGTAATTAGTAATAACTACCACTTATGAAAGTAAATTCCTTTTTAAAATAGGAAAAATGGGTCTTAGTGATTTTTTATATATGTCAAAAATAATAAATTTTGAAGAACATTTCTTAGGGTTTGATTTTATTTTCAGTTTATGACAAGTAATTAGGTTTTCTTAATTTTTGATATTATATCACACTTATAATGGCTTTAGGGTTAGGTGGCACATTACTTCTATTTATTTTTATAACCATTCTAATAATTCCTAAGCGTTATGGATTATGGAATCTGCTTCTTAGAGTGTGGTGTTTACTTCTATATGTAGTGATTTGAGTTAGATATGAAATTATAACTCCATTTCATGTTTTTTCTTAATTCATCAAAATTTTATGGTTATTTGACTATACTTTTATATGGGAATTTCATCCAAACTTCTCTTAGCACTTGATTGTAATTCAAACAAGTAATTGAAAGTTTTAAAATGGATCTTCATAAATACTTTATTTTGGGGTTACCATTTCCTTTATTTATTTTGTGTATTTATTTTATTTTGGAAATGTTACGTAGAGTGTGTTCTATTTTAACTAGTGTTTATACGACACAAAGGATAGGATTTTTTTTTTGGAATCCCTTCCTGAAGACAAGATCGCAATTTATCCATATTTGAAATTTTACTTTTTCATATTTATTTTCTTGAATTTTGAGGTACAAGAAAGCATACGAATAGGTTTTATTAAATTCAAAGTTTTTTTTCAAAATAAATGGGCTGATACTTTGATGTAGATAGCTAGATATTTTTTTTTTTGAGAATTTTAATATAGTATTTGTATTTTTCTGATTTTTTATGAATTATTTATGAACTTCCCAAGTTTGAATGATTTTCCGGAATTTCGATTTCAAATGAATTATTGTTTTGTTACCGTGGCTAACCTAGCCGTAATCAATGACATGTGGGTTAATGGAATGGTGAACTTCTAATTGGGCACGAGGTGAGGGGTTAATTCCTTTATTTACCGTATGGAAACTAGCTAGAGACATTGACCAATCGGGTCGTTGACCTAGCCAGGTGTCACGAAGACAAGGACTGATAGTGGGGTCCATTGGTCACGTCACCTCGCCCAAATTTCATCTATGGTGCGATGAAGAGCAAGATCACCGTTGATTCATAGCTTTCCAATGGTCTAAATGGTGACCGAAGCCCGCAACAACGATATGATCTGCAGCGACGCCATTCCAGCGAACAGACAACCTATGCTAAAAGCTACACCAGGACGGCCTAAAGCTATTTAGAGGTTCAATAGGTTACCCTGAAATTTCTAGGGAGGTCGATGGTGGCGGAGATGGCTGGAGATGAGACAATGTACCAGATCCTCGCCGCAGTACGTCGAGAAGAGAACTAGATTCCCATCGATTGAGATCTCCCTAAAGAAAAGTGAGAGAGTGAGAGGTGTGAGGACTTCGTTGTGATGCTCCAGGCCTATTTATAGGTCTATGGATAGTCGGTATCAAATACGGCGAAGATAATCCGACGAGTTAGGTTTAAGGTTTCTACGGCCAGGATGATTTTTGAAACGACGGTGGACATGGAAAACGTTCACCGGGGTTTTAAGCAGTGTCGTGCATCCGACGGTTCATTTAAATATCCACGGTGAGGTTAGTAACTTGATAACAACCGCCAGCATGTATTGATCATCGACGACAGGAAGTAGACGATTGCGAAATAGGCGGTGAGGGTGATGAAAGGTAAGTCTGGCTTGTCTGGGACATAATCGAACAATTATGTGGGCTGGGTTGTAATCTAGACTAAATTGGCTGCTTTGCGGGTGATTAGTTGGGCTGCTAGGTGCGTTGGGGCTGCTGAGTTACGGTCCGGGTACTAGTCCCTCTACTTTTTTCCATTTTCTTATTTCTGTTTTCAAGTTTGGTTTTGAATTTTTGAACTATGGTTTTAATTTTGAAGTTGTTTGAGAAAAGTTGGAGTAATTTGAATTATCTTAAAGGTGACTAGGGGTACTTTTCATCCCTCAAAATAATTTGGAAATGTATTTTGACTTATTTCTTTCTCACATAACAATATGAGATATTCAAATGATTTTCAAATCCTTGAATTAATTTGGTTTCAATAATATTTGTTTTGAACTTCACACATTTATATGGATTGGAATATCTAGCTCCGATGTTCTTCAAAGGTTTTTTATTCCGTTGTTTCGGAAAAAAATTAGGGAATACTTTAATAGTAGGAAAGAATTGAATATAATGAAATATAGTTGAAACCTTCAATATGAATTCAGTTCAAAATATTCATTTTCAACTCTTAAAAATTTCCAAAGCTATCTCCATGTATTATTCTTTCTTTTCTTTTATTTGTGTAATTTAGAAAGGATTTCTATAATTACTTCTCCGTTAAAATATAGAATTGTCAACTAGGGTTTTCCAATTTTACAGAAATCTCAAATGGAAGTCCTTTTGTTGGGAAGTATTTGATAATATCTTTAGTCACTCATAATTGAGTTAACACATTTATAAAGAATCACAAGGATTGATCAATTCTATTTGTAAAATAATTGGATTTTTTCCTTATGAGTCCATAAGATAAATTTGTGGTTTGGTCATGGATGAAAATAAGTGACCTTTATTATTTCTGTTGGAGATATGCCCAAGAGGCAATAATAAAATGGTTATTATTATATCTTTGTGTCTATGATAATAGTTTGCATCTCATGCTATAATTGTATTAACCGAAAATATTAATACATGTGTGTTATGTAAACATAAAAGAGTCCCTAGTAAGCCTCTTGTTAAACTAGCTTGTTGATTAATAAGATGACCATAGTTTCATGATCATGAACATTGGATGCTATTAATAACAAGGTCATATCATTAGGTGAATGATATGATGGACATACACCCATAGTAAGCATAGCATATGATCAAGTCATTTAGTTCTTTATGCTTCAAGCTTTAATATGCATAGTAACTTAATCCTTCGACCATGAGATCATGTTAATCACCTACACCGGATGGATGCTTTGATGACACCAAACACTAATGCGTAAATAGATTGTTATAAAGGTGGCATTAAGTGTTCGAAAAGTATATGGTTGAGGCACCTGTATAAATAGTGGGATTTGTCCATCCTAATGACGGATAGATATACTCTGGGCCCTCTCGGTGGAATGATATCCAATTAGCTTGCAAGCATGTTACTGATTCACAAGGGATATCATATCACGGTACGAGTAAATAGTACTTATTAGGTAACGAGGTTGAACTTGGTATGGAGATACCGACGATCAAACTTAGGATAAGTAAAATATCGCGAGACAAAGGGAATTGTTATTTTATCTGAATGGTTCTTTCAATCACGAAGTCATCGTTGAATATGTGCGAGCTATTATGGATCTCCATGTCCCTCTATTAGTTATTGATCAGAGAGGAGTCTCGATCATGTCCGCATAGTTCTCGAACCGTAGGGTGACACACTTAAGGTTTGATGTCGTTATAAGTAGATATGGAATATGGAATGGAGTTTGAATGTTGTTCGGAGTCTCATATGGGATCCATGACATCACGAGGAGTTCCGGAATGGTCCGGAGAATAAGATTCATATATAGGAAGTCACTTTCCAAGTTTGAAAATGATCCGATGCATTTATGGAAGGCGCTAGAATGTTCTAGAACCTTCCGAAAGAAATCACCATGTAAGGTGAAGTCCCGGGTGGACTCCACCAACCCTAGTCGGCCGACCAAAGGGGAAGGTGGAGTCCATGGTGGACTCCGCCACCTTGGCCGGCCATAGGGGAAGGAAAGGGAGCAATCCCACTTCCCCTAGGTTTCACCCATATGGAAGGTTTTGAGTTGGACTCTTATTCGGATTTTGGGCAAACCCTAGGGGTTCCACCTATATAAAGAGGGGGAGAGGGAGGGGGCCGGCCACCACACTAGCCGCACCACCCAAGGGCACCAAGGTCGGCACCCCAAGTGCCCCCTCTCCCCAAACCCTAGCCACTCCCCTCCTCCCTATTCTCCCGCGGTGCTTAGGCGAAGCGCTGCCGGAGATCTCCACCACCAACGCCACCACGCCATCGTGCTGGCAGGATTCCGAGGAGGATCTACTACATCAGCTGCCCGCTAGAATGGGGAGAAGGACGTCGTCATCAACACCGAACATGTGACGAGTGCGGAGGTGCTGCCCGATTGTGGCACCGTCAAGATCTTCTACGCGCTTTGAGCCGAAGTATACATCAACCACGAGATCTAATCTTGTTAACGCTTAGCGATCTTCAAGGGTATGATGATCTTCACCTCGTTACTACCATCTACTAGATTAGATCTTGGCTTGTTATTCGTTCTTGCGGTAGGATTTTTTTTGTTTTCTATGCTACGAAGAAACTCCAAGACTTGGGAATAACGATTCCTAACGCCTTGGGGATTCATCGTGTTCTTCAATCACTGCCACCTAGTTACAAGAACTTCGTGATGAACTACAACATGCAGTGCATGGACAAGACGTTACCTGAACTCTTCTCAATGCTGAAAACTGCTGAAGTGGAGATAAAGAAAGAGCACCAAGTGTTGATGGTCAATAAGACCACCAAGTTCAAGAAGCAGGGCAAGCCTAAGGAAAAGGGTAAATTCAAGAAGGGCGGCAAGAAAGCTGACGCGCCTCCTAAGAAACCCAAGGCTGGCCCCAAATCTGATACTGTGTGCTATTACTGCAAAGAAGAGGGACACTGAAAGCGGAACTGCTCAAAGTACCTGGCAGATATGAAGAGCGGCAACATCAAAAAGAAAGGCATATCTGATATACATGTTATCGATGTCTATCTTACTAGTAATCGTAGTAGTGCCTGGGTATTTGATACTGGTTCGGTTGCTCATATTTGTAACTCAAAACATGAGCTACAGAATAAACGAAGACTAGCGAGGGATGAGGTGACGATGCGCGTTGGAAATGGATCCAAGGTCGATGTGATCGCCATCGGCATGCTCCCTCTACATCTACCATCGGGAATAATTTTAAATATGAATAATTTTAATTTGGTGTCTGCGTTGAGCATGAACATTATATCTGGATCTTGTTTATTGCAAATTGGTTATTCATTCAAGTCTAAGAATAATGTTTGTTCGATTTATATGAATAATATCTTTTATGGTCATGCACTTGAGATGAATGGTTTATTCTTGTTAAATCTCGATTGATGCTAAACGAAAGAAATTAAATGATAATTCTACATATATGTGGCACTGTCGTCTTGGTCATATTGAAGTGAAACGCATGAAGAAACTCCATTCAGATGGATTACTTGAATCACTTGATTTTGAATCACTTGATAGATGCGAGGCATGTCTGATGGAATAATTGACTAAGAATCCATTCTCTGGTATTATGAAGCGAGCTACAGACTTGTTGGAAATCATACATACTGATGAATGTGGACCAATGAGTGTAGCATCGCGTGGTGGTTATCGTTATGTTCTTACTTTCACAGATGATTTGAGTAGATATGGGTATATCTACTTAATGAAACATAAATCCGAAACTTTTGAGAAGTTTAAGGAATTTCAAAGTGAAGTAGAAAATCAACATAACAAGAAGATTAAATTTCTACGTTCTGATCGTGGAGGTGAATATTTGAGTTATGAGTTTGGCATGCATTTAAAGAAATGCGGAATACTTTCACAGTTGACACCACCGGGAACATCACAGCGTAATGGTGTGTCCGAACGTCGTAATCGAACTTTATTGGATATGGTTCGATCTATGATGTCTCTTACAGATTTACCATTATATTTTTGGGGTTATGGATTAGAGACAGCAGCATTCACTTTAAATAGGGCACCATCTAAATCCGTTGAAACGACACAATATGAATTGTGGTTTGGAAACAAACCTAAGTCGTCGTTCCTTAAAGTTTGGGTCTGCGACGCTTATGTAAAGAAGTTACAACCTGACAAGCTCTAACCCAAAGCGGATAAATGCGTCTTCATAGGATACCCTAAAGAAACAATTGGGTATACTTTCTATCACATATCCGAAGGTAAAATCTTTGTTGCCAAGAACGGATCCTTTCTTGAGAAGGAGTTTCTCTCGAAAGAAGTGACTGGAAGAAAAGTAGAAATCGACGAGGTTACTGAACCTTCTCTTGAAAATCAGAGTAGCGCAACACCGGAAGATGTTCTTGTGCCGCCTACACCGATTAGTGAGGAAGCTAATGATAATTATCATGAAACTTCGAACGAAGTTATTACTGAACCTCGCAGGTCGATGATGGCTCATACCACTCCTGATTGGTATGACCCCTGTCTAAATGTCATGATTGTGGACAACAATGATGAAGACCCTGCAACGTATGAGGAAGTAATAATGAGCCTAGATTCCAACAAATGGCAAGAGGCCATGAAATACGAAATGGGATCCATGTATGATAACCAAGTATGGACTTTGGTAGACTTACCTGATAGCCACAAGGCTATCGAGAATAAATGGATCTTCAAAAGAAAAACAGATGTTGATGGTAATATTACTGTCTATAAAGCTCGACTTGTCGCAAAGGGGTTCCGACAAATTCAAGGAGTTGACTATGATGAGACTTTCTCACCTGTAGCGAAGCTAAAGTCTGTGAGGATATTGTTAGCAATACCTGCATTTTTCGATTATGAAATTTGGCAGATGGATGTCAAAACGACGTTCCTTAATGGTGACATTGAGGAAGAGTTGTATATGGTACAACCCAAAGGTTTTGTCGATCATAAAAATGCTGACAAGGTATGCAAACTTCAGCGTTCAATTTATGGACTGAAGCAAGCATCCCGGAGTTGGAACCGACACTTTGATAAGGTGATCAAAGACTTTGGATTTATACAAACCCATGGAGAGGCTTGTATTTACAAGAAAGTGAGTGGGAGCTCTATAGCATTCCTGATATTATATGTAGATGGCATATTATTGATTGGAAATGATGTAGAACTTCTGAGTAGCGTAAAAGGTTATTTGAATAAGTGTTTTTCAATGAAGGACCTTGGAGAAGCAACATACATTTTAGGCATCAAGATTTATAGAGATAGATCAAGACGCCTAATAGGGCTTTCACAGAGTACATACCTGGACAAGATTTTAAAGAAGTTTAGAATGGATGAGAGCAAGAAAGGGTTCTTGCCCATGTTACCAGGTAAGACCTTGAGTAAAACTCAAAGTCCAGCTACGGCAGAAGAGAGAGAAAGGATGAACAAAATCCCCTATGCCTCGGCCATAGGCTCTATCATGTATGCCATGTTGTGTACAAGACCGGATATCGCACATGCTGTTAGTTTGACCAGCAGATATCAAAGTGATCCAGGAATGGAACACTGGACAACGGTCAAGAATATCCCGAAGTACTTGAAAAGGACTAAGGAAATGTTTCTTTGTTATGGAGGTGCCCAAGAGCTTGTTGTAACCAGTTACACCGATGCTAGTTGGAACACTGATCCGGATGACTCTAAGTCTCAATCCGGATACGTATTTATTTTGAATGGTGCAAGAGTAAGCTGGAGGAGTGCTAAGCAAAGCGTTGTGGCAAAATCTTCAACTGAATTGGAATACATAGCTGCTTCGGAGGCTTCATCAGAGGCGATATGTATGAAGTGTTTCATTACTGAGCTTGGTGTGGTTCCTAGTGCGTTGGACCCGATGACCATCTATTGTGACAACATGGGTGCCATAGCCAATGCACAGGAGCCAAGGTCACACAAGAAGCTGAAGCATATAAAGCTACGTTTTCATTCTATTCGCGAGTATGTCGAAGACGGCGACTTAAAGATTTGCAAAGTACACACTGATTTGAATGTGGCAGATCCGTTGACTAAAGCTCTCCCTAGAGAAAAACAAGACCTACATCAGAACGCCATGGGTGTTAGGTACATTACAATGTAATCTAAATTATTGACTCTAGTGCAAGTGGGAGACTGTTGGAGATATGCCCAAGATGCAATAATAAAATGGTTACTATTATATCTTTGTGTTTATGATAATAGTTTGTATCTCATGCTATAATTGTATTAACCGGAAACATTAATACATGTGTGTTATGTAAACATAAAAGAGTCCCTAGTAAGCCTCCAGTTAAACTAGCTTGTTGATTAATAAGATGATCATAGTTTCATGATCATGAACATTGGATGTTATTAATAACAAGGTCATATCATTAGGTGAATGATGTGATGGACATACACCCATAGTAAGTGTAGCATATGATCAATTCATTTAGTTCTTTATGCTTCAAGCTTTAATATGCATAGTAACTGAATCCTTCGACGATGAGATCATGTTAATCACCTACACCGGATGGATGCTTTGATGACACCAAACACTACTGCGTAAATGGGTTGTTATAAAGGTGACATTAAGTGTTCGGAAAGTATAGGGTTGAGGCACTTGTATCAATAGTGGGATTTGTCCATCCTAATGACGGATAGATATACTCTGGGCCCTCTCGGTGGAATGATATCCAATTAGCTTGCAAGCATGTGACTGGTTCACAAGGGATATCATATCACGGTACGAGTAAAGAGTACTTATCAGGTAACGAGGTTGAACTTGTTGGAGATATGCCCAAGAGGCAATAATAAAGTGGTTATTATAATATATTTGTGTTTATGATAAATGTTTGCATACCATGCTATAATTGTATTAACCGAAACATTGATACATGTGTGTTATGTAAACAACAAGGAGTCCCTAGTAAGCCTCTTATATAACTAGCTTGTTGATTAATGGATGATCATGGTTTCGTGATCATGAACATTGGATGTTATTAATAACAAGGTTATGTCATTACTTGAATGATATAATGGACACACACTCAAATGAGCGTAGCATAAGATCAAGTCATTAAGTTCAAATTGCTATAAGCTTTCGATACATAGTTGTCTTAGTCCTTCGACCATGAGATCATGTAAATCACTTACACCGGAAGGGTAATTTGATTACATCAAATGCCATTGCGTAAATGGGTGGTTATAAAGATGGGATTAAGTATTTGGAAAGTGTGAGTTGAGGCATATGGATCAATAGTGGGATTTGTCCATCCTGATAACGGATAGATATACTCTGGGCCCTCTCGGTGGAATATCGTCTGATTAGCTTGCAAGCATATGATTGGATCATAAGAGATGACATACCACGGTACGAGTAAAGAGTACTTGTCGGTAACGAGGTTGAACAAGGTATGGAGATACCGATGATCGAACCTCGGACAAGTAAAATATCGCGACACAAAGGGAATTGGCATCGTATGTAAATGGTTCAATCGATCACTAAGTCATCGTTGAATATGTGGGAGCCATTATGGATCTCCAGATCCCGCTATTGGTTATTGCTCGGAGAGGAGTCTCGACCATGTGCATAGTTCACGAACCGTAGGGTGACGCGCTTAACGTTCGATGTCGCATAAGTAGATTTGAATATGGTATGGAGACGAAGTTTGTTCGGAGTCTCGGATGTGATCCAGGATGTCACGAGGAGGTCCGGAATAGTCCGGAGAATAAGATTCATATAAGGGAAGTTGATTTCTGGGTTTCGGAAAAGTTCGGGATTTTTCCGGTGGTTTGTGGAAGGTTCTAGAAGGTTCCAGAGGGGTCCACCATGGGGCCCACGACCTAGGAGGGCTAGCATGGGCCGAGGGGATGCTCCCTGGCCTAATGGGGGGGAACATGCCCCCCAAGGCCCGGCAAACCCCTAGGGGGGATCAACTTGGGGGAGGGGAAATCCCTCTCCCCCCTTGGCCGCCGCCCCCTAACCCTAGATGGGAAGGGGGGCCACCCCACCGACCTGGCCCCCTATATAAAGAGGGGAGGGGGTGGCCGGCCACCCATCCCACCATTAGCCCCTCCTCTGGCTGCCTCTCTCCTCCACCATACGCTGCTCCGGCTTAGGCGAAGCCCTGCAGTTTTCTTCCTCCACCTCCACCACCACGCCGTGCTGCTGGAATTTGGAGGAGATCTACCACACCTCCGCTGCCCGCTGGAACGGGGAGAGGAAGGATCTTCATCGACACCGTACGCGGCCGAGTACGGAAGTGCCGGATTGCAGCACCGGAACGATCGTCTACACCAACAACGAGATTAATCTCGTAAGCTTTGGAATCTTCGAGGGTTAGTCTCATCTCCATCTCGTTGCTTCGATCTTGTAGATTAGATCTTGGGTGTTCCATAGATTAGATCTTGGATTTATTCGTCTTTGCGGTAGGAAATTTTTTGTTTTCTATGCTACGAACCCCATCAGTGGTATCAGAGCCATGTCTATGCATAGATCTGTTGCACGAGTAGAACACAATGGTTTTGTGGGCGGTGATGCTTTTGTTGCTTTAGTTTGTGTACTTTGCTTCTTGCGGGATGGTGGGATGAAGCGGCCCGGGCTAACTTTACATGACCGCGTCTCATGAGACTTGCTCCACGCTTGACATGCAACTTGTATTGCATAAGTGGCTTTGCGGGTGTCTGTCTCTCCCACCATAGTGAAGATTGTAATTTGCACTTATATTGTCAACACTAGTATCACCGTTGTGGTTCATGTTCGTAGGTAGATTGGATCTTACTCGAAAACCCTAAACCACGTAAAATATGCAAACCAAATTAGAGGCGTCTAACTTGTTTTTGCAGGGTTTGGTGATGTGATATGGCCATGATGTGATGATGATTATATTTGATGTATGAGATGTTCATTATTGTATTATGGCAACCGGCAGGAGCCTAATGGTTGTCTTTAATTTTTGTTAAAGACCTGTGTGTCTATTCATCATGTAATAGCTTTATTTCAAGTAGTTGTTATAGTAGCTATAAGTGATGGACAACCATGAAGCGGCGCCATGACCTTGACGCCATGCTGGTGATGATGGAGATCATGTCCGTGCTTTGGAGATGGAGATCAAAAGCACAAGAAGAAAGGCCATATCATATCACACATTATGAATTGCATGTGATGTTAATCCTTTTTATGCATCTTATTTTGCTTAGATTGCGACGGTAGCATTATAAGATGATCCTCTCACTAAATATTAAGATAATAAAGTGTTCATCCTTAGTATGCACCGTTGCTAAGACTTGTCGTTTCGAAGCATCTCGTGATGATCGGGTGTGATAGACTCTACATGTGCATACAACGGGTGCAAGCCAGATTTGCACACGCGGATAAGGTTGCCTTGACGAGCCTAGCATGTACAGACATGGTCTCGGAACACGGGATACCGAAAGGTAGAGCATGAGTCATATGAATGATATGATGAACACTTTGAGTGTTCGCCTTTGAAGCTACATCTTTTCTCGTGAAGATCGGACTTGGTGTAGTGGATTTGGTTCGTGTAATCACTAAGACAATGCGAGGGATGTTGTTTTAAGTGGGAGTTCACCTAGTTAATTTAAGAATTAAAATTGAACTCAATTTATCATAAACTTAGTCTAAACTCTTTGCAAATATGTTGTAGATCATGGCGCCCCCTCCATCAATTTTAACCAGTTCCTAGAGAAAGAAAAGCTTAAGGGCAATGGTAGAAACTTCACTGACTGGTTCCGTCATGTGAGGATTTTCCTCACTGGTGGAAGCCTGCAATATGTGCTCGATGCACCGCTAGGTCCCCCACCACCTCCTGCAGTATCCGAGGACATAAAGAATGTTTATGAGACTCGGGCAATTCGGTACTCCGAAGTTCAGTGTGCCATCTTGTGCAGCCTAGAGGCAGAGCTCCAAAAGCGTTTTGAGCACCACGACCCGTGTGAGATGATGCGTGAGCTCAAGCTTATCTTTGAAACTCATGCGGCCGTGGAGAGCTATGAGGCCTTGATACGTCCAAAACGTATCTACTTTCCCGAACACTTTTGCTATTGTTTTGCCTCTAATTTGTGTATTTTGGA
Source organism: Lolium multiflorum (assembly GCA_030979885.1). Lineage (NCBI taxonomy): Eukaryota > Viridiplantae > Streptophyta > Magnoliopsida > Poales > Poaceae > Lolium > Lolium multiflorum. The sequence goes on from CM061748.1 coordinate 341,362,109, forward strand.
TACAACTAACACGGACTAACGCTGTTTTCAGCAGAATTGCCCTGGTGTCTCGTTTTTGTGCAGAAACTCAACTTTCAGGAAAATCCCCGGGATTAATTCCAATGGGCCTATTTTCATAGAAGAGGAACGAGACGAGAAGACTAGAAGGAGGGGCCACGAGGCGCCAACCCCATAAGGCGGTGCGGTGGGCCCCTGGGCCGCGCCGCCCTATGGTGGCGATGCCTCGGGCAGCCCCAGGTGCCCCTCCTCTAGACTACTTAAAGGTTTCGACCTAAAAACGCACGGGGGTTAGACGAAATCGCGGAAGACATCAGAACACCGCCATCGCGAAACTCCGTCTCGGGACCGGAAACTCCGTTCGGCACTCCGCGGGACGTGGAATTGGAGGAGATCATCGCCATCATCACCACCGACGCCTCTCCATCGACCAGCCATGCTTCCCCCATCCATGTGTGAGTAATTCCCCGCTGTAGGCTGAAGGGGATGGTAGGGATTGGATGAGATTGATCATGTAATAGTCATAAGATTGTTAGGGCATAGTATCTAGTATCCGTTGTTGGTACTTTTATGATATTGTTGCAACTTGTTATGCTTAATGCTTGTCACTAGGGCCCGAGTGCCATGATCTCAGATCTGAACATGTTATTGTTTCATGATGATATTCATTGTTTTATGATCATACCTGCAAGTTGTATGCACATATTGCTGTCCGAAACCCGAGGCCCCAAAGTGACAGAAATTGGGACAACCGGAGGGGAAGGCGGTGATATGAGGATCACATGTGTTCACGGAGTGTTAATGCTTTGCTCCAGTGCTCTATTAAAAGGAGTACCTTAATTTCCAGTAGATTCCCTAGAGGCCCGTCTGCCACCGGCTGGTAGGACAAAAGATGTTGTGCAAGTTTCTCATTGCGAGCACGTACGACTATATACGAAACACATGCCTATGGATTTAGTACTTGGATATGTTTTATTACTATCTGCAAATGCCCTACCTTGATTGTTACATGAGTTCTCTTATCCATGCAGCGCCCGTTCATCCATCCCCTGTGCCTACAGTATTTTAATCTGTTGTTTACTATAATCACTACTGCTGTCTTTATTACTCTCTTGCTTATTTCACTACTCTTGCTATAAAATTGTTGCTATTGATAAACTCTTGCGAGCAAGTCTGTTTCCAGTGCGGCTGAATGAACAACTCCGCTGTTAAGGCTTACAAATATTCTTTAGCCCCCTTGTGTTAAATCAATAAATTGGGTTTTACTTCCCTCGGAGACTGTAGCGATCTCCTATACTTGTGGGTCATCAAGACTATTTTCGGGCGCCGTTGCCGGGGAGCATAGCTTTATTTGCAAGTTCACTTGCATTGATATTGTTCGCTGCAAATTCTCCATCATGGGTAAACCTCGCGATACTAAAGTCGCCATATTACCATCCACTACAAGAAAAGGTACAACTCTGAGTACCTCTGCTGCTCTTGATTCACCATCTGTGATAAGTCAACTTGTTTCACCACCACAAGCTTCACGTGTTGGTACTTCTGCTGAACTGAAAATTCCTCTGATAATTTTGATGATGCTTCTACTGTGCTTGATGATAATGGTTCATTAGGTCCTTTTCTAGATGCTACAATTGCTAGGTCTAGACAAATTGAAAATACTGAAATTCCTAATGAAAATGTTACACCTGTTAATTCACCTGAGTCTGTTGAATACTCTAGTGATGATCTTGATGAAGATTATGTGGAACTTGATGATGATTTTATTAATAAATGCAATGCTACTACTGATGCAAGTAATATTAAAAAGCTTCTTGCACAACGTGCTGTTAGATATAAACTGTCTCCTGATCCTAAATTTGCCACATCTCCTATAAACATTAAGGATAAGGATTATGATTTATCTCTTGATTTATCTCATATATCTATTGTTGAGAAAACACCTTTTTGTGGTACTGAAAAAGAAAGTGTTGTAGAACACATGATTGAGCTGTCTACTCTGAGTAGCTTGTTTTCTGATGATACCAAGAAGCGTACTTATTTTGTTGCTAAATTTTTTCCTTTCTCATTAAAGGATGATGCTAAAACTTGGTATAATAGTTTACCTCCTGATTCTATTGATAGTCCAGGTTGTTTGCTTGATGTCTTCTTTCGAAAATATTTTCCTGCTAGTGCTCAACATATTGCTTTGCAGAAAATTTATAGTTTTGACCAGGAAGATGGAGAGAAATTGCTGAAGCTTGGGCAAGATTTTGCTCTCTTATATATCAGAGCTCGGCCTGGACATGATTTGGAAAAGCATGACCTACTTGATATATTTTATAGTGGACTAACCATTGAGTATAGGGCATACCTGGATAGTTGTGCTGGTTGTGTTTTCAGGAAAAGAACTCCAGACGAAGCTAAAGAATTATTGGCTAGAATAGGCCGGAATCATGATGATTGGACTACACCTGAACCAACTCCAATGCCAATATTGAAGAAGAGGGGTATGATTAAATTAAATGATGAAGATATGAGGGAAGCCAAGAAATCTCTTAAGGAGAAAGGTATTAAATCGAAGATGTGAAGAATTTACCTCCCATAGAAGATTTATGTAAGATAACTCCCCCTTCATCCATGATTGAGGTACATTCTCTTCAACGCTTTAGTAGGGAAGATATTCCGTATTCAAAACCTCCTGATCAATGTTTAGATGAGTTTGATAATTATATTGTTAAGCAAGATAATTTTAATATGAGAGTAGAGAATCATTTAATGGAAAATTCTCGAGCTATTAGTGAATTGCATGATATTGTGGAGAGAACCTCCAATGATGTTAAGATGCTTGTTAAACATTTTCATATGGTTCAAACTCAAATTGATCAACTCACTAAAGTGCAAAATGACTTGTTAAAAAATAGTTCTAAAGAAAAACATGCTTATGAAGTAACAACTAGAGGTGGTGTTTCTACTCAGGATCCTCTATATCCTGAAGGGCATCCCAAAAGAGTTGAACAAGATTCTCAACGAACTAAAATTAGTGCTCCTTCTAAGAAAAAGAAGAAACATAAAACTGTTGTAGAATCCTCTGAGCCTGTTAATGATCCTAATAGTATTTCTATTTCTGATGCTGAAACTGAAAGTGGTAATGAACATGATAAAGATAATGATAAGAATGATGCTTGATAAAGAAGAGGTTGAAGATGAACCTGAAAAGCATGCTAAAAATAAAAAGTATACTAAAGAAGATTTTATTGCTAAGAAACATGGTAATGAAAGAGAACCTTGGGTTCAAAAGCAAATGCCTTTTCCTGCTAAGAAACTAAAATCAAAGGAAGAAGAACACTATAATAAATTTTGTGATTGGATGAAACCTTTGTTCTTGCAAATCCTTTTGACTGATGCTATTAAATTGCCTCCTTATTCAAAGTATATGAAAGATATTGTCTCAAACAAGAGGAAAATTCCTAATGAGGAGATTTCCACTATGCTTGCTAATTACTCTTTCAATGGCAAGGTTCCAAAGAAGCTGGGCGACCAGGTATACCGACTATTCCTTGTTCCATCAAGAATAATTATGTTAGAACTGCTCTATGTGATTTGGGAGCAGGATTTAGTGTTATGCATTTTTTCCTTTACAAGAGACTTGATCTAAATAAGTTGATACCAACTGATATATCTTTGCAAATGGATGATAAATCTACTGCTGTTCCTGTTGGTGTATGTGAGGATGTTCCTGTTCAAGTTACTCAAAATTGCTTAATATTAACTAATTTTGTTGTGTTGGAAATGCCTGAGGATGATAATATGTCTATTATTCTTGGAAGACCTTTTCTTAATACTGCAGGGGCTGTTATTGATTGCAATAAAGGAAAAGTTACTTTCAATGTTGATGACAAGGAACATACTGTTTATTTTCCCAAGAGGATTGATAAAGTATATGGAGTTAATACAATTTCTAATTTGAGATCTATCAAAGTGGGAGATATTGATTGTCCAATATATGAGCCTAAAGAAGAATATCAAACTCTTGTGATTGGATCCATATCAATACAATATAAGGTAACATGATTGATTTGAGGTTTATTTCTTCTTATGACATGTAAAAATTATTTGGTGGCAAGACTTGATCAACCTTGTTAACAAGTATATTTTATATGCATAGAAGAGCTAAACAACATTTCTTTCTTTCTCCACTTGTTTTACTTGCTGTAGCACTACTTGTTTTGCAAGATGCTTTAGTTGTTTAGAGGTTTGAAAAATCTTTTTCTGCCCTGTAATAATAATTTTAACACCCAAAAATGTGCATGGGCACCATGGGATTGATCTCCACTTAGGCTAAAAGCCTAAGCTTGGGGGGAGGTATACCGGCATCACCCATTCATTGCATATTACAATTGTCGGATACTTGTATATACTTGTTTAACTTCTTAAGGTGGTTTCTAATAAGAGGGAGATGATATTTGGGAAGTGCTGTTTGAAAACAGATTCTGGACTGATACCAAAAAAAATCCCAAAAACAGCCAGAACGTTATTTTGCGAAGCCAATTTTTGTGCATGTTCCCCAGGTTATTATCTAACTTTAATTAGTTTATCACTTTTCGAGTTGAGCAGCGGAAGATTTTCGTAAAAATAGATTACTGTACTGTTGTCAAGTTTTGGCAGATTTCTGCCACTTTGCTTTTCTGTGATTCTTTTAGTTTTCATTCTCTTGTTTTTGCTTTGTTTCTTTCCTAAAACACAAAAAGATCAAAAATATTTCTGTTGTTTCTCTTTACCATTTGTTTATTTTGGTTTCTTGTTCTCATTTTGCTTTATTTGCTATCGTTAGGTTGCTATCAGAAAATCCAAAAAGATTTTGCTTTATTTACTTGTTTCCTTTTGTTCTTGTTTCCAATTCGAAAACACCAAAAATATTTGTTGTTCTTCGGTTTTGTAAAGTTCACTGTGGAATTCAGCGGTCTCCGGTGGTTGGAGCTTGGTTTTCATTTCATATTATTCAAGCTACACAAGTGAAAGGCAATAATGACGATCTACGACAATTTGATTGTGGTGAGAGGCTGGTATGAACTCTATTTGTTTTCATTTTTGTACATATACTCATCCATGTGAGCATGCTTAGTTGGTTCATGTGAGGTATATGTCATTTAATGAAGTCTAGTAGTTCATGATCTCTCATGTTTAGCTCCAATTTATTAATATGAGTAGCATGTCATAAATATTTGCTTGCATTGTTTTATTCATAGATAGGTATGACATTGTGGTATCCTCCTCTGAATAATTCACTTAAATCGACTTGGCACATGCTCACGCATGCATATGACTGAACAAAAGTCAATTAAGCCTCGATGATTTACTTTGCCTCAGAGTTCTTGTATCACTTTTATGCCTCTGTTAATTTATTTTGTCGCAAGCATGATTATGACAGTTATTGCTCTCTTGATTGTCGCTTCCCAGTCTATTGCTAGCCTTCACTTGTACTGAGCGGGAATGCTGCTCGTGCTTCCAAACCCCTGAAAACCAAGTTATTCCAAAGTGTCCACCATAAATACCTATGCATGGCATTTCAAACCATTCCAAGTAAATTTTCATGTGCTACCTTTAAACCTTCAAAGTACTTCTCAATTTGTGTTAATGTTTTATAGCTCATGAGGAAGTATGTGGTGTTTTATCTTTCAACCTTGTCATTTACTCCTGACGGACTTTCACCAATGGACTAGTGGCACATCCGCTTATCCAATAATTTTGCAGAGCTGGCAACGGGGTTCCCAGCCCCAATTAATTAACTTTCATCAATAATTCTCTTCACATGCTTTGCCCTGATTTATCAGTAAGCAACTTAATTTGCAAATAGACACTCCTCCATGGTATGTGAATGTTGGAAGGCACCCGAGGTTTCGGTTAGCCATGGCTTGTGTAAGCAAAGGTTGGGGGAGTGTCATCCATAATGAAACTAAAATATATGTGTAAACAAAAGAGAAGAGGGATGATTTACCTTGCTGGTAAAGATAACATCCTTCATGGGAGCCGCTCTTGAAAGTCTGGTTGATGAGGTAGTTAGAGTGCCCACTATCATTCGTTGACAACAACAAACACCTCTCAAAACAATTTTACTTCTGTCTTTGAAAAATGAAAAGCTCTAGCACATGTTAATCCCTGCTTCCCTCTGCGAAGGGCCAATCTTTTACTTTTATGTTGAGTCACCATCCTTTCTTTGAGCACTTTCTTGAGAGCACAATTGTCATTCTTAGTATAATATGCTTGTCCCAAAATGTGATTAATTGTGGTATAACTTTGATGCTTTTATCTTTGATAATCTCTACTTCCAATCTTTCCATGAACTTCAAAGGTGCCCGGGCATTTATGTTTTGCTGTACAAATACGGGCAAGCGAGATACCACTTTATCATATCCTTTTATGAACATTGCAATCCTGCTGATAGACATGATTCATGATGCTTATTATTAATTTGTTGGTACCTTTTCCATGATTGACATAGCTATTAGATGACTTTATTTGCATGTGTCTTATTATGAATTGCCTAAGTACTTGTCCATATCATGAGAATATTTACATCATATGAACAAATGTGTTCGTGAAAGTTCTTTTATCGCACTCAGTTGTTAACTGAATTGCTTGAGGACAAGCAATAAGCTAAGCTTGGGGGGAGTTGATACGTCCAAACCGTATCTACTTTCCCGAACACTTTTGCTATTGTTTTGCCTCTAATTTGTGTATTTTGGATACAACTAACACGGACTAACGCTATTTTTAGCAGAATTGCCCTGGTGTCTCGTTTTTGTGCAGAAACTCAACTTTCAGGAAAATCCCCGGGATTAATTCCAATGGGCCTATTTTCATAGAAGAGGGACGGAGCCAGAAGACCAGAAGGAGGGGGGCCACGAGGCGCCAACCCCATAAGGCGGCGCGGTGGGCCCCTGGGCCGCGCCGCCCTATGGTGGCGACGCCTCGGGCAGCCCCAGGTGCCCCCTCTGGACTACTTAAAGGTTTCAACCTAAAAACGCACGGGGGTTAGACGAAATCGCCAGAAGACATCCAGAACACCGCCGCCATCGCGAAACTCCGTCTCGGGACCAGAAACTCCGTTCTGGCACTCCGCCGGGATGGGGAATTGGAGGAGATCATCGCCATCATCACCACCGACGCCTCTCCATCGACCAGCCATGCTTCCCCCATCCATGTGTGAGTAATTCCCCGCTGTAGGCTGAAGGGGATGGTAGTGATTGGATGAGATTGATCATGTAATAGTCATAAGATTGTTAGGGCATAGTGTCTAGTATCCGTTGTTGGTACTTTTATGATATTGTTGCAACTTGTTATGCTTAATGCTTGTCACTAGGGCCCGAGTGCCATGATCTCAGATCTGAACATGTTATTGTTTCATGATGATATTCATTGTTTTATGATCATACCTGCAAGTTGTATAGACATATTGCTGTCGGAACCCGAGGCCCGAAGTGCAGAATTAGGACAACCGGGGGAAGGCGGTGATATGAGGATCACATGTGTTCACGGAGTGTTAATGCTTTGCTCCGGTGCTCTATTAAAAGGAGTACCTTAATTCCAGTAGATTCCCTAGAGGCCCGGCTGCCACCGGCTGGTAGGACAAAAGATGTTGTGCAAGTTTCTCATTGCGAGCACGTACGACTATATACGGAACACATGCCTATGATTGTTTAGTACTTGGATACTGTTTTATTACTATCTGCAAATGCCCTACCTTGATTGTTACATGAGTTCTCTTATCCATGCAGCGCCCGTTCATCCATCCCTGTGCCTACGTATTTTAATCCTCTTTACTATAATCACTCTGCTGTCTTTATTACTCTCGCTTATATTTTACAGTACTCTTGCTATAAAACTGTTACTCGATAAACTCTTGCGAGCAAGTCTGTTTCAGTGCAGCTGAATTGACAACTCGTTAAGTCTTACAAATATTCTTTGGCTCCCCTTGTGTCGAATCAATAAATTTGGCTTTACTTCCCTCGAAGACTGTTGCGATCCCCTATACTTGTGGGTCATCAGGCCTCGAAGCAGTTCTTTAGCTGCATGATGGAAGAGGGCAGCTCCGTTAGTGAGCACATGTTCGCCATGTCCGGACATGCGAAGAAGCTCAGTGACATGGGGATGATGATCCCTAACCAGCTGGGTATTCATCGTGTCCTTCAATCACTGCCACCAAGTTACAAGAACTTCGTGATGAACTACAACATGCAGAACATGAATAAAGATTTACCTGAACTCTTTTCCATGCTGAAATCTGCTGAAGTAGAGATAAAGAAGGAGAATCAAGTGTTGATGGTCAACAAGACCACCAGTTTCAAAAAGCAGGGCAAGCCTAACAAGGGTAACTTCAAGAAGGGCGGCAAGAAAGTTGCAGCGCATCCTGAGAAGCCTAAGGCTGGTCCTAAACCTGAGACTGTGTGCTATTACTGCCAGGGGAAGGGGGAAGCGTAATTGCTCCAAATACTTGGCCGATCTGAAGAGCGGCCACGTCAAAAAGAAAGGTATATTTGATATACATGTTATTGATGTCTATCTTACTGGTTCTCGTAGTAGTGCATGGGTATTTGATACTGGTTCGGTTGCTCACATTTGTAACTCGAAACAGGAACTGCGGAATAGACGAAGCCTGGCAAGGGACGAGGTGACGATGCGCGTTGGAAATGGATCCAAAGTCGATGTGATCGCCGTCGGCACGCTCCCTCTACATCTACCTTCGGGATTAGTTTTAAACCTCAATAATTGTTATTTGGTACCTGCGTTGAGCATGAACATTATATCTGGATCTTGTTTAATGCAAGACGGTTATTCGTTTAAGTCTGAGAATAATGGTTGTTCGATTTATATGAGTAATGTCTTTTATGGCCATGCACCTGAGATGAATGGTTTATTCTTGTTAAATCTCGATAGTAGTGATACACATGTTCATAACATTGATGCTAAGCGAATTAAATTGAATGATAATTCTACTTATATGTGGCACTGTCGTCTTGGTCATATTGGAGTGAAGCGCATGAAGAAACTCCATTCCGATGGACTTCTTGAGTCACTTGACTTTGAGTCACTTGACAGATGCGAGGCATGTCTAATGGGAAAAATTACTAAGACTCCATTTTCTGGTACAATGGAGCGAGCTACAGACTTATTGGAAATCATACATACCGATGTGTGCGGACCAATGAGTGTAGCATCGCGCGGTGGTTATCGTTATGTTCTAACCTTCACGGATGATCTGAGTAGATATGGATATATTTACTTTATGAAACATAAGTCCGAGACTTTTGAGAAGTTCAAGGAATTCCAAAGTGAAGTAGAAAATCAACGTAACAAGAAGATTAAGTTTCCGCGTTCTGATCGCGGAGGCGAATATCTGAGTTATGAGTTTGGCATGCATTTAAAGAAATGCGGAATACTTTCACAATTGACACCGCCGGGAACACCACAGCGCAATGGTGTGTCCGAACGTCGTAATCGAACTCTCTTAGATATGGTTCGATCTATGATGTCTCTTACCGATTTGCCATTATCGTTTTGGGGCACCGTCTAAATCCGTTGAAACGACACCGTATGAATTATGGTTTGGGAAGAAACCTAAGCTGTCGTTCCTTAAAGTTTGGGGTTGCGAAGCTTATGTAAAGAAGTTACAACCTGACAAGCTAGAACCCAAAGCGGAGAAATGCGTCTTCATAGGATACCCTAAAGAAACAATTGGGTACACTTTCTATCACAGATCCGAAGGCAAAATCTTTGTTGCCAAGAACGGATCCTTTCTTGAGAAGGAGTTTCTCACTAAAGAAGTGACTGGAAGGAAAGTAGAACTCGACGAGGTTGATGAACCTTCTCTCATAGATCAGAGTAGCGCAGTGCCGGAAGAAGTTTCTGCGCAGCCTACGCCGATAGGAGAGGAAGCAAATGATGATGATCATGAAACTTCGAACGAGGAAGCTACTGAACCTCGTAGATCGACGAGGGAACGTACCACTCCTGATTGGTATGATCCCTGTCTAAATGTCATGATTGTGGACAACAATGATGAGGACCCTGCGACGTATGAAGAAGCAATGATGAGCCCAGATTCCAACAAATGGCAAGAAGTCATGAAATCCGAAATGGGATCCATGTATGATAACAAAGTATGGACTTTGGTAGACTTACCTGATAGCCGCAAGGCTGTCGAGAATAAATGGATCTTCAAGAGAAAAACAGATGCGATGGTAATATTACTGTCTATAAAGCTCGACTTGTCGCAAAGGGTTTCCGAAAAATTCAAGGAGTTGACTACGATGAGACTTTCTCACCTGTAGCGAAGCTAAAATCTGTGAGGATTTTGTTAGCAATAGCTGCATTTTTCGATTATGAGATTTGGCAGATGGATGTCAAAACGGCGTTCCTCAATGGTGATATTGAGGAAGAGTTGTATATGGTACAACCCAAAGGTTTTGTCGATCCTAAAAATGCTGACAAGGTACGCAAACTTCAGCGTTCCATTTATGGACTGAAGCAAGCATCCCGAAGTTGGAACCTTGATACGTCTCCAACGTATCTATAATTTCTTATGTTCCATGCTAGTTTTATGACAATACCTACATGTTTTGCTCCTACTTTATATCGTTTTGATGCATTTTCCGGAACTAACCTATTAACAAGATGCCGAAGTGCCAGTTCTGTTTTCTGCTGTTTTTGGTTCCAGAAAGGCTGTTCGGGCAATATTCTCGGAATTCGACGAAACAAAAGCCAAACATCTTATTTCACCGAGACGGACCAGAACACCGAAGGGGGCCGGAGAGGAGGCCCAGGGCCCCCACACCACACTGGGGCGCGGCCTAGGAGGGGCGCGCCGCCCTATGGGGTGGGCCCCCAGGCACCCCCTTGCGCCGCCTCTTCGCCTATATAATCTCTCGTGACGTGAAAACCCTACAACAATTGACGAAACTCCAGAAAGACTCCGGGGGCCGCCGCCATCGCGAAACTCCGTTTCGGGGGACGAAGTCTCTGTTCGACACGCCAGATGGGGAATTGCCCCCGGAGTCATCTCCATCGACATCACCGCCATCTTCATCGCCGTTGTTGTCTCCCATGATGAGGAGGAGTAGTTCTCCCAGGCTGAGGGCTCTACCGGTAGCTATGTGGTTCATCTCTCTCTCCCATGGTGTGATCTTTATGTGATCATGAGCTTTGTATCACTATTAATCTATGTGCTACTCTAGTGATGTTATTAAAGTAGTCTATTCCTCCTCCATGATGTAATGTTGACAGTGTGTGCATCATGTAGTACTTGGCATAGGTTATGATTGTAATCTCTTGTAGATTATGAAGTTAACTATTACTATGATAGTATTGATGCGATCTATTCCCCCTTTCATAGCTATTGTTGACAGTGTGTATGCTATGTTAGTACTCGGTCTAAATTGCAACGGTCTATTATGCACTCTAGAGGTTACTCTAATATGAACTCCGGATGTTGTGGAGCTTGTTTACTCCGGCTTGAGGTGTGCTTTTGTAGCCCTACACAATGAATGGTGTTTGTTATCCAACAAGAGAGTGTAGAAAGTAGCATTTATTTATTCAGTTATGTGATCAATGTTGAGAGTGTCCACTAGTGAAAGTATGATCCCTAGGCCTTGTTTCTAAGCATTGAAACACCGTTTCCAACAAGTTCTGTTACATGTTTGCTTGCTGCCATCTTTATTTCAGATTGCAATTACTACTTACAATCATCCATTATACTTGTATTTCACTATCTCTTCGCCGAACTAGTGCACCTATACATCGACAAGTGTATTAGGTGTGTTGGGACACAAGAGACTTCTTCGTAATTGCAGGGTTGCTTGAGAGGGATATCTTTGACCTCTACCTCCCCGAGTTCGATAAACCTTGGGTGGTTCACTTAAGGGAAACTTGCTGCTGTTCTACAAACCTCTGCTCTTGGAGGCCCAACACTGTCTACAGGAATAGAAGCGTGCGTAGACATCAAGCTATTTTCTGGCGCCGTTGCCGGGTGATACCACTAGTAGGAAAAGCCTCATCAGTGGCGCACGAAAATTTGATTCTGTGGCGCATGGGTGGTGCGCCACAGAAACGTCGCCACAAAAATAAGCTTTCTGTGGCGCACCTGGCCGTGCGCCACAGAAATAAGGTTTGTGGCGCACTTGGTCGGTGCGCCACAGAAATAAGTAGTTCTGTGGCGCATGTGATGTAGCTGCGCCACAGAAATAGGTGCGCCACAGAATTATTTTTTGGTGCGCCACAGAACTATCTACAGGTATACTCGATTTTGTGCTCCCTGGTGTATTATACAGGTTTTATACTGGTTTTATACACCGTATACAGGTTATATACTGATATAATATAGACAGATATAATATGGACATATATAATCATCACATCATCATCACATTACTTAGAGCCCGATCGAGTTATACATATAGCTCCATACAACTCATAATCCATGCAAATTAAGAAAGTTCTCATCATCTCTAGATACAAACGAAGTGACACCGGCCGCCGCCTACACTAGGATGAAATAGAGTACCGCCGCGACGATGGTGAGCAAGAGCGAGAGCACAAGGAAGGTCTTCATCTTGCTCTTGTTCGCTTGGTGCGCCCTCCACTTGGCAACCGCCTCGTGTCTAGTCGGGTACCCTTTGTAGCAGTTGCCGCTGAACTTGTGCACCTGTTTCTTGCACTCCTCCCACTCCTCGTACACTCCTGGAACCCGCCCCTCGAACACGACGTAGTACGTCATCTCTATGGACACAAGGCATATTAGTATATAATGCAATGGAAAGAGTTAGAGGGTTCACATGCATACATATTCACAAGAATTAAAGCAAGGAAATAATAATAAACCTAAAAGAAATATAGCATCGGTATCACATAAGTAATATGGTTCAACGATAACGACTACAATAGTAATTGAAGTCCAACAACGACGACCACCGTTTCGAGCAAATTAAGCAAGTTTAGTTTACAACACGGTACAAATTGTCTATCGATTCAAAGTAATGCTAGGCACACCGGCCTCGGTCAACGAGACGTCTTCTTGAGCGGCTCCGGGAACGGCTTGTACAAGTCCTTCGTCGTCCACGTCCTTCCATCACCCTGCCTATGTAGGCGTTCTTCGATATCCCTCTTAGGCAACGCTCTGGCTGCGTGTAAGAGCCCCGATCCGTTGGATACATCTTGTAAGATAATTTCCGAGAGCTTTACTTGGATGCGATGGAAGTCTTCTCTAAGATCATCATCACTGATTTCCCCCGACATTTTAATGGGGTCTCGCTTACTAGGTGGCAGAGACATCATCTCTGCATCCTCGACAAACCCTTTAAGGTGATGGAGGACATAGAAGGCCTCCTTAATGCTGCCAGCTGGCTGCTTGATACAAGGGAAGTTGATCACGTGCTTGAACCCGATCTTTTTAGTGTCCGGCCTGATATATTGCCCATTCTTGTCGAAGGTGCCTCCACTTTTGGAGTAGCCAAGGATAGCCTCATCGAGAACACCCCTTATTCTCGTGTAGTCTTTCTTCGTCGTCGTACTCGACGAGTCGAAATACTGGGCTAGTGACCACTTTGGATCTAGGATGATGAGTGTGCAGTATTTGTCCCTGCTCAACACATGCAATTGAAATGGAATGTTGGAAATGATCGGCAATGGAAGAAATATATAAGAAAGCATAAGTTACGACGGCCGTGAGCGGATGTGTACTTACTCGGGAAAGACAGGCAGAAGAATGGTGTTGCTCTCTTTGTGCATGAGCATGAAGTTCTGGAGGTACCGCACCGCCTTGGTCCGTGTCCTTGAGCCGTCCTGGAGCTGGCTATCGCGCATGTAGTAGGGATCCGCTACCGCGATGTGGCGGGGTCTCTCTCTGTTGATCTTCATCTGAAGATTGATCGCGTATAGGCGGACCAAGTTATAGTCGAGCCGTTTCGAGTGAAATAGATTGAAGACGTCCTCGAACGCTATGAAGAAGATATCCGCGGGGTCTTCATTGACGAAGTTCTGGTCGGACGGCACCTTGACCGAGAACACCGGGTAATTTGGATCCTTTTCTTTAAGAAGGACGCTCTCTTGATAATGAATAGAGTGCTGCAAAGGGAGCATTTGTCCACTTGCGAGGTGTTCCATGTCCGGAGGCAGTATAGGTTTACCAGCTTCATGACACCGGGGCAAGCCATCCGGTGTAGGTGGTACCATGTCGTCGGCCCGGATCCTCTTAGGAGCAGGCTGGCTCGAAGATGCGCCCTTCTTGGCTCCTCTCTTCCTTCCCTTCTTCACCTGACCTACTGGGGGTGCTTGTGGTGCTGATGGTGGTGCTTCGGGTGCTGGTGGTGCTTCTGAGGTTGCTGGGGTTGATTTGGGTGGCTCCCCGATGATCGTCTTACGCAGCGTGTTAGGGCTGAAAACGGTAGCAGGCTTGACTTGAGCTGGATTGCCAGCCTCCGGAGGAGTGTCTTGAGAAAGACCCGTGAAGACCAGGCGCTGCTTCGTGACTGTAGGGGGACGACTAAGTTGATCGCCGTGTGTGCGGAAGGCTTGTTCATCCATAGGAGGCATGTACATATCTTGGCTGCAGGCGCCAGTGTTGATGTAGGCATCGATGTCATCATCATCATCTACATCGTTGCCATCAAGTGGCGCCATGTCCTGGACCTTAGGTGGTGGCGGTTGCGATGCCGCCGCTTGGCGTACCGTGCGTCTAGTAGACGGTCGTTGCGGTAGCGCTCCCAACAACTGTTTGTGGCGTCTGGTGGTGACGGCGATCGTCGGTTCCTTCCGGGTGGCGGCGGCGACCGCCGGTTCCTTCAGGGTAGTGGGGGCGGCGACCGCCGTTTCCTTAAGGGTGTCGTCGGCGCTGGCGATCTTGGGCCGGATGATAGGGGAGGTGGCGCCGGTGCTTTTCTTACCACTCGGAAGACCCCCCCCAGACGAATCTGGTTCTTCGGCCATGTCATAAGCCATGAGGTGCAATCCCCAAGGGGCAAAACGTCGCCTTCGTCTGTGCCCGGAGGTTGAAAGGGGGGATGGCGTAGCGGTACTCCGGCACTACCATTACCAACTTGACCTTCGCCACGTCTTCCGCCAATGTAGCGCCGTGCATAACGCGGGAAGCCATGACATAGCCGCTAGCAACTTCCACCAACTTGCCGCCGGGCTCCACCGTTTGCAGAAGTATGCATTGTTCATCCTGAGTCAGGGGCGCCATGTTGGGCATCGTGAGATGCAGCAGTCTCCAAGAGCAGATTTGTAGAACAGCAGCAAGTTTCCCTTAAGTGGATACCCAAGGTTTATCGAACTCAGGGAGGAAGAGGTCAAAGATATCCCTCTCATGCAACCCTGCAACCACAAAGCAAGAAGTCTCTTGTGTCCCCAACACACCAAATAGGTGCACTAGTTCGGCGAAGAGATAGTGAAATACAGGTGGTATGAATAAGTATGAGCAGTAGCAACGGTGCAGAAAAGTGCTTGGCGCGTAGTTGATGGTGATGGTATTGCAGCAGTAGTAACACAGTAAAACGATAAACAAGCAGTAGTAACTCAAGTATTTAGGAACAAGGCCTAGGGATTACACTTTCACTAGTGGACACTCTCAACATTGATCACATAACAGAATAGATAAATGCATACTCTACACTTTTGTTGGATAATGAACACATTGCGTAGGATTACACGAACCCTCAATGCCGGAGTTAACAAGCTCCACAATAATGCTCATGTTTTAGTAACCTTTAGTGTAAGATAGATCAATAGACTAAACCAAGTACTAGCATAGCATGCACACTGTCACCTTCATGCATATGTAGGAGGAATAGATCACATCAATATTATCATAGCAATAGTTAACTTCGCAATCTACAAGAGATCATGATCATAGCATAAACCAAGTACTAACACGGTGCACACACTGTCACCTTTACACACGTGCAGGAGGAATAAAACTACTTTAATAACATTGCTAGAGTAGCACATAGATAGTAGTGATACAAAACTCATATGAATCTCAATCATGTAAAGCAGCTCATGAGATCATTGTATTGAAGTACATAGTAGAGAGATTAACCACATAGCTACCGGTACAGCCCCGAGCCTCGATGGAGAACTACTCCCTCCTCATGGGAGCAGCAGCGGTGATGAAGATGGCGGTGGAGATGGCAGCGGTGTCGATGGAGAAGCCTTGGGGGCACTTCCCCGTCCGGCGGGCCGGAACAGAGACTCCTGTCCCCCAGATCTTGGCCTCGCGATGGCGGCGGCTCTGGAAGGTTTCGTGGTTTTCGTCCGCATCAGGGTTTTCGATCCAGGGGCTTTATATAGGCGAAGAGGCGGCGCGGGAGGGTCGAAGGGGCGACGACACCATAGGGCGGCGCGGCCGGGCACTGGCCGCGCCGGCCTAGGGTGGGGGCCCGGTGCCCCCTCTGGTCCTTCCCGGGTGTTGGATGCTTCCGGTGAAAATAGGAACTTTGGCGTTGATTTCGTCCGATTCGAGAATATTTCGTTACTAGGATTTCTGAAACCAAAAACAGAAAACAGGAACTGGCACTTCGGCATCTTGTTAATAGGTTAGTTCAGAAAATGCATGAATATGACATAAAGTGTGCATAAAACATGTAGATAACATCAATAATGTGGCATGGAACATAAGAAATTATCGATACGTCGGAGACGTATCAGCATCCCCAAGCTTAGTTCTGCTCGTCCCGAGCAGGTAAAACGATAACAAAGATAATTTCTGGAGTGACATGCCATCATAAACTTGATCATACTATTTGTAAAGCATATGTAGTGAATGCAGCGATCAAAACAATGGTAATGACATGAGTAAACAACTGAATCATAAAGCAAAGACTTTTCATGAATAGTAATTTCAAGACAAGCATCAATAAGTCTTGCATAAGAGTTAACTCATAAAGCAATAATTCATAGTAAAGGTATTGAAGCAACACAATGGAAGATGAAGTTTCAGCGGTTGCTTTCAACTTGTAACATGTATATCTCATGGATAGTTGTCAATGCAAAGCAATATAACAAGTGCAATAAGCAAGTATGTAAGAATCAATGCACAGTTCACACAAATGTTTGCTTCTTGAGGTGGAGAGAGATAGGTGAATTGACTCAACAATAAAAGTAAAAGAATGGTCCTTCAAAGAGGAAAGCATCGATTGCTATATTTGTGCTAGAGCTTTTATTTTGAAAACATGAAACAATTTTGTCAACGGTAGTAATAAAGCATATGCATCATGTAAATTATATCTTATAAGTTGCAAGCCTCATGCATAGTGTACCAATAGTGCCCGCACCTTGTCCTAATTAGCTTGGACTACCTGGATTATCACCGCAATACATATGCTTTAACCAAGTTTCACAAAGGGGTACCTCTATGCCGCCTGTACAAAGGTCTAAGGAGAAAGCTCGCATTTGGATTTCTCGCTTTTGATTATTCTCAACTTAGACATCCATACCGGGACAACATAGACAAACAGATAATGGACTCCTCTTTTAATGCTTTAAGCATTTGACAACAATTAATTCTTTTCTCATTAGAGACTTGAGGATGTTTGTCCAAAACTGAAACTTCCACCATGGATCATGGCTTTAGTTAGCGGCCCAATGTTCTTCTCTCACAATATGCATGCTCAAACCATTCAACTCAGTGTAGATCGCCCTTACTTCAGACAAGACGAACATGCATAGCAACTCACATGAAATTCAACAACGAGTTGATGGCGTTCCCCAGAAACATGGTTATCGCACAACAAGCAACTTAATAAGAGATAAAGTGCATAATTACATATTCAATACCACAATAGTTTTTAAGCTATTTGTCCCATGAGCTATATATTGCAAAGGTGAATGATGGAATTTTAAAGGTAGCACTCAAGCAATTTACTTTGGAATGGCGGGAAAATACCATGTAGTATAGGTAGGTATGGTGGACACAAATGGCATAGTGGTTGGCTCAAGTATTTTGGATGCATGAGAAGTATTCCCTCTCGATACAAGGTTTAGGCTAGCAAGGCTTATTTGAAACAAACACAAGGATGAACTAGTACAGCAAAACTCACATAAAAGACATATTACAAGCATTATAAGACTATACATCGTCTTCCTTGTTGTTCAAACACCTTACTAGAAATTATCTAGACCTTAGAGAGACCAATTATGCAAACCAAATTTTAGCATGCTCTATGTATTCTTCACTAATAGGTGCAAAGTATATGATGCAAGAGCTTAAACATGAGCACAACAATTGCCAAGTATCACATTACCCAAAACATTTATAGCAATTACTACATGTATCATTTTCCAATTCCAACCATATAACAATTTAACGAAGAAGAAACTTCGCCATGAATATTATGAGCTAAGAACACATGTGTTCATACGAACCAGCGGAGCGTGTCTCTCTCCCACACAAGCATGATGTAATCCAATTTATTCAAACACAAACAAAAACAAAAACATACAGACGCTCCAAGTAAAGCACATAAGATGTGACCGAATAAAAATATAGTTTCAAGAGAAGGAACCTGATAATTTATCGATGAAGAAGGGGATGCCTTGGGCATCCCAAGCTTAGACACTTGAGTCTTCTTGATATATGCAGGGATGAACCACCGGGGCATCCCCAAGCTTAGACTTTTCACTCTTCTTGATCGTAGTATATCATCCTCCTCTCTTGACCCTTGAAAACTTCCTCCACACCAAACTCGAAACAACTCATTAGAGGGTTAGTGGACAATAAAAATTAACATGTTCAGAGGTGACACAATCATTCTTAACACTTCTGGACATTGCATAAAGCTACTGGACATTAATGGAACAAAGAAATTCATCCAACATAGCAAAAGAGGCAATGCGAAATAAAAGGCAGAATCTGTCAAAACAGAACAGTCCGTAAAGATGGATTTTATTAGGCCACCAGACTTGCTCAAATGAAAATGCTCAAATTGAATGAAAGTTGCGTACATATCTGAGGATCACTCACGTAAATTGGCATAATTTTCTGAGTTACCTACAGAGAATTAGACCCAGATTCGTGACAGCAAAGAAATCTGTTTCTGCGCAGTAATCCAAATCTAGTACTTACTTTACTATCAAAGACTTTACTTGGCACAACAAAACACAAAACTAAGATAAGGAGAGGTTGCTACAGTAGTAAACAACTTCCAAGACACAAATATAAAACAAAGTACTGTAGCAAAATAACACATGGGTTATCTCCCAAGAAGTTCTTTCTTTTTAGCCATTAAGATGGGCTCAGCAGTTTTAATGATGCACTCGCAAGAAATAGTATTTGAAGCAAAAGAGAGCATCAAGAGGCAAATTCAAAACACATTTAAGTCTAACATGCTTCCTATGCATAGGAATCTTGTAAATAAACAAGTTCATGAAGAGCAAAGTGACAAGCATAGGAAGATAAAACAAGTGTAGCTTCAAAAATTTCAGCACATAGAGAGGTGTTTTAGTAACATGAAAATTTCTACAACCATATTTTCCTCTCTCATAATAACTTTCAGTAGCAACATGAGCAAACTCAACAATATAACTATCACATAAAGCATTCTTATCATGAGTCTCATGCATAAAATTATTACTCTCCACATAGGCATAATCAATTTTATTAGTAATAGTGGGAGCAAATTCAACAAAGTAGCTATCATTATTATTCTCATCAAGTGTAGGAGGCATAGTATAATCACAACAAAATTTACTCTCCATAGTAGGTGGCACCAAAAGACCAATATCATTATAATCATCATAAATAGGAGGCAAAGTATCATCAAAGAAAATTTTCTCCTCAATGCTTGGGGGACTAAAAATATCATGAAAACCAGCTTCCCCAAGCTTAGAACTTTCTATATCATTATCAACAATGGTGTTCAAAGCGTTCATACTAATATTACTACCAGCATGCAAAGAAGATTTCATAGGTTTTTTAATTTTCGCATCAAACAATCCATGTTTTAAATCAGGAAATAGAATAAGAAGCTCACTCTTGTACATTATGCCAAACTAGTGTAAACAAGAAACAACAAGATGCAATTGCAGGATCTAAAGGAAATAGCCTCGAGCACACACACGACGGCAACAGAAAAATACTAGGACCGTAGTATGAGTGCCTTTTACCTTTCCTCCGGCAACGGCGCCAGAAAAGTGCTTGATGTCTACGTTCCCCCTCCTTTCCTGTAGACAGTGTTGGGCCTCCAAGAGCGGTTTGTAGAACAGCGCAAGTTTCCCTTAAGTGGATACCCAAGGTTTATCGAACTCGGGGAGGAAGAGGTCAAAGATATCCCTCTCATGCAACCCTGCAACCACAAAGCAAGAAGTCTCTTGTGTCCCCAACACACCAAATAGGTGCACTAGTTCGGCGAAGAGATAGTGAAATACAGGTGGTATGAATAAGTATGAGCAGTAGCAACGGTGCCAGAAAAGTGCTTGGCGCGTAGTTGATGGTGATGGTATTGCAGCAGTAGTAACACAGCATTAAACAAGCAGTAGTAACTCGGTATTTAGGAACAAGGCCTAGGGATTACACTTTCACTAGTGGACACTCTCAACATTGATCACATAACAGAATAGATAAATGCATACTCTACACTTTTGTTGGATAATGAACACATTGCGTAGGATTACACGAACCCTCAATGCCGGAGTTAACAAGCTCCACAATAATGCTCATGTTTTAGTAACCTTTAGTGTAAGATAGATCAATAGACTAAACCAAGTACTAGCATAGCATGCACACTGTCACCTTCATGCATATGTAGGAGGAATAGATCACATCAATATTATCATAGCAATAGTTAACTTCGCAATCTACAAGAGATCATGATCATAGCATAAACCAAGTACTAACACGGTGCACACACTGTCACCTTTACACACGTGCAGGAGGAATAAAACTACTTTAATAACATTGCTAGAGTAGCACATAGATAATAGTGATACAAAACTCATATGAATCTCAATCATGTAAAGCAGCTCATGAGATCATTGTATTGAAGTACATAGTAGAGAGATTAACCACATAGCTACCGGTACAGCCCCGAACCTCGATGGAGAACTACTCCCTCCTCATGGGAGCAGCAGCGGTGATGAAGATGGCGGTGGAGATGGCAGCGGTGTCGATGGAGAAGCCTTAGGGGCACTTCCCCGCTCCGGCGGTGCCGGAACAGAGACTCTTGTCCCCCAGATCTTGGCCTCGCGATGGCGGCGGCTCGGAAGGTTTCGTGGTTTCGTCGAACGCATCGGGTTTTCGATCGGGGGCTTTATATAGGCGAAGAGGCGGCGCGGGAGGGTCGAAGGGCGACGACACCATAGGGCGGCGCGGCCAGGGCCTGGGCCGCGCCGGCCTGGGTCTGGGGCCCAGTGCCCCCTCGGTCCTTCCGGGTGTTGGATGCTTAGGTGAAAATAGGAACTTTGGCGTTGATTTCGTCCGATTCGAGAATATTTCGTTACTAGGATTTCTGAAACCAAAAACAGCAAAGAAGCGCACTTGCATCTTGTTAATAGGTTAGTTCCAGAAAATGCATGAATATGACATAAAGTGTGCATAAAACATGTAGATAACATCAATAATGTGGCATGGAACATAAGAAATTATCGATACGTCGGAGACGTATCAGGCGCCATGTTGGGCATCGTGAGATGGCAGTCACGAAAGGCATATATAGTTAAAGAAGATGACGCGAAGGAGTAACTAATGAGTTTACCTCCTTGATGGCGTCGATCTCGGCTACTGTCGATACAAGGGCGGCGGTTGGGGGCGTCGATGCGACCAGTTGGAGCTGCGGCGGCGGTTGGAGCTGCGGCGGCGTCTGGTGGAGCCCCGACGCCGGCGTCGGGTGGAGCGGCACCGTCGGCGACACGTGGAAGCTTGAGTTGCTGCCGCTAATGCTGGGCACATGTATCGGCCCCACTTGACCTCCCGCATTCCAAGCAGCTAACCCCTCCATCAACCCAGGGGGATGATCTGCCGGATCTTCTCGTCCAATAACTTGTTCATCATCTCCGTGTTCTCCACAGGCTTTTCGGCCACCAGCTTCTCTAGTGACTCCACCTTCTTCTTCAGCTCCTGAACCTCGGATTTATCCTTAGCCGATGACCTCCTCTCCAGCTTTCTCGTCTTGGCATCCGATCCGTAGTACTCGGATAGCTTCATACTTGTGCCAAAGCCGGACACACGGCCACCCGACGTCGGTGGCTTGTCTAGCTCCCTCTCCTTGTATTTGTTCATCGCCCTGTTGAAAGGCGTGTCCCACGGTTCCGTCGACCCCTGGGACGACGGGCCAGCCTTCGTCAACTCTTCATCCTTCAGACAAAGGAACTTAAGGTTAGCCCATTTGGCTTCATTGCCTAATAAGATGAGCGAAATAATATAGAACTATCCTTACCAGGTACTTCTCGAAATCCCTCACGTCTTCGTGATCCGTAATAAATTCCCCCGTCTTCCAGTCTAAGTAGTAGCGGGACCGGACAAAGTTCCTAGCCTGTTCATCCTGGATTTTGTGCCAGGGGTTTTCTTTCCCCAGACGTACCATCTCGGCATCCTCCTTGTCCCAAGTGGGCTGTTTTCCTCGGTAACCGCCGCTTCCGCAATGGTGGGTCCCTAAGTTCAAATCCCGCATTTTCTTCCCCCAGGCGGTCCATTTTTTAACAGCGTCACTCTCTAAGTAAGACTTGAATGCATTAAAGTCTTCTAAGGAGAGCGACGGGTCTTTGCTACTTATCCTCTCCCAGCTTTCACCGGCCTCGATCTTTCTCTTCAGCCGGTTCTTCCAGCTGCTCAAGGCGGTGCTCATCTTCGTGAGAGCTAAAGAGTCCACCTTCTTATTGAACGGCTCCGGGAACGTGTATCGTTGGTGAAGCTTCTGGAGGAGGGATTGGGCGATAGCCTCGTTCTCCTTGCTTCTGAGGTCCTGAGTTAGGATCGGCACGGTTTCACGGACGATGCACCCTAGTTGCATGCCGTACCCTTTGGCAACCCACGAAGGCTCCATCGGTAGGCCACTTTCGGAGACTACCGTGACAGCATCGGTGACGTTGGCGAGCACTTGCGGCCTCCGATCCCTCCTTGGCCTCCTCGCCGTCCTCTTCTTCTTACCCTCCTGAGGGTTGCCGCCGCTATCACCTTCCGTGCGGTTGGCCGCGTTCTCTTCACCGGTCGTCTCTTCACCGGTCTGGGCGGCGTCGTCCCAGGTATCGTCATCGTCGCCGGTGTCGGCGGCGGCCCCCCGGCCCTCTCCCTCGGAGGCAGTGTCCCGGCCCTCTCCCTCGGAGGCGGCGTCCCGGCCCTCTTCCTCATCGTCGGGCGACTCGGCGGCGGCCTTCCGGGGCTGCTCGTAGCCCTCCCAGAAGTCCTTGTTGGCCTCTCTCGCTTCTTCGTTCTGGCTCCTGGGCTTAGAAGTGTTGCCCGACATGTTTATTTGCACTTCATTAAAAAGAGGCAACAAGTTAGTACAAAAGTCAACCAGAAAATTCGGCATGACTTTTGCTAATTTTTCTACGTAGGAGTGCCCATTTCTCAACCGAAACGGAAGTTAATCAACGCTTCGGGAGAAATGGGCAACTCAATGAAATCCCTGCAAAAATATCCACCATATATCGACCATACAAACTTGCCCATCTACAATACATCAAACAAAAGCCAACATAAACCTGGAGCATCTATTTCAGCATATTTTTTAACCTAGCTGGAGCAGTACAACAACAATGACTTTCTTAACCTGGAGCATCTACCACCTGGAGCACTACCACCTGGAGCACTACAAATCTGGAGCACTACCACCTGGAGCACTACAAATCTGGAGCACTACACAACCTGGAGCACTACAAAAACCAGAGTACATTAAAGCTAGCACAAAAGCATATACAAGATAATGAGCATGAGCATGAGCATGATCATTTCATAAATGAATTCAAATAGTAGCATTTCATGTACTAGTAGCATTATAGAGCATAAACAAGCATACAAGCTTATAGAGCAAGCCAACCAGTAGCTACTGCCAACATGTGACTTCAAATGAAAATGCTATTATTCCAGATATAATTAAATAGCAGAAGCTTGAGCATCATATGGAAATGCTAGTGACTTCAAATGAAAATGCTATTACTCATAAATATACATTACAAAAGGCAGTAGCTAGTGACTTAAATTTTTTATAAATTCAAAGAGAATTATACCAATAGCTAATCAAATTTTAGTAGATAATTACTTAAATTTAAAAAGGCAGTATAGAGCAAGCCAACCAGTAGCTACTGCCAACATTTGAGCATGAGCATCATTTAACCTTACATTACATACATTATTTCCTACCATCTGCATAGAAGCATTACATAAACCCTTTTATTCATCATTGCATGGAAGCATTACATCAACCCTTACATTACATAATTATTCAGACAACCTAGGACACACTAAAACTAGATGGCTGAAACTACAACTAACTACAACAAACTAGGATACCAAATCTTTGATTTTTTTAATGCCCTTCCTCAGCCAGCACAAGATAACTCCAGCTTTAACCTTTTCTTCAAGATTTGGTTCATAGTATACTATATATATACTAAAACCATCTATTTAATCAGTGGCCAGAGGTGAACTAAAACCATTTATGCATTCTCATCTTGCAACCAGGGAGCATGAGCATGATCCTTTCATAAATGAATTCAACTAGGCAGTAGCATGAGCATGAGCATTTCATTTTAATTTTAATTTAAACAAACTTCATTCTTTTTCAGAGAGAACTTCAAGAACTTTATTAGCTCTACTACAAGCAATGAATTAAAAAACAGCAAGCAATGAATTAAAAAAATAGCAAGCTTGACATCATTTATTTTGCATTATTCTTCACAACATTTATTTTGCTACAACATTATTCTTGATAGCATTTATTTAGATATATGGTTGATTACTCCAAGTTAGGAAGCAATAAAGCTTAAGTGTTCTTCTTTTACAACATTCATCTAGTCACTTTGTTTTTCTTTTACAGTACATCTAGGCATTTTAAAGCTTATGCTTGTTGGAGAAATGGAGATTAGCTATCTTATAAACAAATAAACAAATAATTGTTTACTGCAAAACACAAGATACCAATTAATTGTTTACTGCAAAACCAACATACCAAACATATAAACAAATAATTCACATTGCATTAGTATTTCTTCTTGTTTATTCAGCCTTCTTAGATGAAATAATCTTCACTACATTGCATTAGGATTCAATCAGACGATTACATGGACAAATGCTACTCTAGGGATGCTATAAGATGAAATAATCTTCACTACATTGCATCCCAAAAGCACCAGAAAGAAGGACAGGGATTGGGGATGGGCACAGGGCAGTGGGGAGGGGGACAAGGGAGTGGGGACAGGGGAGAGGGGCTCTCACCGAACGGCGGCGGTTCAGGGTTGCGGTGGTGGCGGCGTTGTCCTCCTCCTCCTCCTCTGCGGCGGCGTGGCGGTCCTCCTCCTCGGCGGCGGCGTGGCGGTCCTCCTCCTCCTTGATCTGCGGCGGCGGCTCGGGGTTGGGCGTCCTGCTCGGCGGCGGCGTGGCGGTCCCCTTCCTCCTCCTCCTCGGCGGCAGCGGCGCTTGGTGGCGGCGCTTGGCGGTGGCGGTGGTTGCGAGAGCAGTGGCGCTAGGGTTGGCTCGTTGTCGGGGAAGAAACTGCTAGTGTGGGGAGTGGGGAAGAAAGGTTCAAGTTATTTCACCAAGTGTCTTAATTCTGTGGCGCACCCCTCTAAGTGCGCCACAGAATTAAGCATTCTGTGGCGCATCAGCTCTTTCATGCGCCACAGAATTCCTTAATTCTGTGGCGCACCTAAAGGGGCATGCGCCACAGAATTTAGACACTTAGCAAAACAAAACGGGTTACTGCTGTGTCCTGACAGATACATAGTACTAGTCTAGTGGTTAAGGCCAATGTTAGGCCATTAGTAGCCAGGTTCGAACCCTGGCTGCCACACAATTTTTCTTCCTTTTTTTCATATTTTAGTTACATTTCAATAAATAACACAACATTATTTAGTAATTAGTAGAGAGAATTATAAATTACTTGTCTCATACAAACATGTTCTTGTTTCTCTCACACACACATGCATGTACTTGTCTAACACACACACTCACACACATGTGATAGACCAAAAAAAGATCTTCTTCGTCCCGGCTCCGAGCTCTAGCGTCTCTTCGCAATCTTCTTGCCCTTTCGGTTGTTGGCGGTTGAATACTTTATGCCGGCCACCTTGAGATTTCTTCGCGTGAACGGACAACCTTTAGAGGGTAGGGAGGTCTTCCTTCTTACTTTACTAGTAGTAGGCATGTCGAAGTGCCTGTCGAATTCCTCCTCCATCTTCGGGTCACCGTTCTTGTCCAAGTCTTCCTCGTTGGCGTCTCCTTGCATTCCTATGATGCTCCTCTTGCCCCTCCTCACGACAACACGGCTAGGCCTCGACGGATCGGTGATGAAGAAGCATTGGTCAACTTGGCTACCGAGTACCCATGGCTCATTTTTCGCGGATGCGTTCTTCGATTTTGCATCGGGTATAACCATGGTTGTGAAATATCGGCCTTCTTTTTCGACCTTCTTGGCCCATCTCACACGAAACATTGGCACCGTCTCTCCACAGTAATTGAGCTCCCATATCTCCTCGATCCTTCCAAAAAATCTTTCCTTGACATTAGTCTCGTCATCGGCGTATGACAGCATAGTTACTCCTGAGTTTTGATTTTCACTATTTCTGTCCTTTTCCTCGGTGTAGAATCTGTAACCGTTGATGTCGTACCCCTGATAGGTCCTTACGTTATGCGCGGGTCCCTGTGATAAGGTGTATATGAGTTTTTCATCTTCGGTAGAAGGCGTATTTCTCTGTGCTTCAACCAGTTGAGTTTGCTTGAACCAACGCGTGAAGCTGGAGTTGTGCTTTTTGGTTACGTCTCCCATCTTCCTCGGCCGGCCCATATCGATGTAATTCTGCTCGACCATGCTTTTGTGCTCTTGCACGAAAGGTTCGGTCAGTTTTAAGTGTTGTAGCGCGACCCGGTGAGCCCTGTCAAAGTCGTCGCGTCGATTTTCAATGCCGACATGGACTGAGCGGTAGCCCTCGCGGTGACCGACTCCAGCGAGCCTCCCGAGGTGCGTCCTGGGGGGTAGACCAACATGATCCTCGTCGTCCTCGGTGCTTAGATAATTCTGGCAGAAGGAGATGCACTCGTAGGTTAGAAACCCCTTGGCCATGCTTGCGTCTGGACGGGCCCTATTGCGAACGTATCCTTTCATGACACCGTTCTGCCTTTCGAAAGGCATCATGTTGTGGAGGAACGTTGGGCCGAGCTGCTTGATGTCTTCAACGACATGGAGAAGGAGATGGACGCATATATCACAGAATGCGGGCGGGAAGTAAATCTCGAGCTCACATAGTATCACCACGATCTCATCCTGTAGCATCTTGAGCTGCCTCACGCCGATCGACTTCCTGGTGATAACGTCAAAAAAGTTGCATAGGCCAAACAGCGTATCACGGACGTGCTCGTCCATTATGCCTCGGATCGCAACGGGAAGTATCTGCGTCATTAGCACGTGGCAATCGTGAGACTTCATCCCGGTGAACCTCTTCTTCGCTACGTCCAGATATCTGCTTATATTCCCCGAGTAACCGTGAGGAACTTTCACTCCTAGGAGGCACCTGAAAAACTGCTCGAGCTCCTCCGGACTCGTTGTGAAGCAGGCAGCGGGAAGCTGCACCGCGTTCTTCTTAGCCCTTTTACGGAGACGTTGAGTCCCTTCCGTCTGATCATCATCATCATCATCATCGTCAGTATCGGGGGCTTGAAGATCTTTCCTGATGCCAAAATGTTTAAGATCGTATCTTGCTTTCGGTCCATCCTTGGACTTTTCTGAGTTGCAAAGAGTGCCAAGCAGACTCTCGGTAACGTTCTTCGTAATGTGCATGACATCGAGGCTGTGGGGCGTGTGGAGGACCTTCCAGTACTCCAAGTCGTGGAAAACAGACCTCGCTTTCCATACACCGAGCAGCGGCTCTGGCTTCGGTCGCTTCTTTCCCGGCGCTGGGCACTCCTTCCAATTTTTCAGAAGATCATCGATTTCTGCGCCGCTCCTCGGGCGTGGGGGTCCATCGGGCTCATCTTTACCATTGAACAGATCACCGCGTTTTCTCCACGGGTGATCCAAGCGAAGCCACCTTCGAGCACCTGGGTAGACGGTTTTCGAGGACCCGGGATCCCTTGGTAGTTGTAGATGCGGGGTATCGTCCATGCACTTCACACAGCCGTTGAATCCGTGGCCCACCTGGGCAGATACATATGCGTAACCAGGATAGTCCGTGACCGTCGTGATCAACGCGGCTCTCATATCGAAATAAGTTCTAGTGTAGGCGTCCCACGTACGGGGTGGCGTCTTCCACAACGTGTCTAACTCCTCTTTCAGCAGCCCGAGATACAAATGCATGTCGACACCTGGTTGTTTCGGCCCCTGAATGAGAATACTCAGGTGTATGTACCTTTGCTTGGTGCACAGCCACGGGGGTAGGTTGTAAGGCCATACAAACACAGGCCAGGTGCTATGCGTGCTACTCTGGTTGCCGAACGGATTGAGTCCATCGGTGCTCATACCCAGCCTGATGTTCCTTGCGTCGCCCCCGAACCTAGGGAAGGCGATGTCCAATGCTTGCCACTGTCCAGCGTCTGAAGGGTGTGTCAGCATATAGCCCATCTCCGGATCTTCTTCGGGCTTCTGCCTTTCCGCGTGCCATTGCATGAGCTTTGCTTCCTTAGGGTCCACGAAATACCGCTGCAGACGGGGAGTGATAGGAAAGTACCATACCACCTTTCGAGGTACCTTCTTGTTCCCAACCTTGTACCGTCCGTGGCCACACACCGGACATGTGGTTCTGTCCTTGTACTCGCACCTATAAATCACACAATCATTAATGCAGGCGTGGTATTTTTCGTGCGGTAGGTCAAGGGGACACACGACTTTCTTGGCCTCCTCGGTACTACTTGGCAATGTGTTCCCCTCCGGGAGACGATCGTGCCAGAATTTTAAGTTCTTGCTGAAGCTGGAATCGGTCCACTTGTTCTGCGTCTTCATCTGCAGGTAATCAAGCGTTACATGCAAGCGCGTATCCTGCGGACGACACCCAGGAAAGATCGGAGTCATCCCGTCTTTCTCCATTTGCGACAGCTTGGCTCTCTCTCTAGCTGCAACTCTATCGTTGCTCGTCTCCTGGAGGAGAAGATCTTGAACATGAGAGTCCCGCAAGGCCGAAATTAGCGGGGTCGCGCCGGAATCTTCTTCTTCATCATGATGATGTTCTCCGCCGGCATCTTCTTCTTCATGATGATCTTCTCCGCCGACTTCTTCTTCATGATGATAGTCCCCGTCGGCATGATGATAGTCTTCTTCATGATGATAGTCATCTCGCTCGACATGGTCTTCATGCGCACCATTTGATGGGGCCGGCCGCGCCTGGTTGTCTTGCATGAAACCGCGCCTCAGCAGGTGCTCCTCCAGTTGTCCGGAATCAGGGTTGATCCAGCGCTCGAGTTTGCATGATCGACACGGACATCTTATCTGGCGCCTATTGTTCCGAATCATGTCCTCCTTCGCGTCTATCTTGTATCTAGAGATTCGAGCGGAACTCATCGAGAGGACCATGCTTGCCTGCAAATGGTATACATAGAACAGGAAATTAGAACCGCACCAAATGCACACACATGCATGGGCCGTACCTCTCCTCAAGGTATTACATGGAGCGGAAAAATTCGGCATGACCTCTCCTCAAAGTAGGACATATGGGTAGTGCAAAACTTGCCGAAACGGAAATGAATCAACATTTCGGCAAACATCCATGCACCACACCGGCACACACACAAGCGCTTCACCTGCAACAAGCATCCATACACACGACGGCCACACAAGATCTACAAGCATATGCATGTCTCCTCCAAGCATATGTATGTCTCCTCCAACTACTCACCTTCTAGATTCGATACCGAGACGAGACCGCGATCGATGAGTTCGAGAGGAGGAGAGAGTATGGAGAGCCTTCTCCTCAACTCCAATTAAGTATCAACCAAAGTAAGTGCAATAAATACCCAAGCAAGTGAAAAGTAGAGTCAAAATGGTATGAGAGAGAAGGGGGGACGAGCTAGATGGAGGAAGAAGAATGGCTTGTGTAGTGTGGTAGGTGGGAGGTTGGCTCACTTTTGTATATCTGGTTCGCTAATTCTGTGGCGCACCTGAACAAATGCGCCACAGAATACCTTATTTCTGTGGCGCACGAGCCAAGCTGCGCCACAGAATAGCTTATTTTTGTGGCGCACTGTGGCCGTGCGCCACAGAATAGCTTATTTTTGTGGCGCACCGTTGTACGTGCGCCATAGAAATAGTAAAACCAATGATTGGGGGTGTCAGCTGGTGGGGCCCACCAAGTTTTTGTGGCGCACGGTTCTTTGGTGCGCCACAAAATTAAGCTATTTTTGTGGCGCACCTTGCCTGGTGCGCCACAAAAAAGTTTCTGTGGCGCATTTTTCGTGGTGCGCCACAGAACTAAGCTCCGCCTATAAGGGTTTTCCTACTAGTGTACGTCTCAAACGTATCTATAATTTCTTATGTTCCATGCTACTTTTATGATGATACTCACATGTTTTATACACACTTTATGTCATTATTATGCATTTTCCGGCACTAACTTATTGACGAGATGCCGAAGAGCCAGTTGCTGTTTTCTGCTATTTTTGGTTTCAGAAATCCTACAAAGGAAATATTCTCGGAATTGGACGAAATCAACGCCCAGGATCTTATTTTCCACGAAGCTTCCAGGAGACCGAAGGGGATACGAAGTGGGGCCACGAGGGCCCGTAACCATAGGGCGGCGCGGCCAGCATTGGGCCCGCACCGGCCTATGTGTGGGGCCCCCGCGCCGCCTCCAACCCTACCCTTTCGCCTGTAGCCTTCGTCGCCACACTGAGAGCCACGATACAAAAACCTTCCAGAGACGCCGCCACCGCCAATCCCATCTCGGGGATTCGGAGATCGCCTCCGGCACCTGCCGGAGAGGGGAATCATCTCCGGAGGACTCTTCATCACCATGATCGCCTCCGGATTGATGTGTGAGTACTTCACCCCTGGACTATGGGTCCATAGCCGTAGCTAGATGGTTGTCTTCTCCTCATTGTGCTATCATGTTAGATCTTGTGAGCTGCCTATCATGATCAAGATCATCTATTTGTAATGCTACATGTTGTGTTTGTTGGGATTCGATGAATATGGAATACTATGTCAAGTTGATTATCAATCTATCATATATGTGTTGTTTATGTTCTTGCATGCTCTTCGTTGCTAGTAGAGGCTCTGGCCAAGTTGATACTTGTAACTCCAAGAGGGAGTATTTATGCTCGATAGTGGGTTCATGCCTCCATTGAATGTGGGACAGTGACAGAAAGTTCTAAGGTTGTGGATGTGCTGTTGCCACTAGGGATAAAACATCAATGCTTTGTCTAAGGATATTTGTCTTGATTACATTACGCACCATACTTAATGCAATTGTCTGTTGTTTGCAACTTCATACTGGAAGGGGTGCGGATGCTAACCTAAAGGTGGAGTTTTTAGGCATAGATGCATGCTGGATAGCGGTCTATGTACTTTGTCGTAATGCCCTGATTAAATCTCATAGTAGTCATCGTGATATGTATGTGCATTGTTATGCCCTCTCTATTTGTCAATTGCCCAACTGTAATTTGTTCACCCAACATGCTATTTCTTATCGGAGAGACACCACTAGTGAACTGTGGACCCGGTCCATTCTTTTACATCTGAAATACAATCTACTGCAATAATTGTTCTTTACTGTTCTTCGCAAACAAACATCATCTTCCACGCTATACATTTAATCCTTTGTTTACAGCAAGCCGGTGAGATTGACAACCTCACTTTGTTAAGTTGGGGCAAAGTATTGTGATTGTGTTGTGCAGGTTCCACGTTGGCGCGGAATCCCTGGTGTTGCGCCGCACTACACTCCGTCACCAACAACCTTCACGTGTTCCTTGACTCTCTACTGGTTCGATAATCTTGGTTTCTTGCGAGGAAAACTTGCTTGTACGCATCACACCTTCCTCTTGGGGTTCCCAACGACGTGTGTCAACTACACGCCACAAGATATTTTCAGCGCCGTTGCAGGAGATCAAGACACGCTGCAAGGGGAGTCTCCTACATCCAATCTCTTTACTTTGCTTTTGTCTTGCTTTATTTTATTTACTGCTTTGTTTGTTCTCTATATCAAAAATACAAAAAAATTAGTTACTAGTTTTTCTTTATTTACTGTCTTGTTTACGTTCTCTATATTAAAAACACAAAAAAATTAGTTACTTGCATTTATTATATTTAGTTTGCTTTATACTACTAAAAATGAGTAATCCTGAAGTTGAAGTTCGTTCGTTTAAGCAACAAGGGGAGAAAGTTTTAAAGATGCTTGGTATAGAATTAGTGATGCTCATCATAGGTGCACTAAGAAACACTCCACTATTATCCTGCTTAGGAACTTTTATGTTGGCATCTCCAGCTGGAATAGGTATGTTCTTGATACTCTTGCGGGAGGTAATTTCCTAGGCACTCCTGCTTTAGAAGCTAGTTGCATTATTGAGAGTCTAGTTGGAATACCACATGTTAATGAAGTTAAAATTGAAATCTCTCTTGAAGATGTCATGAAAAAGTTGGAGACCATAGAGCAAAATCTTCCAAGTATTAAGACTAAATTGGGAATATTACTTAATAACACTGATAAACTTGATAAATCTCTAGGTGGAATTAATGAGAGAATTGCTATCCTAGAAACTTGTGCTACTCATGATAATCAAACCCATAGGATTAGTGAACTTGAAGAAGCTATGGGAACCTTGGGTTCAACTTTTTCTTCTCTTAAGTTTAAGGAGAAAGCTTATGTGGGTAAGGAGCAAAAGTTCATGTATGTCTCTAAGGTGCCTAAGCCAAAAAACTATTATAGGCCTAAAATTGACAAAGCCCTTAGTACCACTATGGATGATGGAGCATCTAATATACCTATTGTGACAAATTGCGAAAATTATAATGTTGATGCTTCATCTCTTGATAATACTTTATTCACACTTTCTGCGCCTAGCTGAAAGGCGTTAAAGAAAAGCGCTTATGGGAGACAACCCATTATTTTACTACAGCACTTTTGTTTTATATTTGAGTCTTGGAAGTTGTTACTACTGTAGCAACCTCTCATTATCTTTATTTTATTGCATTGTTGTGCCAAGTAAAGTCTTTGATAGTAGGGTTGATACTAGATTTGGATTACTGCGCAGAAACAGATTTCTTACTGTCATGAAATTGAGCAGCCCCGTCTGTAGGTAACTCAGAAAAATCTGCCAATTTACGTGCGTAATCCTCAGATATGTACGCAACTTTAATTCAATTTGAGCTTTTTCATCTGAGCAAGTTAAGTGCCCCAGAAAAATTCGTCTTTACGGACTGTTCTGTTTTGACAGATTCTGCCTTTTATTTCGCATTGCTTGTTTTGCTATGTTTGATGGATTTCTTTGTTCCATTAACTTTCAGTAGCTTTGTGCAATGTCCAGAAGTGTTAAGAATGATTATGTCACCTCTGAATATATGAATTTTCAATTATGCACTAACCCTCTAATGAGTTTGTTTTGAGTTTGGTGTGGAGGAAGTTTTCAAGGGTCAAGAGAGGAGGATGATACAATATGATCAAGAAGAGTGAAAAGTCTAAGCTTGGGGATGCCCCGTGGTTCATCCCTGCATATTTTAAGAAGACTCAAGCATCTAAGCTTGGGGATGCCCAAGGCATCCTTCTTCATCGACAACTTATCAGGTCACCTCTAGTGAAACTATATTATTATTCTGTCACATCTTATGTGCTTTACTTGGAGCGTCTGTTTGTTTTTGTTTTTGTTTTTGTTTTTGTTTGAATAAACTCGGATTCTAGCATTATTTGTGTGGGAGAAAGACACGCTCCGCTGTTTGATACGTCTCAGACGTATCGATAATTTCTTATGTTCCATGCCACATTATTGATGATATCTACATGTTTTATGCATACTTTATGTCATTATTATGCGTTTTCCGGAACTAACCTATTGACGAGATGCCGAAGGGCCAGTTGCTGTTTTCTGCTGTTTTTGGTTTCAGAAATCCTAGTAAGGAAATATTCTCGGAATCGGACGAAATCAACGCCCAACATCTTAGGATTGCATGAAGCTTCGAACACTGAGAGCCGCGAGAGGGGGCCACAGGCCCACCAAGCGAGGCGCGCGGCCAAAGGCCCGCCCCCTGTTGTGTCGTCGCCTCGTTGACCTTCCGACTCCGCCTCTTCGCCTATTTAAGGGTCCCGACCTAAAACCTCGATACGAAAAAGCCACGGTGAGAAACCTTCGAGCCGCCGCCATCGCGAAGCCAAGATGTGGGGGACAGAGTCTCTTCGGCACGCCGCCGGGACGGGAAGTGCCCCGGAAGGCTTCTCCATCGACACCACCGCCATCTTCATCAACGCTGCTGTCTCCCATGAGGAGGGAGTAGTTCTCCATCGAGGCTCGGGGCTGTACCGGTAGCTATGTGGTTAATCTCTCTCCTATGTGCTTCAATACAATAATCTCATGAGCTGCCTTACATGATTGAGATTCATATGATGATGCTTGTAATCTAGATGTCATTATGCTAGTCAAGTGGATTTTACTTATGTGATCTCCGGAGACTCCTTGTCCCACGTGTGTAAAGGTGACAGTGTGTGCACCGTGTGGGTCTCTTAGGCTATATTTCACAGAATACTTATTCACTGTTATGAATGGCATAGTGAAGTGCTTATTTATATCTCTTTATGATTGCAATGTGTTTTGTATCACAATTTATCTGTGTGCTACTCTAGTGATGTTATTAAAGTAGTTTATTCCTCCTGCACGGTGTAATGGTGACAGTGTGTGCATCGTGTAGTACTTGGCGTAGGCTATGATTGTGATCTCTTGTAGATTATGAAGTTAACTATTGCTATGATAGTATTGATGTGATCTATTCCTCCTTTCGTAGTGTGAAGGTGACAGTGTGCATGCTATGTTAGTACTTGGTTTGGTTATGTTGATCTGTTATGCACTCTAAGGTTATTTAAATATGAACATTGAATATTGTGGAGCTTGTTAACTCCGGCATTGAGGGTTCGTGTAATCCTACACAGTTAGTGGTGTTCATCATCCAACAAGAGGGTGTAGAGTCTAGCATCTATCTATTTATTCTGTTATGTGATCAATGTTGAGAGTGTCCACTAGTGAAAGTATGATCCCTAGGCCTTGTTCCTAAATACTGCTATCGCTGCTTGTTTACTGTTTTCTGCATCTTTACTTCCTGCAATATTACTACCATCAACCAGCAAGCACTTTTCTGGCGCCGTTACTACTGCTCATATTCATTCATACCACTTGTATTTCACTATCTCTTCGCCGAACTAGTGCACCTATTAGGTGTGTTGGGGACACAAGAGACTTCTTGCTTTGTGGTTGTAGGGTTGCATGAGAGGGATATCTTTGACCTCTTCCTCCCTGAGTTCGATAAACCTTGGGTGATCCACTTAAGGGAAACTTGCTGCTGTTCTACAAACCTCTGCTCTTGGAGGCCCAACACTGCCTACAAGAATAGAAGCACCCGTAGACATCAAGCTATTTTCGGCGCCGTTGCCGGGGAGGAAAGGTAAAAGGCACTCATACTCCGGTCCCAAGTAAGTACTTTTCTGGCCGTTGTGTGTGTGCTCGAAGCTATTTCCTTTAGATCCTGCAATTGCATCTTTTTGTTTCTTGTTTACACTAGTTAGGCATAATGGACAACAATGAGCTTCTTATTTTATTTCCTGATTTAAGACATGGATGGTTTGATGCGAAAATTAAAAAACCTATGGAACATATTAGTATGAACGCTTTGAACACCATTGTTGCTGATGATATGGAAAATTCTAAGCTTGGGGAAGCTGGCTTTGATGAGCATGATATTTTTAGCCCCCCAAGCATTGAGAAGAAAATTTACTTTGATGATACTTTACCTCCTATTTATGATGATTATAATGATATTGGTCTTTTAGTACCGCCTGTTATGGAGGATAAATTTGATTATGATTACAATATGCCTCCTATATTTGATGATGAGAATAATAATGATAGCTACTTTGTTGAATTTGCTCCCACTACAACTAATAAAATTGATTATGCCTATGTGGAGAGTAATAATAATTTTATGCATGAGACTCATGATAAGAATGCTTTATGTGATAGTTATATTGTTGAGTTTGCTCATGTTGCTACTGAAAGTTATTATGAGAGAGGAAAATATGGTTGTAGAAATTTTCATGTTACTAAAACACCTCTCTATGTGCTGAAATTTTTGAAGCTACACTTGTTTTATCTTCCTATGCTTGTTACTTTGCTCTTCATGAACTTGTTTATTTACAAAACTCCTATGCATAGGAAGCATGTTAGACTTAAATTTGTTTTGAATTTGCCTCTTGATGCTCTCTTTTGTTTCAACTACTATTTCTTGCGAGTGCATCATTAAAACTGCTGAGCCCATCTTAATGGCTATAAAGAAAGTACTTCTTGGGAGATAACCCATGTGTTTATTTTACTACAGTAATTTTGTTTTATATTTGTGTCTTGGAAGTTGTTACTACTGTAGCAACCTCTCCTTATCTTATTTTATTGCATTGTTGAGCCAAGTAAAGTCTTTGATAGTAAAGTCAATACTAGATTTGGATTATTGCGCAGAAACAGATTTCTTGCTGTCACGAATTTCGACCTGCCTCTCTGTAGGTAACTCAGAAAAATCTGCCAATTTACGTGCTTGATCCTCAGATATGTACGCAACTTTCATTCAATTTGGGCATTTTCATCTGAGCAAGTCTGGTGCCACTTTAAAATTCGTATTTACGGACTGTTCTGTTTTGACAGATTCTGCCTTTTATTTCGCATTGCTTCTTTCGCTGTGTTGGGTGGATTTCTTTGTTCCATTACCTTCCAGTAGCTTTGGGCAATGTCCAGAAGTGTTAAGAATGATTGTGTCACCTCTGAACATGTGAATTTTTGATTATGCACTAACCCTCTAATGAGTTTGTTTCGAGTTTGGTGTGGAGGAAGTTTTCAAGGGTCAAGAGAGGAGGATGATATACTATGATCAAGAAGAGTGAAAAGTCTAAGCTTGGGGATGCCCGGTGGTTCATCCCTGCATATTTCAAGAAGACCCAAGCATCTAAGCTTGGGGATGCCCAAGGCATCCCCTTCTTCATCGACAAATTATCAGGTTCCTTCTCTTGAAACTATATTTTTATTCGGTCACATCTTATGTACTTTACTTGGAGCGTCTGTGTGCTTTTGTTTTTGTTTTTGTTTGAATAAATGCTTGTGTGGGAGAGAGACACGCTCCGCTGGTTCATATGAACACATGTGTTCTTAGCTTTTAATGTTCATGGCGAAGGTTGAAACTGCTTCGTTCATTGTTATATGGTTGGAAACGGAAAATGCTACATGTAGTAATTGGTAAAATGTCTTAGATAATTTGATACTTGGCAATTGTTGTGCTCATGTTTAAGCTCTTGCATCATATACTTTGCACCTATTAATGAAGAAATACATAGAGCTTGCTAAAATTTGGTTTGCATAATTGGTCTCTCTAAGGTCTAGATAATTTCTAGTAAGAGTTTGAACAACAAGGAAGACGGTGTAGAGTCTTATAATGTTTACAATATGTCTTTTATGTGAGTTTTGCTGCACCGGTTCATCCTTGTGTTTGTTTCAAATAACCTTGCTAGCCTAAACCTTGTATCGAGAGGGAATACTTCTCATGCATCCAAAATCCTTGAGCCAACCACTATGCCATTTGTGTCCACCATACCTACCTACTACATGGTATTTCTCCGCCATTCCAAAGTAAATTGCTTGAGTGCTACCTTTAAATAATTCAAAATTTATCACCTCTGATTTGTGTCAATGTTTTATAGCTCATGAGGAAGTATGTGGTGTTTATCTTTCGATCTTGTCATTTACTTCGGACAGACTTTCACCAATGGACTAGTGGCTCATCCGCTTATCCAATAATTTTGCAAAAAGAGCTGGCAATGGGGTGCCCAGCCCCAATTAATTAACTTGCATTAATAATTCTCTTCACATGTTTTGCTCTGATCTATCAGTAAGCAACTTAATTTTGCAAATAGACACTCCTCCATGGTATGTGAATGTTGGAAGGCACCCGAGGATTCGGTTAGCCATGGCTTGTGTAAGCAAAAGGTTGGGAGGAGTGTCATCCATAAATAAAGAAAAACTAAACTAAAGTACATGTGTAAACAAAAGAGAAGAGGGATGATCTACCTTGCTGGTAGAGATAACGTCCTTCATGGGAGCCGCTCTTGAAAGTCTGGTTGATAAGGTAGCTAGAGTACCCGCTACCATTCGTTGACAACAACAAACACCTCTCAAAACTTTATTTGCATGCTCTCTTTATGTTTTCAAAACCAAAGCTCTAGCACAAATATAGCAATCAATGCTTCCCTCTGCGAAGGGCCTTTCTTTTACTTTTATGTTGAGTCAGTTCACCTATCTCTCTCCACCTCAATAAGCAAACACTTGTGTGAACTGTGCATTGATTCCTACATACTTGCATATTGCACTTGTTATATTACTTTGCATTGACAACTATCCATGAGATATACATGTTATAAGTTGAAAGCAACCGCTGAAACTTAATCTTCCTTTGTGTTGCTTCAATACCTTTACTTTGATTTATTGCTTTATGAGTTAACTCTTATGCAAGACTTATTGATGCTTGTCTTGAAGTACTATTCATGAAAAGTCTTTGCTTTATGATTCGTTGTTTACTCATGTCATTACCATTGTTTTGATCGCTGCATTCATTACATATGCTTACAATAGTATGATCAAGGTTATGATGGCATGTCACTCCAGAAATTATCTTTGTTATCGTTGGACGAGCAGAACTAAGCTTGGGGATGCTGATACGTCTCAGACGTATCGATAATTTCTTATGTTCCATGCCACATTATTGATGATATCTACATGTTTTATGCATACTTTATGTCATTATTATGCGTTTCGAAACTAACCTATTGTGAGATGCCGAAGGGCAGTTTCTGTTTTCTGCTGTTTTTGGTTTCGAAATCCTAGTAAGGAAATATTCTCGGAATCGGACGATATCAATGCCTAGCATCTTAGGATTGCATGAAGCTTCAGAACACCGGAGCCGCCGGAGGGGCCACAGGGCCCACCCATGATGGCGGCGCGGCCAAGGGGGGGCCCGCGCCCCCCTGTTGTGTCGTCGCCTCGTTGACCTTCCGACTCCGCCTCTTCGCCTATTTAAGGGTCCCTGACCTAAAACCTCGATACGAAAAAGCCACGGTACGAGAAACCTTCAGCCGCCATCGCGGCCAAGATCGGGGGACAGAGTCTCTGTTCGGCACGCGGCCGGAAGTGCCCCGGAAGGCTTCTCCATCGACACCACCGCCATCTTCATCAACTGCTGTCTCCCATGAGGGAGGTAGTTCTCCATCGAGGCTCGGGGCTGTAGCGGTAGCTATGTGGTTAATCTCTCTCCTATGTGCTTCAATACAATAATCTCATGAGCTGCCTTACATGATTGAGATTCATATGATGATGCTTGTAATCTAGATGTCATTGTGCTAGTCAAGTGGATTTTACTTATGTGATCTCCGGAGACTCCTTGTCCCACGTGTGTAAAGGTGACAGTGTGTGCACCGTGTGGGTCTCTTAGGCTATATTTCACAGAATACTTATTCACTGTTATGAATGGCATAGTGAAGTGCTTATTTATATCTCTTTATGATTGCAATGTGTTTTGTATCACAATTTATCCATGTGCTACTCTAGTGATGTTATTAAAGTAGTTTATTCCTCCTGCACGGTGTAATGGTGACAGTGTGTGCATCGTGTAGTACTTGGCGTAGGCTATGATTGTGATCTCTTGTAGATTATGAAGTTAACTATTGCTATGATAGTATTGATGTGATCTATTCCTCCTTTCGTAGTGTGAAGGTGACAGTGTGCATGCTATGTTAGTACTTGGTTTGGTTATGTTGATCTGTTATGCACTCTAAGGTTATTTAAATATGAACATTGAATATTGTGGAGCTTGTTAACTCCGGCATTGAGGGTTCGTGTAATCCTACACAGTTAGTGGTGTTCATCATCCAACAAGAGGGTGTAGAGTCTAGCATCTATCTATTTATTCTGTTATGTGATCAATGTTGAGAGTGTCCACTAGTGAAAGTATGATCCCTAGGCCTTGTTCCTAAATATTGCTATCGCTGCTTGTTTACTGTTTTACTGCATCTTTACTTCCTGCAATATTACTACCATCAACTGCACGCCAGCAAGCACTTTTCTGGCGCCGTTACTACTGCTCATATTCATTCATACCACTTGTATTTCACTATCTCTTCGCCGAACTAGTGCACCTATTAGGTGTGTTGGGGACAAGAGACTTCTTGCTTTGTGGTTGTAGGGTTGCA
The DNA here is from genome assembly GCA_030979885.1 of Lolium multiflorum. Taxonomy (NCBI): domain Eukaryota; kingdom Viridiplantae; phylum Streptophyta; class Magnoliopsida; order Poales; family Poaceae; genus Lolium; species Lolium multiflorum. The sequence continues at coordinate 341,402,681 of CM061748.1, forward strand.
TGAGAGGGATATCTTTGACCTCTTCCTCCTGAGTTCGATAAACCTTGGGTGATCCACTTAGGGAAACTTGCTGCTGTTCTACAAACCTCTGCTCTTGGAGGCCCAATACTGTCTACAAGAATAGAAGCACCCGTAGACATCACTGTTGCATATGAACACATGTGTTCTTAGCATTACTTTTAATGTTCATGGCGAAGGTTGAAACTGCTTCGTTCATTGTTATATGGTTGGAAACATAAAATGCTTCATGTGGTAATTGGTATAATGTCTTGAATAATTTGATACTTGGCAATTGTTATACTCATATAGATCATGTTTAAGCTCTTGCATCATGTACTTTGCACCTATTAATGAAGAACTACATAGAGCTTGTTAAAATTTGGTTTGCATGATTGGTCTCTCTAGAGTCTAGATATTTTCTGGTTAAGGTGTTTGAACAACAAGGAGACAGCGTAGAGTCTTATAATGCTTGCAATATGTTCTTATGTAAGTTTCTTTGTACAGTTTATACTTGAGTTTGCTTCGAACAACCTTGCTAGCCTAAGCCTTGTACTGAGAGGGAATACTTCTCGTGCATCCAAATCCTTGAGCCAAAAACTATGCCATTTGTGTCCACCATACCTACCTACTACATGGTATTTCTCTGCCATTCCAAAGTAAATTACTTGAGTGCTACCTTTAAAATTTCATTCCTTGTCTTTGCAATACATAGCTCATGGGAAAATAGCCTTAAAAACTATTGTGGTATTGAATATGTTGCTATGTATCTTATTTCTTATAAGTTGCTTGTTGAGCGGTAACCATGTTTCTGGGGACGCCATCAACTTTTATACCTTTGTTGAATATCATGTGAGTTGCTATGCATGTTCGTCTTGTCTGAAGTAAGGGTGATTTTCATGATCAAATGGTTTGAGTATGCATATTGTTAGAGAAGAACATTGGGCCGCTAACTAAAACCATGAATCATGGTGGAAGTTTCAGTTTGGACACCAATCCTCAATCTCTTATGAGAATATTATCTATTGTTGAATGCTTATGCATTAAAGAGGAGTCCATTATCTGTTTTCTATGTTGTCCCGGTATGGATGTCCTTGGTTGAGATTTATCAAAAACGAGAAATCAAATGCGATCTATCTCCTTGGACCTTTGTACATGCGGCATAGAGGTACCCCTTTGTGACACTTGGTTGAAACATATGTTATGCAATGATAATCCATGTAAATCCAAGCTAATTAGGACAAGGTGCGAGCACTATTGGTATTCTATGCATGAGGCTTGCAACTTATAGGATGTCTTATACATAACACATATGAATTATTACTACCGTTGACAAAATTGTTTCTATGTTTTCAAAATGAAAAGCTCTAGCACAAAAACAGTAATCCATGCTTCCCTCTGCGAAGGGCCATTCTTTTACTTTATGTTGAGTCAGTTTACCTACTTCTTTCTATCTTAGAAGCAAACACTTGTGTCAACTGTGTGCATTGATTCTTACATACTTGCTTATTTGCATTCATCATATTACTTTGTGTTGACAATTATCCATGAGATACATCCATGAGATAAACATGTTGAAGTTGAAAGCAACCGCTGAAACTTATATCTTCCTTTGTGTTGCTTCAAAGCTTTCTACTAAGAATTTATTGCTTTATGAGTTAACTCTTATGCAAGTCTTATTAATGCTTGTCTTGAAATTACTATTCATGAAAAGTCTTTGTTATATGATTCAGTTGTTTAATCATTGTCTTTACCATTGCTTCGAATCGTTGCATTCATCTCATATGCTTTACAATAGTATCGATCAAGATTATGATAGCATGTCACTTCAGAAATTATCATTGTTATCGTTTACCTACTCGAGGCGAGTAGGAACTAAGCTGGGGATGCTTGATACGTCTCAAACGTATCTATAATTTCTTATGTTCCATGCTACTTTTATGATGATACTCACATGTTTTATACACACTTTATGTCATTATTATGCATTTTCCGGCACTAACTTATTGACGAGATGCCGAAGAGCCAGTTGTTGTTTTCTGCTGTTTTTGGTTTCAGAAATCCTACAAAGGAAATATTCTCGGAATTGGATGAAATCAACGCCCGGTCTTATTTTCCACGGGCTTCCAGGAAGGGTGGAAGATCTGTAACACCCCAACTTTTGCAACCTTGATTAGTTGTCCTTATTGCAAAAATTAGGGGGAACAAAAACTTTTTCTATAAGACTAATTAGATGAATTGTCTTGATCTGTTTGTTTATATGAATTGCTTTGATCTGCTGGTAGATGAATTGTCTTGATTTAATTGTTGAGTTTTGTCTTGAGCTACCTCAAGGAACAACACCTCTAGTGGTAAAATCATCCTTGAATTCAAAACTTGGGATCATCTACCCCTTAATACATCCCTCTCTTATACCCTAGTCAAAACCCCTAAGGCATCACAAATTTGGCTAAGTCCTAAAACTGTTATCAGGTCCCATTTTGGAGCCCCTGGATTAAGCTACCCCTTGCCATCCAAGGCAATGAATCTGGTCCTAAACCTACCTTATCATAAGCACTTCCCAACCATGTCCTTGTCTTGAACCAAATCCCTCTTATACTCATTTATCCTTGTCTGTTTTGAGGCCAAGTCAAAAATCTGTTTTTGGCAGGCTTAAAAAGTTCAAACTTTGGCAGTTGATATCTAAGCACCCACAACTGTTATTAGTGACCTCAATGCATGGATCTCATCTATGCGACACCCTCTACAACTTCCACGTATTGCATGTCCCATAATACCCTTGCAACCTATATTTTCAACTTGATCTTACACCCTATCCAATGTTGCACCACTAGATCCCATTTTCAACTTTTATCTTTTGTTCCAAGCTTAATCTCCACAAAACCAAGAGTGAAGATGGTAGCTACATTATGTAGCAACACCCTCTACCCTTGAGATCACTTCTCCCAAAACATTTTATTTACCAAAAACCATATTTAAGATTCTTCTCTGTTTTCACTACAAAGCTAATCTTAGTTTTATCAAAGCCTTCAAATCTTTATAAAAGTGTAATGTGGGTGGTGTTTTACTTCATACCATCTCTTCTCAACCCAAAAATGGTTCTATAAAACTATCTTCTTAGTTATCCTTTCTTTTAACAAAATGCTTGTTTATGACACTTATGCAACTATTTCTTTATCTTATCTTAAGTATGAGAAAAATATACATTGACTAGTTTAGCTATTAGAACCTCTTTAACTCAAAATTTCTTCTTGATATTTACAAAGTTTTCAAATACAAGTTCTAATACAATTTCTTCAATTAGGGACATACTTTTCTTAGGTAATCCAAAACTTTACCAAATGAATTCCTTTTGGCATGAAATCTTCCTTGCGTCAAACACACATCTACCACTCATTTTTTTTTTACCAAAAATAAAAAGGTGGTCCTATGTACTCATGATCCATAGCATCATAAATCTCCACCTTCACCTCTATCTTCCTACCTCAACTTTGGAAATCATCAAGCCACCATTCTAGCAAAACATCCACCGCACTCATCCTTGGTCAACATGCAGGTTTGGTTTTGCTCTTTTGATCTCCACTTGGGCTTGACAAAAGAGGAGGCCGGCCATCCCAACTTTGCTCATGCACATACCATTCTCTCTCTCTCTCTTATCTTGCTCCTCCAATGGGCAACCATGACCTTCACCCCACCCTCTCTCTCTCTCTCTGGTCGACCACATGAAGTGTTAGAGTGCCCCTTGGTCATTGTTGCATGATAGTAGAAGAGAGGAGGGACACATGCACATGCACTTGGACAAAACCTTGAGGAGATCCTTGCTTGCAACCTACCCCTCCTCCCTCCACTCAATGCCAGCGAGCAGCCAGCCCTCACACTACCCCAAGACATCATGAAAGCCTACCTAGCTAGCCCTAGCCTCTCCCTCTCTTAGCCATCCTTGGGTGGTCACCCATTCGTGGTCAACAAGGAAGCGAGAACCCCAGCCCTCGAGGCTGCGCCATGATGGTGCCCTGTCATCCCTCTATCCGACTTGCATGCTCCCGAGGCCCGCCCTACCTTGCAGAAGCCACGCCATGCTTGCCATTGGACGTGGTCACCTCCGTTTTGGATGACATCGCGTTCCGAATTTCGGGAGCATCGGCAGCAGTGCACAGCTTATCTGCTGCAAAGGCACTGTGTCTTGACCTTGATGCAATGATCACTTCCCTCCCGCGTGCCCTCTCTTTCCAGCTGGATGTATCAAACACCTTCGTGCCACGCGAACATCGCCTCGTTGGGAGACTACGCGCGTTCTCCTCGAGCTCAGCAGCACTGGATCCGGCTTTGGATGCCCTACTCAATGACACCGCTTGCCCGTCCAACCACGCTCGTCCTCGACGTGGCTTCATCGCCCTACACCGTGTCCACCGTGAGCCCGTGCCCGGCTATAAAAGGGAACCCGATGTCCTCCGCTCATCTCACACCACTTCTCTCCCCCTCCCAGGACCCCTCTATACACGCTGGAGCTTCTCCCTGCTGCTGCTCGCCGGCAGCCGCACCGTGGCCATGATTACCGCGAGGTTGGCGAGCCAAGCTGAGCTCGCCCCCGACGCCCTTCTCCCTCCCTCTCTGCCTTACCCTGCTCACCTTCTTCAGCAGCCCTAAAGTCACCCTTTTTCGCTGACCAGGTCCGCCGGAAGGGCCGCCGTCGTCGCCGGCTCGAGGGAGATGCCGGGAAGGAAACCGGCCAGACCTGCGTCGAGGAGCCGCTGCAGGAGGTCCGGGCGCACCTGGACGCGCCCCTGGGCGGCCTCGGCGCGCCACCACCCTGCCCAGCTCCGCCGCCGAGCACCGCCGCGCTCAGGTGAGCCTCCGCCCCGCCCCTGCCTTTTTTTCTTCTGTCCGCCCGCGCGCGTGATCGCGAGGAGGGAGACGCGCCCGAGCGCTGCATGGCCACTTAGCCACGTCAGCCATGCAGGCCTGGCCCACCCGGGGCCCTTTTCTTTTTCTTTTTTTCTTTTCTTCCCTCCCCCAACCGGTATCGCTGCTGGGCCGGCCCACTTTTCAAATTCCGCGCAGCCCAGTCAGCTTCCCGCCCACTTTAATTTTTGAAATTTGCTGTTAAAATTGGATAGAAACCAGTAACACTATTTTGTGAATATCTAGAGATCTACTAATCCGAATCGAGTGAAACCAATTGCATTAGTTCACAAATTTAAATATCTTTCCAATGCCACTGGCCCCATATTTTTAGGATTTTTGTACGATTTTTAGTACATTAAACATGATCACTGCATCATGTTTAGTGTTTGTTATTTTAAAAATTGTAGGATTAATATTTTTGGATGAATCCAATTGTGTTAGTCTTGTTTTAGTACTGGCCATCTAGGAAAAGTGTTGTTAGTCCCTTTTCATGCTAGTTTGTTACTGTTTGTGTTAGTTGTGTATCACATGGTTTGTTGAACCAAAAACCTTTTTATTTATTAAACCCCTTAACCACCACTTTTACTTAAAAACAGCCATCTTATGTTTTAATCTTGCAAAACAAGTACCCCTGCATGCTTAGACTTGTATCTTTTGAAACCTTGCTTGCAAGATGGAATATGGTGTTGATTGTGTGTTGCGTGTTCTTTTATTTTGCGACGCTAGATTCGAGCAATGTTGGAATTAAAGAGGAAGGATTTGGAGAAATTGAAGAAGTCCAGGGACAAATAAGCCAACCAAGGCAAGCCATCTCTTGATCTCTGAATGTTGAATCACATATTGTGGTTACTTTGTTGTTATTATTGTCTCTCAATCTATCTTGTGTTGTTTCTACTTTTGTTGTTGGAGCATGCTCACCGTGAGCATGTTTAGTCTCTTTGGCACCTCACCGACAACCCCCTTTAGTGACATGGTGGTTGTCATCTTCATGATCTCGGTGTACCCTCTAAGTGTGATGGGTATGCCCACTTACCTTGAGTGTGTCGACCTCTCGACACCCTTTTTGCACCCCTTCGTGGTATGATAGTTAGTATCGTGCCCTTGTTATATCTTCTACTTTGAGTTATGCTATGCATACTTACTCCCAAGTGTGCCGAACCTCTTGTTGATGCTATACATACTTACTCTCAAGTATGTTGCACCCTTGTTGATGTTCTGCATACTTACTCTCGAGTATGTTGAACCCCTTGTTGATCTTATGCATGCTTACCCTAAGCATGTATGCCCCCTTGACCGCCTATATTATCATCTTCTTAGTGGTATGATGATTATCATCATGACCCTTGTTTAATCATCCTACTTATATTGTCCCTACGCATGCTTATCCTAAGTATGTATGATCCCCTTGACACCTCAATTATCATCCCCTTAGTGGTATGATGGCTAGCATCATGTCATTGTGACTCTTAGTTCCTTCATAAAACTATAGGTTGGGAACCCCCTTGGAAAAATACCTTGTTGAAAATAATTTTTGAAAACCTTGGGTGAGTTGGACTTACCCAAGTGTGTGTTTATGAAAGGAAAGGATCTTGGCAAAGATGGTTGGAAAGAAAATCTTGTTTTCGAAAACTTTGGCGCCTAAGTATTCACCCGTGACAATTAACCCGCGCAACCACATTACCCTGGAGTGGGACGGGGCTTAGCTCGTAGTTTGTTCTTCTTAACATGGGACACCGCACAACTATATAAGGGTAAGGTTACCCCTGAATCCGGATTGTCGTTGGTGGAGACAATAGTATAACGGGAGGCCTTCGGGGCTGACCCGTCCGGAAGACACTATGGGTCTCCTGGCTTGGCGGTGGAGCCACGCTCAAAGTGAGGTGAGCTGCCACGGTGCCGGGGAGGTACATACTCCATAGGGTAGGATCCCGTGCTAAGACGAATAGGCGAAAGGCTATGTCCGAGTTTTTGTCATGGCATAGTTGATATGCGGGGATGATGCCCACATGATGAACTCGCGGATCTTGTGGGGAAAGTGTGCAAACTCTGCAGAGTCAAATCTATTCGAATAGCCGTGTCCGCGGTCATGGACGGTTGGAATGGCTGTTGCTTAGCCTGATGAGTTTTTGGTTTACAAAAATTGTTTGGAAAATGAAAGAAAGGAACTTGTTTTCGGAGTACCGGAAGGGTACGGGAATGGTTTGGTTGACCATATGGAGATGGTCGGAAAGGAAACAAAATTGGGTTACCCCCTCCCTAGTGTTTTATGTTATAGAACTCTTTTGAAGTATCTTCTTTAACAAAGATATAGAGATGTCATAGAACCCTCTTAGTGTCCCCTTCAACTGCGATGTTGGGATGCTATATCCACAAGAGAAACTTATTCTCTTTCACATGCTATATCCACAAGAGAAACTGATTCTCTTTCACATGCTATATCCACCAGAGAAGATTCTCTTTCACATGCTATATCCACCAGAGAAACTATTCTTGCTCTCTTGTCTTCTTTAAATTACCTTCTTGATGGTTTGCGAGTACAATTCAAATGTACTCACGGCTTTGTCCCTGGCTATTTACTTGGCCAGACTTGGAGGACTTCGACAGATGAAGAAGGAGTTGACGACGTCTATGCGAGCTAGGAACGTCTTCCCAGTCGTTGCCTGTAGGGTTAAGGCAGATGACTTGGGCTCTGCGCTGCTGAAGTGATTCCGCTACTCTGATGATTAGATTAGGCCCTTCGAGGCTATAATGTAAAGGTTGGTCATATGACCTTATTGTAATTTTCTTATTCCGTTTTGTAAAGGATGATGTAATTTGATACCAGTTCGGTTATGTGTTCACGGCACACTGATCATGGGAACGTGAGCTGTATACATAACAGGGTATTTCGGACAGCTAGTCCGGGGTCCCCACAGAGCTGGTATCAGAGCTATCCTGACTGTAGGAGACCTTAGTTAGCATGGACGATAGTTAGGAAGCAAATACTTGGGAAAAACTATTTACGAAACAAATTCTTTCTTTAGTTGGAAGCATAGCTTCTACTCCTCTTATTTCTTCGAAACTTCTAAATTCTTATCTCTCCGCTTTATAAAAAAGGGTTTGAAAATTCTTACTCTATTGTCTCATCCACTTCAAACCTACATATTGGACGATGTCCCCAACTCAGACCGGAGACTCGAACTCAAAGATGGATCAACCCCTCGGGAAGACTCATGTACATCCAACAACAGCTATTGAAGATTGGATGCCGACTTAGCCGTGCACATAAAGGGATAATAAGATCATGTCTTTGGTTGTCACCAAAGTCTGTCAAGGAGCTGACCTTGTTCCTCCGTGGACTTGCACCTTTTTGCAGTCGTCTGGGATCAAGTCCTCAGTTCTTGACTAGTAATTTTTAGGCCAGCCACCAGAAGTTGTCGACTTTGGGAGTACCTCAACAGCTACCCCTCTGAAGACCTCACGTCCTCGGGATGATGAGACCCTAAGATCTACGCAGTTTTCGCCTCCACCTCAACATCGACGAGTCAACACCAGGCCTGCGTCACCACCAACTGCTACAAGGATCCTATTGAAGTCGATGCCAGCAAGATGAAGACGTCGACATATGTGACCAACCCCAAACCTATAGGATGGATAGGACAAACTCAATCGCTTTGATTGAGATACCCCTACGTATTAGGCATCCTTGGGTACTTAGAGTACCATGTCTGGTGTGATGATTGCTTGTAGTTCCTCGTGTGTTGCCTTGAGTGTTTTTATCTGTTTGTTGTGTGCATGATTGTCTTGATCCTTCGGTTTGAAAAACACCCTCGGTGTGATAACCTAGCTTAGACAGCCTCCCTAAGATGTTTTTACCCTCATCAACCACGCCGTTAGAATACTAACTGCTAGTTACTGGATAAGTTAACTCTGTTAACCATCGATTCTCAACCGTCAGAGAAACTAACCCAGACCCCTATCCACGCCGACTACTTTCAAGATCAGCTGGAGCATCTCTACTACGCCAAGAAAGCAGAAGCCCCTACCTTCAAGAGTGACTGCACCTCTGCGAGAAGACATACTAACTTGGTCTAACCCTGGAGTATAGTCGCGCTAACCTCGAGGATATCTTTTTGAAAACCACCCCCTAACACACCGTCTAACAAGCTGAGAGAACAATAGCGTCAAAGCCAAGCTACATCACATGGTTCATCTGGTCCTCCTCAAGTGAAGCTCCTGAAGATACTCAAGACTCAAGACTTTAGGCGTAGTTTACCCGCTAACTTCTTAGCTGGTATAAGTCAGCACTGACCCTCAAGCTGAAGATTGTCTTCGACGACCCTTGTTGCTGCTTCATATGGATACCAACCAGGCGTTTCATCAACTTTCTAACTCACCGCGCGTTATAAAGTTTAGTAAACACCGTGAGTGCCTTTTGAAGCCGTGGACTACACATCTCTCCTGAAGATTCTTCAACTGATTATGGAAGACCGATGACTTCTTCAGAAGCCCAGACAGGACTACAAGGCAGAAGCTCTGAGTTTTTCCAAAAGCCCGATGAAAAATCTTAAGGGTGGAAGACTTCGTCTTCCACTAAAAATTGGAGCTGACCCTAAAAATTTAAACCTTTCTAAAACACCGTTGGGAATTTGGGATGCACTAACTTCCCTTGAAGCTGTGGACTGCACCTCGCTCCCTGAAGATGCTTCAACTCAAGACGAGAGAAAGATCACTTCTTCGAAAGCACTGACAAGACCCTTGGCCGAAGCTTAGAGTTTTTAAACCCCCCTATGAACAATTTTAAGGGTGGAAGACTTCGTCTTCCACTAAAATTTAAAGCTAACTCTAAAAAGTTTTCAACCCTGCTAAAGCACCGCTGGAGTGCGCTAACTCTCCTTGAATCGTGGACTCTAACACCTGCTTGGAGTATTCAACCTCTTCATGAAGCTCACCATCGGCAGGAATCCATCATGTCTCCCAGAAGATGAAGCAACGACCTTCTCAAAAATGGCACATCTACAAAAGAATGGAGTCTAACTTTAGTTAAACTTTACAACCCCTCTAGTTCTACACCCAGTAATCTCGGGACGAGATTATTTTAAGGGTGGAAGATCTGTAACACCCCAACTTTTGCAACCTTGATTAGTTGTCCTTATTGCAAAAATTAGGGGGAACAAATTTTTTTTTCTATAAACTAATTAGATGAATTGTCTTGATCTGTTTGTTTATATGAATTGCTTTGATCTGCTGGTAGATGAATTGTCTTGATTTAATTGTTGAGATTTGTCCTGAGCTACCTCAAGGAACAACACCTCTAGTGGTAAAATCATCCTTGAATTCAAAACTTGGGATCATCTACCCCTCTTTACATCCCTCTCTTATACCCTAGTCAAAACCCCTAAGGCATCACAAATTTGGCTAAGTCCTAAAACTGTTATCAGGTCCCATTTTGGAGCCCCTGGATTAAGCTACCCCTTGCCATCCAAGGCAATGAATCTGGTCCTAAACCTACCTTATCATAAGCACTTCCCAACCATGTCCTTGTCTTGAACCAAATCCCTCTTATACTCATTTATCCTTGTCTGTTTTGAGGCCAAGTCAAAAATCTGTTTTTGGCAGGCTTAAAAAGTTCAAACTTTGGCAGTTGATATCTAAGCACCCACAACTGTTATTAGTGACCTCCATGCATGGATCTCATCTATGCGACACCCTCTACAACTTCCACGTATTGCATGTCCCATAATACCCTTGCAACCTATATTTTCAACTTGATCTTACACCCTATCCAATGTTGCACCACTAGATCCCATTTTCAACTTTTATCTTTTGTTCCAAGCTTAATCTCCACAAAACCAAGAGTGAAGATGGTAGCTACATTATGTAGCAACACCCTCTACCCTTGAGATCACTTCTCCCAAAACATTTTATTTACCAAAAATCCTATTTAAGATTCTTCTCTATTTTGACTACAAACTAATCTTAGTTTTATCAAAGCCTTCAAATCTTTATAAAAGTGTAATGTGGGTGGTGTTTTACTTCATACCATCTCTTCTCAACCCAAAAATGGTTCTATAAAACTATCTTCTTAGTTATCCTTTCTTTTAACAAAATGCTTGTTTATGACACTTATGCAACTATTTCTTTATCTTATCTTAAGTATGAGAAAAATATACATTGACTAGTTTAGCTATTAGAACCTCTTTAACTCAAAATTTCTTCTTGATATTTACAAAGTTTTCAAATACAAGTTCTAATACAATTTCTTCAATTAGGGACATACTTTTCTTAGGTAATCCAAAACTTTACCAAATGAATTCCTTTTGGCATGAAATCTTCCTTGCGTCAAACACACATCTACCACTCATTTTTTTTTACCAAAAATAAAAAGGTGGTCCTATGTACTCATGATCCATAGCATCATAAATCTCCACCTTCACCTCTATCTTCCTACCTCAACTTTGGAAATCATCAAGCCACCATTCTAGCAAAACATCCACCGCACTCATCCTTGGTCAACATGCAGGTTTGGTTTTGCTCTTTTGATCTCCACTTGGGCTTGACAAAAAGAGGAGGCCGGCCATCCCAACTTTTGCTCATGCACATACCATTCTCTCTCTCTCTCTTATCTTGCTCCTCCAATGGGCAACCATGACCTTCACCCCACCCTCTCTCTCTCTCTCACAGTCGACCACATGAAGTGTTAGAGTGCCCCTTGGTCATTGTTGCATGATAGTAGAAGAGAGGAGGACACATGCACATGCACTTGGACAAAACCTTGAGGAGATCCTTGCTTGCAACCTACTCCTCCCCCACCATGCACGAGCGACAGGCCCCACACTACCCCAAGACACACTAGCCTACATCTAGCCTACCCTAGCCTCTCCCTCTCTTCTAGCCATCCTTGGGTGGTCACCCATTCGTGGTCAACAAGGAAGCGAGAACCCCAGCCCTCGAGGCTGCGCCATGATGGTGCCCTGTCATCCCTCTACCCGACTTGCATGCTCCCGAGGCCCGCCCTACCAGAAGCCACGCCATGCTTGCCATTGGACGTGGTCACCTCCGTTTTGGATGCCGCGTTCCCGAATTTCGGGAGCATCAGCAGCAGTGCACAGCTACACGCTGCAAAGGCACTGTGTCTTGACCATGGATGCAATGATCCTTCCCTCCTGCCTTTCCAAGGATGTATCAAACACCTTGTGCTGCTTAGACATCGCCTCGTTTTGACCTCGCACGCGTTCCTCGCTCAGCGGCACTGATCCGGCTCTGATGCCCTACTCAATGACACCGCTTGCCCGTCCAACCACGCTCGTCCCCGACATGGCTTCGTCTCCCTACACCCGTCCACCGTGAGCCCGTGCCCGGCTATAAAAGCCACCCGAGCCCTTCTCCTCCCTCTCACCTCACACCACCTCTCTCCCTCACCAGGACACCCTCTCACACGGGCGCCCCCTGCTGCTGCTCGCCGGCAGGCACCAGGCCATGGTTACCGCGAGGTTGGCGAGCAAGCTGACTCGCCCCCGACGCCCTCTCCCTCCCTCTCTGCCTTACCTGCTCACCTTCTTCAGCAGCCCTAAAGTCACCCTTTTCGCTGACCAGGTCTTCGGAAGGCCGCCGTCGTCGCCGGCGAGAGGAGATGCGGGAAGAAGCCGACCGTCGACTGCTGCCGAGGCTGGGGAGACACGCACGACGCCTGCACGGCCTCGGCGCGCCACCACCTGCCCAGCTCCGCCGCCGAGCACCGCCGCGCTCGGTGAGCCCGCCCCGCCCTGCCTTTTTTCTTACGTCCGCCGCGCGCGTGATCGCGAGGAGGGAGACGCGCCCGAGCGCTGCATGGCCACTTAGCCACGTCAGCCATGCAGGCCTGGCCCACCCGGGGCCCTTTTCTTTTTCTTTTTTTCTTTTCTTCCCTCCCCCAACCGGTATCGCTCTGGGCGGCCCACTTTTCAAATTCCGCGCAGCCCAGTCGCTTCCCGCCCAATTTTTTGAAATTTCTTGTTAAAATTGGATAGAAACCAGTAACACTATTTTGTGAATATCTAGAGATCTACTAATCCGAATCGAGTGAAACCAATTGCATTAGTTCACAAATTTAAATATCTTTCCAATGCCACTGGCCCCATATTTTTAGGATTTTTGTACGATTTTTAGTACATTAAACATGATCACTGCATTCATGTTTAGTGTTTGTTATTTTAAAAATTGTAGGATTAATATTTTTGGATGAATCCAATTGTGTTAGTCTTGTTTTAGTACTGGCCATCTAGGAAAAGTGTTGTTAGTCCCTTTTCATGCTAGTTTGTTACTGTTTGTGTTAGTTGTGTATCACATGGTTTGTTGAACCAAAAACCTTTTTATTTATTAAACCCCTTAACCACCACTTTTACTTAAAAACAGCCATCTTATGTTTTAATCTTGCAAAACAAGTACCCCTGCATGCTTAGACTTGTATCTTTTGAAACCTTGCTTGCAAGATGGAATATGGTGTTGATTGTGTGTTGCGTGTTCTTTTATTTTGCGACGCTAGATTCGAGCAATGTTGGAATTAAAGAGGAAGGATTTGGAGAAATTGAAGAAGTCCAGGGACAAATAAGCCAACCAAGGCAAGCCATCTCTTGATCTCTGAATGTTGAATCACATATTGTGGTTACTTTGTTGTTATTATTGTCTCTCAATCTATCTTGTGTTGTTTCTACTTTTGTTGTTGGAGCATGCTCACCATGAGCATGTTTAGTCTCTTTGGCACCTCACCGACAACCCCCTTTAGTGACATGGTGGTTGTCATCTTCATGATCTCGGTGTACCCTCTAAGTGTGATGGGTATGCCCACTTACCTTGAGTGTGTCGACCTCTCGACACCCTTTTTGCACCCCTTCGTGGTATGATAGTTAGTATCGTGCCCTTGTTATTTCTTCTACTTTGAGTGATGTTATGCATACTTACTCCCAAGTGTGCCGAACCTCTTGTTGATGCTGCATACTTACTCTCGAGTATGTTGAACCCCTTGTTGATCTTATGCATGCTTACCCTAAGCATGTATGCCCCCTTGACCGCCTATATTATCATCTTCTTAGTGGTATGATGATTATCATCATGACCCTTGTTTAATCATCCTACTTATATTGTCCCTACGCATGCTTATCCTAAGTATGTATGATCCCCTTGACACCTCAATTATCATCCCCTTAGTGGTATGATGGCTAGCATCATGTCATTGTGACTCTTAGTTCCTTCATAAAACTATAGGTTGGGAACCCCCTTGGAAAAATACCTTGTTGAAAATAATTTTTGAAAACCTTGGGTGAGTTGGACTTACCCAAGTGTGTGTTTATGAAAGGAAAGGATCTTGGCAAAGATGGTTGGAAAGAAAATCTTGTTTTCGAAAACTTTGGCGCCTAAGTATTCACCCGTGACAATTAACCCGCGCAACCACATTACCCTGGAGTGGGACGGGGCTTAGCTCGTAGTTTGTTCTTCTTAACATGGGACACCGCACAACTATATAAGGGTAAGGTTACCCCTGAATCCGGATTGTCGTTGGTGGAGACAATAGTATAACGGGAGGCCTTCGGGGCTGACCCGTCCGGAAGACACTATGGGTCTCCTGGCTTGGCGGTGGAGCCACGCTCAAAGTGAGGTGAGCTGCCACGGTGCCGGGGAGGTACATACTCCATAGGGTAGGATCCCGTGCTAAGACGAATAGGCGAAAGGCTATGTCCGAGTTTTTGTCATGGCATAGTTGATATGCGGGGATGATGCCCACATGATGAACTCGCGGATCTTGTGGGGAAAGTGTGCAAACTCTGCAGAGTCAAATCTATTCGAATAGCCGTGTCCGCGGTCATGGACGGTTGGAATGGCTGTTGCTTAGCCTGATGAGTTTTTGGTTTACAAAAATTGTTTGGAAAATGAAAGAAAGGAACTTGTTTTCGGAGTACCGGAAGGGTACGGGAATGGTTTGGTTGACCATATGGAGATGGTCGGAAAGGAAACAAAATTGGGTTACCCCCTCCCTAGTGTTTTATGTTGTAGAACTCTTTTGAAGTATCTTCTTTAACAAAGATATAGAGATGTCATAGAACCCTCTTAGTGTCCCCTTCAACTGCGATGTTGGGATGCTATATCCACAAGAGAAACTTATTCTCTTTCACATGCTATATCCACAAGAGAAACTGATTCTCTTTCACATGCTATATCCACCAGAGAAACTATTCTTCCTCTCTTGTCTTCTTTAGTTAGAATTGTTATCACCTTCTTGATGGTTTGCGAGTACAATTCAAATGTACTCACGGCTTTGTCCCTGGCTATTTACTTGGCCAGACTTGGAGGAACTTCGACGGATGAAGAAGGAGTTGGACGTCTATGCGAGCTAGGAACGTCTTCCCGATCGTTGCCTGTAGGGTTAAGGCAGATGACTTGGGCTCTGCGCTGCTGAAGTGATTCCGCTACTCGATTAGATTAGGCCCTTCGAGGCTATATGTAAAGGTTGGTCATATGACCTTATTGTAATTTTCTTATTCCGTTTTGTAAAGGATGATGTAATTTGATACCGTTCGGTTATGTGTTCACGGCACACGATCATGGGAACGTGCGTATACGAGGGTATTTCGGACAGTCGGGGTCCCCAGTGGGGCCACGAGGGCCGTAACCATAGCGGCGCGGCCGGCATGGGGCGCGCGGCCTATGGTGTGGGGCCCCCGCCGCCTCAACCCTACCCTTCGCCTACTTATTGTCTTCGTCGCAAAAACCCCTGTACAGAGAGCCACGATACGGAAAACCTTCCAAAGACGCCGCCGCCGCCAATCCCATCTCGGGGATTCAGGAGATCGCCTCGGCACCCTGCGGGAGGGGAATCATCTCCGGAGGACTCTTCATCACCATGATCTCCTCCGGATTGATGTGTGAGTAGTTCACCCTGGACTATGGGTCCATAGCAGTAGCTAGATGGTTGTCTTCTCCTCATTGTGCTATCATGTTAGATCTTGTGAGCTGCCTATCATGATCAAGATCATCTATTTGTAATGCTACATGTTGTGTTTGTTGGGATCGATGAATATGGAATACTATGTCAAGTTGATTATCAATCTATCATATATGTGTTGTTTATGTTCTTGTATGCTCTCCATTGCTAGTAGAGGCTCGGCCAAGTTGATACTTGTAACTCAAGAGGAGTATTTATGCTCGATAGTGGGTTCATGCCTCCATTGAATCTGGGACAGTGACAGAAAGTTCTAAGGTTGTGGATGTGCTGTTTCCACTAGGGATAAAACATCAATGCTTTGTCTAAGGATATTTGTGTTGATTACATTACGCACCATACTTAATGCAATTGTCTGTTGTTTGCAACTTAATACTGGAAGGGGTGCGGATGCTAACCTGAAGGTGGACTTTTTAGGCATAGATGCATGCTGGATAGCGGTCTATGTACTTTGTCGTAATGCCCTGATTAAATCTCATAGTAGTCATCGTGATATGTATGTGCATTGTTATGCCCTCTCTATTTGTCAATTTCCCAACTGTAATTTGTTCACCCAACATGCTATTTCTTATCGGAGAGACACCACTAGTGAACTGTGGACCCCGGTCCATTCTTTTACATCTGAAATACAATCTACTGCAATACTTGTTCTTTATTGTTCTTCGCAAACAAACATCATCTTCCACACTATACATTTAATCCTTTGTTTACAGCAAGCCGGTGAGATTGACAACCTCACTGTTAAGTTGGGGCAAAGTATTGTGATTGTGTTGTGCAGGTTCACGTTGGCGCGGAATCCGGTGTTGCGCCGCACTACACTCCGTCACCAACAACCTTCACGTGTTCCTTGACTCCTACGGTTAATAATCTGGGTTTTGTGCGAGGCTTCTTCTTTGTACGCATCAACCTTCCTCTTGGGGTTCCCAGACGTGTGTCAACTACACGCCCGGCAAGATATTTTAGCGCCGTTGGGAGATCAAGACACGCTGCAAGGAGTCTCCTACATCCAATCTCTTTACTTTGTTTTTGTCTTGCTTTATTTTATTTACTGCTTTGTTTGTTCTCTATATCAAAAATACAAAAAAATAGTTACTAGTTTTCTTTATTATTGTCTTGTTTACGTTCTCTATATTAAAAACACAAAAAAATTAGTTACTTGCATTTATTATATTTAGTTTGCTTTATACTACTAAAAATGAGTAATCCTGAAGTTGAAGTTCGTTCGTTTAAGCAACAAGGGGGAGAAAGTTTTAAAGATGCTTGGTATAGAATTAGTGATGCTCATCATAGGTGCACTAAGAAACACTCCACTATTATCCTACTTAGGAACTTTTATGTTGGTATCTCTAGTTGGAATAGGTATGTTCTTGATACTCTTGCGGGAGGTAATTTCCTAGGCACTCCTGCTTTAGAAGCTAGTTGCATTATTGAGAGTCTAGTTGGAATACCACCTGTTAATGAAGTTAAAATTGAAATCTCTCTTGAAGATGTCATGAAAAAGTTGGAGACCATAGAGCAAAATCTTCCAAGTATTAAGACTAAATTGGGAATATTACTTAATAACACTGATAAACTTGATAAATCTCTAGGTGGAATTAATGAGAGAATTGCTATCCTAGAAACTTGTGCTACTCATGATAATCAAACCCAAAGGATTAGGGAACTTGAAGAAGCTATGGGAACCTTGGGTTCAACCTTTTCTTCTCTTAAGTTTAAGGAGAAAGCTTATGTGGGTAAGGAGCAAAAGTTCATGTATGTCTCTAAGGTGCCTAAGCCAAAAAACTATTATAGGCCTAAAATTGACAAAGCCCTTAGTACCACTATGGATGATGGAGCATCTAATATACCTATTGTGACAAATTGTGAAAATTATAATGTTGATGCTTCATCTCTTGATAATACTTGATTCACACTTTCTGCGCCTAGCTGAAAGGCGTTAAAGAAAAGCGCTTATGGGAGACAACCCATTATTTTACTACAGCACTTTTGTTTTATATTTGAGTCTTGGAAGTTTTTACTACTGTAGCAACCTCTCATTATCTTTATTTTATTGCATTGTTGTGCCAAGTAAAGTCTTTGATAGTAGGGTTGATACTAGATTTGGATTACTGTGCAGAAACAGATTTCTTACTGTCACGAAATTGAGCAGCCCTGTCTGTAGGTAACTCAGAAAAATCTGCCAATTTATGTGCGTGATCCTCAGATATATACGCAACTTTCATTCAATTTGAGCTTTTCATCTGAGCAAGTTAAGTGCCCCAGAAAAATTCGTCTTTACGGACTGTTCTGTTTGACAGATTCTGCCTTTTATTTCGCATTGCCTGTTTTGCTATGTTTGATGGATTTCTTTGTTCCATTAACTTTCAGTAGCTTTGTGCAATGTCCAGAAGTGTTAAGAATGATCATGTCACCTCTGAATATATGAATTTTCAATTATGCACTAACCCTCTAATGAGTTTGTTTTGAGTTTGGTGTGGAGGAAGTTTTCAAGGGTCAAGAGAGGAGGATGATACAATATGATCAAGAAGAGTGAAAAGTCTAAGCTTGGGGATGCCCCGTGGTTCATCCCTGCATATTTTAAGAAGACTCAAGCATCTAAGCTTGGGGATGCCCCAATCCCCTTCTTCATCTACAACTTATCAGGTCACCTCTAGTGAAACTATATTTTTATTCGTCACATCTTATGTGCTTTACTTGGAGCGTCGTTTGTTTTTGTTTTGTTTTTGTTTGAATAAATTCAGATTCTAGCATTCTTTGTGTTGGAGAGAGACACGCTCCGCTGTTGCATATGAACACATGTGTTCTTAGCATTACTTTTAATGTTCATGGCGAAGGTTGAAACTGCTTCGTTCATTGTTATATGGTTGGAAACAGAAAATGCTTCATGTGGTAATTGGTATAATGTATTGAATAATTTGATACTTGGCAATTGTTGTGCTCATATAGATCATGTTTAAGATCTTGCATCATGTACTTTGCACCTATTAATGAAGAACTACATAGAGCTTGTTAAAATTTGGTTTGCATGATTGGTCTCTCTAGAGTCTAGATATTTTCTGGTTAAGGTGTTTGAACAACAAGACAGTGTAGAGTCTTATAATGCTTGCAATATGTTCTTATGTAAGTTTTCCTGTACCGGTTTATACTTGAGTTTGCTTCAAACAACCTTGCTAGCCTAAGCCTTGTATTGAGAGGGAATACTTCTCGTGCATCCAAATCCTTGAGCCAAAAACTATGTCATTTGTGTCCACCATACCTACCTACTACATGGTATTTCTCTGCCATTCCAAAGTAAATTACTTGAGTGCTACCTTTAAAATTTCATTCCTTGTCTTTGCAATACATAGCTCATGGGAAAATAGCCTTAAAAACTATTGTGGTATTGAATATGTTGCTATGTATCTTATTTCTTATAAGTTGCTTGTTGAGCGGTAACCATGTTTCTGGGGACGCCATCAACTTTTATACCTTTGTTGAATATCATGTGAGTTGCTATGCATGTTCGTCTTGTCTGAAGTAAGGGTGATTTTCATGATCAAATGGTTTGAGTATGCATATTGTTAGAGAAGAACATTGGGCCGCTAACTAAAACCATGAATCATGGTGGAAGTTTCAGTTTGGACACCAATCCTCAATCTCTTATGAGAATATTATCTATTGTTGAATGCTTATGCATTAAAGAGGAGTCCATTATCTGTTTTCTATGTTGTCCCGGTATGGATGTCCTTGGTTGAGATTTATCAAAAACGAGAAATCAAATGCGATCTATCTCCTTGGACCTTTGTACAGGCGGCATAGAGGTACCCCTTTGTGACACTTGGTTGAAACATATGTTATGCAATGATAATCCATGTAAATCCAAGCTAATTAGGACAAGGTGTGAGCACTATTGGTATTCTATGCATGAGGCTTGCAACTTATAGGATGTCTTATACATAACACATATGAATTATTACTACCGTTGACAAAATTGTTTCTATGTTTTCAAAATGAAAAGCTCTAGCAAAATAGTAATCCATGCTTCCCTCTGCGAAGGGCCATTCTTTTACTTTATGTTGAGTCAGTTTACCTACTTCTTTCTATCTTAGAAGCAAACACTTGTGTCAACTATGTGCATTGATTCTTACATACTTGCTTATTTGCATTCATCATATTACTTTGTGTTGACAATTATCCATGAGATACATCCATGAGATAAACATGTTGAAGTTGAAAGCAACCGCTGAAACTTATATCTTCCTTTGTGTTGCTTCAAAGCTTTCTACTAAGAATTTATTGCTTTATGAGTTAACTCTTATGCAAGTCTTATTGATGCTTGTCTTGAAAGTACTATTCATGAAAAGTCTTTGTTATATGATTCAGTTGTTTAATCATTGTCTTTACCATTGCTTCGAATCGTTGCATTCATCTCATATGCTTTACAATAGTATTGATCAAGATTATGATAGCATGTCACTTCAGAAATTATCATTGTTATCGTTTACCTACTCGAGGGCGAGTAGGAACTAAGCTTAGGGATGCTTGATACGTCTCAAACGTATCTATAATTTCTTATGTTCCATGCTACTTTTATGATGATACTCACATGTTTTATACACACTTTATGTCATTATTATGCATTTTCACTAACTTATTGTGAGATGCCGAAACCGATTGTTGTTTTGCTGTTTTTGGTTTCAGAAGTCCTACAAAGGAAATATTCTCGGAATTGGACGAAATCAACGCCCAGGGTCTTATTTTCCACGAAGCTTCTAGAAGACCGAAGGGGATACGAAGTGGGGCCACGAGGGCCGTAACCATAGGGCGGCGCGGCCATCATGGGGCCCGCGCCGGCCTATGGTGTGGGGCCCCCGCGCCGCCTCTGATACGTCTCCGACGTATCTATAATTTCTTATGTTCCATGCCACATTATTGATGATATCTACATGTTTTATACACATTATATGTCATATTTATGCGTTTTCCGGAACTAACCTATTGACGAGATGCGAAGTGCCAGTTCTGTTTCTGTTGTTTTTGGTTTCAGAAATCCTAGTGAAATATTCTCGGAATTGGACGAAATCAACGCCCAGGGTCCTATTTTTGAAGCTTCGAGCTAGGAGGAGACGAAGTGGGGCCACGAGGTGGCCGGACACTAGGAGTGGCGCGGCACAGGCCTTGGCGCGCCGGCCTGCGTGAGGCCCTCGTGTGGCCCCCTGCCTGCCCGCCTACTTAAGGTCTCCGTCGCGAAAACCCTACCACGTTCGACGAAACCGGGAAAACCTTCGAGCCGCCATCGCGAAGCCAAGATCGGGGACCGAGTCTCTTTCGGCACGCCGCCGGACGAGGAGTGCCCCGGAAGGCTTCTCCATCGACACCACCGCCATCTCCATCAACGCTGTTGTCTCCCATGAGGAGGGAGTAGTTCTCCATCGAGCTCGGGGCTGTACGGTAGCTATGTGGTTAATCTCTCTCCTATGTGCTTCAATACAATAATCTCATGAGCTTCCTTACATGATTGAGATTCATATGATGATGCTTGTAATCTAGATGTCATTATGCTAGTCAAGTGGATTTTACTTATGTGATCTCCGGAGACTCCTTGTCCCACGTGTGTAAAGGTGACAGTGTGTGCACCGTGTGGGTCTCTTAGGCTATATTTCACAGAATACTTATTCACTGTTATGAATGGCATAGTGAAGTGCTTATTTATATCTCTTTATGATTACAATGTGTTTTGTATCACAATTTATCTGTGTGCTACTCTAGTGATGTTATTAAAGTAGTTTATTCCTCCTGCACGGTGTAATGGTGACGGTGTGTGCATCGTGTAGTACTTGGCGTAGGCTATGATTGTGATCTCTTGTAGATTATGAAGTTAACTATTGCTATGATAGTATTGATGTGATCTATTCCTCCTTTCGTAGTGTGAAGGTGACAGTGTGCATGCTATGTTAGTACTTGGTTTGGTTATGTTGATCTGTTATGCACTCTAAGGTTATTTAAATATGAACATTGAATATTGTGGAGCTTGTTAACTCCGGCATTGAGGGTTCGTGTAATCCTACACAGTTAGTGGTGTTCATCATCCAACAAGAGGGTGTAGAGTCTAGCATCTATTTATTTATTCTGTTATGTGATCAATGTTGAGAGTGTCCACTAGTGAAAGTATGATCCTAGGCCTTGTTCCTAAATACGCTATTTGCTTGTTTCTTTTTTTGCATCTTTACTTCTGCAATATTACTACCATCAACTGCACGCCGCAAGCACTTTTTGGCGATTACTCTTGCTCATATTCATTCATACCACTTGTATTTCACTATCTCTTCGCCGAACTGGTGCACCTATTAGGTGTGTTGGGGACACAAGAGACTTCTTGCTTTGTGGTTGCGGGGTTGCATGAGAGGGATATCTTTGACCTCTTCCTCCCGAGTTCGATAAACCTTGGGTGATCCCTTAAGGGAAACTTGCTGTGTTCTACAAACCTCTGCTCTTGGAGGCCCAACACTGTCTACAAGAATAGAAGCACCGTAGACATCAAGCTATTTTCTAGCGCGTTGCCGGGGAGGAAAGGTAAAAGACACTCATACTCCGGTCCCAGGTAAAGTACTTTTCTGGCGCCGTTGTGTGTGTGCTCGAAGCTATTTCCTTTAGATCCTGCAATTGCATCTTTTTGTTTCTTGTTTTACACTAGTAAGGCATAATGGAATACAACTATGAGCTTTTTAATTTATTTCCTAAGTTAAGACATGAATTGTGTGATGCGAAAATTAAAGAACCTATGGAGCCTCAATTGCATGCTAGTAGCAATGTTATTAGTATGAACGCAATCACTGCTAATGCTATGGATAAGTCTAAGCTTGGGGAAGCTAGTTTTTGTGATCTTTTTAGTTTCCCATCTTTAGGGGAGAAAATTTGTTCTGATAATGCTTTATCTCCCATATGCGATAACTCTAATGATGCTTGTCCACCAACTGCAAGTACTGCTTTCAAGATACCCATGAAAATTATTGAACGTGTTATTGATAACCGCTATGAAGGGGATGGAACTGTCCATCCTATCATCACTGTTTTTGCATGCATATGCGGGTTATTCAAGTGTGCAGGTATCTCTATGGATGAAGTGAGGAAGAAGCTATTCTCTTTTTCGCTGTCTGGTAAAGCGGCGCATTGGTATAAATTGTTGAAGAATAGTCATTCTCTTGGTTGGGAGGAAATTGTACCTCTCTTTTATTCTAAATTTTATCCTCCTCATGAAGTGCATATTGATAGGAATTATATTTATAACTTTTATCCTCGTGATGGAGAGAGTATTTCTCAAGCATGGGGGAGATTGAAGTCACTAATGCTCAAATGTCCCATTCATGAGCTCCCCCGTAATGTTATTGTTAACAATTTTTATGCGAGGCTTTCAGGACAACACAAGGACTATCTGGATGCCTGTTCGGAGGGATCTTTCACAAGCAAGGAGGTTGAAGCTAGGTGGGATCTTCTTGATCGGATTGAGGAGAATGCTGAAGGATGGGAGAACAACAAAGGTGAAGAGTCAGGTATAAATTATGATTATGAATGCATTGAAGCTTTTATGGATACTGATAAATTTCGAGATATGAGTGCTACTTATGGTCTTGACTCTCAAGTTGCTGCAAATCTTTATAAAGCCTTTGCTTCTCATTTTGAATTGCCTAAAAAGAATTTTGATAAGTATCATGAACCTTTTAAAGAGGCTTGCATGAAGGATGAAATTGTTGTTAATGATTGCAATAAGCATGCTCAAACTCCTAAGAATGCTATTTCCTATAAGCATGTTAATTTTTGTGGAATGCATAGACCTTGTGGAATTAATCAAATCAAAGATGAATATTGTATCCATCATATTAATGAAAAAACTAGAAAGTGGGCTAGGGCTCTAGATGATCTTGGTAAAAAAGTTTGTGCCCTCTATCCTTTTATTTGTGAAGTTTGCCATGAAGTGGGTCATTTTAATTTTCAATGCTCCACCAATGATAATTTGAACCCAATGAGTGCTGCAAATTTGTATTGTGATGATGAAATTACTCCTAATCAGCATGATGAACTCACTTTATTTTTGTGGTGTGAAGAGTTATCAAGGAAAATTTCTTTGTTAGATATTAATGATCTTGATATTGATGATGTCCTGCATGGGTGTTTTTCTTATTGCATTGATAATAGCCATACAAATACTTACATACAAAATATTTTAGAAGATGACACCTTGCCAAAATATGATAGGACCGCTGTGTGTTTTGAACTAATTAATGAAAAGGAGGAATCCTCCCAAGTTTCTTCTATTGTTTCTGAAAGTAAATCAGGTTATGCGGACAAGCCACCCTTCAAGCCTCTTCCTAAAAGAAGGGAAGGAGGAGAAGAAGAAGAAGAAGAAGAAGAAGAAGAAGAAGAAGAAGAAGAAGAAGAAGAAGAAGAAGAAGAAGAAGAAGAAGAAGGAGAATAAAAGAAAGAGGTAACGGCATATCCCCGCGTGAATGAGATAACGCTAGGTAACCGTAAGTATGTTGCTCCTAATGATTATTATGATAATGAATCTGAATACAATGATCTTCCTATGCCCTTTACATACATTAGTGATCATGATTTGAATGAGCACACTACTTTTGATATTGCAAATCTCTGGGAAACTAATTCTGAAAATGATGATGATAATAATTGCCATAGTATCAGTGCTATCCATGCTTCCTCCCATAATGATATAGAAAGCTCTAAGCTTGGGGAAGAGGTGTTTGAAAATCCTTTTGCTACTGATCATTATGTGTTTGATACATCTCCTTCTAATAACAATGATGGTATGGTCACAGATAAACCGACTGTGAAAGATAACTATTCTATTTCTTATGATGACACTGTGCCTCCGACCTTTAATGATTATTATAAAGAATGCTATGATATAGGTTATAACTATCCTTATGAAACTTGTCATAGTTATGATTGGATTGCCAAAAACAATTCCCTTAATATGCAACTTGTTTACCATGTTCAAATTCTTGATAATAATCCTGCTCCAATTACTATTAATGAGAAGAATTCTTCTTATGCCAAAATTAATGATACTTCTATGCATATGAACCATGATAAGAATGTTTTAAGTGATGGGTATATTGTGGATTTCATCAATGATGCTACTGAAAGTTATTATGAGAGAGGGAAACATGGGTATATGCATCTTAATAATATTAAGTTTCCCCTCTTTATGTTGAGAATCTTGAAGTTACTCGTGTTTTATCCTCTTATGCTTGTCACTTTGTTCTTCATGAATTCATTTGTATACAAGATTCCTTTTCATAGGAAGCATGTTAGGCTTAAATTTGTTTTGAATTTGCCTCTTAATGCTCTCTTTTGCTTCAAATACTATTTCTTGCGATTGCATCATTAAAACTGTTGAGCCCATCTTAATGGCTATAAAGAAAGAACTTCTTGGGAGATAACCCATGTGTTTATTTTTCTACAGTACTTTTATTTTGTATTTGAGTCTTGGAAGTTATTACTACTGTAGCAACCTCTCCTTATCTTAATTTTGTTGCATTGTTGTGCCAAGTAAAGTCTTTGATAGTAAGGTTCATACTAGATTTGGATTACTGCGCAGAAACAGATTTCTTGCTGTCACGAATCTGGGCCTAATTCTCTGTAGGTAACTCAAAAAATTATGCCAATTTACGTGAGTGATCCTCAGATATGTGCTCAACTTTCATTCAATTTGGGAATTTTCATCTGAGCAAGTCTGGTGCCACTTTAAAATTCGTATTTACGGACTGTTCTGTTTGACAGATTCTGCCTTTTATTTCGCATTGCCTCTTTTGCTGTGTTGGATGGATTTCTTTGTTCCATTGACTTCCAGTAGCTTTGGGCAATGTCCAGAAGTGTTAAGAATGATTGTGTCACCTCTGAACATGTGAATTTTTATTATGCACTAACCCTCTAATGAGTTTGTTTCGAGTTTGGTGTGGAGGAAGTTTTTCAAGAGAGGAGGATGATATACTATGATCAAGAAGAGTGAAAAGTCTAAGCTTGGGGATGCCCGGTGGTTCATCCCTGCATATTTCAAGAAGACCCAAGCATCTAAGCTTGGGGATGCCCAAGCATCCCCTTCTTCATCGACAAATTTATCAGGTTCCTCCCTTGAAACTATATTTTTATTCGGTCACATCTTATGTACTTTACTTGGAGCGTATGTTTTGCTTTTGTTTTTGTTTTTGTTTGAATAAAATATGATCCATCATGCTTGTGTGGGAGAGAGACACGCTCCGCTGTTCGTATGAACACATGTGTTCTTAGCTTTTAATGTTCATGGAAGAAACTGCTTCGTTAATTGTTATATGATTGGAAACGGGAAATGCTACATGTAGTAATTCTAAAATGTCTTGGATAATTTGATACTTGGCAATTGTTGTGCTCATGTTTAAGCTCTTGCATCATATACTTTGCACCCATTAATGAAGAAATACATAGAGCTTGCTAAAATTTGGTTTGCATAATTGGTCTCTCTAAGGTCTAGATAATTTCTAGTAAAGAGTTTGAACAACAAGGAAGACGGTGTAGAGTCTTATAATGTTTACAATATGTCTTTTATGTGAGTTTTGCTGCACCGGTTCATCCTTGTGTTTGTTTCAAATAACCTTGCTAGCCTAAGCCTTGTATCGAGAGGGAATACTTCTCATGCATCCAAAATCCTTGAGCCAACCACTATGCCATTTGTGTCCACCATACCTACCTACTACATGGTATTTCTCAGCCATTCCAAAGTAAATTGCTTGAGTGCTACCTTTAAATTTCCATCATTCGCCTTTGCAATATATAGCTCATGGGACAAAATAGCCTTAAAAACTATTGTGGTATTGAAAATGTACTTATGCACTTTATCTCTTATTAAGTTGCTTGTTGTGCGATAACCATGCTCCTGGGGACGCCATCAACACTTTGTTGAATATCATGTGAGTTGCTATGCATGTCCGTCTTGTCTGAAGTAAGGGAGATTTACCACTCATTTAATGGTTAGAGCATGCATAATGTTAGAGAAGAACATTGGGCCGCTAACTAAAGCCATGAATCATGGTGGAAGTTTCAGTTTTGGACATATATCCTCAAATCTCTAATGAGAAAATTAATTGTTGTTGAATGCTTAAGCATTAAAGAGGAGTCCATTATATTGTCTATGTTGTCCCGGTATGGATGTCTAAGTTGAGAATAATCAAAGCGAGAAATCCAAATGCGAGCTTTCTCCTTAGACCTTTGTACAGGCGGCATAGAGGTACCCCTTTGTGACACTTGGTTAAAACATGTGTATTGCGATGATAATCCCGGTAATCCGAGCTAATTAGGACAAGGTGCGGGCACTATTAGTACACTATGCATGAGGCTTGCAACTTGTAAGATATAATTTACATAACACATATGCTTTATTACTACCGTTGACAAAATTGTTCATGTTTTCAAAACCAAAGCTCTAGCACAAATATAGCAATCGATGCTTTCCTCTTTGAAGGACCTTTCTTTTACTTTTATGTTGAGTCAGTTCACCTATTTCTCTCCACCTCAAGAAGCAAACACTTGTGTGAACTGTGCATTGATTCCTACATACTTGCATATTGCACTTGTTATATTACTTTACATTGACAATATCCATGAGATATACATGTTATAAGTTGAAAGCAACGCTGAAACTTAATCTTCCTTTGTGTTGCTTCAATACCTTTACTTTGATTTATTGCTTTATGAGTTAACTCTTATGCAAGACTTATTGATGCTTGTCTTGAAAGTACTATTCATGAAAGAGTCTTTGCTTTATGATTCAGTTGTTTACTCATGTCATTTACCATTGTTTTGATCGCTGCATTCATTACATATGCTTACAATAGTATGATCAAGGTTATGATGGCATGTCACTCCGAAATTATCTTTGTTATCGTTTACCTGCTCAGGACGAGCGGAACTAAGCAGGATGCGATACGTCTCCGACGTATCGATAATTTCTTATGTTCCATGCCACATTATTGATGATATCTACATGTTTTATACACATTATATGTCATATTTATGCGTTTTCCGGAACTAACCTATTGACGAGATGCCGAAGTGCCAGTTCCTGTTTTCTGCTGTTTTTGGTTTCAGAAATCCTAGTAAGGAAATATTCTCGGAATTGGACGAAATCAACGCCCGGGGTCCTATTTTTACACGAAGCTTCCGAGAGAGGAGACGAAGTGGGGCCACGAGGTGGCCAGACACTAGGGCGGCGCACATGCCTTGGCGCGGCCGGCCTGTGTGTGGGGCCCTCGTGTGGCCCCTGACCTGCCTTCGCCTACTTAAGGTCTCCGTCGCGAAAACCCTACCACGTTCGACGAAACCGAGAAAACCTTCGAGAGCCGCCGCCATCGCGACAAGATGGGGGACGAGTCTCTGTTCGCACGCAGCCGGGACGGGGAAGTGCCCCGGAAGGCTTCTCCATCGACACCCTGCCATCTCCATCAACGCTGCTGTCTCCCATGAGGAGGGAGTAGTTCTCCATCGAGGCTCGGGGCTGTACGGTAGCTATGTGGTTAATCTCTCTCCTATGTGCTTCAATACAATAATCTCATGAGCTGCCTTACATGATTGAGATTCATATGATGATGCTTGTAATCTAGATGTCATTATGCTAGTCAAGTGGATTTTACTTATGTGATCTCCGGAGACTCCTTGTCCCACGTGTGTAAAGGTGACAGTGTGTGCACCGTGTGGGTCTCTTAGGCTATATTTCACAGAATACTTATTCACTGTTATGAATGGCATAGTGAAGTGCTTATTTATATCTCTTTATGATTACAATGTGTTTTGTATCACAATTTATCTATGTGCTACTCTAGTGATGTTATTAAAGTAGTTTATTCCTCCTGTAATGGTGACAGTGTGTGCATCGTGTAGTACTTGGCGTAGGCTATGATTGTGATCTCTTGTAGATTATGAAGTTAACTATTGCTATGATAGTATTGATGTGATCTATTCCTCCTTTCGTAGTGTGAAGGTGACAGTGTGCATGCTATGTTAGTACTTGGTTTGGTTATGTTGATCTGTTATGCACTCTAAGGTTATTTAAATATGAACATCGAATATTGTGGAGCTTGTTAACTCCGGCATTGAGGGTTCGTGTAATCCTACACAATTAGTGGTGTTCATCATCCAACAAGAGGGTGTAGAGTCTAGCATCTATTTATTTATTCTGTTATGTGATCAATGTTGAGAGTGTCCACTAGTGAAAGTATGATCCTAGGCCTTGTTCCTAAATACTGCTATCGCTGCTTGTTTACTGTTTTTACATCTTTACTGCAATATTACTACCATCAACTGCACGCCAGCAAGCACTTTTCTGGCGCCGTTACTACTGCTCATATTCATTCATACCACTTGTATTTCACTATCTCTTCGCCGAACTAGTGCACCTATTAGGTGTGTTGGGGACACAAGAGACTTCTTGCTTTGTGGTTGCAGGGTTGCATGAGAGGGATATCTTTGACCTCTTCCTCCCTGAGTTCGATAAACCTTGGGTGATCCACTTAGGGAAACTTGTTGCTGTTCTACAAACCTCTGCTCTTGGAGGCCCAACTGTCTACAAAATAAAGCACCGTAGACATCAAGCCTCAACCCTACCCATACGCCTACTTATAGCCTTCATCGCGAAAACCCACTGCAGAGAGCCACGATACGGAAAACCTTCCGGAGACGCCGCCGCCGCCAATCCCATCTCGGGGGATTCGGGAGATCGCCTCCGGCACCCTCGGAGAGGGGAATCATCTCCTGGAGGACTCTTCATCACCATGATCGCCTCCGAATTGATGTGTGAGTAGTTCACCCCTGGACTATGGGTCCATAGTAGTAGCTAGATGGTTGTCTTCTCCTCATTGTGCTATCATGTTAGATCTTGTGAGCTGCCTATCATGATCAAGATCATCTATTTGTAATGCTACATGTTGTGTTTGTTGGGATCGATGAATATGGAATACTATGTCAAGTTGATTATCAATCTATCATATATGTGTTGTTTATGTTCTTGCATGCTCTCCGTTGCTAGTAGAGGCTCTGGCCAAGTTGATACTTGTAACTCCAAGAGGGAGTATTTATGCTCGATAGTGGGTTCATGCCTCCATTGAATCTGGGACAGTGATAGAAAGTTCTAAGGTTGTGGATGTGTTGTTGCCACTAGGGATAAACATCAATGCTTTGTCTAAGGATATTTGTGTTGATTACATTACGCACCATACTTAATGCAATTGTGTGTTGTTTGCAACTTAATATTGGAAGGGGTGCGGATGCTAACCTGAAGGTGGACTTTTTAGGCATAGATGCTTGCTGGATAGCGGTCTATGTACTTTGTCGTAATGCCCTGATTAAATCTCATAGTAGTCATCGTGATATGTATGTGCATTTTTATGCCCTCTCTATGTCAATTGCCCAACTGTAATTTGTTCACCCAACATGCTATTTCTTATCGGAGAGACACCACTAGTGAACTGTGGACCCCGGTCCATTCTCTTACATCTGAAATACAATCTCTTTGCAATACTTGTTCTTTGCGTTCTTCGCAAACAAACATCATCTTCCACACTATACATTTAATCCTTTGTTCTGACAAGTAGGTGAGATTGACAACCTCAGTGTTAAGTTGGGGCAAAGTATTGTGATTGTGTTGTGCGGGTTCCACGTTGGCGCCGGAATCCCTTGTTGCCGCACTACACTCCGTCACCAACAACCTTCACGTGTTCCTTGACTCCTCACAGTTCGATAACCTTGGTTTCTTACTGAGGGAAAACTTGCTGCTGTACGCATCACACCTTCCTCTTGGGGTTCCCAACAGACGTGTGTCAACTACACGCCAGCACCGGGGAGGTAAGGTAAAATGTATTCACATCCTCCGACTACTAAGCTATTTCCTAGCACTGTTGCCGATGTGTGAGTGCTCGAAGCTATTTCCTTTAGATCTGCAATTGCATCTTTTTGTTTCTTGTTTTTTTTTTTTCACTAGTTAGGCATAATGGAAAACAACGGTGAGCTTTTTAATCTATTTCCTGAAATAAGACATGAATTATGTGATGCGAAAATTAAAAAACCTATGGAACCTTATTTGCATGCTAGTAGCAATGTTATTAGTATGAACGCAATTACTGCTAATGCTATGGAGAATCTAAGCTTGGGGAAGCTAGTTTTTATGATCTTTTTAGCTTCCCATCTTTAGGGGAGAAAATTTGCTCTGATAATACTTTATCTCCCATATGCGATAACTCTAATGATGCTTGTGATATTTTAAATCCACCTGCTGAAAGTATTCCTTTCAAGATACCTATGAAAATTATTGAACGTGTTATTGATAACCGCTATGAAGGGGATGGAACTGTCCATCCTGGAGATCATTTACTATTTTTGCATGAATTATGCGGGTTATTCAAGTGTGCAGGTATCTCTATGGATGAAGTGAAGAAGAAACTATTCTCTATGTCGCTGTCTGGTAAAGCGGCGCATTGGTATAAATTGCTGAAGAATGGGCATTCTCTTGATTGGAGGATATTATGCCTCTATTTTATTCTAAATTCTATCCTCCAAGTGAAATTCACAAAGACCGAAACCGCATATATAATTTCTGGTCTCATGATGGAGAGAGTATTGCCCAAGCATGGGGAGATTGAAGTCTTTAATGCTCAAATGCCCCATTCATGAGCTTCCTGGTAATATCATCATTGATAATTTCTATGCAAGACTTTCTTTTCAAGATAAAACCTTGCTGGATACTACTTGTTTGGATCATTCACACGCAATAAAGAAGAGTTTAAATGGGACCTTCTTGATCGGATTCAGGAGAACGCTGAAGATTGGGAGAACGACAAAGGTAAAGAATCAGGTATAAACTATGAATATGAATGCATTAAGTCTTTCATTGAAACTGTTGATTTTCAAGAGCTTAGTGCTAAATATGGTCTTGATCCTCAAATTATGGTCGATTGCTATAAAGCCTTTGCTTCTCATATTAATGTTCCTAAAGAAAATTGGTACATGTATCATGAACCTTTTAAAGACACTTGCATGGAAAATGAAATTGTTGATAATGATTGCAATAAACATGCCCAAACTTCTGAAAATACTATTTCTTATAAGCATGTTAATTTTTGTGGAATGCATAGACCTTGTGGAATTAATCAAATCGAAGATGAATATTGTATCCATCATAGGAATGAAAAAACTAGAAAGTGGTCTAGGGCTCTAGATGATCTTGGTGAAAAAGTTTGTGCCCTCTATCCTTTTATTTGT
Source organism: Lolium multiflorum (assembly GCA_030979885.1). Taxonomy (NCBI): domain Eukaryota; kingdom Viridiplantae; phylum Streptophyta; class Magnoliopsida; order Poales; family Poaceae; genus Lolium; species Lolium multiflorum. Next base: position 341,434,818 of record CM061748.1, read on the forward strand.
GAACTTTGCCATAGAGTGGGTCATTTTAATTTTCAATGCTCCTCCAATGATAATTCGAACCTCATGAGTGCTGCAAATTTGTATTGTGATGATGAAATTACTCCTAATCAGCATGATGAACTTACTTTATTTTTGTGGTGTGAAGAGTTATCAAGAAAAATTTCTTTGTTAGATATGAATGATCTTGATATTAATAGTGTCCTGCATGGGTGTCTTTCTTATTGCATTGATAATTGCCATACAAATACTTACATACAAAATATTTTAGAAGATGACACTTTGCCAAAATATGATAGGACCGCTGTGTGTTTTGAACTTATTAATGAAAAGGAGGAATCCTCCCAAGTTTCTTCTATTGTTTCTGGAAATAAATCAGGTTATGTGGAGAAGCCTCCCATCAAGCCTCTCCCTCCTAAAGAAGGGAACGAGGAGAAGAAGAAGAAGAAGAAGAAGAAGAAGAAGAAGAAGAAGAAGAAGAAGGGAACGAAGAAGAAGAAGAGGGGGAATAAAAAGAAAGAGGAAACGGCATATCCCCGCGTGTATGAGATAACGATAGGTAACCGTAAGTATGTTGCTCCTAATGATTATTATGATAATGAATCTGAGTACAATGATCTTCCTATGCCCTTTACCTACATTAGTGATCATGATTTGAAAGAGCACACTACTTTTGATATTGAAAATCTCTGGGAAACTAATTCTGAAAATGATGATGTTAATAATTGCCATAGTATTAGTACTATCCATGCTTCTTCCCATAATGATATAGAAAGCTCTAAGCTTGGGGATGAGGTGTTTGAAAATCCTTTTGCTACTGATGATTATATGTTTGATACATCTCCTTCTAGTAACAATGATGGTATGGTTACAGATGAACATACTGTGGAAGATAACTATTTTATTTCTTATGATGACACTATGCCTCCAATCTTTGACAATTATTATAAAGAATGCTATGACACAGGTTATAATTATCCTTATGAAACTTGTAATAGTTATGTTGGGATTGCCAAAAACCATTCCCTTAGTATGCAACTTGTTTACCATGTTCAAATTCTTGATAATGATCTTGCTCCAATTATTATTAATGAGAAGAGTTTTTCTTATGCCAAAATTAATGATACTTTTATGCATATGAACCATGATAAGAATGTTTTAAGTGATAGGTATATTGTGGATTTCATCAATGATGCTACTGAAAGTTATTATGAGAGAGGGAAACATGGTTACATGCATCTGAATAATATTAAGTTTCCCCTCTTTATGTTGAGAATCTTGAAGTTGCGCTTGTGTTGTCTTTCTATGCTTGTTGCATTATGCTTACATGACTTGTTTATTTACAAGATTCCTATGCATAGGAAGCGGGTTAGGCTTAAATTTGTTTTGAATTTGCTTCTTGATGCTCCTTTTGCTTTATTTTCTATTTTTATGAGAGCATCATTAAAATTACTGAGCCCATCTTAATGGCTATAAAGAAAGCACTTCTTGGGAGATAACCCATGTTTTTATTTTGCTACTGTTTTGTTGCGTCTTGGAAGTTGTTACTACTGTAGCAACATCTCCTTATCTTTATTTTATTGCATTGTTGTGCCAAGTAAAATCTCTAATAGAAAGTTGATACTAGATTTGGATTGCTGCACAGAAACAGATTTCTTGCTATCACGAATTTGAGTAGATCTCTCGTAGGAAACTCGTAAAATCTGCAAAATTACATGCGTGATCCCAGATATGTACGCAACTTTCATTAGTTTTGAGTTTTTCATTGAGCACGTTAAGTGCTTCTAAAAATTCGTCTTTACGGACTGTTCTTTTTGACAGATTCTGCCTTTTATTTCGTATTGCCTCTTTTGCTATGTTGAATGGATTTCTTTGTTCCATTAACTTTCAGTAGCTTTGGGCAATGTCCAGAAGTGTTAAGAATGATTATGTCACCTCTGAATATGTGAATTTTTGATTATGCACTAACCCTCTAATGAGTTTGTTTTGAGTTTGGTGTGGAGGAAGTTTTCAAGGATCAAGAGAGGAGGATGATACAATATGATCAAGAGTGAAAAGTCTAAGCTTGGGGATGCCCCCGTGGTTCATCCCTGCATATTTCAAGGAGACTCAAGCATCTAAGCTTGGGGATGCCAAGGCATCCCCTTCTTCATCAACAACTTATCAGGTCATCTCTAGTGAAACTATATTTTTATTCGTCACATCTTATGTACTTTACTTGGAGCGTCTGTGTGCTTTTATTTTCATTTTGTTATCTTAGTTCTCTGAATAAATTGGATCATACCTTGTGTGGGAGAGAGACACGCTCCGCTTTTTCATATGAACACTAGTGTTCTTCGCTTTTACTTTTAATGTTCATGGCGGAGTTGAAAACCGCTTCGTTAATTGTTATTTTGTTGGAAATAGAAACTGCTTCATGTAGGAAATGTTATATGTCTTGAATAATTTGATACTTTGCAATTGTTTTGAGCTCTCATAGATCATGTTTAAGCTCTTGCATCATGTAGTTTAAACCTATTAGTGGAGAACTACCGTAGAGCTTGTTCAAATTTGGTTTGCATGATTGGTCTCTCTAAAGTCTAGATATTTTCGGTGAAGTGTTTGAACAACAAGGAAGACAGTGTAGAGTCTTATAATGCTTGCAATATGTTCTTATGTAAGTTTTGCTGTACCGGTTCATACTTGTGTTTGCTTCAAACAACCTTGCTAGCCAAAGCCTTGTACTGAGAGGGAATACTTCTCGTGCATCCAAATCCTTGAGCCAAAACCTATGCCATTTGTGTCCACCATACCTACCTACTATGTGGTATTTCTCTGCCATTCCAAAGTAAATTACTTGAGTGCTACCTTTAAAATTTCATTATTTGTCTTTGCAATACATAACTCATGGGAAAATAGCCTTAAAAACTATTGTGGTAAAGAATATGTAGCTTATGTATCTTATTTCTTATAAGTTGCTTGTTGAGCGGTAACCATGTTTCTGGGGACGCCATCAACTATTACACCTTTGTTGAATATCATGTGAGTTGCTATGCATGTTCTTGTCTGAAGTAAGGGCGATTTATCATGATTAAATGGTTTGAGTATGCATATTGTTAGAGAAGAACATTGGGCCGCTAACTAAAACCATGAATCATGGTGGAAGTTTTAGTTTGGACATTAATCCTCAATCTCTTATGAGAATATTATCTATTGTTGAATGCTTATGCATTAAAGAGGAGTCCATTATCTGTTTTCTATGTTGTCCCGGTATGGATGTCCTTAGTTGAGATCTATCAAAAACGAGAAATCAAATGCGATTTATCTCCTTGGACCTTTGTACAGGTGGCATAGAGGTACCCCTTTGTGACACTTGGTTGAAACATATGTTATGCAATGATAATCCATGTAAATCCAAGCTAATTAGGACAAGGTGCGAGCACTATTGGTATTCTATGCATGAGGCTTGCAACTTATAGGATGTCTTATGCATAACACATATGAATTATTACTACCGTTGACAAAATTGTTTCTATTTTCAAAATAAAAGCTCTAGCACAAAAATAGTAATCCATGCTTCCCTCTGCGAAGGGCCATTCTTTTACTTTATGTTGAGTCAGTTTACCTACTTCTTTCTATCTTAGAAGCAAACACTTGTGTCAACTGTGTGCATTGATTCCTACATACTTGCTTATTTGCATTCATCATATTACTTTGTGTTGACAATTATCCATGAGATACATCCATGAGATATACATGTTGAAGTTGAAAGCAACAAACTTATATCTTCCTTTGTGTTGCTTCAAAACTTTCTACTAAGAATTTATTGCTTTATGAGTTAACTCTTATGCAAGACTTACTGATGCTTGTCTTGAAAGTACTATTCATGAAAAGTTTTTGCTATATGATTTAGTTGTTTAGTCATTATCTTTTTGTTAGCAAACTATAGACCATTGCTTTGAGTTACTTCATTCATCTCATATACTTTACAATAGTATTGATCAAGATTATGATAGTAGCATGTCACTTCAGAAATTATCGTTGTTATCGTTTACCTACTCGAGGGCGAGTAGGAACTAAGCTTGGGGATGCTTGATACGTCTCCAACGTATATAATTTCTTATGTTCCATGCTAGTTTTATGACAATACCTACATGTTTTGCTCATACTTTATATCGTTTGATGCATTTTCCGGAACTAACCTATTAACAAGATGCGAAGTGCCGGCTGTTTTCTGTTGTTTTTGGTTCCCGAGAAAGGCTGTTCGGGCAATATTCTCGGAATTCGACGAAACAAAAGCCAAACATCTTATTTCACCGAGACGGACCAGAGCAGAAGGGGAGCGGAGAGGAGGCCCAGAACCCCACACCACGACTGGGGCGTGGCCTAGGAAGGGCGCGCCGCCCTATGGGGTGGGCCCCGAGGCACCCCCTTGTCTCTTAGCCTCTTCGCTAATCTCTCGTGACGTGAAAACCCTACAACAATTTACGAAACTCGAGAAAGACTCCAGGGACGCCACCGCCATCGCGAAACTCCGTTCAGGACATAAGTCTCTGATCCGGCACGCCCGGGACATTGCCCCAGGAGTCATCTCCATCGACATCACCGCCATCTTCATCACCATTCTGTCTCCCATGATGAGGAGGGAGTAGTTCTCCCCGGGGCTCTACCGGTAGCTATGTGGTTCATCTCTCTCTCCCATGGTGTGATCTTTATGTGATCATGAGCTTTGTATCACTATTAATCTATGTGCTACTCTAGTGATGTTATTAAAGTAGTCTATTCCTCCTCCATGATGTAATGTTGACAGTGTGTGCATCATGTAGTACTTGGCGTAGGTTATGATTGTAATCTCTTGTAGATTATGAAGTTAACTATTACTATGATAGTATTGATGCGATCTATTCCCCCTTTCATAGCTATTGTCGACAGTGTGTATGCTATGTTAGTACTCGGTCTAAATTGCAACGGTCTATTATGCACTCTAGAGGTTACTCTAATATGAACTCCGGATGTTGTGGAGCTTGTTTACTCCGGCTTGAGGTGTGCTTTTGTAGCCCTACACAATGAATGGTGTTGTTATCCAACAAGAGAGTGTAGAAAGTAGCATTTATTTATTCAGTTATGTGATCAATGTTGAGAGTGTCCACTAGTGAAAGTATGATCCCTAGGCCTTGTTTCTAAGCATTGAAACACCGTTTCCAACAAGTTCTGTTACATGTTTGCTTGCTGCCATCTTTATTTCAGATTGCAATTACTACTTACAATCATTCATTATACTTGTATTTCACTATCTCTTAGCCGAACTAGTGCACCTATACATCGACAAGTGTATTAGGTGTGTTGGGGACACAAGAGACTTCTTGTATCGTAATTGCAGGGTTGCTTGAGAGGGATATCTTTGACCTCTACCTCCTCAGAGTTCGATAAACCTTGGGTGATTCACTTAAGGGAAACTTGCTGCTGTTCTACAAACCTCTGCTCTTGGAGGCCCAACACTGTCTACAGGAATAGAAGCGTGCGTAGACATCAAACCTACGCTTTGATAGAGTGATCAAAGACTTCGGTTTTATACGGACTCATGGTGAGGCCTGTATTTACAAGAAAGTGAGTGGGAGCTCTGTAGCGTTCACGATATTATATGTAGATGACATATTATTGATTAGGAATGATATAGAACTATTAAGCAGCGTTAAAGGTTATTTGAATAAGTCTTTTTCAATGAAAGACCTTGGTGAAGCAGCGTACATTTTAGGCATCAAGATTTATAGAGATAGATCAAGACGCCTAATAGGCCTTTCACAGAGTACATACCTGGACAAGATTCTAAAGAAGTTTAGAATGGATGAAAGCAAGAAAGGGTTCTTGCCTATGTTGCCAGGTAAGGTCTTGAGTAAGACTCAAGGTCCGGCTACGGCAGATGAAAGAGAAAGGATGAGCAAGATCCCCTATGCTCGGCAGTAGGCTCTCTCATGTATGCCATGCTGTGTACTAGACCGGATATCGCACATCTTTGTTAGTTTGACCAAGCAGATATCAAAGTGATCCAGGAATGGAACAACGGACAGCGGTCAAGAATATCTGAGTACTTGAAAAGGACTAAGGATATGTTTCTTTGTTATGGCGGTGACCAAGAGCTCGTTGTAACAGTTACACCGATGCAAGTTGGAACACTGATCCTGATGACTCTAAGTCTCAGTCTGGGTACATGTTTATATTGAATGGTGCTGCAGTAAGCTGGAGCAGTTCCAAGCAGTGCACGGTGGCGAAATCTTCAACAGAATCTGAATATATAGCGGCTTCGGAGGCTTCATCGGAAGCGGTATGGATGAAGAGGTTCATTGTTGATCTTGGTGTGGTTCCTAGTGCATTGGACCCGTTAGTCATTTATTGTGACAACACGGGTGCCATCGCCAATGCAAAGGAACCAAGGTCACACAAGAAGAAGCATATCAAGCTGCGTTTTCATTCGATTCGCGAGTATATCGAAGATGGTGAAGTAGAGATTTGCAAAGTACACACTGATCTGAATGTTGCAGATCCGTTGACTAAAGCTCTCCCTAGGGCAAAGCATGACCAACACCAGAATGCCATGGGTGTTAGGTACCTTACAATGTAATCTAGATTATTGACTCTAGTGCAAGTGGGAGACTGTTGGAGATATGCCCAAGAGGCAATAATAAAGTGGTTATTATAATATCTTTGTGTTTATGATAAATGTTTGCATACCATGCTATAATTGTATTAATCCGAAACATTGATACATGTGTGTTATGTAAACAACAAGGAGTCCCTAGTAAGCCTCTTATATAACTAGCTTGTTGATTAATGGATGATCATGGTTTCGTGATCATGAACATTGGATGTTATTAATAACAAGGTTATGTCATTAGTTGAATGATATAATGGACACACACCCAAATGAGCATAGCATAAGATCAAGTCATTAAGTTCAAATTGCTATAAGCTTTCGATACATAGTTGCCTTAGTCCTTCGACCATGAGATCATGTAAATCACTTACACCGGAAGGGTACTTTGATTACATCAAATGCCATTGCGTAAATGGGTGGTTATAAAGATGAGATTAAGTATTTGGAAAGTGTGAGTTGAGGCATATGGATCAATAGTGAGATTTGTCCATCCTGATGACGGATAGATATACTTTGGGCCCTCTCGGTGGAATGTCGTCTGATTAGCTTGCAAGCATATGATTGGATCATAAGAGATGACATACCGCGGTACGAGTAAGAGTACTTGTCGGTAACGAGGTTGAACAAGGTATGGAGATACGATGATCGAACCTCGGACAAGTAAAATATCGCGAGACAAAGGGAATTGGCATCGTATGTAAATAGTTCAATCGATCACTAAGTCATCGTTGAATATGTGGGAGCCATTATGGATCTCCAGATCCCGCTATTGGTTATTGCTCGGAGAGGAGTCTCGACCATGTCGGCATAGTTCACGAACCGTAGGGTGACGCGCTTAAGGTTCGATGTCGCATAACTAGATTTGAATATGGTATGGAGACGAAGTTTTTTCGGAGTCTCGGATGTGATCCAGGATGTCACGAGGAGGTCCGGAATAGTCCGGAGAATAAGATTCATATAAGGAAAGTTGATTTCTGGGTTTCGGAAAAATTTTTCCGGTGGAATTTTGGAAGGTTCTAGAAGGTTCCGGAGGGGTCCACCATGGGGCCCACGACCTAGGAGGGCTAGCATGGGCCGAGGGGATGCTCCCTGGCCTAATGGGCCGGGGGCACATGCCCCCAAGGCCCAGGCCGGCCAACCCCTAGGGTTTCCCTAGGGGGATCAACTTGGGGGAGGGGAAATCCCTCTCCCCCCTTTGGCCGCCGATACGTCTCAAACGTATCTATAATTTCTTATGTTCCATGCTAGTTATATGACAATACTCACATGTTTTATATACACCTTATATCATTTTGATGCATTTTCCGGCACTAACCTACTAACAAGATGCCGAACGCCGGTTCTTTGTTTTGTGTTTTGGTTTAATCCTACACGAAATATTCTCGGAATTGACCGAAACAAAAGCCCACGGTCTTATTTTGCACGGAGCCTTCAGAAGTCGAAGAGGAGGCAGAGGGGCGGCAGGCGGCTCCACACCCTAGGGGCGCGGCCCCACCCCCAGGCGCGCCGCCCTATGGGGTGGGCCCCTCGGCGCCTCCCAGGCTCTGCTTGCTCGCCTATATATTCTCAGTCTTGAAAACCCTATCATGAGAGCCACGATACGAGAAAAGTTCGGAGACACCACTAGTGAGCTGTGCCCCAGTCCATTCTTTTACATCTGAAATACAATCTGCTGCTCTGTTCTCATTGTTCTTTGCAAACAAACATCATTCTCCACACCATACGTTTAATCCTTTGTTTTCAGCAAGCGGGTGAGATTGACAACCTCACTGTGTTAAGTTGGGGAAAAGTATTGTGATTGTGTTGTGCAAGTTCCACGTTGGCGCGGAATCCCAGTGTTGTTGCGCCGCACTACACTCCTTCACCAACAACCTCACGTGGCCTTCATCTCCCCTTTGGTTCGATAACCTTGGTTTCTTCCGAGGGAAACTGCTGTGTACGCATCACCTTCCTCTTGGGGTTCCCAACGGACGTGTGCTTCACGCGCCATCAAGTATTTTTAAGCGCCGTTGCCAGTGGAGATCAAGACACGGCGCAAGGGAGTCTCTCACATCCAATCTCTTTAGTTTGTTTATTGTCTTGCTTTACTTTACTTTATTTTCTGTTTTGTTTGCTTTCTTTATATTAAAAACACAAAAAAATTAGTTACTTGCTTTACTTTACTTTATTTTCTGTCTTGTTTGCTTTCTTATATCAAAAACACAAAAAAATTAGTTACTTGTTTTACTTTATTTAATTCGGTTTTGCTTTGTTTATTTTTACTATTGCTAAAATGAGTAATCCTGAAGTTGAAGTTCGTTCTTTTAAGCAACAAGGGGGAGAAAGTTTTAAAGATGCTTGGTATAGAATTAGTGATGCTCATCATAGGTGCACTAAGAAACACTCCACTATTATCCTCCTTAGGAACTTTTATGTTGGTATATCTAGCTGGAATAGGTATGTTCTTGATACTCTTTCGGGGGTTAGGTACTCCTGCTTTAGAAGCTAGTTGCATCATTGAGAGTCTAGTTGGAATACCACCTGTTAATGAAGCTAAAATTGAAATCTCTCTTGAGGATGTCATGAAAAAGTTGGAAGCCATAGAGAAAAATCTTCCAAGTGTTGAGACTAAATTGGGAATATTACTTGATAATACTGATAAACTTGATAAATCCGTAGGAGGAATTAATGAAAGAATTGCTATCTTAGAAACTATTGCTATCGATGATAATCAAACCCATAGGATTGGTGAACTTGAAGAAGCTATGGGAACCTTGGGTTCAACTTTTTCTTCTCTTAAGTTTAAGGAGAAAGCTTATGTGAAAAAAAAGAAAAAATTCATGTATGTCTCTAAGGTGCCTAAGCCAAAGAATTATTATAAGCCTAAAATTGATAAAACCCTTAGTACCACTATGGGAAATTTAGATAATGGAGCATCTAAGGTACCCTCTGCGACAAGTTGTGTTTTTAAGGAAAATTATGATTTTGATGCTTCTTCTCTTGATAATACTTGATTTGCACTTTCTGCGCCTAGCTGAAAGGCGTTAAAAAAAAGCACTTCTTGGGAGATAACCCATGTTGTTTTTATTTATTTTACTACTGTTTTGTTGTGTCTTGGAAGTTGTTACTACTGTAGCAACCTCTCCTTATCATATTGTTGTGCCAAGTAAAGTCTCTGATAGTAAAGTTGATACTAGATTTGGATTCCTGCGCGAAACAGATTTCTACATCACGAGATTTAAGTAGATCTCTACGTAGGAAACTCGTAAAATACTGCCAAAATTCATGCGTGATCCTCAGATATGTACGCAACTTTCATTAGTTTTGAGCTTTTTCATCTGACACAGCCTCTAAAAATTCGTCTTTACGGACTGTTCTGTTTTGACAGATTCTACCTTTATTTCACATTGCGTCTTTTACTGTGTTGAGTGGATTTCTGTTAAAACAGAACAGTAGGTAAAGATAGATTTTTTCAAAAATGTTATGTTACTCAGATCATAAAGTGTTCAACTAACGAAAGTTAGATAATAACCTGGGGCATATGCTCACAAATTGGCAACTCAAAATTACGTTCTTCCTGGGAATACGAATTTTTATGGTAACAACACAGAATCTATTTTAGGACAACAACTTCCTCAAATCTTACTTTCTTCCTATTAGAGGATATTCTTGGTACAAAAACGAAATAAAAATGGTAGGGAGAGGTTATTACAGAGGTAACAACTTCCAAGACTCAACAAAAGAAAAATTACAGAAATAAAACATTGGTTATCTCCCAAGAGTGCTTTTTCTTTAACGCCTTTCAACTAGGCGCGGTAGTTTGAGAAGATACTCACATAAGAAATATGAATTGAAATAAAAGAGAGCATCAAGAAGCAAATATAAAACAAATTTAAGTCTAACCCACTTCCTATGCATGAGAATCTTGTACACAAATAAATCCACAAAGAACAAAGTGACAACCATAGGAAGATAAAACAAGAGTAACTTAAAAAAATTCACCATATAGAGAGGTGTTTTAGTACCATGAAAACTTCTAGAACCAGATTTTCCTCTCTCATACTAATTTTTAGTAGCATTATGAATAAAATCAACAATATAATTATTACATAAAACATTCTTATCATGATCCACATGCATAAAATAATTATCGCTCCCCACATAAGCATAGTCATTCTTATTGATTGTAGTGGGAGCAAATTTAACAAAATAGCTACCATTATTATTCTCATCACCATAATCATCAAATATAGGAAACATATTGTAATCATAATTAATTTTCTCCTCAATAGTAGGTGGACTGAAAATGACATAATCATCTTTGTATTCATCATATATTGGAGGCATAGTATCATCATAGCAAATTTCCTCCTCTAAAGCTGGGGAACTAAAAAGATCATTTTCATAAAAACTAGCTTCCCCAAGCTTAGACTTTTCCATAGCATTAGCAATAATGGTGTTCAAAGAATTCATACTAATAACATTGCTACTAGCATGCAAGTAAAGTTCCATAGGTTTTTTAATTTTCTCTTCAAACACCTCATGTCCTAACTCAAGATAAATACTATAAAGCTCTCTATTTTTTTGTTGTTTTCCATTAAGACTAACTACTAAAAATAAACAGAAGAAACAAAAGATATAATTGCAGAATCTAAATGAAATAACTTCAAGCACTCACCGGCAACTAGAAAACTTAGTAGCCAGAGGATGTGAGTACCTTTTACCTTACCTTCTCGGTAACGGCGCTAGAAAGAGCTTGATTTCTATGCACGCTTCTATTCTTGTAGACAGTGTTGGGTCTCCAAGTGCAGAGGTTTGTAGAACAACAGCAAGTTTCCCTTAAGTGAATCACCCAATGTTTATCGAACACAGGGAGGTAGAGGTCAAAGATATCCCTCTCAAGCAACCCTGCAATTACGATACAAGAAGTCTCTTTTGTCCCCAACACACCCAATACACTTGTCAGGTGTATAGGTGCACTAGTTCGGCGAAGAGATAGTGAAATACAAGTAATATGGATGATTATGAGTGGTAATTGCAATCTGAAATAAAAATGGCAGCAAGCAAACATGTAGCAGAACTGGTTGTAAACGGTGTTTCAATGCTTAGAAACAAGGCCTAGAGCTCATACTTTCACTAGTGGACACTCTCAACAATGATGCCATAATTGAATACATAAATATTATCACTTCACTATGCTACTCTGAACCACTCTCCGGTTTGATAATAAACAAAAATTCACTGTGTAGGGCTGCATAAGCATTCCTTAAAGTTCGCATTCCCAATCTATGGACACCCCACGCTGTCACTTTGAGCATACAAACATGGTACTAACTAGACATCACAATTCATAAGTATTTCTGTAAATTAAGCTTAAGAAACAAACACGGTGTGCACACTGTCACCTTCACACCGTTGGACAAGATGTCCCCGGAGATCACATAATAAAACCACTTGAGTAGCACAATAGTTGAAGAATAACATCTACTTATTCAACTAGATTACAAAGCTCATGATCACATAAAGATCATACATGGAGAGATAGATAGACCACATAGCTACCGGTAAAGCCCTCAGCCTCGGGGAGAACTACTCACTCTCATCATGGGAGTCAACAACAGCGATGAAGATGGCGGTGGAGTCGATGGAGATGGCTCCTGGGCAATTCCCCATCTCGGCAGGGTGCCGAAACAGAGAATTCTGTCCCCCGGATCTTGTCTTCGGCGGCGGTGGAGCTACGTAACTTTTCATGGATGGAGGCTTCTGTTTTGGGGGTTTTCGCGTAGAGAGGCATTTATAGGTGGAAGGACGAGGTCGGTGGACGCTATCTTTTGTCCTACCAGCCCATTGCAGCGGGGCCTCTAGGGAATCTACTGGTAATTAAGGTACTCTTTTTAATAGAGTACCGGAGCAAAGCATTTGCACTCTGTGAACACAAGTGATCCTCACATCATAGCCATCCCCTCCGGTTATCCCAATTATGTCACCTTGGGGCCTCGGGTTCCGGACAACAATATGTGTATACAACTTGCAGATATGATCAAAAACAATAATTATCCTCATGAATCAATAATATGTTCAGATCTGAGATCATGGCACTCGGGCCCAAAGTGACAAGCATTAATCATAGCAAGTTGCAACAATGTCAAAAATACTAACAACGGATACTAGGCACTATGCCTATAACAATCTTATAGCTATTACATGACCAATCTCATCCAATCCATACCATCCCCTACAGCCTGCAGCAAGGAATTACTCACACATGGATGGGGGAGTCATGGATAGTTGATGGAGAGGCGTCGGTGATGGCGATGATCTTCTCTAAATCCCCGTCCCGGCAGGGTGCCACAACGGAGTTTCTGGTCGCGAATTGGGGTTTCTGGTGGCGGCAGAGCAGCGGAACTCTTTCTGGAAAAACGTTGAACCGCCATCGGTTTTCAGGTCAGGAGGCTTATATAGTGCGAAGGAGAGGCCAAGGGGGTGGCCGAGGCGGGCAAACCACCCCTAGGCGCGGCCAAACCTGGCCCACGCCTAGGGCAGGTGTGGGCCCCGCGTGGCCCTCCGTCTCGTACTCTGGCTCCGGGAGTCTTCAGGTGAAATATTGGGTTTTATATATTTTCCGTGAATTTTCTTGAAAGTTGGATTTCTGCACAAAAACGAGACACCAGAAAAATAATGCTGAAAATAGCGTTAGTCCGCGTTAGTTGTATTCAAAACACACAAGATAGAGGGCAAACAACAACAAAAGTGTTCGGGAAAGTAGATACGTTTTGGACGTATCAACTTCCCCAAGATAAGCTTATTGCTTGCTCAGCAATTCAATCAACTGAGAACGATAAAAGAAAATTTCACGAACCTATTTGCTTCATATGATGTATATATTCTCACTACATGATCAAATGCTCATGCAATTCATACTAAGAAGCTGATACGTCTCCAACGTATCTATAATTTCTGATGTTCCATGCTAGTTTTATGACGATACCTACATGTTTTGCTCACACTTTATAATGTTTTTATGCATTTTACGGGACTAACCTATTAACAAGATGCCGAAGTGCCAGTTCCTCGTTTTCTCCTGTTTTTGTTTCGAAAAGCTGTTCGGGCAATATTCTCAATTGGACGAAACAGCCAAACCTCCTATTTTACCGAGACGGACCCGGAACACCGAAGGAGAGACGGAGAAGGGCCAAGGGGCCCCACACCACCCGGCGGCGCGGCCAGGAGGCGCGCCCAGCTATGGGGTGGGCCCCTCCGCACCCCCTCGCGCCGCCTCTTCACTTATATAACCCCTCGCGACGCGAAACCCTACAACAATCAATCATACTCCAGAAATACTCCAGGGGCGCCGCCACCATCACGAAACTCCGTTTCGGGGGACAGAATCTCTGTTCCGGCACGCCGCCGGGACGGGGAAGTGCCCCCCTAAGCCTTCTCCATCGACGCCACCACCTCCATCATGCTTCGTGAGTAGTTCCCCCATGGACTACGGGTTCTAGCTGTAGCTAGTTGGTACTCTCTCTCCCATGTACTTCAATACAATGATCTCATGAGCTGCCTTACATGATTGAGATCCATCTGATGTAATCGGTGTTGTGTTTGTTGGGATCCGATGAATTGTTACATTATGATTAGTCTATCTATATAAGTTTGTGAAGTTAATGTTGCTGCAATCTTGTTGTGTTTAATGCTTGTCACTAGTGCACGAGTGGCATGATCTTAGATTTAAGCTCTATCATTATTGCTTAGATTGTATCTACAAGTTGTTTGCACATGTCTATGTCCGGAACCCGAGGCCCCAGAGTGACAGCAACTGGATAACTGGAGGGGAAGGCTTAGATATGAGATCACATGTTTTCACCAAGTGTTAATGCTTTGCTCGGTGCTCTATTAAAAGGAGTACCTTAATTACCATAGATTCCCTTGAGGCCCGGCTGCCACCGGTTGGTAGGACAAAATATGTTATGCAAGTTTCTCATTGCGAGCACGTATGACTATATATGGAAAACATGCCTACATGATTAATAGACTTGATGTTCTGTCTTAATGCTATTTCAATCCTATCAATTGCCCAACTGTAATTTGTTCACCTAACACTTGTTATTGGAGAGTTACCACTAGTGTAGATAGCTGGGAACCGGTCCATCTGTCATCATCAAATACTCACTCGGTCCCATATGTTATTGGAAGTAGTATCAACTATTTTCTGGTGCCATCACCTCTCGTGTTATCAAGTATGCTGTTGTGTTATCGTTACTATTGCTCTCATATTATCGCTTTCACATCACCCCCGTTACTAGTGCTTTTCCAGGTGCAGCTGAATTGACAACTCAGTTGTTAAGACTTATAAGTATTCTTTGCTTCCCCTTGTGTTGAATCAATAAATTTGGGTTTTACTTCCCTCGAAGACTGTTGCGATCCCCTATACTTGTGGGTTATCAGAAGCATGCAACTAAGAATACTCAATAGTTATGCAAGTCATGAAAGGATTCGAACACAATAATAAGCAACATGAAACATAAGTTTCTGCAGAATTGCAATGTTCATATAATATGATATGATAAAGTGGTATCTCGCTTGCCCAATTTGTGGAGCAAAACATAAATTCCGGGGCAGCTATGAAGTTCAAGAGAAGATTAGAAGTAAAAATATCGAAAGATTCAAGCATCACAGTTATACCACAATTAATCTTATTCCGGGACAAACACATTAAACTAAGAATGATAGCTATAATTTCAAGAGAATGCTCGAAGAACGGATGGTGACTCAACATTAAAGTATATGATTGGCCCTGCGCAGAGGGAAGTAAGATTGCTCATGTGCTAGAGCTTTTCATCTTGAATGCAATAGGAGTGTGGAAAATATATATTTTGAGAAGTGCAACTCATCATGTCAACGGTAGCGACAAGTAATATGGCTCATGCATAAAACTTCATATAAGTTGCTTGCCTCATGCATAATATACAAATAGTGCTCACACCTTGTCCTAATTAGCTTGGATTTCCATGGGTTTTCATTGCATACATATGTTTCAACCAAGTATCACAAAGGGGTAGCTCCTTGCCTCCTGTACAAAGGTCCTAGGAGATGAATCTCATTTGATTTCTCAATTTTTATGAATCTCAACTTTTTGGACATCCATACCGGGAAAACAAGGACAATAGATATTTGGACTTTCGTCCAGCTGAAACTTCCACCATGTGAACATGGCTTTACTTGGCGGCCCAATGTTCCTCTCATACTCCAATCTTTGCAACTCATGGTAAATCTCCCTTACTTCAAACAACATGAGCATGCATAGTAATTCACACGATATTCAACAAGAGCATATTGATGGTGTTCCCCATGACAACATGGTTATCACACAACAAGCAACTTATAAGAACTAATAATGCATAAGACATAATACTTACCATAATATTTTTTTAGACTACCATGAGCTATAAATTACACAAAACAAGTGATAATAATTTTGAAGGGTTAAAGGTAGCACACAAGCAATTCACTTTGCAGCAAAATATCACATATAGGTGTGTATGGTGGACACAATTGGCATTTGGTTTTTGGTGGTTGGATGCACGATTAGAGCTCATACTTAGTACAAGTGAATGCTAGCAATAGACTGAGAAGCGACAATCAAGAAAGCAGTAACTGTCATAATCATTCTTGCGACGAATAAAATTAATGGAAGCATAAAAGTAATACAAGAACTCCGAGTCAAGATAAATCATCGAGGCTTAAATGACTTTTGTTTTAGTCTTATGCATGCTTGAGCATGTGCCAAGTCGATTCAAATGAAGCATTCAGAGGAGGATACCACAATGTCATATTGTTATATGAATAGAGCAATACAAGCAAACATCTATATGACATGTTACCTAATATTAGTAAATTAGAACTAGTAATGAGAGAGCATAAACTACTGAGCATCATTAAGTAGCATACACCTTACACAAACAAACAAATCATGTCCACATAAATGAGTATATGTACAAAAATGAAAACAAATAGAGTTCATACCAGCCTCTCACCACAACTCGAATTGTCATGATCCTCATTATTGCTCTTCACTTGTGTGGATTAAATAATATGAAATAATAACCAAACTCCAATGAAGTCACAAAAGACCGTTGAAACCTGCAGAAACTTTACAAAACCAAAGAAGAACAACAATATTTTTGTGTTTTCGATTTTTAATCAACACACAAAGCAAAATCTTTTTAGATTTTTGAATGACAAACCATAATGAGAAAATGAAGCAAACTAAGAAGCAAATGAAGAGAAACAACAGAAATATTTTTGTTATTTTTGTGTTTTGGAATGTAGAAACAAAAACAAGAACAACAAAAAGAAAGAAAACTAACATAAACGCGCAAATGCAACAAGTGGCAGAAATCTGCCAACCCAGAACAGAAGGCAAAGACAGATTTTTTCGAAAATGATCTGTAGCTCAGCTCGAAAAGTGCTCAACTAACGAAAGTTATATAACAACCTGGGGCATATGCTCACAAATTTGCAGCTAAAACTTACATTCTGGCTATTTATACGAATTTTTATCGTGACAGCTCAGAATCTGTTTTTAGACAGCAACTCCCCAAATTCTTGCCTCCTTCCCATTAGAGACTATCCTTGATATAAAAACGAAATAAATAGGACAAGAAGAGGTTATTAAAGTAGTAACAACTTTCCAAATTTAAATAAAAATAAATTACAGAAATAAACTAGCAAGAACAAAAAAGAAAGCAAAACACGGATATACAAAGTTCCGACGGAATATGATATGTAGATGAGCGAGATGCCGGTATACCTCCCCCCAAACTTAGGATTTTGGACTAAGTGGAGATCAACCCCATGGTGAGTAGTGGCTCCAGGATGGTGGGTCATCCCTAGCATGATCATACCCCGGCCCTCGTGAGGAAGAAGAGGCCAATGGCCCATAGTCATAGTCAGGTTGCTGATATGGGAACCCAGCAGTGTTGGAGGGCTGGACAAAGTTATCTTTGGCCTCCACTCCATCGTCATGTACATGTTGACCCTGCCCCTCTATTTATGTATCAAGCTCTTGTTCCGTGAGTGACCATCCTTCCCATCCTCATCTGAGAAGCTCCTCCCCTGACAAATTTCTTTATAGAGTTCCAGCAATGGCTTGGGTCTCTCCTTGATTTTTTTTCGCATGATCCCCATTGTGGTACTCTCATAGCTGCACAGAAATCATCTAGAGGCAAATCGACAGCTATATTATATTTTTTTAATGAACCATGTGGTTAGGTAATTTCCAACTAAATCTAAAATCCTGCACCACAGACATAGTTAGCTTAACATGTTGGTATGGTTCACCATCAACAAAACTTTCCAACCCTGCATTAGAAACCAAAGTCCGGAAATCCTGCAAAATTCATGCAGCACTCATAAATTCCACACATTGTAGCGACCTCACCTTTTTAAGGTGCCGATCTCTGTGCGTATCTGTGCTAGTCCCTGGATCAATCGCTAGCACACACAGTACAAGGTGTAATACCAAGAAACAAATGTCTTTATTACATCGTATGATCCAAAAATTTACATAAATGATTACAAATTGCATAGCACAAGGCTAGCATATTATCAGAATTTCACAACGAATATACATAGACAACATGGAGTCCTTCGTCTTCATGTGCCACAGGCGAGCATGTTGAGGATAGACTCGTAACCCCTAACATTTCCTTACCCATCGTCTGGAAAACCTGGAACATGATACGTTGCAGCCACGAATGGTCAATACATTTGAATTGTATTGGCAAGAGGACACTAAAGCTGATAAATTCCCAGTGAGCTAGTCAAGTGACAACTAAAGTGGTAACACTGCGCCTACAACAATGAACCAAGGTTCATGTAAATTGGTAATTCAACCATGGGTCGCTAAAAGTGGTAACACCGCTCCATCAACGGTGAACCATGAGTCATACAAACAGGTAACACTGCTCCATCAACAGTGAACCATGGGTCTTTTAAAGTGGTAACACCGCTCCATCAACGGTGAACCATGAGTCATTCAAACAGGTAACACTGCTCCATCAACAGTGAACCATGGGTCTTTTAAAGTGGTAACACCGCTCCATCAACGGTGAACCATAAGTCATTCAAACAGGTAACACTGCTCCATCAACAGTGAACCATGTGTCTTTTAAAGTGGTAACACCGCTCCATCAACGGTGAACCATAAGTCATTCAAACAGGTAACACTGCTCCATCAACAGTGAACCATGTGTCTTTTAAAGTGGTAACACCGCTCCATCAACGGTGAACCATAAGTCATTCAAACAGGTAACACTGCTCCATCAACAGTGAACCATGTGTCTTTTAAAGTGGTAACACCGCTCCATCAACGGTGAACCATAAGTCATTCAAACAGGTAACACTGCTCCATCAACAGTGAACCATCTAGATCACTAAAGTTGTAATGCTGATCCATTCCCTCCAAGGACTACACTTCGAGGACCAAAACCAACTGATTCGTCCTAGATAGTTCGCATTCCATGAAACTAGTTTCCTAGCTAAAACCCATTCATCGGCATCATCAAATCTCTTAGCATCATACGCCCTTCTCGTTTACAAGCAAATCCAAGCAAGCAAGTCGTACGTTGGTGTCTACTAGATCAATCAAGATAACAGGTGGCTATCCTAACTTGGTTTGCGCAACAAAAGTTTCCTACACAAGCATTCTACCGAGAAGTATTACACACAAAACAAAATACCAGGACTTTTATGATCAAAGTGTCACTTGCCTTGGTGAGAGGAGGAGTTGGTACACTCTTCGCAAAAACACTCGTTGTAATTAGCACAACCACAATCTACAACATAAATTTCACTCCATAAACACATAGAAACATATAGACAAGCGGAAATAAAATATGGATGCAATATGTGGTTTAAATATGAACAACATACTGAACATGTTCTCTAGTTGTCAACTATATGCATGATGTCATGGCAATATTTTAGTGTTGAATTAATAAATGAAAACATTTTCTAACACTAGGAATGGCTTTAACTCTAAAGAAACACTAGAAAGGATATATTTGGCCATGTTTTTCTTGGTCTAATGCTACTGTACAGAGAGTTCAAACCTCTGCTAAAAGCAAAAGGAATTAACCCAAAAATAATTTGTAGAACTATCTGTGCAATCAATATACTCTATTTTAGTTTCTGCAAAAACTGTGTATAAACATGATGCAAAAGTGCAATATCATGTTTCTGCTGTATTCTACACGTTTTTATGAATATAGAGATATCTTATTTGCTAAATTTGGATGAATGGAACTAAAGATATGATTTTTACAAGTTTCTATGTTTCTCTGTCCAAAATATTCGAAAATATAAACTGTTGTGACAAGTGGCAGATGCTGATTCGAGGGTACCCCTTCGTTTAAGTGACCAGGTTTCAGCCTTAGGATCTACATCTTGTGGTTGAGAGGAAAAAGGAATAAATGAGAAAAACAAATGAGCCAGGGGCAACTCACGTACATGAACACAGGTTGACGCAGCCATGATGGTTTTCCTCTTCGACAATGTTTCTGGTAATGCTGAAGCAGGCAACGGCGCTTGACTTGACAAATAGAAATCAGCGAAGACGGGAACGTGGAGATCGACTGGTTCGTCCGGAAACGCTCGCCGGAAACTGGCCGGAATACTATCCCGCGAACGTGCTCACAAACGAAGATGGCGCCGTCGCTGTGGTGCACCAAAAATCACGAAACAAAGCCTGAGATGTGTGCAAGGAAGAAATATGAAGTTTGGAAGAAACTAGAGATCAAACCGTGGACTGAGCTCACCGAATTCGACGATATACTGCGGCAGTACCGCGGAGTTGCGAGCAAAATTCGAGCAGCCTGGGGCTCTCTAGGTGTGTCGTTTCGGGGGAAATGAAGAGGACGATGTGGGATTTAAGTAGCAACAAACGGTGCAACAAATAGTGCAGAAAATCACCGGAAATCAAAGAAAGGAGAAACTGAAGAAACGTACGCACGATGCGACCCGTCCGTGGCCTGAGCTTGAAGACGAGTTGACTTGGCTGCGGGACCCGCGCGCTAGGAAAGAAAAAAAAAAGAATGAAACGGTTCGTTTGCCTTTGTGGCGTGCACGCACACGAAAGTGTGGCATGGCCTAGTGCCCCGCCCACTTTTTTTTTTACTTCTTTTCTTTTCTGATTTACTATTTAGAAATAATTTAAAACCGAACTTGATCAAAAGTAAGTGAAAACAAGTCAGAAAAATCTAAATAAAATATCCGCAGATTCCTTATTTAATGAAGAATATTTTGGAACCACTTTTAAAACATTTTGAAAATTTTGAAATTGGCACAAAGGCATATATGGTTTTATTTACATTACTTAGGGTTTTAGGTTTCTTTATAAAATTTGAATTTCATTCAAATTTTCCTAGGGAATGCAAAGATGCCATGATGCTTAGGAATGCAATGCATGTTTTTGAAAACTCCATTTTTGGGAAATAGTTTTAAGTAACACTCAATTTTTTTTATTTCATTGTAAATTTTAAATCAAGACAACCAACCAAGCTTAAATTTTATTTTTATTTCACATTCCAAAATTTGGAAAATTTTGGGGTGTGACACACATGGATAAAGAGAAGGAAAAACTACTTCTTCCCGGTGAACCTTCATGAGTTCATTCAACTCCAGCTCATGCTGGTTGAGTTGACATGCATTGCCTTCCATCTCTGAAATTTTAAACAAACATCATAAAAATTGATTTTAAGACAAACAAATAAAGGAGAACACAATGGAGACTTGTAAGAGAGCTAAACATGCATCAAAACAACTTATCACATAATAATACAAGCATGCAAGCTCAATTAACATGTCATCTACAGCAGCAAAATATTCAAGATATACTTCACCAATCAAAATTCTATTTGGATAATCAAAGGAGTCACATACCAAAGAGCAAATGTTTCAAATTTTAGCATGAAATATCGGCTGAGGAAGGAGATCAAAAATTCACGACGAAGAATAGCAAGAACACGGGTTTGAGCAATAGTGAAGTGTTTTTTTGGGTGAGAGAAGAGAATGGAAGAGGAGAGAGCAAGTGGAGGTCCAGGGGGCCCACACCAGGCCTTGGCGCGGCCTGGTGCTCGCCCGCGCCACCACATGGTGTGGCCGGCCTGTGGGTCCCCCTTGGCAGCCCCAGGTACCTCTCTTCCCCATTTCATGCGTAAAAATTTTCTATACATTTTCTGGAATTTTTTGAGAAACTTTATTTTCGGGCAATTTTCAGAATTTGAATAATAATTCTATCGCAGAAAAACAATTATGGAATGATGAAAAACAAATTCAAAACCAAGTCTAAAGCAACTCTAAGACATTCTAACATAAAGTCAATCAAGGGTACATAGGTGAAGACATAGTTTCATTCATTCAAAATTATTTTGTTAACAAGGTTGATCAAGTCTTGTTATCAAAACAATTTTATATGAAGCAAAACCTTGCATTTCACGCAATGATTATGTTACCTCAATCTCGACGGGAATAGTTCCAACCATGGCAATATTATTCTTTTTCTTTGGCTTGGGCAAAGGCAAATGAAATTTCCCAATTTGGATGGTATCAACATTAATAATTGAGTTTAAACCATAGTTCCTATCAATCTTCTTGGGAAAATAGACCTTATGCTCTTTGTCATCGGCATTAAAAGTTACTTTTGCTTGGTTGCAATCAATAACAACCCCTGTAGTGTTAACAAAAGGTCTCCCCAGAATAATAGACATATTATCATCTTCGGGCATTTCTAGCACAACAAAGTCAGTTAATATCATACAATGGTGAGCAACTTGCAGATGAACATCCTCACATATACCAACAGGAATAGTAGTAGAGTTATCAGCCATTTGCAAGGATATATCAGTTGGTATTAATTTTTCTAGATCAAGCCTCTTATATAGAGAAAATGACATAACACTGACTCCCGCTCCCAAATCACATAGAGCAGTTCTAACATAATTATTTTTGATGGAGCATGGAATAGTAGGTATACCTGGATCACCAAGCTTGTTTAGAACATTACCATTAAAGGAGTAATTAGCAAGCATAGTGGAGATTTCCTCATTTGGAATCTTCCTCTTATTAGAGACAGTATATTTCATATATTTTGAATAAGGAGGCAATTTAATAGCATCAGTCAAAGAAATTTGCAAAAACAAAGGTTTCATCCATTCACATAATTTATTATAGTGTTCTTCTTCCTTCGATTTATGTTTCTTATCAGGAAAAGGCATTGGTTTTTGCACCCAAGGTTCTCTTTCACTACCATGTTTAGTAGCAATGAAATCTTCCTTAGTGTATTTTGTATTCTTAGTATGCTTTCCAGGTTCCTCTTCAATTTATTATTTATCGGAATAATCATTTTTATCATTACCACTTTCAGTTTCAGCATCAGAAATAGATAAACTATTAGGATCTTTAGCAGGTTCAGAGGATTCTACAACAATTTTATGTTTCTTCTTCTTTTTCTTAGACTTAGTCCTAGTATCATCAACTCGTTGAGAATCTTGTTCAATTCTCTTTGATTGTCCTTCAGGATATAGAGGATCCTGAGTAGAAACACCACTTCTAGTTCTTATTTCATAAGCATGTTTTTCTATAGAAGCATTAACTAGCAAATATTTTTGCACCTTAGTGAGCTGATAAATTTGAGTTTGAACCATGTGGAAATGTTTAACAAGCATCTTAACATAATTAGAGGTTCTTTCCACAATATTATGCAAATTATTGATAGCTCTAGAATTTTTCATTACTTGATGTTCCACTCTCCTATTAAAATTATCTTGCTTAACAATATAATTATCAAATTCATCTAAGCATTGATCAGGAGGTTTAGAGTAGGGAATATCTCTATTATCAAAGCGTTGGAGAGAGTGTACCTCAATAGTGGAAGAACGAGGGATTGGCTTACATAATTCTTCTATAGGTGGTAGATTCTTCACATCTTCAGATTTAATACCCTTCTCCTTAAGAGATTTCTTGGCTTTCCTCATCACTTCATCATTTAATTCAATCATTCCCCTTTTCTTCGGTGTTGGTGTCGGCTCCGGTGTAGTCCAATCATCATAATTCTTGCTTATTTTGGCCAATAATTCTTCAGCTTTAGCCGGAGTTCTTTTCCTGAAAACAAAACCAGCACAACTATCCAGGTATGTCCTAGATTCAATGGTTAGTCCATTATAAAATATATCAAGGAGTTCATTTTTAGCTAATGGATGTTTAGGTAGTGCTCTAATTAAAGAACAAAATCTTGCCAAAGATTCATGCAATTTCTCTCCTTCTACCCGTAGAAAGTCAAAGATTTTCTACAAAGCAGCATGTTGAGCACTAGCAGGGAAATATTTCTAAAAGAAGGCATTAACCAAACCAATAGGACTATCAATAGATCCAGGAGATAAACTATCATACCAAATTTTAGCTGCTCCTTTCAGAGAGAAAGGGAAAATTTTAGTGACAAAGTAAGTGCGTATCTTAATATCATCGGAGAATAAATTGCTCAAATTAGAGAGTTCATTCATATGTTTCATAGGACTTTCATTTTCAGTACCACAAAAGGTTCTTTCTCAACAATAGATATGTAAGATAAATCTAGAGAGAAATCATAATCCTTATCTCTAATATTTATGGGAGATGTTGCAAATTTAGAATGAGGAAACAAATTATATGTAACAACTCGTCTTGCAAGAAGACTTCTCATAGCACTTGCATCTCTAGTAGCATGACATTATTCAATGAAGTCATCATCAAGTTTAATATAAGTTTCATCAAGATCATCGCTAGGATTCCCCCTAGCTTGAGGTGAACTAACATGTGTAATACTATTTTCAGCATTTTCAATTTGTTTAGCTCTAGCAATTGTAGTATCTAGAAAAGGACCTAACGAACCACTCTTATCAAACACAGTAGAAGCATCATCAAAATCATCAGGAGCATTATCAGATTCAGCAGAAGTAACAGTAGCATGTGGATATGGAGGAGTAAAAAGTTTACTCATAAAAGATGGCGAATCCAGAGCAACAAAGGTGTTCAAAGTTGTACCTCTTCTTGTAGTGGATGGCAATATGGGGAACTTCGATTCAGGAGCTTTCCCCATAATAAATAAATTGCAGCGAACAATATCACCTTCGAGTGGGCTTGTAAATAAAGCTATTCTCCCCGGCAACGGTGCTAAAAAATAGTCTTGATGACCCACAAGTATAGGGGATCACAACATTCTTCGAGGGAAGTAAAACCCAAATTTATTGATTCGACACAAGAGGAGTCAAAGAATATTTATAAGTTTTAACAAGTGAGTTGTCAATTCACCTGCACCTAAAAATAGACTTTCTCGCAACAGTTTATCAGTAGTAACAATTTTATAGCAGTGGTAGTAGTGAAGTAACAGCAGTAGCGAAATAAAAACAGCAGTAGCGATGATTGCCGTAGACAGCAGGATAAAAATACTGTAGGCATAGGGATGAATGAACGGGCGTTGCATGAATGAGAGAGTCCATGTAATAGCAAGACATAGGCATTGCAAGTAATAATGATATAAGCATCCTAGCATAATATAACAATAGATGTGTGTTCCTATTTAGTCGTGTGTGCTCGCAATGAGAAACTTCCACGACATCTTTTGTCCTACCAACCCGTTGCAGCGGGGCCTCTAGGGTAACTACTGGTAATTAAGGTACTCCTTTTAATAGAGTACCGGAGCAAAGCATTAACACTCCGTGAACACACGTGATCCTCACATCATAGCCATCCCCTCCGGTTATCCCAATTATTGTCACCTTGGGGCCTCGGGTTCCGGACAACAATATGTGTATACAACTTGCAGATATGATCAAAAACAATAATTATCCTCATGAATCAATAATATGTTCAGATCTGAGATCATGGCACTCGGACCCAAAGTGACAAGCATTAAGCATAGCAAGTTGCAACAATGTAAAAAATTACTAACGACGGATACTAGGCACTATGCCCATAACAATCTTATAGCTATTATATGACCAATCTCATCCAATCCCTACCATCCCCTATAGCATGCAGCGGGGAATTAATCACACATGGATAGGGGAATCATGGATGGTTGATGCAGAGGCATCGGTGATGGCGATGGCGATGATCTTCTCCAAATCCCAGTCCCGGCAGGGTGCCAAAACGGAGTTTCTGGTCGCGAATTGGGGTTTCTAGTGGCGGCGGAGCAGCAGAACTCTTTCTGGAAAAACGTTGAACTCCCCTCGGTTTGAGGTCAGGAGGCTTATATAGTGCGAAGGAGAGGTCGAGGGGGTTGCCAAGGAGGCCAAACCACCCCTAGGCGCGGCCAGGCCTGGCCCGTGCCTAGGGCAGGTGTGGGCCTCTCGTGGCCCCCTCCGTCTCGTACTCTGGCTCCGGGAGTCTTCAGGTGAAATATTGGTTTTTCTATATTTTCCGGGAATTTTCCTGAAAGTTGGATTTATGCACAAAAATGAGACACTAGAGCAATTCTGTTGAAAACAACGTTAGTCCGCGTTAGTTGTATTCATAGAGGGCAAACAACAGCAAAAGTGTTCGGCAAAGTAGATACGTTTTGGACGTATCACTAGGCGCGGCTAGGGCCTGGGCCGCGCCTAGGCTTGATCTGGCCACCCTGTGGCGCCTCCTCGTCTCTCCTTTGGACTTTGTCTTCGTTACGGAAAAATAAGATCTTCGACTTTTGTTTCATCCAATTCCGAGAATATTTCCTGTACAACTTTTCTGAAATACAAAACAACAGAAAACATGAAATTGGCACTATGGCATCTTGTCAATAGGTTAGTGCCGAAAAATGTATAAAAGTGCAACGAAGTGTAAACAAAATATATAGAAATTTATGTAAAACAAGCATGAAACATCAAAAATCATAGATACGTTTGCAACATATCAAGGGGCACGCATTGCTCACGGAAGGTGTAGGTCATGAGTCGAGCGATCCCCAGAGGCATTGAATCATTTTCCCTATTGTATTGATTGAAAGTATGAACGAAGACATGTTCCATGAAGTGAGGTACGAGATACGGATTGTTTTTTATGGGATGAGATGAAGATTTTTAACTACTAATATCTTTGTTTCGAAATGTAAGAATTTTTAAAAAAACTAAATTTAGTTTTTATAGAAAATTATAATTTTTCGTAATGGAGATAATACAAGATATTTATATCAACATTTTAATCGGGTACTCCCGGTCTACAAACTCACGTTTGGTAGGACATCTCCAAGTGCACCCACCCATTTTAAACACAAATTGTATCCGAGTAGATCCATTTGGGTGGCCTGCGGACATTCTGTTATGTGCCACCCATTTTATCCATCATTGGCATTATCATTATTTTTCCCATTTCAATCCAAATGAGAGAAAATTGATAGGAAATAATAGCTAATAAATGCATGATTACTTTAAGATGTTTAGATGATGATCCATAGCACTAAGGGATTATCACAAACAATTAGATTTTAGAATAATTCTCTCATGATAAGTGGAAGAGAAATAGTTGACTAATAGAATTATCATGTCAAGGACATGAATACTTACCTATTAACCACAAGATTTAGTAACCTAGGAAGATTGTCCTATGAGCCTTAAGCCTTGCACTCAAGAAATTGTAAGAGAGTCGAAAACCTACTTATTGGATCCCAAACCTGATCATTCCTACCCTATCCAAGTCATGGATAAGACCTGACTATTTCCGAAGTCCCTTTGGAAAAATCATTTTACTTGTCCAATTATTTGTAACTAAGTACGATTCCTACTCAATGATGAGAGAAATTAAGTGGAAGGAGTACTCTATTCTAAATTAGGGCACATCCATGCCTTAATTAGTAATCCAGATAAAAAGTCAAATAAATGATTCAATCCATAATCATTGACTTATCTTATGAGGACAATCAAAAGAACAACCCTTTGATTGCCAGCCAATCTATCTCGCTAACCTAAAACTCTAAACTCAGGGATTGGGTTGAGATGAACAATCCCTGGCACATTTGTGAAGCAATTCTATGAGTAATCCTATGGTGATAATCCCGTCTATAGCAAATTCCTCAATGCCACACTTTTGTGTGATGATTGTACTAAGCTAGAATGACAAGTTGGATTTCTCCATATTTGAAACCAAGCACATACTTCTCTTTCTACACTTTTCAAGTCTATTCAGAACCTAATGAAATTATAAGAATTCCAAAAAAAAATTGGAACCAAATTTTCATATAAAGGTTTCACCTATATCGTTCACTTGGAAAGCAAAAGCTCAAGCTTGGGGATGCCTCCAACCCAAGAAATATCCAAGAGGTACAAGCGTTAAGCATCAGGTCATCTTTCTATACGCTATATTTTTATTGCTTCATACGATATGTGTTGTTCTTGGAGCGTCTTTATTTTTGTTTTTAGTTTTCTTTTGTTTTGTTTGCCGTAGCATATGGTTGGATTCTAGCATTCTTTTGTGGTAGAGAGACACACTCCGTTTTCATTGTATAGAACGGTGTAGTTTTCACTCTTATTGTTCTGCGAGTGTTCTAGTTTGCTAGTACTGCATTTAGGTCTTGATTTTTCATTCTTATTTTTTCATATCTTGTTAGTTTTGTTTATTTATGTATGATTAGCTCTCTAGTCTTTATTGATTGGTGTTGGAGACGAGTAAAATATTTCATGTTTATAGTGATGCAAAAGGAAACTTGTCTAGACTGTGGCATAGACTTTGGCATGTCATGTTGGATGTTGTTCTTATTATATGCTTAGTAGTTATTTATGTAGCATGACTTGTCTCAAATAGCTGAGAGTGCATAATGTGCCATTGAAAAAATCATGTGTTGTTTTCATCATAAAAAGCATAATATTGTGGTATTTTCCTTTGATGATTTATTGGGTTGACTTGGCACATGCTTATACCATGTTATGACTACAAACCAGTCGCCTAAATCCTCTATGATCATTTAGTTTTTGTCTTGTAATATCACTTCATGCTTTGATTAATAATGTTTTATCGCTATGCATGATTATGGCCATTATTGCTCTCTTAGTTTGTCGCTCCCAGTCTTTTCCTAGCCTTCACCTGTACTGAGTATGAACTCTACTCGTGCATCCAACCACTAAAAATCAAAGTTTTCCAATCGTGTCCACCATATCTACCTACTAGCATCATTGCTATTCCAAGTATATTCATCATGTTTTTATTTATCTTCTAAATTAAATTTTGTCATGAGAAAATTAGTTAGTAAAGCTCTCACGAACTTGATGGCACATTTACTTTTTTGTACTTCATAAACCTGAACCATTGTGACTATCTTATGAAGATTATATGCTTGAAAATTACGAGTTGGGAGTTAGCACAACCATGCTTTCATGGGGCACACTTTCAACATTGCACTTATACCTATTTAGTTGATATCATGTTCTTTTATTTATGGATGCCTAGCGGTGTGAAATAAAATGGAAACTTGTAAGTTAATGGAGTTTGTATATGTGTTAGAGAAACGCATGGGCGGCCAACTCAAGCCATGCACATTCATGGTGGAAATTTTACTGCGAACCATAGTGAGCATTCTGTGAAACATCTTCAATAAAAAGCTATGCCCATAGTAAATAAAAGGATCGATCGCTGAGATGCTCATTGTATGTTTGTCTTGTCATTTTGGTATGGGATTGCTCCTATATCGGTAGGAGTACTTCTATATCATGCGGCAGGAGGTACCCCGTTGGCGTTCTCAATGATACATGTATACTTACAATGACAAGAACTTATTTGGTACCTAAGTTGATGTAGCGACCCAGGATAATACCCTATTAGATTTGCTTGTTCTTTTTCTTTTATGCATCATCATGACATCATGCATCATATCATCCACATGATTTTATCAACTAAACATTATTTTAAATAAAAACTATTTTATTTTTCCATCTCATGTGGTTTAATAAAACCCTCCTCTCTCCTTTTCATTTAACAAAACCCAAAACAATGATATTTTCAATATTTTGGACAAACTAGTTTAATAAAATATGGTTTGAAAAATGCTGGCCGGGTTTCCCTGTTTTTCTTCATATCCCTCCATCTTTGTTTTACCTCCATTCTATCTTTCTCTTGTGTGCTCTCCTATGCAAATACGTGACAACTTCAGAAAATACTATGGCTGACACCTTCCGTTTTCTCTTCCCAACGAAGTATCCTGGAGAAACCGGCCCAAGCCTCACCAAAACAGCCCAGAACCACTCCAACGTAACTTCCTGGCATCGTCTTCTTCGTTGTACGGAAGCAATCCGAGCGGAGCCACGTACTCCACCTCATGGATGGGACGGACGAGGTGTTTCGGCTCCCTTCTACAAAACCGCTTGCTAGTTTCTCCCTGCAACCCTACCTGCTTCCTCCCGGCCGCCGCCACTCTTCGTTCCTCTCTGTCTTGCGCTCGTCCGCGTCCCTTCCCTGCACAAGCCACGGAGCTCCGCCGCCTCATGCTGTGACCGCCTCGACCCGCGTCCGCCGCTCGTCTCCACCTCCGTTCACGCATGTCTGCTCGTGCCTGCCGCTGTCTCGGCGCCCATGGTGAGCTCTAGGTCCTCATGTACCACTCCCAGTCTTTGTCTCTTTTCTTGCCGCGCTACCGGCGATGATCGTCGCCTCCTCCGCAGGACCTTGTCGGCGGCTAAACTCCGGCGTCTACCTGAACCAAGTCCAGCCTATCTGCCTCCCCGACGGCCGTCTCCATCCTCGTCCCCAGCAACAAGAACTCCGGCCGGCCGCCCGTCAAGTCCTCCGTGCGCTGCTCGCCATCTGTGATCCTCGGCCACCTCCTTCTTCTTCGTTTCCGGCAGCTCCTCCGCCGCTCCCTTCTCGTCACCGACCACCCCAGGGTGAGCAGCCTCCCCTCCTTCCTCCCCTGCATGACTCAACATCTGCATCATCGAACGGGAGAACGATATCGGTTTGAAAACGAAAACGAAAACGAAAAAGGTGCAGTTTTGATCTGTTTCACGGTGGCCACTTTCAACGCAGATCCTCGGCGGCATAGTCCATCTCAGGACGAGCTTCTTGTTTCTATAGATGCACCACATCACCAGCTATCTACTGGTTTTTGTATCACCCAAAACGGAGCAGTAACGACGACGCCATCTTCTTCCAAAGTCGGCTCCAGAAACAGATGGTTTCCAGTTTCAGTTTTGCTGTTTCATCGGCCCGAATTCCGGCGAGTTTCTCTGGCGACTCTGTGCACCGTTTCCAGCCTAATTGATCCCATTAGAATCTTGGAACTCCCAACTTGCTCAACCTCTTTCGTATCGTTCAAAAACATGCTCAGTTTCGCTGCTGTCGTCGCTTTAAAATCCGTGCATTTTCGCTATCTACAGGAACTCGCGCTGTCACGTTTTCAGTTCGTAGTGTCTGTGTTCAGTTTCCATCTGTCAAAATTCAGTTTCGCTGTGTCGTCGTCCCGTTTCCCGGCGAGCTTCGCCGCCGTTTCTGTGCAGCGTTTCCACTCAAACCAATTCCATTCGACTCACGGCACCACCCTCTTTCTCAACTACTCAAGATCCATGCAGTAGGCCCTCCAGGTTGCTCGACATCTTCAACCGAAGTAGCAACCAGCGACTGTCCAGTTTTAGTACGCACTGTCACAAAATTCAGTTAAAACCCGGACACATACCTTACCCTGTTTGCATCCAGTATCTTATCAAGCTCGATACATCAGCACATTGGTTCCGTTCCTTGTCTCGTCCCGCGCCGGCCTGAGTTCGAATCCTGGCGCGCGCATAAAAACCCACCTTTTTGTTTCTTCCACGTTGGTTGGAGCTGACGTGGCAGATGGTTTTCAAATTGTTTCATGTTTGCACTTTTACAAACCCAAATCAAACAAACTTTATGTCCATTTTGATCAGAAAAACATGAGGAACATGAATATGCCATCCATATGCCTGTTTGCATCTCGCATCATGTCGTTCTTGGATAGTCGTGTATGTTTCACCCTAATGAACACCGGAGTATTTCGGAACACCGCTTAGGGTTTCCCCGCTCCGTTTAATATTGAAGTAGTGCACCCTGCTATGTTATGCCATGCTATACAACCCTTAATTTTGCCGGTAGAAATGCAACTCTAACCTAATTTATTTGTCCGGGGTTTCGACTCCGATTAATATGGATAAGTTGCATTGCACCATCGTTGCCATGTCATGCATGTCATCTCTTCATCATGCCGGTTCTTTATCCGTAGTTGTAAGATTTGCATCCGATGTTTGTTGTAGCATTTGCTTCTTCCCGGATAGGATCGCGAAGTGGTGTGGTGAGATACTTCGAGTTCTCCGGATGTCCCTCGGCAAGCTTTAACAGGCAAGCATTTATACTCACACAGGAGTCGCCACCTATTTTATTTTGCCTTCTCCCTCATGCTAAGTTGCGTTCTTGTCACGTGTCCTTTCCACTTGTTACCTCAAGGCACCTATATTGCCTCCACCCAACCACCTACGGCTATTGTTTTCGGTCTCCGCCTTGCGAGTCGTAGTGCATGCTAGTGCTTTTATATCTCGTTACCGTTACCGCTATCTTATCGGGTTATCAGTTGGGGAACATGACACATGGTTTATGGTTATATCTGTTGGAAGTATCATGGTTACTTGTTAATAATTGTTAAGCGGAGGCATCGGTGGGTCAGCTGATCGTTTTGTGACGGCTCACTTGTGTTTCTTTAAAGCTTAGGAGCCGAGTTCCTGTTATCTGTTCCGAGACTGAGCGCTCTAACCACACGTGGGTATGCTTTTGGGTCTCCCCTCGACCACTGCCGAATCTACAGCTTTGTCCGGGGCCACAACTAGTTTGCAATGTTTTACCATTTGTTGTTGCGTGCATGCCAGCATGTTACTTATTTACTTTGGGAAGCCCTAGGGTGCCTTGTATCCCTTGTTTCGGTATGCACGTATAGGTCGCGGAGCCACTGCGAAGTGGTTTATCGCCCCAGTGTGTGTTTAAACCACCTAGTACGCTGTCGCAACAGCTAGGTCCGTCGAGATACGGGACTTCTGATACGGTTCAACTTGGTTAGGTGGCTTCCTGGACATTGTTGTCGTGAAGGAGAGTGCGAGTCATGATATCCACCTATCGCAAGTGGGTTGATCGTGCGTGTGGGCACATTTGGGCACCCCTGCAGGTTAAATCTTATCGATAAGCGCGTCATGCTTATGGACGACTTGGAGCTGTATGACTCGACCATAGACAACTTACACATCTTGTTTCAATCATAATAACTTGCGTAGTAAGTTAGCATAACTCTAATATTAAATGGTTAAAATTTGACAACCGTGTGAGTGCCTTTGTAAGTACTTCTTGGCGAAGGGGGAACGCATCGGCTGTGTTTTGTTTGCAGAGTATAGAACTGCTAGTTTACGCGCTCTCACCTTCTCGATGGCGAATGTTGTAGAGTGTCTCTATAGGTTTAGTGCTTGCGCTGCCGCTAAACCCCACCATATTGCCTATGACGTTCCTCTTGCGTCCTCTAAGTCCCCCGCGTGCCTCAAGTACAAAGGACGACGAAATGCTTATACGTCTTGAAGTCTTGTTAAGTACGAACCCGTACTTATTGCTGCTTCTACGGGACATAACCGGGCAGTATGAAGATATGTTCGATGAAGACGACGCTAGCAAGGTTACCCTTCCGCTTGGCCTGGGCATGGTTATGGACGCCATCGTTTATCTTCGGGACTCTTAGTCCAAATTTGTATCTTGTCCGTACTCGGATGTATTTGATCTT
Organism: Lolium multiflorum; assembly: GCA_030979885.1. NCBI lineage: Eukaryota > Viridiplantae > Streptophyta > Magnoliopsida > Poales > Poaceae > Lolium > Lolium multiflorum. Next base: position 341,468,189 of record CM061748.1, read on the forward strand.
CTGTATGATTTGGATCTTATGTTGTATATTTGTATCTTGACTCGTTGGAGTCGTTGTTGTAATATATCTGTATCTTGTGGGCTCTATTGTAATCCTGTTGTAATGATTACTACTCGTGATTGATTCCACCCGCATCGCGTGCATGCTTCGGCATGTACGCGCTTGGTGGTGCGTCTCCTAAAATCGATATCGTGCGGATTTCGGCGGATTCGCTGGGATCCTCATGGTACCGGTTTTGGGGCGTCACAGTTGAGTAGCATGAGGTTTAGGTAGTCGTATTCAAGGGGCACGATATTTTCAACTTGTGATTTGTCAAGCATATAACTCATATTTTCCCTCACATTAACTTTAACCATTCAAGATGCTTATGATAGGGGTAATGAGAGCTCAAAACTAATGAGTACCATACTTTTTGGAAGGTTTATAAAACTTGTTAATCTTGCTTTCTCCGCAAAGATCATTTCTTTTACTTTTATGTTGAGTCTTCATGTTCTTGCTTTATGCAACAATTAAGAGAGCATAGTTGTCATTCTTAGTATAATGTGCATAATCCCAAAATTTATTATTGATTGATTCATGATTATGTTATTGCTTGATCTAAAATTACTTGTATCTAGTCACCCTTTAAACTTTAAAGGTGTCCTAACATTTATGTTTTGTTATTTTAAAAGGACAAGCGGAGTACCACTTTGCTATGTTTTATCTATGCTCGTAAACAAACAGTTGCTTTCAATGCACAATTATTCATGATCGTCGCCACATCCTTGGTGGGATGCCAATGTCATGAGGTCCACCCTGCATCTCCTCCCCTCTAACCTCTCCCGCATGTTGTTGAGTCGTGCAACAGCACCAAGGCAGGGATCTCCCCATGTGTCATTGGGCTCACCTCCAAGAAAGTTGCCCATCAAATGTGCTACCAGAGGCTACGACAAATGCTTCTAGCAGCGTCAGATGTTGCCGCCAAAGGCTAGGGTGGGTGCTACCATGGGAGGTGAGCGATGCTACCATGGGACGGAGCTGGGTTGATATTGTTGTGTACTTTTTTTTGCTACATTGATGTCTTCGAATTGCTACAACTGTACTGTTATTTTTGCAACCATATGTTCCATGGATGTACAAGAATTTTTTGTTGCAATCATTCTACAATTTTGCTTCAAAAGAAAAATTAATTGCTACGATGTATCTGGAGAGGTTTCCGGCAATGACTCCGACGAGATCCATTTTGCTACAATAACCCTTCTTTTTGTGGGAAACACAGTACAAACGCAAATGCTCACATACACGCGCATACACATACCCCTATGAACGCGGGCGCGCATCCTGCCAAAGGCTAAGCCGGCAAATCAGATCTTGAACTGACGAAGTCACCACATGTGCTAGTATTTCGTCTTTATGAGACACACAGATGCCAAACCTGGGATATAATTATGGGATTTCTATTTTCGTGCCCTCGGGTCCTTAGTTGTGCCTTTCCCAGCTCCTTAGTTTTTCCTCGCTTACCCAAGCCTTTGTCCTAAAACCATCACACGTGATGTAACGGCCGGTTGCCGACGGTTGACCGTTATCTCTGACTAGTGGGGCCACGTAGAGCCCGCAAAGACACGTCGACCATCCATCTTTGTTTGACCGTAAGCATCGCCGTATCCTCGACCAAAACGCGAACGAGTGGGGCTTGTATATCGAATGACAAGGCCATGACGCGATACAAGGGCAATACACGGTAGGATTAGATTTTTAAACGGAGCTCTACATCGATGGCACGGAGGAGGTGGCATGCGGTGCCGAGATGAGATCGACGTCCACAAAGAACTGCATGAGGCGAGACCAGACGCATTAGATAGATATGAACTAGACGCGTTTAACCATGCAAAGAAGAGAAGAAATGGTCGACGACATCGATGACTACCTCAAAACTTTGACTGACCGTGTCGGACACGAACGCGAGCAATGTAGAGAAAACTAGTGTCTCCTTTCTGGCGTGTATAGGTGGTGCTAGGAGAGGTGGAGGGAAAGACCGCGGTGGTCCGTGGCGCCCAGATAGCGGTCGGCGTGGCCGTGCCCACATCGGCGTGCATGCATGCTCGACATTGGCATCAGCATGTACGACCGGCTTTGGCCTCGGCGGTATCTCTGGTGTGTCAGTGATCGAATGAGGGGACGGGATTGAGGGTGCATCCGACGTTGACCTAGCAGTGGCGGCGAGCATAGTTCCGACCATGCCGATATCGACATCGGCATCGTTTGGAGGTGGTGGCTCGAATCAAGGTGGGATTTGTTTCTTGTAGGCCAAAATGAATTTGAAACAAGTTTCATGTTGAAGGTTAGGTAACAAAAGTTTGTAACTATCCCAAAATTATACTAGCGCCATGGTGAGGTTCTTTTTGATAGAGCTATACGGTTGGGCAAACTTTTTTGACACTTTTTAGATATGGTTCCTTGTTGTTACACGTATGGCATCATGTATGGAAAATTTGGGTCATTTGGAGATGTTCGAAAAAATCACTTTGCTTAAGCGCATGTTGTTTCGTCTCGCTGAAACCAGCTTTTCTAACAAGGTGATTTTTTCTACCTTCTCTAAATAACCTCAAATTTCATATAGCCGATCTTCTATACATAGATAGATAGATTGTTTCGTTTTTACATTTTTCGAACTTTTTATTTCCCTTTATAATACCCAATTGATTTTCAGGTCAAAACCTCGAAAACAACATCATGTATGGCATCATTTTCACCCTAAATTTTAAATTTTGTGAAACTTTCCCTTTTAGATATTCCTTGTTGTTATAGGTATGGCATCATGAGAGGTCTCACTGAAACCAGCTTTTGTAACAAATTAGGTTTTTTCACCTTCTCTAAATGACCTCAAAAATCATACGTGATAGGTTTATCATTCTATACAAAGATAGGTAATGGCTACAAAAAATCGGTGATGGTTTATCATTTTTTGCGTGAAAAGTAATGGCTACAAGAAATCGGTGATGGTTTATCATTTTTTGCGTGAAAATTAATGGTTACAGCAAATCGGTGATGGTTTATCATTTTTTGCGTGAAAAGTAATGGCTACAACAACTCGGTGATGGTTTACCATTTTTTGCGTGAAAATTAATGGCTACAACAAATCGGTGATGGTTTATCATTTTTTGCGTGAAAAATAATGGCTACAACAAAGGGAATCATTGATGGTTTATCATTTTTGCGTGAAAAGTAATGGGTACAACAAATTGGTGATGGTTTATCATTTTTTGCGTGAAAAGTAACGCCTAAAAGAGTTTATAATTTTTAGCGCGTGAAAAATAAGAAAACGCCCTTTAGCATACTTAGAGGGTGGAAGCTAACCACAGAGAGAGAGAGAGAGAGGTTATCCTGCCCGTTCCCTAGATCATACGATCAACGGTCGGCGGGCACGATCCGCGTGACATGGGCTAGACAATCAGGGCAATGTTGGCGTCTGAGAATTTGTGAAGGAGAGGGCAAAAGCGAGTACTATCAAGAAACCAAGGGCACCTGAGTAGTAAACAGACTAAGGGATTCAAATTTGAGATTTAAAAATGGAAAATGCGGTTTTGTACAATGAAACCCATCTTGGCCTACCTCAAACTATTTGCAATACCAATATACATCAGTGTGAGAATTGTGGCCTCATTTAGACAAAGTATGTTTTGGGGAAAGCTGTTTTGGGAAGGGCTTATTGTGGAAAACCATGCACCTTCATAGCTACTAGGTGATTTGAGAAGTGGCAATTTGTGGTAAAACTTGATTTATCTATGATTTGAGAAGTGGCAATTTGTGGTAAAGACTCCATGAGTAAGTGCCACTTTTTCGGATTTTTGCACATTAAATGACTCATTTAACTAGTTAATCCCATTTGTTGACTCTCTGTTGACCAGCCACTTGAGGGTAAACTGAGTATATTGCACTAGTATTAGCACTCAAGGGGAAACCGAGCACACAAAAAATGCTAGTATAAGACTCGAGGGTATACCTGAGTATATTTAAATTTCCAGGGTTAGACTCGAGGACACGTGCAATTGTTGACGCGTAGACGCGGGTCGCGGTGGAGAAGTCGAGACGTGCAATCGTGGACGTGTGTTGCGTTGCAGAAGTCTGATAACCCACAAGTATAGGGGATCGCGGCAGTCTTCGAGGGAAGTAAAACCCAAATTTATTGATTCGACACAAGGGGAGGTAAAGAATACTTATAAGCCTTAACAATGAGTTGTCAATCACTGCACCTGGAAAAGCACTAGCAACAGGGTGATGTGAAAGTAGCAAATAATATGAGAGCAGTAGTACAGTAACACAGCAGCAGTAATAGCAATATGAGAGCAATAGCACCAGAAAATAGTTGATACTACTTCCAATGACATGTAGAACAAGTATATGATGATGAAAGATGGACCGGGATTCCCAGCTATCTACACTAGTGGTAACTCTCCAATAACAAGTGTTGGGTGAACAAATTACAGTTGGGCAATTGATAGGAATCAAAGCATTAAGTTAGAACATCCAGCTTATTAATCATGTAGGCATGTTTTCCATATATAGTCGCGTACGCAATGAGAAACTTGCACAACATCTTTTGTCCTACCGCCTGGCAGCCGGGCCTCAAGGGAATCTACTGGATATTAAGGTACTCCTTTTAATAGAGTACCGGAGCAAAGCATTAACACTTGGTGAAAACATGTGATCCTCACATCACGCCATCCCTCCGGTTGTCCCGATTTGTCACTGGGGCCTTTGGTTCCGGACGTGACATGTGCATACAACTTGTAGATACAATCTAAGCAATAAGTATAGAGCTTAAATCTAAGATCATGCCACTCGGCCCTAGTGACAAGCATTAAGCATAACAAGATTGCGGCAACAATAACTTCACAAACTTTATAGATAGACTAATCATAATGTATCATCCATCGGATCCCAATAAACACAACACCGATTACATCAGATGGATCTCAATCATGTAAGGCAGCTCATGAGATCATTGTTACATGGGATAGAGAGTACCAACTAGCTACTGCTAGAACCCGTAGTCCATGGGGGAACTACTCACGGAGCATGATGGAGGCGATGGCGTCGATGGAGATGGCTTCCCGGGGCACTTCCCGTCCCGGTGCCGGAACAGACTTGTCCCCGAATTGGATTGCGATGGCGGCGGCCCATAGTCTTTTCGAGTTTCGTCAATTGGTATCGAGTTTTTAGGTCGAAAGGGCTTATATAGGCGAAGAGGCGGCGCAGAGGGGCAAGGGTGCCTCCCCATAGGCGGCGCGCCGGGGGTGGCCCGCGCGGCCTATGGTGTGGGGGCCCAGGCCTCCCCTCCGACTCCCCTTCGGTGTCCTGGTCCGTCTCGGTGAATTATGATGTTTGGTCTTCGTTTCGTCGAATTCCGAGAATATTGCCGAACAGCCTTTCTGGAACCAAAAACAGACAGCACTGTGGCATCTTGTTAATAGGTTAGTTCCGAAAACGCATAAAATCATCATAAAGTGCAAGCAAAACATGTAAGTATTGTCATAAAACAAGCATGGAACATCGAAATTATGGATACGTTGGAGACGTATCAGCATCCCCAAGCTTAGTTCCTACTCGTCCTCGAGTAGGTAAACGATAAAAAGAATAATTTCTGTAGTGACATGCTACTTACATAACCTTGATCAAACTATTACAAAGCATATGAGATGAATAAAGTGACTCAAGGCAATGGTCTATAGTTGCTAACAAATAGATAACATATAGCAAAACTTTTCATGAAGAGTACTTTCAAGACAAGCATCAAAAGCCTTGCACAAGAGTTAACTCATAAAGCAATAGATTCAAAGTAAAGGCATTGAAGCAACACAGAGGAAGATTTAAGTTTCAGCAATTGCTTTCAACTTTCAACATGTATATCTCATGGATAATGGTCAACATAAAGTAATATGATGAATGCAAATAAGCAATTATGTAAGAATCAATGCACAGTTGACACAAGTGTTTGCTTCTAAGATGGAAGGAAATAGGTAACCGACTCAACATAAAGTAAAAGAAAGGCCCTTCGTAGAGGGAAGCAGGATTAAATCATATGCTAGAGCTTTTTAAGTTTTGAAATCATATAGAGAGTATAAAAGTAAAGTTTTGAGAGGTGTTTGTTGTTGTCAACGAATGATAGTGGGCACTCTAACTACCTCATCAACCAGACTTTCAAGAGCGGCTCCCATGAAGGACGTTATCTCTACCACAAGGTAGATCATCCCTCTTCTCTTTTGTTAACACATGTATTTTAGTTTCATTATTTATGGATGACACTCTCCCAACCTTTTGCTTACACAAGCCATGGCTAACCGAATCCCTCGGTGCCTTCCAACATTCACATACCATGAAGGAGTGTCTATTTGCAAAATTAAGTTGCTTGATGAATCGAGCAAAACATGTGAAGAGAATTATTAATGAAAGTTAATTAATTGGGGCTGGGAACCCCGTTGCCAGCTCTTTTGCAAAATTATAGGATAAGTGGATGTGAAGTCTAGTCAGAAGTAAATAACAAGATCAAAGATAAAACACCACATACTTCCTCATGAGCTATAAAACATTGACACAAATAAGAAGTAATAAATTTTGAATTGTTTAAAGGTAGCACATGAAGTATTTACTTGGAATGGAAAATACCATGCAGAGGTAGATATGGTGGACACAAATGGCATAGGTTTGGGTTAAGGTTTGGATGTGAAGCATTCCCTCTACAGGTCTTTGGCTAGCAAGGTTAATTAGCAAGCATAAGAGTTGAGGAAACAAACAAATATACATGTGATAGACATAATCATGCATCTTTCTTGCAAGCACAAACAATTTTAACTTCAGAATAATAAGCTATGAACTAACAAGAAAGGAAGACAATGAAACAACTATATGTATTTCTCTTTTCTACTTAAACCTCAAGGTGTTGTTGCTATTGACCAATGCTAAGTTTGCCAAAACCAAATAGATTTACTCAATGCTCCCAAAGTGGTACCAATACTAAAATCAAGATCAATCATATAATAGAAATTGCAAACTAAAATAAGGTGTGTAATATGTAAATGATAAGACTTCTCATTAATATTTCATAACGATAACTCACACCAAGGGATACATAGACAACCAACTAAAGGAGAGATACTTCCATACCGCAACCCATCTTATATGATAACTTCCCTACTCATGATATGACACTACTTGATAGTAAAAAGTAAAAGGTGGTGATGATGTGATACCGCGGCACTCCCCAAGCTTGGAACAAACCAAGGGGATGCCAATACCGATGATGAATTACTCCTTTGGCGGTGGTGGTGATGAATTCCCGTCATCAGACTTCCAAGGAAGAGGCTCTCCATCGACAAACGACATCTTGGTCTCGGGAATCCTGAAACTAGCAGCATGGCTTATGTGTTTAAACCTGTTTTCATACTCACAGTTCTGATTCTGAACGTCATAGAGTTGAGCTTGGAGTTTGTTGGTGGTGTCGTGAAGTGAGAGGATGTCGCCCCATAGCTTTGCAGTTTCCTTCTCGTGTTCAGCAATGAGTTCAGACACAATCTTGTGGAAGATATCCACTTCACGCTCGGCCATCTTCTTGTAGTTGAAGACCTCTTGTTCTAGCTTCTCCATCCTGTCTTCCAAGCTTCCTTCTCCTTTAGGACCCTGGACATCTTTGATCTGCAGCTCCCCATCAACGAGCAGAACTCCTTGGGATGCATCCTCGGCTCGTCCATGTACAAGTTGTCAAAGTCCTTGCAGAGCTTTCGGAGTTTCTGACGAAGACATGACGCCTCTAGATCCGAAGCAAATCCTGGCAAAAGCTCGAAACAAAACACGTCGAGAACGATATATATACCTCCTGAGGGTCCGGGGGATTATATAGTAAAAATTTTCACAACAAACGGAAAGTACCGGTCGAACCAGAGTAGGAGAGGGGCGACGAGGCGGTGTCCTCATAGGCGGCGCGCCAGGCTGGGGCCCGCGCCGCCTATGGGGGCCCTCGTGTCTCCTCCACTCCGTTTCGATCTCGTAATTTTTCATATTTTCCAAAAACAGCAAAAACATTGTTCGGAAAGTAAATTGCAAACTTTTTATTACCAGTACTATTACCTATTCAAAGTCGAGTTCTAGCGAATTGTCAATTTGACCTTTGATGAAAGCCTCCGGTGTTTCCACTCGAATAACATCAACATCTACATTATAAGAATCACCTGAGATATAGTGCTTGAGTCTTTGTCCATTCACCACTTGCGTGGCATTGCCTTGGAGAGAGCTAATTTTAATTGCTCCTGAACGATACACCTCCTCAACAACATATGGTCCTTCCCATTTCGAGAGATTTCCCTGCAAAGAATCTGAGACGAGACCGATACAATAGGACTTTATCCCCAATATTAAACTCTCTTTTGATAATCCTTCTATCATGCCATTTCTTAACTTTCTCTTTAAAGAGTTTAGCATTTTCATAAGCTTCACTTCTCCATTCATCTAGAGAACTTAATTGCAACAACCTCTTATTACCGGCTAGTTTAGGATCTTTATTTAGTTCTCTAACAGCCCAATAAGCTTTGTGCTCTAGTTCTAAAGGTAAATGACAAGCTTTTCCATAAACCATTTTATAAGGTGACATTCCCATGGGGTTTTTATAAGCAGTTCTATAAGCCCATAGTGCTTCCTTCAATTTACTAGCCCAATTCTTTCTAGTTTTATTAACAGTCTTTTGCAAGATAGATTTAATTTCTCTATTTGATAGTTCTACTTGCCCACTAGTTTGAGGATGATAAGCGGAAGCAATTCTATGATTAATACCATATTTAGCAAGAGTCTTTCTAAAACCACCATGAATAAAATGAGACCTCCATCTGTCATAATATATCTAGGAACTCCAAATCTAGGAAAAATAATGTCTAAAAGCATTTTTAAAGAGGTCTCACCATCAGCACTTTTTGTAGGTATGGCTTCCACCCATTTAGTAACATAATCAACAGCAACAAGTATATGAGTGTTACCTTCTGAAGAGGGAAAAGGTCCCATGAAGTCAAATCCCCAACAATCAAACGGTTCAATAACGAGAGTATAATTCATAGGCATTTCATTGCGTCTGGAGATATTACCAACCCTTTGACATTCATCACAAGATAAAATAAACTTCCTTGCATCTTTGAAGAGAGTTGGCCAATAAAAACCTGATTGTAGAACCTTTTGCGCGGTTCTATCTCCGGCGTGATGTCCTCCATAAGCACTACCATGACATTTACTCAATATCTCTTGTTGTTCATATTCGGGAACACATCTTCGCATAATACCATCCACTCCTTCTTTATATAAGTGTGGGTCATCCCAAAAATAATGCCTCAAGTCATAAAAGAATTTCCTCCTTTGCTGAGCTGAAAAGGTTGGAGGCAAGTACTTGGAAACAATAAAGTTAGCATAATCAGCATACCAAGGACTCTCTCGCGAGCTCACCTTTATTACAGCCAATTGTTCATTTGGAAAACTATCATTAACAGGAACAGGATCATAAGCAATATTTTCCAATCTAGACAAATTATCAAGCAACAGGATTATCAGACCTTTCCTATCTACAATATGTAAATCAAATTCTTGCAAAAGAAGTACCCATCTAATAAGCCTTGGCTTAGCATCTTTCTTTGTCATAAGATATCTAATTGCAGCATGATCAGTATGAATTGTAACTTTTGAATCAACAATATAAGATCTAAACTTATCACAAGCAAAAACTACAGCTAACTTCTTTTTCAGTTGTAGCATAATTTCTTTGAGCAACATCAAGAGTTTTGCTAGCATAATGAATAACATTCAGTTTTTTATCTACTCGCTGTCCAAGAACAGCGCCTACAGCAAAATCACTAGCATCACACATAATTTCAAATGGTAAGTTCCAATCAGGAGGTTCAACTATAGGAGGCAGTTGTTAAGGCTTTCTTTAGAGTTTCAAAAGCTTCCTTACAATCATCATCAAAAACAAAAGGTACGATTTTTTAAATGAAATCTTAGAAAAATCTTTAATAAATCTCCTATAAAACCCAGCATGACCAAGAACACTACGAATACCTTTAACATCCCTAGGATAGGGCATCTTCTCAATGGCTTCAACTTTAGCTCTATCAACTTCAATACCTCTCTCTCGAAATTTTATGTCCCAATACAATTCCTTCATTAACCATAAAGTGGCATTTCTCCCAATTAAGAACAAGGTTAGTTTCTTCACATCTCTGCAAAACTTTATCAAGGTTTCGGCAACTATCAAAAGAATTCCCATAGAGAAAAATCATCCATGAATACCTCTACAATACTCTCACAAAAGCCATGATAAATAGCAGACATGCATCTTTGAAAAGTAGCAGGAGCATTACATAAACCAAAAGGCATACGCCTATAAGCATAAGTTCCATAGGGACAAGTGAAATTGGTTTTCTCTTGATCTTTAGTTTTAACAGCAATTTGTGAAAACCCGAATAACCATCAAGAAAGCAAAAATGAGTATTTTTAGATAACCTTTCTAGCATTTGATCAATAAATGGTAAAGGGTAATGATCTTTCTTAGTAACCTTATTAACTTTTCGATAATCAATGCACATTCTATACCCTACAACTACTCTTTGAGGATGAGCTCATCATTATCATTAGGCACAACAGTCATTCCTCCTTTCTTAGGAACACAATGCACAGGACTAACCCATCTACTATCAGCAATAGGATATATAATACCAGCTTCAAGGAGTCTTAATACCTCATTTCTTACCACATCCTTCATCTTAGGAATTAGACGACGCTGAGGTTCAACAACAGGCTTCGCATCATCTTCCATATTAATGGCGTGTTGGCAAATAGAGGGAGAAATCCCCTTCAAGTCATCAAGAGTGTAGCCAATAGCACCTCGGTGTTTCTTCAATATTTCCAATAACCTTTCTTCTTCAAACTCTGAAAGCTTAGAACTAATAATAACGGGATATATTTTCTTATCATCAATATGAGCATATTTAAGATTATCAGGCAATGGTTTTAAATCAAAGACATGATCTTCCTTTGGTGGTGGTGTTGTACCCAAATCTTCCACCGGTAAATCATGCTTAAGAATAGGTTGACGAAGGAAAATTTCATCAAGTTCATCTCTTTCTTCCCCTGAAAACTTCACTCTCACTATTCTCCAAATGTTGCTGCAAAGGATTACTAGGAGCAAGAGCAATAGATGCACACTGTTCAACTTTAAAATCACTATTAGGCGAATCAATTTTATAAGGAGTTTTGGTAAATTTAGAGAAGTTAAACTCATAAGATTCTCCAGCAAATTTAGTCAAAATTTTCTCTTTCTTGCAATCTATAATAGCTCCACAAGTATTTAGAAAAGGTCTACCAAAAATGATAGGACAATATTTACTAGCAGCAGAACCAAGTACCAAAAAGTCAGCAGGATATTTAATCTTACCACATAAAACTTCCACATCTCGAATAATACCAATTGGAGAGATAGTTTCTCTAGCCGAATAACCACATCAATATCTTCAAGTTCACAAGAACCAATTTCGTGCATAATCTCCGTGTAAAGCTCATAAGGAATAGCACTAATACTTGCACCAATATCACATAAACCATAATAACAATGATCACCAATTCTAACAGATAGCATAGGAACACTAGCTTTCCTAGACTTATTAGGATGCGAAACAATATTAGAAGCATCTTCACAGAAAATAATATGACCATCTTCCACATTTTCAGTCACAAGATCTTTAAGAATTGCAAAGCAGGTTCAACTTTTATTTGTTCTTCAGGTTCTATAGGTTTCTTTTCACTTTTATGAACCGCACTATTTATAACAGAGTACTCCTTCATTTTAGCAGAAAGGAGTTTTTTCAATATAAGCTTCAGGAATAACATGATCAACAGTTTCAACTACAACACATTTATTTATAGATGAATCAATTTTATCTTTATACGGTTCATGATACTTATCAAAGTTCTTCTTAGGCAATTCATAATGAGAAGCAAAAGCCTTATAAAGATTTGCAGCAACTTGAGAATCAAGACCATAAGTAGCACTCATATTACGAAATTTATCATCCATAAAAGCTTCAATGCATTTATAATCATAATTTATACCGATTCTCTATCCTTGTCGTTCTCCCATCCTTCAGTATTTTCTGGATCCGATTAAGAAGGTCCCTTTTAAACTCTTCCTTGTTGCGTGTAAATGATCCAGAACAAGAAGTATCCAGAAGGTCTTGTCTTGAAAAGAAAGTCTTGCATAGAAATTATCAATAATAATATTACCAGAAGCTCATGAATGGGGCATTTGAGCATTAAAGACTTCAATCTCCCCCAAGCTTGGGCAATACTCTCTCCTTCATGAGGCCAAAAATTATATATGCGATTCCGATCTTTGTGAATCTCACTTGGAGGATAGAACTTAGAATAAAACCGGGCACAATATCATTCCATTCAAGAGAATCCCCATTATCCAGTAATTTATACCAATGCGCCGCTTTACTAGACAGCGATATAGAGAATAGTTTCTTCCTCACTTCATCCATAGCAATACCCGCACACTTGAATAAACCGCATAATTCATGTAAGAACAGTAAATGATCTCCAGGGTGGACAGTTCCATCCCCTGTATAACGGTTACCCACTTCACGTTCAATAATTTTCATAGGTATTTTGTATGGTATTTCTTCCTTACCTGGCGCCTCATCCACTACCTTTGCAGTAGTAGTAGATTTCCCAAATAAACACTCAAGAGAAGATCTCTCCATAATGAATTATAGCAGCAGAAATAAAATCAGCACAAACAGTAGAAATTTCCCTTACCAATTCCACTTACCAATAGCGCTTCACCCGGCAACGGCGCCGAAACAGTCTTGATAACCCACAAGTATAGGGGATCGCAGCAGTCTTCGAGGGAAGTAAAACCCAAATTTATTGATTCGACACAAGGGAGGTAAAGAATACTTATAAGCCTTAACAATGAGTTGTCAATTCAAGCACTGGAAAAGCACTAGCAAGGGGTGATGTGAAAGTAGCAGAATATGAGAGCAGTAACAGTAACACAGCAGCAGTAATAGCAATATGAGAGCAATAGCACCAGAAAATAGTTGATACTACTTCCAATGACATGTAGAACAAGTATATGATGATGATGATGGGGTTCGTAGCATAGAAAACAAAAAATTTCCTACCGCAAGACGAATAAATCCAAGATCTAATCTATGGAACACCCAAGATCTAATCTACCAAGATCGAAGCAACGAGAAGATCATGTGAGACTAACCCTCGAAGATTCCAAAGCCTACGAGATTAGATCTCGTTGTTGATGTAGTCGATCGTCCTGTGCTGCAATCCGGCACTTCCGTACTCGGTCGTGCGTACGGTGTCGATGAAGCCCATCCTCTCCCCGTTCCAGCGGGCAGCGGAGGTGTGGTAGATCCCTCGGAATCCCAGCAGCACGACGGCGTGGTGGTGGAGGTGGAGGAGAAATTCTGCAGGGCTTCGCCAAGCCTGCGCAGGAAGAAGGAGGAGGGAGAGAGGGGCGGCTAGGGCTTGGGGGATGATGTGCTGCGCCCCAGCCCTCCCCTCCCTCTTATATAGGCGTGGGGGGCTGCCTTGGCCCCTCCTCCAAGCCTTTGGGTCGGCCAAAACAAGGGGGGAACTTCCCCCCAAGTTAAGTCCCTATTTTCAAGGGATTTGATCTTATCCACTTGGTACAGCCACATGGGCCTTGGGGGGCTGGTGTGCATGGCCCATGTGGGCCTATGCGACCCCTCCGGTCCATGTTGGTCGTCCGGGATAGGTGGGCCCCACTATGGTACCCTCCGGAACCTTCTAGAACCTCCACAATACCAAAATCCCGAACTTTTCCGGTAACCCTGAAAATGACTCCCATATATGAATCTTATTCTGACCATTCCGGACCTCCTCGTGATGTCCCTGATCCCATCCGAGACTCCGAACAAACTTCGGTCTCCATCTCATATTCCGAATCTACTTATGCGACATCGAACCTTAAGCGCGTCACCCTACGGTTCGTGAACTATGCGTACATGGTCGAGACTCATCTCCGACCAATAACCAATAGCGGGATCCGGAGATCCATAATGGCTCCCACATATTCAACGATAACTTAGTGATCGATTGAACCATTTACATACGATGCCGATTCCCTTTGTCACGCGATATTTTACTTGTCCGAGGTTCGATCATCGGTATCTCCATACCTTGTTCAACCTCGTTACCGACAAGTACTCTTTACTCGTACCGCGGTATGTCATCTCTTATGATCAAATCATATGCTTGCAAGCTAATCAGATGACATTCCACCGAGAGGGCCCAGAGTATATCTATCCGTCATCGGGATGGACAAATCCCACTATTGATCCATATGCTTCAACTCACACTTTCCGAATACTTAATCCCATCTTTATAACCACCCATTTACGCAATGGCGTTTGATGTAATCAAAGTACCCTTCCGGTGTAAGTGATTTACATGATCTCATGGTCGAAGGACTTAGGCAACTATGTACCGAAAGCTTATAGCAAATTGAACTTAATGACTTGATCTTATGCTACGCTCATTTGGGTGTATGTCCATTATATCATTCACCTAATGACATAACCTTGTTATTAATAACATCCAATGTTCATGATCGCGAAACCATGATCATCCATTAATCAACAAGCTAGTTATACAAGAGGCTTACTAGGGACTCCTTGTTGTTTACATAACACACATGTACCAATGTTTCGGTTGATACAATTATAGCATGGTATGCAAACATTATCATAAACACAAAGATATATTATAATAACCATTTTATTATTGCCTCTTGGGCATATCTCCAACAGTCTCCCACTTGCACTAGAGTCAATAATCTAGTTTACATTTGTAAAGATATAACACCTTGGCCTTCTGGTGCTTATCATGCTTTGCTCACGGGAGAGGTTTTAGTCAACGGATCTGACTCGCTCAGAAACGTATGTATTTTGCAATTCATTTGCGTCTCAACGCATCACTCATTTTCCAAATGAGTTGACATTAATTGTATATGCTTAGTCCTCTGGTGGAACCTTAATTCCGCGGTCTGAAAATAAGTCACTAATATTGTCATACACAATATAGCTTCAAAGTTCTGACACTATCGGAACTACACCAAGTTCTCAAAGAACTCCTCGACTTAACATCCTTAGTCATTGTCAAAACAATGACATACTCTGCCTTCGTTTGTAGAATCCGTCCCAATATTTAGAACTGATCTAAATCTAGCATAGACTTCTTCTAGCTCATTGTGCTACCTTTTAAACAACACTTAGCCTAATTGAGATTTGAAATTTATTTTTACATGTGACCAAACTAATATCGGTGCAACACCTTACAACGATTTGTTTGTCATCACTCCATATAAAACTATATATATCCTTTGTTCTTCTTTAAGTACTCAGGGATATTCTTACTGTTTTCCAATGATCATCACATGAATCATCCTGGTATATGCTCCTAACATTTTAGAGCACAGAACATCTGATTTTGTACATATTATTCGTGATCTAAGATCACTCATGTGTTTTTACTCATCGAGTGTCAGATACACTCAAGTGTTGTTAAACCTTCACATGACAAGAACATTTTTCTTAATATTTCTATATTGAACTACTTCAATATCCATTCTATGTACTTTGACTTAAACTTATTATGTGTTTCAATCTATCTTCATAGATCTTGACACTAAATATGTTTCAGTCCACATCCTTTCATTGTAATTAATTCTCAATGAAACTTTTAATCAATTATATAATTACATTATTTATAATCAACGATATGTCATCTACATAAAGTATTATAAATATGTCTTAGCGCTCCCACTTAATTTCTTGCAAATGCAAGCATCTTCATCGTTTCTGATGAAATCAAAAACTCATTGACTATTTCATCCGGTGAAGATTTCAACTCCGTGATACTCACTTCATCCAATTGAAGTTCGTATACCTATCTAGCATTCCACGGACCAGCAAAACTCTTGGTTTGTATCTTGTATACACCTTTAATACACACTTCTGTTAAGTAATGTACTTTGCCATCCTACTAGCATATCTCATAAAAGAAATATGTAGCGATTACTAGAATAATCCACATAGACTATAAGCATTGCTACGGAAGATCCAATCTTTTCGCAGTCAACTCTTTGAACTTTGTCGTAAACAACTTTTTGACAAGTCAAGCTTCTTCAAGGATATTACATCCAAGTCCATCTATTTTATAGATCCATTTACTTTCAAAAAGTATTTATCTATCTTGGATTTTATGGCACATAACCATTTTAACGGAGTCAGGGCCCATCATAACTTCTTTGTTTGCAGTTGGTTTATCATTGTTCAAAATCAATCCTTTGTCCACAAATCATTTATTTGATCACAAAGTAAACCATACCTACAAGGTTCAATATGTACTTCGATCTCCATGTCTAAAACACTTTGTAGTCATGGGAGCCATGATTGTCGTAGCCGCTTTCGGAACCATTTCCGATGCTGCACTACTCTGATCATTATGCTCAGGTTCATAAACCTTATCAAGTTCTATTGTCCTCCCACTCAAATACTTCGCTAGAAAACAATTTCTTGGAAATAAACAAGTAACATTAACAAACACTTTTGTCTTTTACTTCATAGTGGGAAGAATTCCCAATCCATTCTCTTAGGATAACCAACAAAGACATTTATCCGGTTTTGGTTGTAAACTCATTTACTTATACCAAAATTTTAAGAAAGGACTATTAGGGTTTATACCCATGCCATAACTTGTATGGTGTCATTTCAACGGATCATGATGATGCTCTATTCAGTGTAAGAGCGGTAGTCTCTAAAGCATAATCCTTAAAAATATAATGGCATCAATATTTTATCTCATCTTTGATCCAACAAGGTTTGGATACGTATCTCGGATACTTCATCATCTCTATGATACTCCAAGAAACGTGAGTTGTAGAAAAATTTCATAACTCTCTTAGATGCTCGCTAAAACTCGTAATTCAAATATTTCCACCATGATCTAATCATAGATATTTGACTTTTCTATTACGATGATTTCCACTTCATGCTGAAATTTATTTGAATCCATTCAAATGTTTCAAACTTCTTCCTTATCGAATATATCCACATATATATACTCAATTCATTGTTGGAAGTTTTCATGAAGTAAAAGAATCTCCCACACACAACTATGCCCAGTGAACCACATACATCATCATGTACTTTTCCACTAAGTTAGTTGCCCGTTTCAACTCTTGGCCTATGAACAGTATTTAAGTCATTTCCTTTTAGAAGAGATTTGCAAGTGCCAAATGATTCAAAAATCATATGACTCCAAAATTCCATTCAAATGGAGTTCCTTCATGCGTTCCTTTCTAACATGACCTAAACGGCGGTTCCACTAATGAGTGGAATTCAAATCATTTGCCTTATGGCATTTTAGCGTCTGTTATGTATGTGTGTTTCACCATTAAGATTTATAATAACTTATCCATCGTACATGGAGCAATGTCATAATTTGAACAACTCATTGTTTTCATTTGACCAGAGCAAAATAACAATTTATTAAGTTCTTTATTATAAATTCTAAGGGCTAGGTAGAATGCCAACGACAAACATAATAACACTTTATTATGTTCCAGACGTGCATTATTACCATATTCCTTATCAGTCACTTAGGCCATCGTATTCTTGTATTGTGTTGTATTGTATGACATCTCATACCAACCAATCTGGTACAAATACCCAAGAATTCTATTATGTGACCAAACAAGGAATACATCCATAACATGTATATCATCTATATACATCTGAGCTAGACTTTCTAGTCTTTTTCTTTCTTTTTGCCAAAATATCTTTTGTGGTTTCTCTTTTAGCTTTCCCCATTCTCAGAAACACTTCACCTTCAATAACTTTTAGGTCCATTGGTCAAATACCAATAACCTCGAGGTTCTTACCTTGAAGTTGATCATCACATGACAAGTGTTCCAGATTTCACTATTAGTAACCTTTTAATGTGATGAACAATTTCACTCATAATTTTATCCATCAAATCATGACGACTTTCCGAGACCATGTCTGTACATGCTAGGCTCGTAAAGTTTAACCTTAGCATTCGCATGTGCAAATCTGGCTTGCACCCGTTGTATGCACACGTAGAATCTATCACACCCGATCATCACGTGATGCTTCGAAACGACGAGTCTTAGCAACGGTGCATACTAAGGACGATCACTTCATGGATATGCGAATATCGTTAGTGCCCAACTTAGTTGGAGGATCGGGACGCCTAGCGTCTTCAACCTTCGTACATTCCCATAAAACTTATGAGTTTATGTAGTTTCACTAGATTATATTCTATCATCTTGCAATAAGGTCTTAGATATCACATATATCTCATACCTCGCTTATTTCTGAAAACAAAATTTTCAGCTCCTTACTTTTCAAACGGATTTGAACTTCAAGTTTCACAGAGACAAGATGATTTTGTACTAATTGAAACCATTGTTCTTTGAATCATCAATGTGAGGTTTACTAAAAGTTTGCATTAGGACTTAATCATATCTTGATTTTTTAACAATACGGCACCAGTCCGTAAAGTTACTTGTCAGACTTAACAGTATTTCTATCTCAATTACAAGACTAGCGTATGGTAGAAAACGGATGCCAATTCTACAAACTTTAATTCAAAATACTATTCAGACTATGTTCATGATAATAAGTTCATGTTTTAATCTAATTACTAATGAACTCCCACTTAATACAACATCCCTCATAGTTGTTAAGTGGCACACGATCCATATCCACTACACCAAAACCGATCATCACGTGAGATGATGTAGCTTCAATGGTGAACATCAACATGTTGATCATATCATCCATATGACTCGTGTTCAACCTTTCGGTTTCCGTTGTCCCGAGGCCATGTCTGTACATGCTAGGCTCGTCAAGCAAACCCAAGTATTTCCGCGTGTGCAACATGGCTTACACCCGTTGTATGTGAACGTAGAATCTATCACATCCGATCATCACGAGATGTTTCGAGACGACGAACTGTAGCAACGGTGCATACGAGGGGAGAACACTTTATTATCTTGATATTAATGTGAGGGATCATCTTATAATGCTACCGTCGATCTAAGCAAGATAAGATGCATAAAGGATTAACATCACATGCAATTCATAATATGTGATATGATATGGCCTTTCTTCTTGTGCTTTTGATCTCCATCTCCAAAGCACATGAGCATGATCTCCATCATCACCAGCATTGCACCAAGGTCCATGGCACCGCTTCATGGTTGTCCATCACTTATAGCTACTATAACAACTACTTGAAATAAAGCTATTACATGATGAATAGACACGCAGGTCTTTAACAAAAAATTAAAGACAACCATTAGGCTCCTGCCGGTTGCCATAATACAACAATGAACATCTCATACATCAAATATAATCATCATCACATCATGGCCATATCACATCACCAAACCCTGCAAAAACAAGTTAGACGCCTCTAATTTGGTTTGCATATTTTACGTGGTTTAGGGTTTTCGAGTAAGATCCAATCTACCTACGAACATGAACCACAACGGTGATACTAGTGTTGACAATAGAAAGTGCAAATTGGAATCTTCACTATGGTGGGAGAGACAGACACCCGCAAAGCCACTTATGCAATACAAGTTGCATGTCAAGCGTGGAGCAAGTCTCATGAGACGCGGTCATGTAAAGTTAGCCCGGGCCGCTTCATCCCACCATCCCGCAAGATGCAAAGTACACAAACTAAAGCAACAAAAGCATCAACGCCCACAAAACCATTGTGTTCTACTCGTGCAACAGATCTATGCATAGACATGGTTCTGATACCACTGATGGGGTTCGTAGCATAGAAAACAAAAAATTTCCTACCGCAAGACGAATAAATCCAAGATCTAATCTATGAAACACCCAAGATCTAATCTACCAAGATCGAAGCAACGAGAAGATCATGTGAGACTAACCCTCGAAGATTCCAAAGCCTACGAGATTAGATCTCGTTGTTGATGTAGTCGATCGTCCTGTGCTGCAATCCGCAGCACTTCCGTACTCGGTCGTGCGTACGGTGTCGATGAAGCCCATCCTCTCCCCGTTCCAGCGGGCAGCGGAGGTGTGGTAGATCCCCTCGGAATCCCAGCAGCACGACGGCGTGGTGGTGGAGGTGGAGGAGAAATTCCTGCAGGGCTTCGCCAAGCCTGCGCGGAAGAAGGAGGAGGGAGAGAGGGGCGGCTAGGGCTTGGGGATGCGCCCCAGCCCTCCCCTCCCTCTTATATAGGCGTGGGGGGGCTGCCTTGGCCCCTCCTCCAAGCCTTTGGGTTGGCCAAAACAAGGGGGGAACTTCCCCCCAAGTTAAGTCCCTATTTTCAAGGGATTTGATCTTATCCACTTGGTACAGCCACATGGGCCTTGGGGGGCTGGTGTGCATGGCCCATGTGGGCCTATGCGACCCCTCCGGTCCATGTTGGTCGTCCGGGATAGGTGGGCCCCACTATGGTACCCTCCGGAACCTTCTAGAACCTCCGGTATAATACCGAAAAATCCCGAACTTTTCCGGTAACCCTGAAAATGACTTCCCATATATGAATCTTATTCTCCGGACCATTCCGGACCTCCTCGTGATGTCCGGATCCCATCCGAGACTCCGAACAAACTTCGGTCTCCATCTCATATTCGAATCTACTTATGCGACATCGAACCTTAAGCGCGTCACCCTACGGTTCGTGAACTATGCAGACATGGTCGAGACTCATCTCCGACCAATAACCAATAGCGGGATCCGGAGATCCATAATGGCTCCCACATATTCAACGATAACTTAGTGATCGATTGAACCATTTACATACGATGCCGATTCCCTTTGTCACGCGATATTTTACTTGTCCGAGGTTCGATCATCGGTATCTCCATACCTTGTTCAACCTCGTTACCGACAAGTACTCTTTACTCGTACCGCGGTATGTCATCTCTTATGATCAAATCATATGCTTGCAAGCTAATCAGATGACATTCCACCGAGAGGGCCCAGAGTATATCTATCCGTCATCAGGATGGACAAATCCCACTATTGATCCATATGCTTCAACTCACACTTTCCGAATACTTAATCCCATCTTTATAACCACCCATTTACGCAATGGCATTTGATGTAATCAAAGTACCCTTCCGGTGTAAGTGATTTACATGATCTCATGGTCGAAGGACTTAGGCAACTATGTACCGAAAGCTTATAGCAAATTGAACTTAATGACTTGATCTTATGCTACGCTCATTTGGGTGTATGTCCATTATATCATTCACCTAATGACATAACCTTGTTATTAATAACATCCAATGTTCATGATCACGAAACCATGATCATCCATTAATCAACAAGCTAGTTATACAAGAGGCTTACTAGGGACTCCTTGTTGTTTACATAACACACATGTACCAATGTTTCGGTTGATACAATTATAGCATGGTATGCAAACATTATAATAAACACAAAGATATATTATAATAACCATTTTATTATTGCCTCTTGGGCATATCTCCAACAGATGAAAGATGGACCGGGGTTCCCAGCTATCTACACTAGTGATAACTCTCCAATAACAAGTGTTGGGTGAACAAATTACAGTTGGGCAATTGATAGGAATCAAAGCATTAAGTTAGAACATCCAGCTTATTAATCATGTAGGCATGTTTTCCATATATAGTCGTACGTGCTCGCAATGAGAAACTTGCACAACATCTTTTGTCCTACCAGCCCGGTGGGCCGGGCCTCAAGGGAATCTTGGATATTAAGGTACTCCTTTTAATAGAGTACCGGAGCAAAGCATTAACACTTGGTGAAAACATGTGATCCTCACATCACCGCCATCCCTCCGGTTGTCCTGACTTCGGGGCCTTTGGTTCCGGACAGTGACATGTGCATACAACTTGTAGATACAATCTAAGCAATAAGTATAGAGCTTAAATCTAAGATCATGCCACTCGGGCCCTAGTGACAAGCATTAAGCATAACAAGATTGCAGCAACAATAACTTCACAAACTTTATAGATAGACTAATCATAATGTATCATCCATCGGATCCCAACAAACACAACACCGATTACATCAGATGGATCTCAATCATGTAAGGCAGCTCATGAGATCATTGTATTGAAGTACAGAGAGTAGAGAACCAACTAGCTACTGCTAGAACCCGTAGTCCATGGGGGAACTACTCACGAGCATGATGGAGGCGATGGCGTCGATGGAGATGGCTTGGGGGCACTTCCCGTCCGGCAGGTGCCGAAGAGACTGTCCCCGAATTGAGTTTCGCGATGGCGGCGGCGCCCGGAGTCTTTCTCGAGTTTCGTCAATTGGTATCGAGTTTTTAGGTCGAAAGGGCTTATATAAAGAGGCGCAGAGGCACGAGGGGCCCCCATAGGCCGGCGCGGCGGGGCGGCCCGCGCGGCCTATGGTGTGGGGGCCAGGCCCCCTCCCCTCGGTGTCCTGGTCCGTCTCGGTGAATTATGATGTTTGGTCTTCGTTTCGTCGAATTCCGAGAATATTGCCCGAACAGCCTTTCTGGAACCAAAACAGAAAACAGGAACTGGCACCGTGGCATCTTGTTAATAGGTTAGTTCCGAAAACGCATAAAATCATCATAAAGTGCAAGCAAAACATGTAAGTATTGTCATAAAACAAGCATGGAACATCAGAAATTATGGATACGTTGGAGACGTATCAAAG
This sequence comes from Lolium multiflorum, assembly GCA_030979885.1. Classification (NCBI taxonomy): domain Eukaryota; kingdom Viridiplantae; phylum Streptophyta; class Magnoliopsida; order Poales; family Poaceae; genus Lolium; species Lolium multiflorum. The sequence goes on from CM061748.1 coordinate 341,490,983, forward strand.
TCCAAGACGTGCAGACGTGCAACTGTGGACGCGTAGGACGCGGGTCGCATTAACCACCCCTCGCCTTTATAGATGCCTCCTCGCACTATCTCTGTCACTCTCACGCAACGCCAACTCTCTCACGTCCCATCATCTTCTCCAAAGCAAAAAAACCCTCTCCCTCTTCCTCTTCCGGCGAGATGGACAAGGAGAATGCCAATCCCATCGTCGACGTAGGCTCGAAGCGCGATGCCTCCCTCTTCGACACCGTCCCCTCAACGGCCGTCGCCGCCACCGCCGCCGGTGCATCGGAGGCTGCTGCCGCCGGTTGCGGTCAGATCCCGGCGGGATGTGACCCCTATGAGCCGGTGCCGTACGTCCCGCCCCCGAACCCCTACGACACCTCCCTGGAGGACCCATGGAATGAGGTAACTACGGTTTGCTTCCTTTTTTGTTCCCCATTCCTTTTTGAACCCTATTTTTGTTGGTGTAGATGGATCTGTAGATGGATGAGTATTGGGCTAATATTTGCGCCGATTTTATTCCATTTTCTTTTGATCATTTCTTGATTTCGTTTAAGATTTGGGGTTCGGCCGTTCGGTTAATTTATGCAAGTAATAATTGGATCTCAATCAGTTAATTTATGCAAGTAATCATGGGATCACAATCAGTTATTTTATGCACTAATCAAAAGATATCAACCGTTTAATTTTGCAAATAATCTGGAATGTGTTCAAGTTCAGATCTGAAATGTGTTCAAGTTCAGATCTTTGCCTATGATGAATCGTTGGGCACAAAGGGAGGGTTCAGCGAACCATTGTTGTGTACAAATCTGTTGTGCATCAGCTTTGGTTCGCTAACACATTCTCTGTAGATATATAATCATGCCCACTCTAACTGAGGCTGACTCTGTTTTTCCTAACTTTGTTATCATGTACGTTAGTCATCGTTGCAACTCATTCACTCATAGTTTCGTTTGATATGGATCATGTCTGCAGCGACGTCGGCAGCGACGAAGAGGAGGAGGACGTCAAGACTCGCCAGTGCTGCGGAGGCTGCAGGTCGGCCGTACATCTCCTACTTCGCCAAGGATGTCTACAGGTGCCCCTCGCACTAGGAGACTCGGCGGCATGGACTTCAACTGCGTCGTCACGCATGCCGAGAACATCGCCAACACCTTCCCCAAGGTCGGCACGACGGTGAACGTCCACTCCTTCCGCGCCAAGCACGGGCGCTCGGCATGCACCTCCGCGGTTGCGGCGGGTGGAGATCTCCGCGGCGCATGCCTCCGCTCAAGCCCAAGGCTCCCAAGGGGAGCAGGAGCAACAAGTGGAGGCAGCCGATGGGGTAGGCGGAGTCCGGACGTGTCGCTGCCTCCTATTTTGTTGTTAGCTACGGATCCCTTGTTGTTATGTTGTTAGTATGATCGTGCTGTGAAGAACCTCGAACCTACTATGTTTGGCTGATGTATGCACTTATTATCTAGGGAGGGATCCCTATTATCTATCCCTATTCTACTATATGACCGTGTGAATTTATCGTACATTCCCTGTAGATTTGCTTCTAGATTTAACTACATACATATGGACCAGATGGAGTACTAGATTGGGCTCCCTACTAGATTTGCTGCCATATTGGGCAAACAACGAGGGCCAAAAGGCACAAATAATAATTGAAGAAAGACAAATGCAAACTTCTCTAGATTTGATACTAATTAGGTGAAAAAAGAGAGAGAAAGGCGGAAAAGGTACTCTTAAACGGAAAATGCCAATTTGGGCCGAGAGAGACAAAACTCAGCTCCGCTCACGTGCAACCAAACGCTATCTCGTCCTGTCCCACGCGTCCCTTTCTACCAGCCCCACGCGACGCCCTCGACGCGCCCCACACGTCGCACGAACGGTCAACTAAACGGGAATCCCGTCGTCGAGCTGCTTCGCGCTTTCAAACAAGGACTTAAAGCGAAAAACTAAGGAGCGAAACTGAGCACAACTAAGGACCCGAGAGCACAGAAATAGAAATCCCTATAATTATTGTCCTAACCACCCGTTCTCAAGTTGGTTCGGTCTCCGACGAAGTCTCATGCGAGGTCCATGTCAAGCGAGTCTTGATCGTTTGTGTTTTAGTAGAACCGTTTTGGCTATAATGAAGCAAAAGTGGAATATTATTTTACTATAATAAAGAGAAACAGAATTTTAAAGGAAAATTGGACACATGTCAGCACTGAAATCTGAGTAGTGGTGGGAAATCAAATCCGCGGGCGCCCAGTACATAAGATAGTGTATTCTCTCCCTCCTCAATTAAAGTGTGCTTCTTACTCTTATACCAAATCAAACTTTGTGAACTTTGATCCACTCTACTAAAAGTAGCAACGTATATAACACAAAATCGGTATAATACAAAACAACATTTCAAAACGAATTTATAGGTAATAAATTGGTATAATAAATGTTATTGCTTTCTCCCCATAATCTGTGCACTAATAAAACGTCAATGCGACCGTGGTACGTCGGGTTGTTTTGCAATTTCATGATCGTTTTGCAATTTGCCCCATACAAAAGTTACTTATTAACCTGCAGTTCTTGCTTGCTTATCCTATCTTCTTCCCAGAGATCCTGGCACCGAACGAGGAGAAGGAGACGGAGGGGCTGCTTGCGCAGCTTGATTCGCGGCGTGGGCTTCACCGGGCACACCAGCTGGGTCGTACCGCCGCTCGTCTATCATCATCCTCCCTTTTCGCATGGACTTGCTGCTAAGAAGGAGCACTAGCACCTTCGTTCCAGGAGGACACCCATCTGGCAGCACGGTTCCTATCTAGGAAGCCCTCAAGATGGTAGCATGCCAGCCTCTCCGGTTCGTGCACTGGCACGGCTTCTCCGGACTCGTGGTTGTACGTTGTTGACGCCTTGCCGTGCCGGACGCGGCCAAGAAGGGCGACCGTAAGGGTGGGGAGCGAGAGGCCTCTCCATAATTTAGAGGAGGGCCATATTATACTCAGATGATGTTTAATTTTCAATCAATTCATTGTGATCAGTTTCCGTCATACTTGGCTTGCAGGAGCATCAATGATTCAATCTTTGTAGTGAAATTATTTATGGTCCAAAAAAGCATTATTGGTCTTAAAACATCGTATCATCGAGGAAAATTTACTTCCGGCAGTGAAATTATCCATGCCTCAAAATAAAATATTCAGTAAAAATCAATCCGTCACAACGCATAGATACGACTCGCCACGAGGATCACCGCCAAGTGCACCACAGTAAATTCGTGAGTATCTGCGGTGCATGTGTGCTCATTTGGTTCAACGTGGAGCTTCAGTTTAATATATGTGCTATGTTTAGCATATGATACGGAGTATATTTTTGTGACACGTAGCAACGCACGGACATTCAGCTAGTATTGTATTTAATTAGTACGAAAAGTAGAAAGTAAACTTATTTGAGTACGAGACGGAATAATTCTTAATTCAATTTACTCCCTCTCCCTCCGTATCGGTTTAACAGACACGCACGCAGTTTAAGACAAAATTTGATCACTAATTTAGTCAATAAAATATATATTATTTGTATACAAAATCTATACCATTAGATTCATATTCAAACAAGGTTTCCGACGATATAATTTTTGTGACATCATATTCTATACTACTTCCATCCCAAGGCTTAAGGCTTATATTTTTTATAAAAAATCATTAACATGTTAAATACAAAATTAATATTATTAGATAGATAATGAAATATATTTTCATGTGCTATCTACAAAATATATCATATTTATTGATATATTATTCTAAATTTTTTGTTAAACTTTACTTGCTTTGATTTTTTTCAAAAAAGTATAAGCCTTAAATCTTTGGATGGAGGTAGTATTTTGTTGACCAAAATAATGATCAAAGCAAATTCTTAAACTACATGAGCACATGTTAAACCGATACAGAGGGTGTATTCAGGTCCCATCTCAATCACGCGACGCACGTGCTAGTAATAAATAGTACTCCGTACGACCAAGCTCAGATGTGCTCTCTAGGTACGCGTGAAGACGGGCACAAACTGAACAGATCACGCACCGGCACCACCACCGGCCGGAGGCGAAGTGAAGGTGCGAAGCGATGAAGTCAGGCGAGCAACTCCCACGTTCAGACCCACGCGGCGGCCGCGGCGGCTGGCGCGCCGCGCTGTTCATCATCGGTAATCTCGTCGAGCATTCAACTTTCGGTCGGCTTAAACGTCTCTGAATTCTGAACTATGTTGCTTCCTACGATCTCTGCGCCCCTGCAGTCGTCAGCCTGTTCGAGCGCATCGGGTTCAGCGGCGTGGAGGGCAACCTGATCACGTACCTGTCCGGCCCGCTGGGCATGTCCACCGCGGCCGCGGCTGCCGGCGCGAACGCGTGGTCTGGGACCGTGCTCGTGCTGCCGCTCGTGGGCGCGCTCGCCGCCGACTCGCGCCTCGGCCGGTACCGGGCTGTCCTGCTCGCCGGCGTGCTCTACCTGCTGGTCAGTACTACTACTTCCTCCCTGCCTTTGTTCGATTTCTTGCCATTGCGCGCTAGACCGTCGTGGACCTTTCGAAGCCACCGAATTTCGCGATGATTTCATTCTGGTGTTGCACTATTGCTGTTGGAACCTTTTGGACCTAGAATTTCGTATGACGACTGCTCCAATTGTTGTCAACGGCGCCATCGTCCAATTACTGCCTATCGTTATCGTCATGCTTCATAGTTCATACAACAAAAATATCTCAATCAACCAACCATCTTGAGACCAGACAGCTTTGCATGTGAAGACTACGACTTCAACTCATTCTGAAATCATTAAAAGAAAAAAGGTGCTAGTAGACGGGAAAAACATGAGAAAGAATACACGCAGGGTGAGGAGAGGATGAAGATGTTGGAGGAGAAAGGGGAGGAGTAGGAGGAGGAGAGGCTGGAGATGGTGGAGGAGAGAAATGAGAAGTAGTAGGAGAGGATCGATGGAGTAGAGGAGAAAGAGGGGAGGAGGTGGATCGGAGGCTAGTGGGATAGGTGCCGGCCGATTTAAATTTCTAAGAAGGAAAACATAGCAATGAGGCACCATGTTGGTGTGCCACTGGCCCACTGCGGAAGAAAAATTCATTTTTTCATCAAAATCTAAAACCTTCAAAAACTTCTATTTTCTTTTTTATTTTGAGTAATCTAAAATCGGCAAGTGGCCATAGGCTAATTGAAATCGGATGTAACTATTTCTGGAGATACATTTTTATATAAAAACATTTTCATAGGATGTCGTATGCAAATAAAAAAAACGTTTTACCGAAATATGACACCATTTTGCATAATATATTCATATTTGCTAATAACTAGACCATGTAACAGATGGTCCTCTCAAATGATTATGTTTTTCTAAAATTTCTATCATTTTCTTTTGTTATTTTAAAACCAAAAAGACGATCCGTGTGAGAGAGAGAATGGTGCGTCACTATTAAGTGCTGCCCAAAATTGCTAGCACCCCCTAGATATACCAGTGGCGCACCTAGTGGTAATGGACTAGCAATTGCCCATGTGATACTGATACGCCCTTGCTGTACTAGCTATTTTTCTAGTACTGCATTGTCTTCCTTACTCGTATACAACGAAAATATCCTAATCAACCATCACGTTGAGATTCAGAACCTCGTGGGCGGCAATAATGGAATGAGACGGACAGATCTGCTAGCATGTGACGACTACACTTTGGCTTATTCTGATACCTCTGAAGTTCGAATAAACACTGTAATTAAATCGGACACCCATTTGTAAGGAACGATATAGCGTGGAATTTTACTATCCCTTACTAATCTGCAATGATAAACAGAGCTTGGGAATGCTGACGGTCTCATCCATGCTGCAAACATCGCAACCACATCCCCGGAGCTGCCATGGCACAGCCACCGCGTGCTCGTCGGCGCCCTCGACGCCATCACCTGCCCGGCTCACCTTTTTCTACGCCGCGCTCTACCTGCTAGCATTGGCGCAGGGCTTCCACAAGCCGTGCTCTGAAGCCATGGGCGCCGACCAGTTCGACCCCACCGCACGTGCGTCCCGGAGCTCCTACTTCAACTGGTTCCACTTCTCCATATCGTGGGGCTACGCCATCGCGGCCACCGCGGTGACCTACGTCCAGGAGAATGTGGGCTGGACTGTCGGCTTCGCCGCATGCTGGGCCATCATGGTGGTGTACCTCGTTGTCTTCTTGCTCGGCACGGGGACGTACCGTGCAGAGAAACCCGTCGACGGAAGTTCATTTGCACAGCTCTTCGAGAAGTTCACCTTCTCTCGGAAGGTCGTTGGCACTGACACACAACGGTGAGCACCAGTGCAAAGCTGCAATCCTCTGCACGGACATGACTGATAAATGGTTGTATTTTCACCTATGCAGGCTTCTGATGGGAGAACCGGAGGAAGGTAAAGGGTTCCTGGTAAAGCTGCTACCGATCTGGCTGTCGAGCCTCGTCTTCGCAACAGCCATCGCGCAGATTACCACCTTGTTTACCAAGCAGGGCAGCACGATGTACCGGAGCATCGGGGGCCTCGTCGTGCCACCTGCGGCGTTGCAAAGCTTCGTCAGCATCACCTACATTACCTTGGTCCCTGTCTACGACCGCGCTCTCGTGCCTCTCGTGAGGCGCCTCACCGGCCACCCCTCGGGCATCACGACGCTCCAGCGCGTCGGTGCTGGCATGGCCATGTCCTGCGTCACCATGGCCATCGCTGCGCTCGTGGAGGCCAAGCGCCTCCGCGTGGCTGCGGATGCCGGCCTCCTCGACCGCCTCGACATAACAGTGCCGATGAGTCTATGGTGGCTGGTGCCGCAGTACGTCCTGATCGGCCTCGCGGAGGTGTTCACCTGCATTGGGCTGGAGGAGTTCTTCTACGACCAAGTACCCGACGCGCTCCGCAGCGTGGGGTTGGCGCTGTCCCTCAGCATCCTTGGGGTGGGGAATTATGCCAGCAGCGCGCTCGTGGCAGCGATCGATTGGGTGACGACAAGGGGCGGCGGAGAGAGCTGGTTCTCCGACAACCTCAACCGTGCGCACCTCGATTACTTCTACTGGCTCCTCTCCGGTCTCGCCGTTCTAGAGGTGGTCGTGTTCTTGTATTTCGCAAAGAGATATGTGTACAGAAACAAATGCGAGCAATGATTCCAGGGCCGGCCCATAGGGCGGGGCGGGGGGGGGGCGCTCCCCGGGCCCTCAACAGTTAGGGCCCTAATCCAAGATTTGTTTGTACACTTACTATACTTATATTTATAATCTTTAGAAAGTAGAGTTTGGAATAATTCTAGAAGATATAGAAGGTTGAAGTTGTAGCTTAACGTGCCTATACTCCGACTCCTTCTCAAATGTGCAGAACAACATGGACCCTCATAACTTTTTCTCGGATTATTTCTATTTCTCGTAAACAATACACTTGTACACAAGTAGCTATTGGTAGAAACTTGGAAAATTGCCCGTGCGTTGCACCGGGATACATTATTAAAATATTGTCAACAAAATTTATAGGCGAGTATAGACTCACACACGTCTCCGCAATTTGTAGGTGAACAATACAATAGATGGTTTGTGAAAAACAATAGTACTATTCTGTAGGCAATATAAATATGTTGAAAGGCTTTTTATTTAACAAATATTATTATATATACTTATCTGGTATAAAAAGCAAAACTATTTTCCACACATTTACTTGTAATGTTTTAACACGAACAATCACTCCTATATTCATCCATCAATCATGGAAAAGTTAATCTTTTTGACGAATGAAAAGCAATTAGAGCCAAGAGCATGAGACAACCCTATCAATTGTCATACCCGAAGTTCCATTGCTTTAGCCAGTTGTAAACTATAAACTTTGTTGAAAGAGCATCCGACAGAAAAGAGAAGATGCAACACTGTTCACCGTAGCCAATCCCTTGGGCTGTGGACCCCATTTATAAACTGACTACAATGACTCACACCTCATTGATATTTCCATCTCGAAATAATATTGTATAATCATATCCACGTGAACTGAATGAGCTATTGCCCGAAACTAATGAACGATTGAACGTTCAGATTCGAATTATGTCTTAATATTGCTCCAAACTTCGGCTACAAATTGACATAATAGGAAGGTATGATGCATTGTATCATCCCTCGACTAAAAGATCAACAATGATAGCACCTGGGAGTTGATCGAATCTGCAACTGAACACCGGTGAAAAGATAATTCCGAGCAAAGCACCATTAAACTATTTTTATGTTGTTTGGGAAATCCATGCAGCACTTACCCCATTGGCACTTCTGTCCAGTCAAAATCTAGCAATTCGGGCAAAGTTGTAAGCTGACCTCACTGTGGAGAATCATATCTTCTCATGAGGGCACGAAGCAAAGTATCACCAGTCTGTAATACATTCACCAATATACCCAGTATAGAAAGCACGTAGATTCTTTCCAAGCAGACCCATCTTCCGATATTATGAAATCGACGACACTATACCCGATATCAAGTATCCAGCGGGCACCGGCCGGTCATGCAACATAGAGACTTGTTTTACCATCTCCCATTCTCCACACTCATCCACGTAGGTACCGCCGATTCTATCTTCTCTTCGTCGGCGTGATCGATCGATCGGATATCTAGCTAGGGTCGGCTCTCCAGGTGAGAACATATCTAGTGCTACCACCCCTTTAGGTGCTACCGTGCTACCGTATAAAAAAACGTATTTTATACATATCAAAAAATTATACGAAAAATTGTGAAGTGCTCGATTTTGGATATGAAATTTTGGGATGTTGTAGGGACATGCTTCATGAGCACTCACAATTTTTCGTATAATTTTTTGACACGTATAAAATATGTTTTTTTGTACGGTAGCACGGTAGCACCTAAAGGGGTGGTAGCACTAGATGCCTCCTCGGGACAGAGACCGCTTCCATTACGCCTTGGTGCGCAGACGACGTGCGGCCACATGACGTGTAGGAGACGGATTGGACGCACGGGACGACGGCGTATACCATCCAAACTTTCAGAGCTAGGGCAGGTTTGGGCCACGACTAAAATTATGTACGAAGCAAGGACGACGGACGAAAGCGTATTAGTTGTTGGACGAAAGCGCCTAAGGACGGACGAAACCAAGAAAACCTTAGCTCCTTTATTATTAGGTATAGATAATAATTATGGTATATAGTTCGTGCGATCAATAGAAATAAATAGTTTCAAACATGTTCCCCAATATTCTGAAGACCATGGATCTTTCAAACGTAAATATTTTTTAGTTTGTTATTGTATTACCCTAATATTTATCTTGCTGAATAATATTTTGTGTGTGTGTGACCAAGTGGTGAAGCTTGACTGAGATTGTTATGGGGCCTAGCAAATTAATCATGCTTAAACTTTAAGTAAGATATATAAATTTAACATAAATGAATATCTTTCAGGATTTTTTCATGGCCCCCTGCCCTTGAAAAGCTTAGCCATTATAAAAAGGGGTCCTTGGTATCATTTCGCTCTAGGGCTCCCGAAATCTATGGACCGGCCCTGGATTCGCTCACCATCAGTTTCACAAGCACGATTTGGCAATTTTCTACCAACGCCGAGTACTGCTGAACCTCGTTGAATCGCCGCAGACAGTAATCACCAAACCTCGTTGAATCCAAGTAGCTCAAAATTAGATAATCAATTTTATTTTAAAAGTTTTATGGCACGTTAATAGTCCAACCAAACCTCGTTCAATCGCCGCAAATGATACGAAGGACGTATATTGATAACGGCGAGCGCTAGACGTTGGGTGACTGATTGGGGATGGAAATTGGTCGCCCATACCTTTCGGTAAAAACCCCGCGATAGCGTGATAGATTGGTGAAAAAAGGTAATCTTTTCCGTGCGTCACTTCCCTGCGTGGGTGGGACCAAGGAAAGCCATTTTCTCCCTTAACTTTTTCTCGTAAAAGACCAACCTGGCTCCGTTGAAGGCGTGGATACACAGAGCTGCATTATGTATCAAAACAACAAGAGAGAAATGGGATATACAATTTGTGTAATTTAAAAAGCCAAATGCCGTTTATGCAACGCAATGGAATTTTAGAACAAAAATACCAAAGAGGGTGACACAAATTCATAACATATTTACAATCTAATTTGTGAACTTTTACAACAAAAATAGCACTTGTAGCATTACAGAAAAAATTTACACCAAAATTCTAAATATGATCAACACAAATTCATTGAGTGTTCACCACATAATTCCTGAACTTTTACAATAAAAATAGAACTTGTAGCATTGCACCAAAATTTCATGGAAAATACGGAAAATATGAATGACACAAAATCGTTGTATGTTTACAACATAATTTCCGATCTTTTACAATAAACTCTATCACTTTTAGTATTTCCGCAAAAGTTCACAGCGAAAAAACCGAAGACAATTGACAAAAAATCGTTGGATGTTTACAACACACTTTCTAGAATTTTACAACAAAACTTATAGGAAAATGCACCATTTTTTTTGCAAAAAAGGAATATACAAAAATCCAACATATCAATGGTGGTGCCCGATAGTCCTTTCGAACATCAACGTCACCCTCTTGAAGCACCGCAACGCCGCCGTTCCCACCAGCTCGTCGACCTCATGCATCTCCACGGGCGAGGCATCGAAAATACACAGAGACTAGACAGAGAGGTTGAGGAAGGAGATCTAGGGCAGTTGTGGTGCCTGAAACGGCGGGCGGGATGGCGGCCATGCTTGTTGAGCTGGACAGAAGAAAGAGGAAGGAGTAGAAGAGGGGTCTGGTGCGGTGGTGATTCCTGGGGCGGTGGTGGTGCGGTGGCGGTGTGGTGGCGTAGCATTTGGGGGTACGGCCGCTGCATCCCGTGAAGAAGACAAGAAGGAGGTAGGAAAAACGAGTGAAGAATATGCTCTAACACGGAGATAAGGCTAAGGTGGAGGCCCGCAGCAAGACGCTCGAAAGGTGGACGAAATGAGAGAACGTAGCGTCTGGAGTCAAAAACCCTTTTCCACACGATCGGTTGCGTGAAAATAAGCATTTTCATATTGATAATCATGCCTAGCGTATCACAGGCACTACCTTGGCCTAAGGGCATCTACATTGGGGGCGCTTAGCCTGGGCGCTAGGATAGTAATCCTTGCAGTTAAGCAAGATTCCCTGCCAATCCTAGGAATTAGGCTAACGTCGACGCTCGTCTTTGCGCCGGACGCTTCGTCTATTTTTTTCGCATGTAGCCCATCGACAGACTCTATCTATGCGACAAAAAAATTCTTTTAAGCGTCCAAGTTAGCGCATCGCGCTGTGATTACAGACGCTAGCCTATATATTTCACAATAAGTGATTATTTTTTGCTCCATAAGCGCCTACTTAGGAGCTTAGCATTGTACATGCCCTAAGCAGACAACTTGGTAGATTCGACAGACCAATGCATACGCCTTATATTAGCAAAGAATGAAGAGAGGCAGTTGAAGAAGAAGATTACCCACGATGCCCACATAGCCACTAAAATGTTCCCAGTTTTTTTTTTTTTTTTTTTTTGATAAACACAAAGAAACCATCCTACACAACAAAAATAGAGAACCCTTCATCTCTAAGGTGTCAAGCTGATTCCACTTATAATGCACTTTATGATTTCTAACTCAAAATTTATCTAAATTTTCAAATTAGGAATGACAAAATGAACTATACGTGGAACTTTAGTAAAATTCCTCTAGCATCTCTATTCATCTTGAGAGCTGCTATACACACGACAACTTATGCCCGATAGCCGTACAATCCTTTGTAGCAGCAAGCTTGCTTCACGCGGGTAACGGTTGGACTCTGCCTTTCCTCTTGTACCTACGTAATATTCAAGCCTAGCTAAATACTTCGCTTTCATCCTTCCACTAAAAAAAATGCTATCATCCTTCCGCTATAATCCTTCGTAGCGCTAAATACAAAGCTAAGGTAAGAGCGTCCACAGCTTTTCAGCTAGCTATTTTTTTATAAAAAATGCATTTTTTATTTAATTTCAGAAATAATACACTTTTTGGAAATTTCCAAAAATAATACACCCTCGGGCGTCCCCCACACCGATAGGTATTTTGGAAATTTCTTAAATCACGTATTGTTTCTGAAATTTAATAAAAAATTGCATTATTTTAAAAATAGCTTTAGCTACATAGGCACAAAATCATGCAAAAAATTACGAAAAGTTTGTATGAATACATGTATTTGACTACACGAGATTAATGTCATGGCTTCCTAGGCCTGGCCCGGCTGTCGGCCAAAATTTCAGGCCCAACCCGGAAACCCGCCGGGCTGCTTCATTAAAACACTTCGAGCGCGCACTATAAAACACGGAGTGTGCGCGAAACAAACGGCCATAAATCTTTCAGTCGATGCTTTGTCTCACCACACCTTGCTGCTTCGTCTCGCCACGGGTTGTCGCTGCCAGGTGGCCGCGGCGCGACCTCAACTTCCCGGACGTGGAGTCCCTGGAGGAGGCCGAGTTCCTCGCGCCACCGCTGTACCTCGTCGACGATGAGGATCGTCGCTGCCACCCTCAGGCGCAGCGCCGGCTCGCCATCGTCGAGCGCGACGAGGAGCTGATGCGCCTGTGGAGGGCGCAGTTTCCTAGCGACATCGTCAACACGGAGGCGTTCTTCGCCGACCTCAAGGCGCAACGAAGGGCAGACCGGCGCCGTCACCGAGCGCGAGTTAGTCAACCCCAATACGACTTGGGCCGACGATGATGATCGCTGGGACGACGTCTGGACTGAGACCACTTCCGACGGCGAGTAGATTAGGAGCTAGTAGTTTATCCATTTTAAATGTATTTTCAATGTTTTTTAGATCTTCTATTAAAACTATGTGTTGTTAAAACTGTGTTTGTTGCGTTGTAAAATAGTACTTTCGGTGCGGGAGCTTTTCCAGCGGGCCACGCGCTAGGAAATAGAGCCTCTAGCGGAGGAGATTTCAGTGCAGCGCACGCTAAATGTTTATGCGTGATGTACATTTTGCAGCGTCGAATTATTGTGTCTCTATTGTAGATGCTCTTAATGAAGGTCTGAGAGTCCCGTGCCTGCTCATCCCTTAAGAGTAACGTTGTCTTTTCTTCGGCTTGTGAGGCTCGTTTCCATTTGTATCGATTATAGCCGATTTTTCGTTAATTAAATGGACAACTTTTCTTCTTAATTCGATGGAAAGGTAATGTTTTTGTCGCGTTATAAAAAAATTCAGGCCGGGGCTTGGAACGTGGGACGGGGCACTCGGCAGAGGGTTGATTAGGCCTACCGTCAGTTCAAAAGAAAGAAAGAAAAAAAACAGATAGCGCTGTGGGAGAGTGTCGGACAGAGATCGTACGGAAGTTGTCGTGTGTGAAGCAATTCCGATTCATCTTCACCCAACAATGTTGGCCCGCTAACGAAGTCAAAGAGGAGTGACAATCATATCGGCGGTGACGATAGGGTTAAGGAGCGTGCCAACTTACTATGTGCCAGCTTACTATACACCGGTTTCATAAAATAAGGGTAGATATTTTCTCCATAAAATCTAGTGAGTTAAATATCAGCCAAATGTTAATATCACTGGTGGTGCTGCAGAGGCGAGGAATTTTCAGTCCGCTGCTCCTCTCGAGTGGTGGATTTAGTTGTGTGTTTATTTTAATGCAGGTTTGTTGGTTTTTACTCCAACTTGCGAGGCTTGACAAATTCCGTCTTCGTCGCGGAGTTAGTGCTATTAGGTCGCTCCAGATCTAAGGTGATAGTCCAACCCTCTTCGTCACTTCCTTCTCTGGAATGATGTTTTTTTTTTCTTCCAAAATCATTATCACCAGTGTTGATTTCTTGGATACCATGTTAACGATGTTTTCTCAGTTTTGACGTGATTCGGAGGAGGCAACATCGAGTTCTTCTAACGGTGCATCACCGGTGGGTGTAGGAGAACGGTGTCCTTGATTTCCCTATTTTTTGTAATTTTCTTATTATTAAAAATGGTCATGTAAGGGTCAATGTTTTTAACATATGGCCTTTGGCTTTGAAGAAAAATCAAATCGAATTTTCACGAATTTTGGTGAGTGTATGTTGGTATTTTTGTGAGCGCGTGTACTGTGTTCTAAAAAAAATGACAATAGAAAGTCAAAGCCGCGTGACGAGCTCCTAGGCTCCTGGAGAGGAAGGGAACAGGGGAGGCGGCCATGGACACGGCGGTGGAGCCCCTGCTGCCGCAACCGGCGACCGCCGTGGACCACCTCGGCCGCCCAGTCTCCCTCCGCACCTCCGGCCGCTGGCCCGCCGCGCTCTTCATCATCGGTACCCAGCAATCCAAACAACCATACTCACCAATTCACCACCCTCTTTCATCCCCGTGTTGCCGGTGTCGCAGGGGTGGAGATCTCGGAGCGGTTCGCCTACTCCGGCATCTCGGGGAACCTCATCACCTACCTCACCGGCCCGCTCGGCCAGTCCACGGCGTCGGCCGCCGCGGCCATCAACGCGTGGAGCGGCGCCGCGCTTCTGCTGCCGCTGCTCGGTGCCGCCGTCGCAGACTCCTGGCTCGGCCGCTACCGCACTGTAGTCTGCGCTTCGCTCCTCTACATCCTGGTAAGTACGCATGCTGTTGTGGTCTCACGGGTTCGCAGCGAGTAGCATATAGTCTGGATCACCCAAATGCTACTTACATGTAAGGTATTTAGATATTCACATAAATGCTCTGAATCCTGAGCTCCAGTAGATTAGTTTTCTGTATTCAGTTGGTAATATAATGGATCTCTGTGGATTCCCTCATATTAACCATGACATGGCATGTTTGTTATGATCAGGTAGAACTACTGCCCTTTTCTATTGTAAACTGTAGAAGATATGTTTGGTGTATTACTTCCTGAATACCACCGAACTGCTGTGCATTCCGAACTCCACAACATAAAAGTTAGCCCTAGCCTCCAAAGTCAAAGGATCAGATGCAATCGCTTAAATTTCTGTTTTATATGTAATCAAATTACGCAAAATTTATCAATGATGATGCATGTTTGATCTCACCAAATCAAAGAAAAGCAGATTTCCAGCGAATAATTCAGCTGGAGTACTTGATTTTGTTTCCGGATTAATACATACCAAGGCACCGTAGCACCTACTTGATGTTTTGCATGCAAGAGTCTAATTTTTTTTAAGAAACCAGAAAATAATATGATTGCACATTAGAACACTCATTTGACTAAATTGCATCACCACCCAGGGTCTGGGCATGCTCACACTATCATCAGTTCTTGCGCCACAACAACCGGCACAATTTGGTGGCCACGTGGGTTCTACCGTATCATCGACTTCGACTACCCACTTAGCCTTCTTCTACATCTCCCTCTATATGGTGGCCTTTGCTCAGGGCGGGCACAAACCTTGCGTGCAAGCGTTTGGGGCAGACCAATTTGACGAGAATGATCCTGAAGAATGTGCCTCAAGGAGTTCCTTCTTTAATTGGTGGTACTTTGGGACGTATGGAGGCAGTATTGTTACAGTTTCAATCTTGAACTACATTCAAGATAACATAAGCTGGGAGTTTGGGTTTGGAATACCTTGCATCGTTATGTCACTTTCTCTTGTGGTTTTCTGGCTTGGGACTAGGACATACCGATTTTATCCTGTAAGAAGTGGCGGAAGTCTGTTTGGGAAGGTTGGAAAGCACCTTCTATCATCCATTAGAGTCTGGCATGCATCATGGAATTCAAAGTAAGTTTATTCTTCTGAAACTCTGTACCACTGTATGGAGTTAGTTCTTCAAAATCACTGACTTTATTTGTTCTTTGTTTTGTCTGTGTTCTGTGTGTTTGTTTGGCAGATCATCTGATGATCTTAACTGCATTCCAACATCGTCATCCAACAGAGTCAAGGATAATGCAGAAATGACATGTTTTCCTGACGAAGCCAAGGCAGTTCTGAAGTTGTTTCCAATAGGGGCATCCTGCCTGATTTATGCAGTTGTTTTTGCCCAGTGGATGACGTTGTTCACTAAACAAGCAAGTACACTAGATAGGTGGATAGGTAGCTTCCAGGTTCCAGCTGCTGCCTTACAAAGCCTGATCAGTGTGTCGATCGTCATCTTTGTTCCCATATATGACCGTATCCTTGTTCCACTAGCCATGAAGTACTCAAAGAACCCTCGCGGTATCACATCCTTGCAAAGGATTGGAACTGGACTATTCATCTCCGTGATCTTGATGGTTGTTGCGGCCCTTGTGGAGATGAGAAGGCTCAGGATAGCTAGAGACTATGGCCTAGTGGATGAACCTGGAGCTCCGATGAGCTTTTGGTGGGTGGTGCCTCAGTTTGTTTTGACTGGCTTGGCGGACATATTTGTGATGGTCGGCTTACAAGAATTTTTCTACGACCAAGTGCCAGATGGCCTGCGCAGTTTGGGTGTCGCCTTATACCTGAGCATATTTGGAGTTGGGAGCTTCATCAGTAGCCTTCTGGTGTATGCAATTGACAGGGTAACCAGTGCCAGCGGAGACAGCTGGTTCTCGGACAATCTAAACCGAGGCCATCTTGATTATTTTTACTGGCTTCTGACCGTGCTCAGCGTTCTTGGGCTGGCTGCATACCTGCACTTCTCGCAAGTGTATGTCCACAAGAGAAAGGGCATTTCAGTGCAGTGAAGGTATGCGTGATGCATTCGACGGAAGATGTCTTGGAGGCTCGGCGCTTGCTTAGGCTGTTGCACATCACCAGACAGATAGTCTGCATGGACGCTGCATTGCTTCAATCAGGCAGAGGTGAGATTTTTGGTTCTGAAGCGGCTGTAGCTGTCTTGGGTAACTTGTACAAGGTGAATTAAGCCTTGAAAGTTAAAGGGAACCTCAAAAAAGAAGCGCCATTGGTAAAGTGAAAGGCAATCTAAAAAAAAGGTGAAAGTGAAATGCAATCTCGTTTCCTTGTAAACTGGACGGCCGAACAACCGCAAATAATTGCGCAGGAGACTAAACTATTCCCGCTATGCCTTTGGTACCTTTCAGTTTGCACTTGTTTGTCAAGATAGATAAGCATAGGCTCAGATATTTACTCGGAAATTCCATCGCACCGTGCGGACACCCCTCAATGAATAGAAATAGAATGGGGCAAGCTTGTACTGGCCGCGGAGGTTTGGGTAACATCCGGATGTCAATCAGACTTGTTACTTTTGTCAGGTTTTTAATTTTTCACCTCTGCTGTGTGCAAACTTACAGCATGTATCATTCACTGTCCCTGATTTTTATTTGCTTAACCAAATGCCTCTATACTGTTCTGAACTCAAGTTGGAATGAATCAATGTTTAAGCCATGAACAAACAATTCAGCGCTGTACTGGTTGTGCCTATACTGGATTTATTCAAGATGAATTCAGATTTTGCATCTGCTCCATCTGGCTCCATGCTTGACCATTTTTGTACGATGCCTAGCTCTGTTAAGTTATGATGCCTGATGCTACTCTGTATTGTCTATCCTCTGATTTGCATTTCCATTGCGCGCTTCTAGAATTGCTATTTGTTGCCATGCTTGAGTGCATAGGTAACAAAAATCAAAAGTTGATTCATTTATGTCAACTTATTTTCCTATTTGATTTTGCATAGCCCAGTAAGTATTAGTCTAAGGCATCTGCATGTTGTTCACACATAAGTTCTCCCAGAAGCTGAACATTAACATCCATAAAGCAATGGTTTTCAGTTTTTACTGTGAGGTTGGACTGGACACTTCGTTCCTTTTATCTTTGTGTTTCAATTTTTACTGTCAGGTTGGACTGGACCCATAAAAAGGGCTAACAGTGCTGTTGAGTTCATTTGCTGGTTGATATTAACAAGTGCTGTTGAGTTCATTTGTTTAAGTACATGGCTTACATATTTAGACAGTGATGGTGCCGGCCTATCTAGCCATATATGAATCTGAACTCAAGTGTTGTCTGCATTGAACTTAGTCTTTAAGGATGGGCTTAGTTAAATTATAAGGATGATCCCTAGTTGCAGTTACTATACATTTGAACTATCTGTAATACCAAATTTTACCTCTGCGTTTATTTCTAGCTGGAGGTCCTCTGGTGGCGGCGGCGTGGTTTCTGGCATTCGGCGGCGAGCGCGCCATAACTTCTAATGTTCTTCAAACTGCATGACACAGTTTGTGGTGGCGGTTGCTCATCTGTTGGGTCGAGCATTTATTTATATGTGTGTTCTTGTTCGAGAAAATTGCATGACAAAATTGCATGACACTGAGTTTATGTTAAAGACGGAGTTTTTAATTTACTGATTGTCCATTATCATCTCCTGGGATGCAAAGATTGAGTTTTTATTATCTGATCTCAGGTCTCTCATATCCCCTCTCATCCCCTAAAACAAAGTAGATAGAGGCTGTGGTGGAGGGTGCGGGGAAATGAGGGGAAATTAGGGGTAAAATGGGGATTGGGTGAAAGGGGGTTTCACCCAATCCCCTCTCATCCCCAAACCCCTAGGGGGTGGAAATACCTTAGGAGTAAACAAGGCCTTAATGGTATCATCAAGCTTATGCCACATGACAATCACCTGGATTATATGGTTTCAATGACCTCTTTATGAAAAAATGGTGTCAGATGATTAAGGGGCTCTTTTACTTACAAATTGTGTGATGATTTTTAACAGGGCCTGAAAGTGTCAAAAGAGAACTAACCTCAGGTTGGGTGGTTAGGAGGGTGGTTGTACCCCCAGCCCATCAGAGTTCAAACCCCAAACTTGTGTGTCTCATAGGCGGGTATTCAGTCGAGACGCTGCGCCGTTAAGGCTTTCCGGCAAAATAGGTGCTCATAGGGGTAGGGTGTGCGTGTGTGCGTTCATAGGGGTGAGTGTATGCGCGTGTATGTGAGCGCCTGCGTTTGTACTGTGTTTGTCAAAAAAAAAAAGAGATGCTGACAACCTAGTCGTCCCTCCGCAATCAGAAAAAAAAAGAGGGATACGATTCACATGTCTGCCCGGCGCAACCGCCGCCGCCGACGTCGCGCTAAGGCGGAGGCTCTCTCGAAGCTCAGGGAAGATGAGGAGGAGCCGCAGAGGAGGATTGTAGATATTTGCGCTCTGCGGCGGAGCCTGCACGGCCAGATCCGCGGCTACTACCTCGACGCCATCTCCCGCCTGCCCACCGCCGACCTCAACAGCACCCTAGCGCGCGGCCTCCTCGTTTCCTTGTAAACTGGACGGCCGAACAACCGCAAATAATTGCGCAGGAGACTAAACTATTCCCGCTACGCCTTTGGTACCTTTCAGTTTGCACTTGTTTGTCAAGATAGGTAAGCATAGGCTCAGATATTTACTCGGAAATTCCATCGCACCGTGCGGACGCCCCTCAATGAATAGAAATAGAATGGGGCAAGCTTGTACTGGCCGCAAACGCCATCGTCTGTAGATTGCGTTTCGTTGATTATGTTTTGCGCTTGTGATTCGGATAGAACTTGGAAAGTGAAGCATATGCTCCAAGTAGAGTAGAGAAGTAGCAGTTAGGCAAAGTGAGAAGGCGGGCAATGGAGTCGGAGACGGCAGAGGTGCTCCTGCCGCGGCCGGAGCAGCCTGTGTCCTCCGTCGACCATCTCGGTCGTCCGGCCTCCCGCGGCAGTTCCGGCGGGTGGCACGCCGCGCTCTTCATCATCGGTACAAAGAACAAGACGCAGCTAGCAAGCACATCATTTGCCTTTTCTGTATTGAACATGTCAGCATGTTTTCCACGGATGTATGTAGGAGTGGAGGTCGCCGAACGGTTCGCATTTTGTGGCATCATAGGCAACCTGATGATCTATCTCACCGGCCCGCTCGGCCAGTCGACGGCGGCCGCCGCGTCGGCCATCAGCGCTTGGCACGGTGCGGCCATGCTGTTGCCGCTGCTCGGCTCAGCTGTCGCCGACTCCTGGCTTGGCCGCTACCGCACCGTCATCTCCGCATCAATCCTCTACATCTTGGTATGACACTGAAGCATCGATATCTGCATTGCCTCACCATGCTTATTTTCTTGTAAGTGCAAACCTGAACTTATTTTGCTCAACTGTTTTTCAGGGACTTGGCATGCTCACCCTCTCAACGGTTCTCGCGCCGGGAGAGCCGCCAGGATGCGCAGGCAAGGTGCCGGGCTCAGCCAGGTGCGCGACGACTTCGTCCGCTCAGGTGGCCCTCTTCTTCTTCTCCCTCTACCTGGTGGCGTTCGCTCAGGGTGGCCACAAGCCCTGCGTCCAGGCGTTTGGCGCCGACCAGTTTGACGAAAACGACCCCCGCGAGCTGGCCTCCAGGAGCTCCTTCTTCAACTGGTGGTACTTTGCTGCCTATGGCGGCAACACCGTCCCCGTCTCGGTTCTGAACTACGTGCAGGAGAGCATAAGCTGGCAGCTCGGGTTCGCCATCCCGTGCGCGGCCATGGCTCTCGCTCTTGCCATCTTCTGTCTAGGAACCAAGACTTATCGCTTCCATCCGCTGCCAAGTGCTAAAATGTAAGATGATTCTAAACACTTCCTGTTGAGGGTAGCACATTCTTCTAAATCTGAAACCATTTTTTTCATTCAGAATGCCTGATGATTCTGAACATGCGATATTGCCAACGCCGTCACCGAGGGGGGATCGACAAGCCACTGCACTGCTCAACCTGTTCCCCATATGGGCATCCTGCCTTATTTATGCCGTTGTCTTCTCACAGTGGTTCACTTTCTTCACCAAACAGGCAAGCACACTGGACAGGATGATTGGCACCCTGGTCGTACCAGCAGCTTCCCTGCAAAACCTGGTAAGCGCGTCACTCATGATCTTTCTGCCGATCTACAAGCGAGTCTTGGTTCCACTTGCCAGGAAGCACACCAAGAACCCTTCCGGTATCACGACACTGCAAAGGATCGGTGCCGGGTTGGCGATTTCGATCGTCATGATGATCGTTGCTGCTCTTGTGGAGATGAAGAGGCTCCGGGTTGCAACAGAGTATGGCCTGCTGGATAAACCCGAGGTTACTATCCCCATGAGCGTCATGTGGATGGTTCCCCAGTACATGCTGATCGGTTTTTCCGAGGTGTTTGCGATCGTGGGCTTGCAGGAGTTCTTCTATGACCAGGTGCCTGACAGTTTGCGGAGCTTGGGCCTGGCTCTATTCCTGAGCATTGTAGGAGCCGGGAACTTCATCAGTAGCTTCGTTGTGTATGCCATTGACAGGGTGACCACAAGCGCCGGAGAAAGCTGGTTCTCCAACAACCTAAACCGAGGGCATCTTGATTACTTCTACTGGCTTCTTTCCTTGCTCAGTGCTATAGGTCTGGCTTCTTATATGTACTTTGCACAGGTGTATGTGCCTAAGAAAAAGGGTCTTTCAGTGCAGTGATTTTCAATTCTATTGTTGCTGCAGCTTATGTTTGCCCGACAATAATTGGCTGCATTCTTACATTTTGGTGATCCTAAATCAAAAATAGCGGCGTCTCCTAATTTGCCGATATTTATACCCAAAGGTAATGTAGACTACAACAACACTGAAATTATAGCCATAGTAATCACAGTTTATAAAGGGGATGCCAGGTATAAGAGAAGAGGATAGCGAATTATTCGTGTTTGCTACACATTGATCTGATAGAAAAGCAGAGCCGATAGAAAAGCAGAGCGTTGTCTTATTTAAGCAAAAAAGTGAGAAATCTTCCGCTACGCATGATAACCCATCCTTAGATCCATAGGTTCAACATAATAAACTTTTATGTAGAGTTTAGGGAGAGTAACTGTTGGAAATATAAGCATTTTTTGCATGATTTAACCAAGAAAAACAGAAGATAAAACATGACTAAAAATAGAGGCATCGGACTTTCATGCCATCTAACAGATAGTATAGTAATATCAATTCTAGACAAGGTACTATAGAACAAATTGTTTCAGCAAAATCTCAAAGGAGAGAGATGTAAACACATACTGTGCAAAAGAGGAACTGTTCGCGTAGTCGTCTTAGAAGTTGTTGATATCTGGAAAATTTCATCCTCAGTGAAGTAATTGTCGGCGTGCATGATGAAGATGAAGTCGGTAGACGCGCAAGAGCGCTTCCTAAAAAACTTATCGCATCTCTGGATCATAAGAAGAGGGATTTCAGAGGCCTACTATCCCAACTGGCGGTGCACGCTGCATGACAGGATGGGAAACACCTTGATCGGCGAGGCAAAGCTTCGGAACCACAACAAAATGTTTCTTCTTATTCTGTGCAACTATTCCAATTCCAATTATGTGTGGCAAAAAGATAGACATTAGTTTGGCTCAACACCGCAACCCACGGAGTGCACGCCTCGTGGCGAGGCGGGCGGCGGAGGAGGATCATGAGTGCACGCCTCGTGACGAGGCGGGCGGCGGAGTAGAACAACCCCTTGTAAGAAGGCTTAATTCTCTATAAACTAGCAATTTAGGATTAAACTTTTGTCTGACCTCTTGCCTCCCATGAATGGGCCATTGGGCTCTGAGATTTCTAGAAATTATGAAAACCAATAAATGGGTCGGGGCTATGGAGGAATGAGCTTATTTTAGAATCATATTACTTGCTATTAATATGAATGTATCTAAAACTAAAATATATCTATATACATCTATATTTGAGTCAAATATGAATCGGAGGGAGTAGTATATTCGCAGACAGGCCGGGGCAAATCTCAATCCATCAGAAACTGCTGGAGCCCTACGTCGTTCCGCCGCAACACAGCGACTGAGAAGAAGGATGCGTAACCGCCGTCGCCGCCGCCGGCGCGCCAAGGAGGAGGCGGAGGCGCGCGCCAAGGAGGGAGAGCCGCGGCGGATTCTAGATGTTCGCGTTCTGCGGCGGAGCCTGCACGGCCAGATCCGCGGCTACTACCTCGACGCCATCTCCTGCCTGCCCACCGCCGACCTCAACAGCACCCTAGCGCGCGGCCTCCTCGTCGCCGGCCACTGCTACGGCCCTCTCCACCCCGTCCACAACATCCTCCTCAACGCCATCTGGCACTCCGCCGCGTTTCCCCTCCGCCCCGATGACCGGATCGACGTCGCCGTCATCAACAAAAGCATCATAGCCCGCCTCGTTCAGCGCTCACTTGATGGATTGGTTGCTGCCCTTCGCCACCACTGTCCCCGCCTCTCCGACGACGACGCCCTCTGGCACCTCCGTCTCTCCGGCGCCGACCTCCGTGCCGCCGTCTCGTCCGCACGCGGGGCTGCGCCGTCGTTGGTCCGCCAGACGGAATCGGAGGCGGAAGCGGTGTTTCTTGCGGCTGCCAAGGCGGCGCGGCATCCGAAACCTGCAGCCCTCGCGCTCTTTGCTTCTTCGGTGATCCCCTCCGTGGGACGTGACGCCGTCTCGCTGCTCAACAGCAAGCGCAGGCTCTCCTCGGCCGACATCCTGCGCCTCTCCGCCATGGTGCTGCCTTCCCCACTCCCAGACGAGCTGCCGCACCCGCCACTCCAGGAGCGGTTCCCCGCGGCATTCAAACTCATCGCTAGGAGGAGGAAACTTCTTGTAAGAACTTACAGACAATGGGTCCAGCTAGCGGATGCAGCTCTGGGCAAGTATGCCCGGCAAACCGCGGAACATTACCAGCTTCATATCATCTATGGCATCGGTGCCCTGCAGGACGACTTTGACATGGATGAATCTTACCATATCAGTTTCATGGCGTCGCCAAAGGATCCTCCCTCTTGTTGTGCTACTAGTACAGAAGCTCCGGTGGTGTTTTTCTTTGCCGAAGCGCTTTATCCGTCTGGCTCTGAATTCTCTGAAGAGGACATCACCTTGTGCTGTATGATTCAGCCATCGCTGACTGAAGTTGGTATGCTCTTGACCTCCTCCATTCGATTTTGGCTTTTCAGTTTTCATTACTGAAATTATTATGTGCTACTCATGACATATGATCATCTATCTCATGGCTGGCTTTGTGGCGTATTAAACCTAGCTAACAGTTAATGACTAGTCCCTGTTATTACTACTTGTTAATGTTAATTTGGGGGCTGTTCATGATAGCTAATCTGAAAACGTGTAATAACAGCACCAGATAATGGGTTGCCGGTCCCTCCTGCTGACTGTTGCATTTTCTGACTAGTTGCTTCTCTCCTAGCAGATATACATATTTTCTTGTTCTGATAATACCAGATATACATATTCTCAGACTAGTTGCTTCTGTCTTAGCACCTTTTTTTTTTGCATGTTCATAAAAAATGAATCATCTTTCTCATCCTTCTGCAAAATGCAAAATGCAGATAGTTGCCAGGTATGTCTGACCGAGAACGTCCAAGTGGATCACCCTGATGATTCTGAGAACTTTGGTGGTGGGCAGTACTGCAACATTGATGGAATTGGTAAAGACCTGGATTGCCAAATCACTAGTGATGTCGACTACAGATGTTTCGATCCTGACAGAGACATTGATTTCGTGGAGTACTTGGATCAAGATTTTACCAGTTACACATCGGCTTCACCGTGGCATCGTCGACATAAAGATGATATCGATTCAGCTATCTTGTATTATTGCAAGAGATATACTAGGTGATGTGCTATGGTTCTAATTCTGTTGTTGTCAATAGCCTACATCACCGTTATTATTATGTATAATTGTTGTCAACTTAAGAGAATCTGTTGTATTATTCGTGTTGAGTGAAAATGCATGGACTTGCTGCTTGCATTATTATCTTTACTTAAAATGTGAATGGTGTTGCTATATGTAGATAAAAGGTGGGTATGTAGCATCTAATTATTAACGTTGTTCCGCCCCTTCTTGCACTTCAGCAGTAAGTGCATCTACATGTGCTAGGAGTCTGGTGCATTATAGTTATTCGCTTTTGCGTGGTTTTCTGGTACTGCCAACTGAAGTTGGTATGCTCTTGATCTCCAATCGATTTGGCTTTTCAGTACTGAATTTATTATGTGGTACTCATGACATCTGTTCATGATAGCTAATCTGAAAATATCTATTAACAGCAGCGGCCAATGGGTTGTCTGTTCCCCCTGCTAACTATTAAACCTCCAGATCATTTGCTTCTGGCCTAGCAGACATACATACTTTTGACATGTTCTCATTTTTTGTATTCCTCCAATTAGCATCTTTCTCATCCGGTTTCTACAAAATGCATGCATGTCTGATTGAGAACTTCTAAGTCAATCACCCGGATGGTTTTGAGAAATTTGGTGGTGGGCAGTATTACAATATGGATGCAATAGGTAAAGACCTGGATTGCCCAATCACGAGTGATGTTACTCAATCATGACATCTGATCATCTCATGGCTGACTTTTCGTGGCATATGAAACCCAACTAAGAGATAATGACTAGTAGCCCCTATTGTTACTTGTTAATTTGGAGGCTATTCATGATAGCTGATCTGAAAACGTCTAATAACAGCAGGGGATACTCCTACTGACTGTTGCATTTTCAGACTAGTTTCTGGCCTAGCACTCTTGGCACGCCCGCAACTTCTTTTTGCATGTTCATCAAATGAATCATCTTTCTCATCCTTCTGCAAAATGCAAAATGCAGATAGTTGCCAGGTATGTCTGACCGAGAACGTCCAAGTGGATCACCCTGATGATTCCGAGAACTTTGGTGGTGGGCAGTACTACAGCATCGATGGAACTGTTAAAGACCTAGACTGCCAACACACAAGTGACGTCGACTCCAGATGTTTCGATCCCGACAGAGACATTGATTTCGTGGAGTGCTTGGATCAAGATTTTACCCGTTACATATCAGCTTCACCGTGGCATCGTCGACATAAAGATGATATCGACTCGGCTATCTTGTTTTATTACAAGAGATATACTAGGTGATGTGCTATGGTTCTAATTCCGTTGTTGTTATTGGCCTGTATCACCGCTACTATTATGTATAATTGATGCTAGTTTAAGAGAATCTGCTGTATTATTGTTGTTTAGTGAAAATGTATGGACTTGCTTCTTTGCATTATTACCTTTGCTTAAAATGTGAATGTTGTTGCTATATGTAGACAAAAAAAAACTAGATATGTAGCATCTAATTATTAACATTGTTCCGCCCCTTCTTGCACTTCAGCAGTAAGTGCATCTACAATGGGGCGCTTATACACACGTGCTAGGAGTCTGGTGCATTATAGATATTTGCTTTTGCGTAGTTTTCTGGTATCTCCAACTGAAGCTGGTATGCTCTTGATCTCCAATCGATTTGGCTTTTCAGTACTGAATTTATTATGTGATACTCATGACATCTGTTCATGATAGCTAATCAGAAAATGTCTATTAACAGCAGCGGCCAATGGATTGTCTGTTCCCCCCTGCTAACTGTTAAACCTCGAGATCATTTGCTCCTGGCCTAACAGACATACATACTTTTGACATGTTCGCATTTTTTTGTATCGGAATTGCTCCACACACGACGATTGACGTACGAACTCTGTACGATTTCTCTACATACTGCTAACTCTCCTTTAGGCCCACCACGCAAATTAATTCCCAGCCCAGTACCATGTGCCCAAGTCCGAGCCCAGGCCAACCTGACCTAGTGCCCAGTTCTGAAGAATCTACAAAGAGTATATATAACATAAAATCACCACTTTGAAATGCTAATTTAGAGCATTTCCAGCAGCCTCCCCCAAAACCCGCACACAAATAGCGTCGGATCGAGCGATTGGGGAATGCCGCCGCGTATTGCTACTTTTGGAACGCGCCTGTTTCCAGTCCCGTCACCCTAACAAGACTTTAAGAAATTTAAATTTTACCAAAAACACTCTAATTCATTCAAAATTATTATATATTACAATGTTCTGAATGAAATTCGACCAAATGAAGGCGGTGTTGTACCCCTGGCACGTCTTCGGGTTCGTCGTTGCTTGCAGCGAGGTGCTGTTGGCGGGGGAGCGCCGTCACCTCATCCTCTTCCTCATTCACCTCCTCCTTCGGGACGAGGAGAGCAGCGTGGCCACGGGTAGCTCGTAGTTGGGGCACCGGCTTGCGGACCAGAGATAGACGACGGGTTAAACCTCGTGTGCATGCCTCTGCATCACCGACTATGTTGGCCCACCTAGCGCGACAGGGGTTTTAGTTCTATCCGCCGTCACTGCAGCGTCCCTGTGTAGCGGGGATGGCCTAGAGGCGATGTTGTCACTCCATCCTGCTCGCGGCCCGACATAGCTGGAATTTAGAGCGGGGTGCGGTAGGTCACCTAGTCTAGAGCGGGGCGTGGGCGGAGGCAATGGTTCTATTTTATGGATATTTTATATTTAAATTGGGAAGACAAGTAGGAAAAAATTGGTCTTTCAATAGATGATTAGTGCTTTGTGCAAAAAACTTACCTAAAAATTTCCATGTCACTGACGCACAGGTCCTACATAAGTTTCGGCGGACACTCGGCGCGACCGCTGAGCGTCCGCGGAGACACAAACCTGACGCATATTTGAACAGATTTGCGTCGCCATAGACGGACCGGTCACTTTGCGTCGCCCCGCTGGAGCAGGGTCTAGACGCATTTACGGTCACGGTGTAGCCTCGCCCCGTTGGAGATGCCACATAGGTGCTTTTGTAAAAGGAAATAATTACCGGATCTTATCCAAGTTCCTAGCCCGGCCCAAACACAAACCCAGTCAATTCTTGCTTCCGTTGCCTGCCTCGCGTGTGGGAAGCTGGCTGCCTCCTAACGTCGTATAGGTATCGGACGAAATATGTCGTACGTATAGCAGCGCTCTTTTTGTATTCTCCAATAAGCATCTTTCTCATCCGGTTTCTGCAAAATGCATGCATGTCTGATTGAGAACTTCCAAGTCGATCACCCGGTTGGTTTTGAGAAATTTGGTGGTGGGCAGTATTACAATATGGATGCAATCAGTTAAGACCTGGATTGCCCAATCACAAGTGATGTTGACTATAGATGTTTCGATCCTGACAGAGACATCGATTTTGTGGAGAGCCACTATCAGGATTTTACCTGTTTCGTAGCATCTTCACCCTGGCATTCGTCGCCATAAGAATAATGTTGATTCAGCTATCAACGGTTGTTGCATCCTTTATGTATAAATATTGTGAATTTAAGAGAAACAGTTCTATTAGCATTGTTGCTGTTACCTGACAATGTGTTACTTGCTGGTTGCTTTCCTTTTGTTGCTTAAAACGTAAATGTGTGTTCTACCAATAGTTGTAGAATATAAAGAACCTGGAAGAGGGAACCAGCCTAGCTGCCATCCAATGTCCGGTTCCCTTTGCCCCCGTCCATCACTCCAGTGCCATGGGGCGGAGAGGAGAGGATCTTCGGCCCTCATCCGGTGTAGCAATATCTTTTTTGTTTGGTTTTGGTGTTCACAGCGACATCACCAAGACGGAGATGGCGCTGTCGTCCTAGATAAAAGTCCTCCAATTCCAATCTTGTCTCGGTGTCACTTGGTTTGGCCTTGCTAGTGAGTTTGGAATTTTGTCCCCACCAGTCTTCATGGACGTCTTCAACAACTGCTTCTTTCAAGGCTTTGCGAGCAAGATCGTCGGCCTAGTCTGGCAGCGCTAGCGCAGTTGCCTGCCGTCCCCACCGATATGCTTGACATGGTTGCCAATCTTCATCTAGTGTGACTATCTACAATTGCGACGATTCAAATTATCCTTTACAACTCTTTGCAGTACTTCAATACTTCATCTAGTACCTCCGATTCAAGGAATAAGGCGCCATCGTTTTACGTGTTTTTGTTTGACCAAGAATTACTTCAAATATATAAAGACTAGTTGAATGCCCGTGCGTTGCGGGACTGGCAGTAGCCTAACTTTGCTTCTTCCAGACCGTATGATCATGGCCCAAATGGTTGAAATTAATTTGTATAGTACAAATTTACTTTATGCATTTAGAGTAATTACATACAGACAAAGTTATGGTGTAAAAAAATGGATTAATTTTTTTATGCCTACAGTAATTACCTAATTAATTGCTAATTAGATCTAATTATGGCACTTAAAAAGGTATTTAAGCTATTGTTTTCTCTGACTTTTCTTCACAACGTTAGAGGATCCACTTCCGTGCGTTGCTACGGCATGTAAGTTTATTATGATAGTAACTGAGAATTGTTTTAGCCGCAGAGATAAGAACTTCACTTATATGGTTTCACACGACGACATTGGCCAAAGCCTTTGGGGCGTCACGTGCCGAATGGTCTTTTCAATCCAGCATGGTCCAATAGCGTGTCTGACGCCCCCAGGCCATCCCCGTCCATATGGCTCCTTAAGGGTGCGTTAGATGCAACACATTGGCGACGCGGCGACTGGTGGCATCCGTGTCATTGACACAAAGTGGTGAAGCGGAGGTTTTCTTCATCATTTACATCGTCGCCAACCTCTGTTCAAGCCGGGTAATGGTCACATCGGTTCCCAAGGCAGGCGCGGGGATTCGTCCCATTGCGATGGTGGTGTGGCGTGGAGGGGGGCGCCAGTGTTAATGCGTGTCACCACCCCCTCGGCTACCACCAACGTTAAATACACATGCGCTGCTCCCTTACACACATCCACCTAGACGCTCACCTTATCCGAATACCTAGAGTCGCGCGGCACCGAGTGCGTCCCTGGTCGCTATGTCGAATTGCCGCATCGGAGGCATGGCCGTCAACTGATTTGGGGACGGCATCTTAACCATGTATGATGTGTGGGCCTTGTATGATGCGCGCTACATATTCATGTTGGACATGTGCCTGCCAAGCAACAACGGATGGCAGATGGGGATGAATGGTGTGGTCATCCCGTCGGTGCCAAAGGTAGGCAGGGACCAGTGGTGGTAGGAGATCCATGACCACCACTGCACGTTGACGGAGGCACAGTGGGCATCCCCAATGAGGGCGCTCACGGTCAACTACGATTGGTGGGTGGACTACTTCCACTTGCGACGGGAGGAGGAGTTGGCACGGCTCGACGGCCTCATCGCGACGCTGGTGCAGTCCAAAATGGTGGGGCGCCACCTTTTATGGGGTATATGTCCGGCCACACCCTAGAGGCTCTCGTGCAAGGAATCCGGCGCGGTGACCCTCGGCTGAAGATGCCAACATCTCCACGATAGTCGCCACCGAGTTGGTGGCTACCCATGGAGACGAAGGCATCCCGCACCTCGTCATCCGGGCAGTGCGCTCCACAACATCCTTCTTTCGTTCCCCGCGGTCCTCCCCTACCACACACCTGAACGCGAGGACAAGGAGGAAGTTCGCGAGGCCGGTGGGGAGGCACAAGCCTTTGCGCCGCATCGTGATCGGCGGGCCGCTGCAATCGGCGTGTAGTAGCCCGCGCCCCCGAAGCCGGATGGTGGACTGCAGAGTGCAGGCAACTTTGTATCAATCGGCACACCAAACCCCAATGCAGTCAGACACCACCATAAAACTGTGTACACATGAAATTGAGAAGTTTCTTCATTTCTCCAGACGGAAAAATAAAACAGTCATTCACAGTCATAAGCAGATCCAAGAGGATCAGATATTCACAATGCGATATTATAGTAGTAGTTTAAGGAAATGTACAAATTAAACAACATGAATTTTTTTGGTTTCAGCCATCAAACAAGGGGAAACAGTGAAACTTATTTCAGACTCAGAGCGTAAACAGTTGCAATCAAGGTCATGAACTTCTGATTACAATCTATCTTCAGATCAGTTAAATTACAATTTTAAGCTCGGTTCTATTTTTATTGTACTGGGTCGCTCTAACAATCTCCACCAACTTTAACTGTACACAATGCCACAACTACTAAATCACAATTTAGAACATTTTACTACATGCAGGATCTCAGAAATCAATCTTACCGCTGAAAATGGCTGGAAGGAGCGCACAAAGATGCAGTGCATGCAGACGCCGACCAATCTGGTCATCGAGCATGAGCCACACGGCACACGATGTCTCTATTTGCCAGGATGGCGGTGAGTGATTGAAGGGACACCTTCACCACGCCTACGTCCACTGCAACACCATGGATACCATGCCGTTGTCTCCTTCACATCGGCCAGCTCCAATGAGGGTAATCGCCACCCGCACCTCCAGCATCGATGTCAGAACTCAAGATCGCCGTATTTCTCGCTGGACCTTACGCAGTGTGCATCTGCATGAACTTGATAAGTTCCAAACTATTGTAGCCCCATGCTTCTCTCTGCCAGCTGAAGTGGTTATTATGATCGGAAGATGAACCGGGAGCATGGAAGAGAGCGAACGCACAATTTCTCATTGAGCAGGCAAACCCAATTGAGGGCATGATTAAGAGAACCACGGGATAGCATCCCTATTTTGCTTGAGAGGGAGTTACTGTCATTCACAGTCATAAGCAGATCCAAGAGGATCAGATATTCACAATGCGATATTATAGTAGTAGTTTAAGGAAATGTACAAATTAAACAACATGAAATTTTTTGGTTTCAGCCATCAAACAAGGGGAAACAGTGAAACTTATTTCAGACTCAGAGCGTAAACAGTTGCAATCAAGGTCATGAACTTCTGATTACAATCTATCTTCAGATCAGTTAAATTACAATTTTAAGCTCGGTTCTATTTTTATTGTACTGGGTCGCTCTAACAATCTCCACCAACTTTAACTGTACACAATGCCACAACTACTAAATCACAATTTAGAACATTTTACTACATGCAGGATCTCAGAAATCAATCTTACCGCTGAAAATGGCTGGAAGGAGCGCACAAAGATGCAGTGCATGCAGACGCCGACCAATCTGGTCATCGAGCATGAGCCACACGGCACACGATGTCTCTATTTGCCAGGATGGCGGTGAGTGATTGAAGGGACACCTTCACCACGCCTACGTCCACTGCAACACCATGGATACCATGCCGTTGTCTCCTTCACATCGGCCAGCTCCAATGAGGGTAATCGCCACCCGCACCTCCAGCATCGATGTCAGAACTCAAGATCGCCGTATTTCTCGCTGGACCTTACGCAGTGTGCATCTGCATGAACTTGATAAGTTCCAAACTATTGTAGCCCCATGCTTCTCTCTGCCAGCTGAAGTGGTTATTACGATCGGAAGATGAACCGGGAGCATGGAAGAGAGCGAACGCATAATTTCTCATTGAGCAGGCAAACCCAATTGAGGGCATGATTAAGAGAACCACGGGATAGCATCCCTATTTTGCTTGAGAGGGAGTTACTGAAAACGAGGGGATCGTGGCCAAATTCGTTTTCGATATCGGCATTAGCGGCAAGGCAAAGATTTTGTCCTGATTTTGTTTTGTAAAGCGGGGGTTGGGTTGGAAGGCGTAGGAACGAAAACAAGGCAAGAAACAATCACGATCCGAGTTAACGCATCATTCATTAATTTGATTGATCAACAACAAGTCGAACGGTTGTAGATGTTGTGGTGTGATTAAACGTACAGGATGACTCCAATGACGACCATCAAATTGCGTTGAGTGTGAAACGACCAACTCCCATTTAATAGTAAATATTGTTTGTATAAAATTAGCATCATTAGAAAGTGCTTTTCAATACGAATCCAACGATACTAATTACATATAATATAATCAAGATTGTGTTGCTCAATTTTTATGGTCAAAGTTCGTCTTGAAATACGCGTGCGTCTTATTCCTTGGGACGGAGGTAGTAATAAATTTTCCGATGTTGTCCATCATAAGCCAGAGCTATATATAGTGGCGTAACAACAACGACTCTAGCAACGGCTTATGCGTGAATTTTGAGGCTTATGATAATTATTGCATTTTCCTCTTTGATTAGGGGTTTTTCTTCGTCTGTACATTCAGCTACCACATTCTCTAGCTGCAAATATTGTTCTATTAATCTATACCTACTAATAAAGGAAGTAAGGTTTCTCCCCTAATTTTTCGTCCGTTTTTTTAATGCCCGTATTTTCATATTACAATTACAAACATTGCCACCGTTTAGTGAAAAGGACGATCAGATCATACGACCAAAACGCGACCGTCGCAAGATTTTGTAGCTGTTTGGGCCGGATGTCTCCGCCTGGAAGTAGTACGTCGTTCTGGTGGGCCGGTGCTAAGTTGAATAATTTTAGTGGGCTCATGTGCTACGGAGGCTATTAGAAAAAGCACTCGTAATAGAAAATGGAATACTCCCACCTCGCTGATTGGCGTGATGGTACTTGCCTAAAAAAAAATAAAAGCAGAACCATGTACATGGTGGCCAATGGGAGAGAACAAGCTTGGGCGACCTGACGTCTTGGATGGTTTACTCCTTGAACAGAGTGTGTAGCTGGCAGGTTTGGCTAACAAGAAATATCTGGAGCTCTATACCTTCGGCGGTAAGCGAACAAACGAGATGTCTGAGCTTGCCAAATTCTGGAATTTCGAAGCTCATAGTACGTCAATCAATTCTATGATTTTTTATGTGTGCATTGTTGTATTATACTCCGCATCACTTTAATAGTTACAAAATAAATACTACGCAGGTTTAGAAGATGTGGAAGCTTGGCCTAGATTAGCTGAACTGATCTTGGGATACTTAAAAATAAAGGGAATACGGTGGATTCATCCATGTAAAAAGGATTTTTATTTAACATTGTATTTCCATAGACCCCTAAATTTTAAAACAGTGTAAACTCCGTAGGGGTATCGTGGTATCAGTTAATCTCAGCCATACTACGCCTAATTCCGAACAGGTATCGTTTAATCTTAACCGTCCTTGTGTTTCAATTAGGAAAACATTTCGATCTTGGGGGGTGTCTATGGAAGCACCGGCCTTTCAGTTATCCTTTATTTCTTGTAAGAATGATTTTTCATTTATCCTTTTTGTATTTCTTTTTGAAATTTGAGGGTTGAAATATACTAAAAAAATACTGCAACTTTTATGGGTTTTTAGAAGTTGTCAATGTAAACATATCTATACCTATACAATGAGTAAGAACTCAAAAATGAAATATGAGGTGGTGTATCTTTTGAATGTGAGGCCGTGGCAACGCACGGGTTTTGTGCTAGTCTATACCTAATAATAAAGGAGCTAAGGTTTCTGCCAAAAAGTTTCGTCAACGTTTTTTTTGGACCGTTTTGCCCTCCCACCAAAATACATAATACGCACCCTGCCACCGCTTATGGTAAAACGCTTCGCTCGGTTCCAATTTCTCGCGCTCCGGCTGGGTGTTCCTTTGGTCCAGCTCGCATGGATGTGGGCCGGCTCCGTTTCCGTGCTGGGTAGGCCCGGCGGTAAAAGCACGATCCAGCAATCTCCGGCCAGGAAACTCTCCGGCCAGGAAAACAAGCGATACAGGAATCGTCCGAACATCGTCGATTAGTCCCACCTCGCTACTTTCCAGGCACTGTTAGCTGGTTTATATACACAAGTTCCGTGGATATGAACAAGCCGTCCTAGAAAAAGGGAAGCTGCACCATAATTGAGAAGGAATTAACTTACTTGTGTGGGCCATGATTGGGAAAAGAAATTTCAGATATGGGAAAGAAAACAGCAAGAAAGGACGAGACCCGATGAGTCCTCCAGGGACGGACATGCATGCGAGGAACCGAGGGTGACGGAGCGTTGAAAAGCTGCGCGGGCCGAGGCGCCGAGCGGAGGAGCTGACGCGCAAAGGCTTCTCGGCCGGACAATGGAGCAGACGCCGTGGTTGTGAACTTGTGATGGAAGAGAGGACCAAAAAATTAGGCACCGCCGGAGCTCGAGTAGAGGCACTCAAAGGAAATAGAGCGACGGGGTTCACGTGCTCCTTGGGCCAGTCCGTAAACTGTGCCGACTATAATTCTCCATGCACTTGACATCGATAGTTTTCTAGGCCTCCTCATTTTTTTTCTCTCACAAAGTCTTGGCTTGCCTAAAAGAAGTTAACGAGTCGCGTTCTATACTTCTATAAACCACTATCGGCGGTAGCTGCTTCCAACACTTAAGTTATTAGTTAGAAGAATATAACATCGCGAGGTATCATTTTTGGTTCATCACATTCTTATGTTATGACAATCTTTCCCATGTGAAGATTATAGAGAATGGGCAAATGGGAGTTGACCTAGGCTGCGTGACTAGGCTAAATAGAATAGTTTTTTGAAGGGTCAAAACAGGTTATTTCGGATGGTATTTCGAGATCCTATACTAATCATATGATAGGCCATTGATTATAAGCTTTACTAGGTGTGTGCTGGTACGTTCAACAATCTCTTCACGAACTTGGCCAATCACATGATATTTGTGGATTTGGTTATATGTTTGATTCCACTATTTTAGAGATTTGATGATACTCTATCCGTTCAAACTTAGTTTACGTTATCGGTTTAGTCAAAGTCGAACTTTGTAAAGTTTGATCATATATTTACGAAGAATCATCAACATTCATAATTTAAAAGTTATAGCATTGGAATCGACATAACCTATACATTTTTATTATATGCATTTGATATTTTTTATATCCCGATGCAACGCACGGGCACTTTTGCTAGTTAATATAAATCAGATACAATTTTGGAAAAATAATTCTAGATTATAACTAGGCTTATAGCATCACTTCTGTTACACTTCAGTAGCTCCCACATCGATTTGTCATATTATTTGAGAAATGATGCTATCTATTATATTTCAGGATGTCAATTATATTTAATATGCAATGTTTTTCTTATAATGACCTGAAACTTCCAAGCCTATTTTTCTGAATATTTCAAACCGAATGCTTGATGCGGCAACAGGCCATCAGCTTGGTTTTGGTGGGCTAAACAACCCGTTAGGACAAGGACATTCTTGACGATTCAAAGCTTCTAAACCATTCAACTCACTGCCTCCTTGCAGTACAACATGTCCTCGGGTATATAAGAGCTTTTCTCTTCCTTGCTTCTTAGTTTGACAATTGATAGAATACCATGATAACAATCTTATTTTTCCTTTTTTAGCTCCTCATAGGTTCATACTATTGGTCTTATGTATTCAGAGTTTCAATCATATGCAATCGTAATTCCTAAATAAGGAAACCGATGCTTTATTTTCCAATCCTATATGGAAAGGTGGTGAAAGAATTCTGTGTAAACAGTTTTGATGGTTCCTTTGTTGAGCAAAGAATTGAACACTCAGATCGCTGAAAACAACACGAAACTGACGATTGAGCAAAATACTGCCTCCAATACAGTGATAGACACCGCGCAGCTAATGGCAGGATGAAGAAATATCCCCCAACTATTTTTTGAGCATAGACAGTATGGACCGCTACTGCGCCATTTTCGTCAATAAAACGGAGCTATTTGAGAATGATTGTGTATACGATGGGCAACAGAAATTATTACTCCTGATGACAAATCTTAGACCTATGTCTGATGACATCAGAATAAGCGCTGAAGGCTCTGAAACATTGTCCTTCTGACCTCTATCAAAGATGATACTATTTCGAGTAAAAAATGATAGTATTTATTTGATTCCACGGGGTCCAGCTGCCCAATATAATCATCTCCTTGAAAGATTAACTTTGATGCCTATTGTGAGCATCAGTGAGCATATCCATTATGTGAAGATTTGGCTGAAGTCACGTGGAGAAAAGACAGACCATTGTTTTATTTGTGGGGTCAGAGCAAAGCAAACGGTACTACTTTGAACAAGGATTTTTTTTTCTCACCGACAAGTCTTCGATGTTGAGCTTGTACTGAATAAAAAGCCAAAGAGGATTCTTTTTTCTTGGCACAGCCATCACATTTCACATAATTGTGCTGCAATAACCTGAGACACTGCCCACATTTTTATGAGGACTATACCAGGCTGAAGAGGATATGTAACGGGCATAATCTTGATGCAAGTACTCCACGAGATCAGCATCCATGTCCGGATCGGAACACCTGTAGTCAACATCAAGTGTGTCTGGGCAATCCTAGTCTTTTCTGGTTCCATCCATCTTGAAGTACTGTCCGCCACCAAAGTTCTCTGAGTTATCCGGGTGGTCAATTATATACTCACTAGTTGAATGCCCGTGCGTTGCTACGGACACACCTCTCCTAGCCTCTTTACAACTTTAACCCTAAAATGCAAGATGAGAACGAGTTATCTTCCTCCTCTACCCCGCTCCACCGTCACATCTCCCTTCTCTAAACAAAAGATCCAGAGTATATATATCAACAGGAGAGAGAATGCACTTTTCAATTATGAGAAACAGAGACAAATCACTTCCCAGTTTGTTGTGCAGGTTTCCTTTTATGATTCGTGGTGCCCAGGCACCATGGTGCACCAGTTAGTTTACCCTATATATATGTATATATATGAATAATCGACAATTCTAAAATATTTTAATTTTGGGAGTCCAAAATAAAGCACATGATACATTTAACTCAAACAGCTAGCTCCCTCAGTATATTCAATCATCATTGAAATTGGTCCAAAGAGGAAAAGTACAATTTTCCAATCAAATATGTTTCGTAGTATCTCATTTCCAAAGTCAAATATGAAGTATCTTTTTTTAAGATCATTGCCAAGTACTATACCAAATATTTCCTATCCACTCCGTAAATTTTAATTCTGGCTTGTTAAACGTGAGATAACATGAACACATAATTATCTCATTTTTCTAGCCATGGTTTATGTCTTATGTACTTGTCCTGCTATTTGAAAATTAAATTAACAACAATCATCTACATATGTACAGGTTAATAATGAAAAACCAGGTAGAGAAGCAATAATACAATCACACTAAAAGTATTAATCCTGCAAAACAAGCCACATTGATAAAAATGTGCACGAAGCACCATCTTCAGGTTTAGAGGCATACACTACACATCTAGTATCACCTATCCAGAATTCCAGACTGGGTGAGCTGCAGCTTCAGAGACAGGCTTTTCCACATAGAGGTACCTTCCAGAACAATTATTCCTACACTTAATGACTGAACTTTTTTGTTGGATTTGGGTACTAAATCAGACGTTGTCTTTTCTGTTGACTGGACTTTCCTGACACATGAACAATGAGCTTCGTTGTAGATTGGCCTATGCTAACAACCTCCCCTGCTCCAAAGATAATAACCATAGGTTGTACTTTGCACCTGATAGCTATTTGATGAATGAAAGTAGTGGATATGGTTCATGGTTGTAAACAAGAAGCACATACTTGTGTCATAGGTCTAAAGATAACTAAAAACATATGGGTTGACCTTGAAAATTCATAATTATCATGAGTCCTCAACTTTTCTTATTTCTACACAGAAGCATCGATACGAACACATCATATCAGCCATATTGGTGTTGCACACGACAGTTGCAACCCTTTTACCCGTGCACGTATTCCACGCAAGACTGGATCACTATGTAGTGAAAAAACAGGGAAGAAAAAATTAATGAAACATGCAAAGACAGGCCAGTAGAGTGTTGTGGGTTCCGATACTGAACACCGCATCCCGAGCCTTCCCCGTGCACCTCCGCATGACCTCCAACTTTTATCAATAAAATTAAAATTTATAAGCCCAAAAATACTTGCAATTTCAGGGGTATATAAAAGATAATCTGATAATAGTAAAATAATATTAGAAACAAACTTTTACTTGAAATAAGATTTAGCCATAATCCAACATCATATGCATCTATTTATAACCCGGTCTTATCTGCTAATGCCCTCAAGCATCTTATGCAGGGGCTCTGAC
This sequence comes from Lolium multiflorum, assembly GCA_030979885.1. Lineage (NCBI taxonomy): Eukaryota > Viridiplantae > Streptophyta > Magnoliopsida > Poales > Poaceae > Lolium > Lolium multiflorum. The sequence goes on from CM061748.1 coordinate 341,529,431, forward strand.
TTCGGTTGATAGACACCCGCTGCAGCGACACTGCACTGGTCTTGTTAATCGTAATATTCATAGCATGCATGAAGCATTTATCCAACTCCAGCACTTCAGTTCAGATAGTGGCCTTCACGAAGCTGCCTTCGAGCTGCTATTCGATCGATAAATGTCAATCACGCTGCATATACAATATTTGCAATATTTTTCTCTTAATCGATAACAGAAAACACATCATTCCTTAAATTAAATCAATTCATCTAGACGCATATAAATATGCATAGCACATGTTTCCTGCTACTTCCTTTTTCAGCCCATTGAATAACTTTGATTAGACAATTATTTTCTATCTTATGAAACATTGCTGATGCATATTTACACAATGAGCAAGCATGATGAACAACAAGAATAAGAGTTGGAAGGCCAACATCCAAGGTAGTAGCAACAAATGGAAGAATTGAATATGCACTTCCTGGTGACAACCATCATGGGATTATTGGAACCACTACTTTTCTCTACCAAATAATTTAAGTATGAACACTGCAAGCATGAAGTTCCCAGGTTCTAGAAGGTTCTAGAAAGAAGCTGCAAGGTTACATACTTACTGAACTGTGACACCTTCAGGACATCCCAGAGCGCCTCCTTTGATCATTAAACAACCATCTCTGAAATAATAAAAGATATAGTTATGCTTAGATATTAACATAAAATTGTTAGAGAGATAGGAATTAAACAAAAATCACAGTGCACATATGAACATGTACTAAGTTAGAGGCTTACAGTTCACCCAGATACTTAGCAAGGAAGCAGCGTATTCCAAACCAGTTGTCACATAATGTGCGAGCCACATTTCGATCTCAGGGATCGCCACCTTCCCATTCTCGAAGAGAATAAATCATAACAAGAACCACTAAAAAATACCTCCTACTTAGAGATATCATGGAGTTTTTCGCAAAGTTGCTACCACAGGATCGCAGTAGCCTCTTACCTCTATGTGTGCACATTAGGATGCACGAATTTGTTCTACAATAAATAGGAGGTTTCAATTTGCAAATGTTACAATTTTCAGTTTCAAGGAATCACATAGGGAGAATATGTACCACAACTTCTGATAATGGTTGTGAAGAAAATGATATGAGGTTGATAGATACTAATCAAAAGATTATTCCAACATGTCCAGGTAGGACAAAGCATATTAAGAAATAAGCTAACAATCAAAAGCTTATTCCAACATGTCCGGGTTGGACAAAGCAAGGTCTTGTAGTATCTAGATTATTGCATAAAATCATAAATGATGCTTAATCTGACAAAATATCCACTCCAAAGGAAATAGAAAAGTTCTTCTATGCCATGTAGGCATATCTCTGGAAATTGAATGGATTGAAGGCAAATCTAGATGGGTTTTTAGAAAAAGTCTTAGCACCTTAATAGAAGAACCATGATAGGCGTTTAATCAAACAGACAAGGCAAGTTTTTGAATGATACATAGAAATCATAAATAATTCCAAGTTCCTTATTGGATTTAGATTGGGATTTCCCCAAAATAGGCGCAATAAGTGTGTTACAGCAACAATATATAACACTGACCTAGCTCATGAAACAGAGATTGTCAATGATGTTTTGAGAAATTGCACTATGGTCATTTAGGACATAAATAACAGGTGGTTCGAATTGAACCCAGTAGCAAGATCTCACAAGTTCAGACGTGGATTCACTTGAGGCATCCTACAGGTACATCATGTCTCCCAGTGCAATGGACATCACGTTGCTGCTCCCCCAGCCCATCAGGTTGTAAGTAGTAGTCGTTGACGAGATCCGGTGCATCCAGAGTCCTCTCCCCAAACTGCAACGATAATCAGTAACCATCACCAATTGCTACTACATAGATAACGTCAATGCATTAGTAGAATCACAAGTATGTCCATACATGGGGTATGTAGCGCCTTTGCTTGACCGGCGTGGCTGGGAGAACAAACTGTATCCGCAACGGCGCAGCCGAGACGTTCTCAGGCTCCGGCGGCTTGTTCCTGGAGGCGAGGATCCACATGCGTTTGTTGAGAATCTTCTGCACGAGAAGCCTCCGGTATGACTCCTTGGAAGGGGAAGCCGCCATGGCAGCAGCGTTCTCCTTGTCCTTCTTGGTCTTCTTGAGTAGGTAGTGTGCAAGGTCCATGTCCATCGCTGACCGGTCCGGGATGAACCTATCTCCCTGCACGCACAAAAGGGGATAAAAGATCTTGTCAGGCAATTCCATCGAACAGCTTATGCACATACACATCTGCAAGATTTTGGATCTCAGAACTTACATAGAACTTTGCCGACGGGTTGCGCGAGTTGGTGCTCATCGATGGTGTGTAAGGGCGGGATCCGGCCTCCTAGAGCGGTGGGCGGTGCATGGCGGCGCTGCTCTTCTCGGAACAGATCGAATGGGACGCTACATATTTGGGCTCTTCCCGATCGAATGGATCCTGTGCTACGATGAGCTCTTCCCGATCGCGCCCATTCCACCAGATGCGGCCATCGCCCGACGCCACCGCCGTGCTACCTTGATTGTCCCCATCAGCCAGGCTTGAAGCTCCTCCTGTAGGTCTTGGCTTGCTCGCTCCCTAACCTTGGCTAGTTGGCTGCTCGCTCTGTCATGGTAGGATTGTGTTGGTCAGTCTGGGGCTCGGGGCGACGCTCTAGATAGGATGACAGATTGATTGTTTCCAGGGCAAGGAAAGATACATACCCGGAAATTAGTCTATATTTAATTTGTATTGATTGATTCCATAAATTACACGCCGCGGATGGATGAAAAAGTGTGGGATGATGTAAGCCGTGAGATTAGATTAAACGGTCCGGATTGTTTTAATGACGACCACCAAAGTGCGTTGAGTGTCAAACGACCAACTCCCATTTAATAGTAAAGATCACTCCGTTCAAGAATTCTTGTCGCAATGTATCTAGACATATTTTGTGAATAGATACATCTGAATACACGACAAGAATTACGGAACGGATGGAGTAGGGTTTATTCAGACAAGAATAGCAGCTATCTGCATTTTGTAGAAGCAAGATCAGAAAGATGATTCATCTAAGGAATATAGGAATTTTAAAAGTTGCAAACATGTCAACATGATGGATGTCAGGCCAGAGGCAGGAGATCCGAAAGTTTAAATGAAACCGCCAGCAGGAGGGATAGGCACCACAACAATCTTCATTTAAGGATAATAGACGTTTTAATGTCATGTGTTGATGTAAACCCATGCAGTCAAACTCCCCAATGAACCAATCATAGAACTTAACAATAAGAATAAGGGGGTAGTCGTAAGTTTTATTTTGTACAACACAAGACCAACCATGAGATGATCAGATAGCAATTAATTTCAGTGAAAGGTGCAAAGCGATTGAAGAGCAATAGTGAAACTACAACCGTCACATTTCACATAATTCCACTGCAATAGCCCAAGACATCGCCCTCCTTTTTATGACGGCAATGCCAGGGTGAAGAAGATATGTAACGGGCGTAATCTTGATCCAAGTACTCCACGAGATCAACATCTCTGTCAGGATCGAAACACCTGTAATCAATGTCAAGTGTGGCAGGGTAATCCCACTCTTTGCTGGTTCCATCCATCTTGAAGTACTGCCCGCCACCGAAGTTCTCGGAATTATCCGGATGATCAATTATATAGTGTTTAGTCAGACAAGAATGGCAGCAATCTGCATTTTGTAGAAGCAAGATCAGAAAGATGATTCGTATACAAGGAATATAGGACATCAAAAAGTTGCAAACGTGTCAACATGCTGCATGTTAGGCCAGAGGCAGTTGATCTGAAAGTTCAAATAAAACAGACATCAGGAGGGGCAGGCACCCCTTTCAGCGCTAAGGTTAATAGACAACCTACCGATTAAAATGAGGGACTAGTCATAAATTTTGTTTTGTATAACACAAGGCGAACCATGAGCTGATCAGATAGCACTTAATTTTAGTACTGAAAGGTGCTAAGCGATTGGACGTCAAGAGCATACCAACTTCACTTGATGAAGGTTGTACTGTACAGCACAAGGTGATGTCCTCTTCACAAAAGTGCGAGCCAGACGGGCGAAGAGCTTCAGCGAAGAAAAACACAGGGGCATCTCTGGCGGAACAAGGATCCTTTGGCCACGCCATGAAATTGATATGGAAAGATGTGTCCACATTAAATTCATCCTTCATGGTTCCTAGGCCATAGACGATATGAAGCTGGTAATGTGCCGCAGTTTGCTTAGCATACTTAGATAACGCTGCATCTGCCATTTCAACCCATCGTCTGTACCATCTTATAAGAACATCCCTTCTTCTAGCGATGATCTGGAAGGCCTCCGCGCACCGCTCCCGAATAGGAGGGTGCGGCAGCTCATCGGGTATTGGTGAAGGCAGCAGCATAGTGGAGAGGCGCAGAATGTCTGCTGAGGAAAGCCTGCGCTTGTTGTTGAGCAGCGAGACGGCATCACGTTCCACAGAGGGCATCACTGAAGAAGCGAAGAACGCGAGGGCGGCAGGTTTCGGATGCCGCGCCGCCTTGGCAGCCGCCTGAACGGCCTCTGGTCCCGTGGGAGGGAGCGAGGAAGGCGCTGCCCCGCGCGCGGATGCAACGGCGGCGCGGAGGTCGGCGCCGGAGAGGCTGAGGTGCCAAAGGGCGTCGTCGTGGGAGAGGCCGGGGCAGTGATGGCGCAGGAGGGCGACCAATCCATCGAGGGAGCGCTGGACAATGCGGGTGATGGCAGTGTCGTTGATGACGTTCACATCGATCCGGTCGCCGGGGCGCAGGGGAAACGCGGCGGAGTACCAGACGGAGTTGAGGAGGATGTTGTGGACGGGGTGGAGAGCGCCGTAGCAGTGGCCGGCGATCAGGAGGCCGCGCGCTAGGGTGGTGTTGAGGTCGGCGGTGGGCAGGCGGGAGATGGCGTCGAGGTAGTAGCCGCGGATCTGGCGCAGCAGGTTCTGACGCGGAGCGCGAACATCTGGAGTCCACCGCGGCTCGCCCTCCTTGGCGCGCGCCTCCGCCTCCTCCTCCTTGGCGCGCCGGCGGCGGCGGCGGCGGTTACGCATCCTTCTTCCGCGTTTACCAAAAATCATTAACATGCAAAATACAAAATATTATATTTGTTGATAGATTGTTCTAAAAGTTTAGTCAAAAAATTTTAGTCAAAAATCATTAATATTTCGCGCAGCAAAATAACATTTACATTGTCTTTTGGATGGGAAAGCTCAAGAGGAGACTGCTTTTGAATTAATGAAGCCATCAACCTGCAGAATACACAAGGCCACACAGCACAACAAAACACACCACAAGGCAACACGACACACCAAAATGCTCCAGCAGCCAAACAATTCACGAACATTGTTTACATTGTTGAGTACAATTCACGAACATTACCTGGAATGATCTAACTAAATTCTATCAAAATGAGCCAAACTAATTGACTTCTACACAGTGGTAGATAGCCCAATAGAACATGAACGGAATACTTCTGCAAGACAGAAGGTTAACAGGATACGCATAAGATCTATGCTACTTATTGGAGAACGGACACAGTTGTGGGACAGAGGTAGTATAACACAACCGAGAAGTAGTCTTGTCATCGTCTTAACTATGCTGCCCTTACTGTAGCTTGTTTTCCTACAGACTTGCATCATTACAACTTCTGTTAAGACATGAAAATCAACATCAGAATATGCAATTGCAGACCCCAAAACATGCATGGAACCACTCTTGAAGACGGCCATATAGGCAGAAGCCGCCGAATATTCCCTGTTTGCAGTAAGTAGCCAAGACTCAAGAGATGAATGAATCCTCTTCCAGCGTAAGCGACGGCATATTCCGCATGAAATTCCAGAGAGCGATTGACCCAACCATGGCCTGAATTCTTCGCTGAACTCAACCGTGAGATGATCAGATTCATGAATATCACTTAATTTTAGTACTGAAAAGTGCAAAGCGGTTGGAGGTCAAGAGCATACCAGCTTCACTTGGTGATGGCTGCACTGTACAGCACTTGGTGATGGCTGCACTGTACAGCACTTGGTGATGGCTGCACTGATGGACTCTTCACAGAAGTCAGAACAAGGCAGACCACGAGCTTCAGCAAAGAAAAACACAGGAGCTTCTCTGGCAAAGAAGGATCCCTTGGCCATGCCATGAAATTGATATGGTACGATCCGCAGTTTTACAAGGAACCACTAGAAACTAGAGAATACAGCTTAAGCTCCTCCCAAATCAGTGTGGTTACAAGGAACACACTACAAACTAGAGAATGCAGCTTTATAGCTTAAGCACCTCCCAAATCAACATGGTTACCAGGAATCTGCTAGTTACAAGATACTTCTACTTGTATCGTAGCACCTGGAAGAATGTGGAATGCAAACTACCAGATGTGTATTAGAACTTTTTTTTGCGAAAAAGATGTGTATTAGAACTACAGGATGTATTAACAGCTTAGCATGGGTGATTAACAAAAATCCACAGGCAACAAGGGTAAAGATATATTAAAGAGTAAAACGTTTCGGGGGTCACGAAGTTGCCATCGATGAGCGTATTAGTCACGAACTGGGAAAATGGCAAGTATTGGTCATGAAGTTGCAGAATTGTGTCTCGTTAGTCTTTCCGTCAGGACGGCCGTTAAGTTGGTGATGTGGCGCCATCAGTGGTCACGTGAAACGCGCGTGCGGCCGGCCCGTAGCCAAAAATCTGACAGAAATTATTGTAATATTGTAAAATCAATATAAAAATATCTACGGGCCCAAATTTAGCAAATAATATACCGTTGGATTCAGAAAAAAGAGTACACCACTTTGGTACTGTTGGTTTGCACTTTTGCAAAACTTACAGATATTCAAATTTTAATGAGTGTTTATGGTGTTTTTGACATGATTTAAATTCATTGAATGTGTTTAACATTAAACCAATACCAAATGACTCATATTGAAATTGCCCATCTACTAGTATGCTTGTGGTAGAATTTTGAAACTGAAACTATTTTCATCATATTTTTACTGTTGTGTTAAAATGCCTATTTAAAATCATTTTGAATTTAGAAAATTGCATATGAAGTGTTTCAAATCAAATTTTTGTGTCCAGAGCATGCGTGGCCTGGAGAGCATGTCCGGCCGCCGCGCCGCTTCCCAGCGGCAGTGAGCTTGGTGATGTCGATGATCACGGTGGTGTCGTTGCTGGCGGCGTACGTCCTCTGGAAGGTGTGGATCTGGCGGATCAGGTGCGAGTTCTAGTAGTTCTTGATCTCATTGTCTGTCCGACCCGGCAGGTGATGGCTGGCGATCAGCGACCACCTGAAAAGTTCGCATACAGCAAGTCGGAATCAGATGCTTCCTAGTACTCCAAGGAAATCTTTTTTACTACATGATGATGATGAGGTGGCAAATTAAAGAGCAAATGGCCGGGGATATTTACGCGCGAATTAAAGAGAAAATTAAAATTCTACCACAGGCATACTAGTGGATGGGAAATTTTAATACGAGTCATTTGGTATTTGTTTAATGTTAAACGCATTCACTGAATTTAAATCATGTCAAAAACACCATAAACACTCATTAAAATTTGAATATCTGTAAGTTTTGCAAAAGTGCAAACCAACAGTACCAAAGTGTTGTACTCCTTTTTATGAATCCAACGGTATATTATTTACTAAATTTGGGCATGTAGATATTTTTATATTGATTTTACAATATTACAATAATTTCTGTCAGATTTTTGGCTTCCGGCCGGCCGCACGCGCGTTTCACGTGACCATTGATGGCGCCACGTCACCAACTTAACGGCCATCCTGACGGAAAGACTAACGAGACACAATTCTACAACTTGGTGACCAATACTTGTCATTTTCCCAGTTCGTGACTAATACGCTCATCGGTGGCAACTTCGTGACCCCCGAAGCGTTTTACTCTATATTAAAAGCATAATTTCAAAGACAGAGAGCATCTCTATAAGAAAAGGCTCACAGCATGTTCTTCGATCATAAAGTGGGTAGAGATAGCCCAGTAGAACATGAACAAAGCACTTCTGCAACACAGCAGGTTAACATGATACGCATAACACCTACAGTACTTTTTGGAGAATGGCAGGGTTGTGCTATCATTCAGATGACAACCGAGAAGTAGTCTTGTCATCATCTTAGCTCCATAATGCCCTAACCTATAGCTTGTTTTCCTACAGACTTACATCATCAAACCTTCCTGTCAGGATACCTAAATCAACATCATAGTATGGCCTTGCAGTCCCCAAAACATCCGTAGAACCACCCTTGTCACAAGTAGCTATATCATCCAAGTGTTTTGCAAAAGCACTGTCTCTCTCAGCATCAAAAAAGATGTAGTCGACATCCAATGGATTTGGGAAATCACCATCATTGTCAACATCATCCACTTGAAAGTCCCGGCCACCAAGGTATTCATCATAGGTAGGGTGCACAATCTTCTTTTTGTTAGTCTCGCAAGCAAAGCAACTCCCTATATTTACAAAAGGCAGCATTGCAAAATAAGGTGAATAAAGATTGCTCAACAAACAATACACGTATCTTGCTAAAAATCTACTAAATAAGGTCAGTATTTCAAATGCACATGATAAGAACAAAGCACACCGAGCAAACAACACAATCAGACATTCCCAAAAAATAAATGAATAGTTCAGGCATATTCTGGATGTGCACAATGAGGCAATTCCCAACAAGTGCCTTTGTAGATAATGGAATAAGCAGAGCTTGTTATAAGTAGCAGTGATAATAAGCGCATAACAACAAGAAATTGTATTTAAGCACTGCTAGAAGTTGTCCCTACATAACTATAAGCGAAGCAGTTAAAACTAATTACAAGCACATAAGCAGTGTAACAAGCACAGAAAAAGAATGTGCTTAGAATGTTCACAGTAGGGAGGATTTCCACGATCTCCAGCTGTTTGTAGTACATGGTGGCTACTAAGCCAAACAGACAATTGATGTATTTAAGCCATGGAAATTTTGATGTCGAAAACTGGAATTGAGAAAATACCTATTTCTGTTAACGGATCAACTACCACACACAAGCGGATACTGCTGTCATCAAAAGCTGGAACAAGTGCCTCCGTGAAGAAGAGGAGAGGAGCGCCTAACACAGAACCAGATTCCTGACGATGCGCAAAGAAATTGATGTGGTAGCAGTTATCCAATCTCTCTTTCTCCAACAAATTCACACCACAGACTGAATGAAGAACGAACTGTTCCCCGGATTGTAGTGTGTACTTGCCCAATGCCACTGTCACAACTTTGAGCACTGCCTCTTGTGTGTCCTTGAACAGTTTCCTGTGGGAAGTGATTGCATCAAGAACCCCTGGGCTGATTGTTAAGGGAGGCTGCAGAAGATCGTTTGGCGAGTCAGGAACCAGTGATTTCGTAAGGCGCTCGATGTCCATAGGTGAAAGCATGTGTGTCGTGCGCAGAAACAGCACAATGTCCCGTTTTACAGTGGGCAGCACCGACGACGAGAACAGCCCAAAGGCGGCCGGGTTGGGGTGGCGCGCTGCCATGGCGGCCGCCTGGAAGGTGCCATGGGCCTCAGACCCCATCGCTCTCTGTGCGCTGGATCTGCTGGTCCGGTTCGCCAGGGCGACAGCGGCGGACAGATCGGCGTCGGCGGACATTAGATTCCACAGCGCGTCGCCGGTGGAGAGGCGGGGGCAGAAGTGGCGGAGGGAAGCTACCAGCCCGTCGAGAGAGCGGTGGCACGCGCGGACGACGCCGTCGTTGCTGATCATGTCGACGTCGATCCGGTCGGCGTCGCGGAGGGCGAAGGCGGCGGCGTACCAGATGGAGTTGAGGAGGATGTTGTGGACGGGGTGGAGGGGCCCGTAGCAGTGGCCGGCGACGAGGAGGCCGCGCGCGAGGGTGGCCCGGAGGTCGGCCGCCGGCAGCCGCGAGATGGCCTCCAGGTAGTAGCGGTGGATGAGGCTCAACAAACTCCTCCTCATGGCGCTCATGTCCACCTGCGCCCAGGCCTCCTCCTCCGTCGCCTCCCCCGCCGGCGCCATGGACGGTGGGGTTCTGCGCGCGGCGGTGCGACCGAGGGTTTACACCGGAGAGCGGCCGTCCAGTCGGTTGCTTCCGTCAGAGTCGGACGCAGAGAGCCGAGATGCCGTTCGTGTCAAAAATAATAGAACTACCTCCACTTTAAAATTTTAAAAATAGGTAGTATTTCATTTTTATCTAGATACAGACGTATCTAAATGCATTTTCTAGAGATATCTAACTGATTTTTTAGGTATAGATACATTCATATTTAGAAATAGCTGAGACGTCTATTTTTAGACAGAGAGACTAGATAATAGTGGTTCAATTTTTTTATGAAAAAGAATATACGGTAAAGTCTATCTCCTTTTGCCATAGAAATGAAAAAGGAACTTGCTCTATCCATAAAGGGATATTGCAAGTTTATTTAAGGACAAATCTTGGGATAAGGCGTTTTGCCCCGTAGGTAGATACACCTATTAGGAAAAGTAAAATTTAAATTTATTTCAAAATGTTAAAAAATCGAATAAAATTCCTCGTCGTGCATCCGAACATCCTATGTTGCCTCATGAAAGTTTTGCGGGAAAAAAGTTTATGTTGCCTATGTAAAAAAGACAAATAAATGTCTCGTAAAAGACAAATAAATGTCTCGTAAAAAACATTTTTGAAGCACCAGAAATTCTCTTTTTTGCACAGGCCATAGAAAATAATATTTTTTCGCGACACTTTATGTGCAGGTATAGAATATGTGAAAGTACACCCCGAATTTATTTTCAAAACTTTTAGACATTTTGAAATATGTTTTTTCAGTAATAGGTGCATCTACACCTATGAGCCAAAATGGACTTCCGCAAATCTTGAGTATTTTTTATAAATGGAAGGAGTATAAGCTTTGTAGTCTGTTTAAGATACCTATTATTATTTCAATTTCAACGGATCCCGGCTTCACTACTAAAATCATAGGCTACTACTTAGGTTCTAGCCACCGGGCACACACGATTAAGACAAGTTATAGGTAATCTAGATATTAACATGTGGCTACATGTAATATCAACTAAGTAGTTCGATAACACAATATTATTGATCGAGAAAACAGACGATTGTGGTAAGTAGCTATGTTATCTGAATTAACTCATGTGTGATGAAATATGTACGATTTTGGTGTGATGAAAAGGAGGTGATTACAAATGCATGTAGGTGTGATTAGCGACAAATAGGCTTGCATGCCATATCTTATGGTATGTTTCTGTAGTTCTTCCAATTGCCCTCTCTTGTTGATATACATAGCATGCCCTCATTTGTGTTTGGCAGTAGTGGTTTTTTGCTCAATTTTTACATGTTGTTGACAAACCAAGTGTATGTTGGATGTATTTAATTAATTTTTACATATATTTTTGTCTCTGTTGCAGGTTTTTTATGTTGACTCTCTTGAAACTGATGCTCTAGTTGCATGAATGCACGGTACCCCTGTTAGAAAAACACTTTCGTAAAATGGGTTCTTTCACCGCATATCCACCCTATAAAATTGTATTTTACCTGTTGATGCACTCTCTGTGAGATAGTACCAAATGTTGTAGCACCGCCACCGCATACACAAACAACAATATATATAGTCCCGAAGGGAGAGCCGCGCTAGACTGTACTGTACAGCACTAGATGATGTCCCCTTCAAAAAAATCAGAGCCAGGAGGACGATGAACTTCAGAACAGAAAAACACAGGTAGAAGAAGAAGGATCCTTAGCACCGATATATAGACAAGATGAATCGAACCTTGCATCAAGTGTTGGCCGGAGATGGGCTCGCCGCCGGTTGGCCGGAGATCTTCGTGTGGCCTGCCATGGCGCTTGCTATCCTCTCCTCTCCTCTTCAAGCAAGAGTCAAAGTCTAAGTCATAGTCACACGCGCAATCCGCAGGCAGTCCGTGATAATGGCCTTCTACTTATAGAGCTAGCCAGGGCATGTTTGAAGTTTTTGAGGTAAAATTAGCTAAGAGCGGGAAGGATTCAGTTCGGTTCTCTCCTCTAGTTGCATGATGGAGTGGGACGGCTGAGATTTTTCTGGGGTCACGGATCGGTGACATGGCAGCTGGACTCCTTGGATGAAACAAAACACATCGTAAAACTAAGACATGTCCCATTTAATACGTATTGAATAAAAATATTATTTTTTATAAGGGATAGTCAATGAGATTTTGTTCAGTGACACGACACCTCGAACGAAACAGTAAGCAGCGTAATGAGGCATGCCCCATTCAATAGGTACTCCATGAAAAGATATTTAATTACGGAGGGATTGTTGGCTTCCGGATCACTAAACGTTGCCTCCTATCGCTCAGATCCATGCATGGGCTTGATCCTCAGGAATGGGAGGCTACGTTGTGGCCAGATCGACCTTAGCGTCCAGATCGACCTTAGCATCTTTATGTTTTCTTGCCTTGAATTAACATTTCCGTTGCATCACTATGACATCTCAATGTACTCGAAACCCTGCAACTCCAAACTATGTACACATGTAAAAGAAAAAATATCAATATAACAATGTTCATCTTCTGTAGCTTAACAAATATTCATATATATCCACTTCAAAAGACAGGTGCAACTCAATAACAAATTGGTAGCGTTTCGTGAAAGAAAATGCCATATTTTTTTTTTTTCCAAACGATCCAACAGGGATCGAATTTTCATTATCAAAGGAGATAACGAAAATACACCAGAGTTCACGAAACAACAGAAACAAAAAGCGGAGGATCGCCGCCTAATGCTAGCGTTTTAAGGGGGATTACAAAACCAACAGAAAGTTTTAACAGGCTAACAACTTCAGCCAAAAGGGACCAACTACAAGCATAACTCCCAGGGCAATCAAGCAACAGCATCATCGTTTGCATCCTCTCCAGTTCTATTGTCCTCCAAACGCAGACGATCACCTCGGCCATCATTTCCAGAGGATCTAACTCCAGCTACCTCAGCTAGGCGTAAGAGCCCGTCAGCACCAGCACGAAGATCTGATGCATCCTGTTCTCCATGTAAACCTGCCCAATAGTTCATGAAAACAGCAGCGTAGCTGATTAGATCAAAAGGAGAGCTAATCATTTTTTGCTCAAAACAGGCTTTATTTCTAGTTTTCCAGATGGCCCAGCAGATAGCTGCCAAACCAGCTATCTGGGTATTGCGACTAACAGGAGCAAATTGGGGGAACCACCAAAAGAATTGGGAGAAACTCCCAGGTCGAGTGGGAGAATTGACAGTAGTAGCCACTGCAGTCCAGACAAATTTGGCTGCAGAGCAGCCAAAGAAGAGATGAGAAATGGTCTCTGGTTCATTGCAGAACTGGCAGTTGGGGTTTCCTGACCAATTTCGTTTGAGGAGATTGTCCTTGGTAGCTATTGCATTATGCCAAATTAGCCAGAGCCAAATTTTGATTTTGAGAGGGATTTTGCTCTTCCACAAATGTTTAAAGGATCTGTCCCTACCACTCCCACAAATCTGTCTGTATACTGATTTCACAGTGAAGCAGCCATTTTTTGACCATTTCCATCTGGGAATGTCACTTTCCTGAGTCAAGTTAACTTGATTCATCAGCTGAAGCAACCCAGCCTCCTGAATGATGAGATCAGGAGTCAGCCATCTTCTGTAGGAGAATCTCCATCCCATATCAGCAGCTCCAGCCACAGTAATATTTTGCTCATTACAAATATCAAACAGTACAGGGAACATATCTTTGAGAGGCCTTGTGCTACACCAAGAATCTCCCCAAAAGCTGGTTAACAAACCATTCCCAACATTCATTCTCCTGCCATAGAGATACAGCTCTCTGACTTTTAGCATGTCAGACCAAAGTGGAGAATCTCCAGGTCTGTTTTTTGCAAAGTAAATGCCTTTTCCTCTCAAATACTTTAACCTCATAAAATCCTGCCAAGGCCCAGTATCATGCTCCAGCTTCCACCACCACTTACACATCAGACTAATATTAAATTTAGTCAAGTCTTTAACACCTAAGCCACCTTTTTGCTTTGGTTTACAGATCCATCTCCATTTCACAAAGTGATATTTCCTTTTATCAGCACTTCCAGCCCAAAAGAAAGATCTAATAGGCTTATCAATCTGTTCAATATTTGTTTTGTGCAGCAACCTCAAGGACATCTGATACACTGCAGTGCTAGCCAAACAAGCATCAATTTTGACCAATCTTCCTCCAATGGACATAGAATTGCCAATCCAACCACACATCTTTTTCTTGGTTTTTTCCTCCAAGAATCTCATATCAGACACCGAGGCCCTTCTTGCACAAACAGGAGTCCCCAAATATTTGATTGGCCAACTGCCCATCTGACATTTGAACAACTCAGCAAAGAAATTCTGTTTTATATTGTCATCAAGGATCATCATAGCTTCACTTTTATCAAAATTGATTTTCAGTCCAGACATGGATTCAAAAATGTAAAGCACTAACTTCAAATTGATTGCTTGCTGAATATCATCTTGTAGTAAAAGTATGGTGTCATCAGCATATTGTAAGATTGCAACCCCATTCTGCACCATATTATCAGCCAGCCCTGTGATTAGCCCATTGTCTTGAGCTAAATGGATCATTTTAGCCAGACTGTTAGCAGCCATATTAAAAAGGAAGGGGGCAAAGGGATCACCTTGCCTCACTCCCTTGTGACTAGTGAAATATGGGCCCACTTTGTCATTAACCTTGACACTGAGGGTCCCACCAGCAACTGATTTTTTAATCCACTGCATCCAGTTATCACTGAAGCCTTTCTATCTACAACAATCAAACAGAAACCCCCAGTTTACCTTATCATATGCTTTTTCAAAGTCAATTTTTAAGACTACCCCCTGTTTCTTCCTGGTTTTTTCCTCTCTCAGGATTTCCTGCAGCAACATCACACCATCTGAGATGTATCTCCCTTTTATAAAAGCTGTCTGGCAGGGAAGTAAGAGTTTATCCATTACAGGAGAAACTCTAACAGTCAAAGTCTTTGTCACAATCTTGAAGAACACTTGTAACAAACAAATCGGCCTAAACTTTTGAATGACATCAGCATCAGCAGATTTTGGAATAAGGGTAATGACCCCATAATTAATTCTGTCCAGGCCAATTTTATGATCAAATAAGTCATTGAAAACATGCAGGATATCAAATTTCACAATTTCCCAGCAATGTTGATAAAATTCAATGGGAAAGCCATCAGGACCAGCTGCTTTTTGTTTTTCTCCATGTGATCAATAACATCTTTGATCTCTTCCAAGGTAAACTGTCTATCCATCTCAGCACAATCAAGGGTATTGAGTTTTTCTCTTTCTGTCCAGACATCATCTCTCAGCCTAATCCCAGAGTCAGTGACTGGACCAAATAAATCTTTGTAAAAGGCAGTAGCATGCTCCAACAGAGCAGCATCACCTTGAATAATTGTGTCCCTATCTTTCAGAGAAAAAATAGTTCTCTTTCTTTTACACCCATTGGCAGCTCTGTGAAAGAAAGCAGAGTTGCTATCACCATGGAGGAGCCAATTCTCTCTAGATCTTTGTCTCCAAAAGGATTCTTCATTATCCAATACAGACAACAGGTCCTGCTGCAATGTACTTCTCCTTATCCTTTGTGCTGGAGAAAGTGGACCAGTCTCTTCCAACTCCTCTAATTCCTTCAATTCATTGGAAATATCTTTCTTTTTTTTGATATCTGTCCCTCTCAGATTAGCTCCCCAGCCTTTCAGAGTTTTCTTGACATTTTTTAGTTTCTTCATTAATCTGTCCAGACTGTCCCTGGCATGAACTGGTTGTTCCCAGCACCTTTTGACTCTGTCTAGGAAATTATCCTCTTTGAGCCATCTTTTTTCAAATCTAAAATCTCTCTTCTTCACCATGATATCCAAAGTATCTAAAATTAAGGGATTATGATCAGAGACATCCCTCACCAACTTGTGAACTGTTACAAGAGGAAAAAGTTCCTCCCAAGAGCTACTCATCAAAAATCTGTCTAATTTTTCCAGAGTGGGATCACAATGATTATTAGACCAGGTGTATTGACCACCAGTCATATGAATCTCTCTCAAGGCACAGGTATTAATGATGGAATTGAAAATATCTGACCATTTGTTATGAGGCATGGGTTTGTTCTTCTCATTTGAAAATCTCATGATATTGAAATCACCTCCAACCAAAATTGGTAGAGTTTGATTGCTGCAAATGTTACCAAGTTCCACCAGAAATTCCTCCTTATCAGAGGCCTGAGCAGCTCCATAAATGATAATGAAGCACCATTTCACATTTAATTTGAGATCAAGCAAGGTAACCTTGATATGAAATTTCCCAACAGAAGTATCACAAATGGTGAACCTGGATAGCCTAAAACCACCCAGGATACCTCCACTTCTGCCAACAGAACTGATCCATTTCCAATCAAAATCACCACTAGGGTCAATTCTTCTGAGAAAAGCAGAAGAATAATCTTTTTTAATTGTTTCCTGGAGACCAATAAAATCCAGCTGTTGTTCTTTGATCAAATTTGCCAAGAAGGCACTCATCCCTTTCTTTCCAACACCTCTGCAGTTCAGGGAAGCACCTATCATATATACTTTGGATTTTGTTTCCTAATTCTGGTTCCAGCAATAATGCCACACACAGGGTGGTCATTTCTTGCTTTCACCTGGGCAGCACTTGATGTTGATTGTGCTCCCAAAATGACATCACCTGATGTCAACTGTGTTCCACTTCTCCCAATCTTACAGGCAGACTTTTTATTTCTCCTTTTCCTTCTGGATAAAACAGGAGTGAAGGCCTCCTCTTCTATATCTCTGTCACTTTCACTTTGCTCCTCACTCAGACCCAGCAGCAGGATTGGGTTTGAGTCAACATCATTGGAATTCACAACAGAGTTTTGTACCACACCCATATTATGTCTAGCAATTTCTAAATCTTTCAGGTAATTAACATTTTCAAGAGAAAAAGAAGTAGGACAAACTCCCATTTCAAGAGCTCTAGCTAAGATCTCCTCATCATCTAATAAAGCAAAGGAGTTGTGAGTATTTAAATTTGTACCTGGGATATTGCTGGCTTCAATATTCTCCATGACACTAGATCCAATCCTTGAGGTATGAGTGCCTCTGGCTCCAACTCTGGAACTCATCCTGGGAGCAGGGTGCTGTTGATTTCCACCAGAAGAAGAGGAGTTGCCAGCACCTGGAACATCAATGATGGGATTATCAACCTGTGAGAGAGGTTCTTCTTGTGAATCAGGCTCAGGTTGTGGACCATCAACAGGAATAACAACTGCAGTCCTCTCAGATATAAGGGAGGGAGCAGCCAAAGCAAGGATCCCCTGCCCCTGAGTCAAATATGGAGTATCAGAATCCTGTGAATTGTCACTGCTATCATAATCAACCAGTTCATCAACAGGATCACTCTCTTCATTGACATTTTCAGCAATAGGATCAAGAAGATTCTTGTACTCCTTCTGAATTGTAAAGGCTTTGTCACTATTAGATCTAGCCAATGAAGTAAGAAATTGCTTGTAAGAATCAGCAGCTCTCTGTGAAGAAGAGCTCTCAGAGGAGTGAGAAGGAAGGGATGCAAGTGCCCCAACCACCTCCTTGTGAACTTCTGAAAGAGGAGGAGATTTGTCAGGAACACCAGATGTGGGAACCAAATTCTTCTCAGGGGCACATGGAAGCTCCAGCTCAAACAATTTCCTTTTACCAGTATCTTTCCTAGGAATAGGAGATTCATGCATAGCAGTTTGCCTGTGAGAACCCTTGTAATTTCCAGAGACCTTGGGAGGAGCAGATTGAGAACCTGCATCAGAATCTTGCATGCCTGTTCTCTGCCTTTTTGGAGTCCCCTGATCACCTTCACCACCTTGAGCATCAGTAGGAACAGCAGTCTTGTTGCCAGTATTAGAGGAAGGGTCAAACAGTTCCCTGGAGTATTGGAACTCATAGAAACCTTTCTTTATCTCACCAATTCTAGAGTTGGGCACCAAGGCCAGGTCCTGACTGCCAATCTTTACCCTCACATAGGCAAAGTGTCTGAGGTAGTTCTTGTCAAGAGCAAGGGGCTTGCCTACAAGGCTGGCAGCATAGTATACTGTAGACTTGTTCCTGAATTTCATGGGGATGCCCTTAATCCTGAACCAAGCCTCCTGCATGATGGAAATTGGTTCAATGTCACCAGCCCATTTCTCCAAACTGATGATTGCACCAGGTACAGTCCTCATGAACAATTTCCCAAAGTGGGCCAGCTCTTCAATAGTCTTGGCAGATGGAAATCTTGTTCTAAACTCAGTAGCAGAAACTTCTTTTGCAAAGAAACGCCAATTGATCTTCATAGACTCAGCCCAGACATTGAACTCATGCTCGATATTTCTACAGTTAACTTCACCCTTTTCAACAGTGATATGAGCATAGTTGAGCTGCTCTACTGGATAGTTATCTTCTTCAGGAACTGGAATAGAGTAAAACCCTGACCCAAATTCCTCACTGCCAAAGAAAGGGGCGTTGTAATCCCACGGGTCTCTTTCTTGGCAAACAGAAATGTGATGATCACCATTGCAGTAAAAACAGGAGAGGTTTCTGAGCGGAACATCAACTCTTCTAGTCACAGCAGTGGTGGAGGCAGGAACTGGTGGTGGTACAGAGGACCCCACCGGTTCCGGCAGAGAGACAAGCGATTGAGAACTATCGGCAACTACGGCGGATCTATTCTGATTTTGCAACTGAGGACTATGAACATCTGCTGCAGCAGTATTAGAAGATGGCAAGGATGGGGCAACAGGACTTACTTCGGCAGATCGAGTGGTGTTGAAGTTGGAGGTGGTACCAGGAACCATCTCCGAGCGGTGTGCCCATCGATCTCGAGCACGCAGTTCTTCATCTTTGCGAGATTTCTCAGCAAGAGCTCGCTCGCGTGCAACCCTCTCCGAGATACGGGTTGCTTCGCGTTGACGCTCTTCATCCAGACGCCTGCGTTCATCCTGCCTCTTGCGCTCCTCGAATCGGAGGCGCTCTTGATCTGCATGTCGTCGCTCCTCTTCACGGCGCCGATTCTCGTCTTCGCGACGCCAATCTTCCTCACGGCGGCGCTCATCTTCCCATCGACGCTGTTCATCCCTTCGATCTGCATCAGATCCAGCTCTTGGCCGGTACCCGAAGTAATTGCTTCTTCTCGGAGAAGATCTGCGCGGCCCTCCGAATCTCCGATCCATCCGCGGCAAGGCAACAATCTGAGCAAACGATCTGCGATCACCAGTGGTTGTTCCAGACCAGCGACGAGGAGGAGATGGTTGAGGGAGATCAGATCTGGTGGGTGGAGGCGATGTGACGAAAACCACCGATCCAGTGCCAAATGATCTAGGGTTAACCCTAATCCTGTCCGCTGTGGAAGCTAAATGCGTGGCCCGATGAACAGTAGTGGGCTGTGGCCCAACAGACGACGCCATCGAATAATCTGGATCCCCATGACACCGCGCGATCCACTCACAACTACGACCGATGGGCGAACGAGAACGCTGGGCTCGATCCAAGAAAATTCGATCCAACCCACATCCAATAATCGGGCCAAACAAGATTTGAAATCCTCCACACTCCCGCGCTGATCCAACCGGAGGAGCAGAAACATTGTCATCCACTTCGGTGACAAAATTACGACTCAAATCGTAAAGGCGCGAAATCGAACCTTCCCAAATCGCAATCCCTGGTGTACGAATGATGAATCCATCTCGAACAAAACGGAGAATGATCGCTCGCTCAAATAGCGGCGTCGAATCTCTGAGAACAGGGGAAGAATGATACGGAGGCTGAGGATCAGAGGAAGGCGCCAATGGCGGCGGAACGCGATTGGTGGCAGGCGGCGCTAGGTTGTTGGGCGGCGGCACGGGGTTGCTATCGGACGATGCTGATGGCGGCGGCGCGGGATTGCCGTCAGGCGGCGCTGGGGGTGGCGGCGCAAGGTTGCTTGGTGGGGACGTCATCGATCTCAGCGATATATACTTCATAACACAATTGCCACTCTACTTCAAAGCAGATGCACTTAACTAATATACGACTAAAGGCCCAGATCAACATGCTATCTACCAACAATTTTGTCTTCTATCTCGCCCGTGTCTGCTCCAACCGCACTTCACTCCATTGACGTCCGGTTCACGCCAACACCGCCCACCGCTGGTCTCTTGTTTCTCATCTTCCGCATGCTCCTATCACACTGTTGAAGATAATCATTGTGCTTCTATCCGCTGCAGCTCGAGGTATCCAAATGTTGTTCAGAAAAGAGCACTTCAGTTGCAGCTGCTAAATGTACAAAATATTATTCAGAAAGTATGCATATACAAATATTCATCTGTGTAACATGTTTGTTCCTAGCTAGCTACAGAGAATATAGATGCCCAGGTGATATAGACAAAAAAAAATACCCCAAATACATTGTCACGCACCATTTGTACAACACAAAAGATTCAGCCTATTTATCTTGCTTACAAGCTTTTGATTTTTTTAGGGCGTTTGACTTGATTTTAAATTATCTGCTAGTGTTCGGTTCAGGTGAAGAGTAAATGAACTTTATATAAAGGAACAAGAAATTCGTACTTCTCATCGTTTGGTATGTTCAGGTTTACCAGATATTGAAACGTCTGCCCACCTAAGGTTTGTATTTTCAGATCTTAGGTAAATATTCTCATTTTGGCATATGATTGTTCTTCTCTTTTTATCTTTCTCTTCTTTTTTGTATCTGCTATCTTACTGAGATATCATTGATCTTCTATTGTGTACCTGATTGTGCAGGAAAAGAGGAAACATAAACACATTGTGCACCTTTATACACTTACAAAAGACTACATTTTCTTCTCCCTTGCAGATTAGAAGGGACATGACCTAAATAACAAATAATGTTTATGTTCAATTGGTCGCCAGATAAGCAACCGAAGCAAATAGAATACCTTTAGGTTGCTTATACAACATCATCTAAGAATCATTTTAAGTTTCATTTTTCATAATATGGTCAGTAGATGATCAAACATATGTTCATGCTTTTCTCTCCTTCAATCAATGCTTGAAGTGAAACCATTGTTTATCTTCCTTGAAATGCAGAAATCGCCGACCTGATAACGATATATGACTTGCTTCCATCCAATCAAGTGTTCTGGCTCGGGCAGTGGACCTTCCTTTGCTATAAAATCTGAACGGTTTTTGTTCACTTTGAAGATACAAAGTATTAATCATAATTTATGTTATGCCCAACCATTTATTTTTTTGGTGTACATACAATATACCCGTTTGTTGTACCATACTTTTTTGACATCCTTTTGTTTGTACACCATGAGAGTGTATTCTAGATGTATACGCGACCCTTGGGTTATTTGTTAAATCATCCTAGGTTCCACTTTGTATTTGTTGAATAATTTTTTTTTCTATGTGCTTTATTTCACTCTATGATCAGTTTTAACTTCGTATCATAGATTCCGCCGCGACACGTGGGGTATTATATAGTATAACTAAGTAGATCATTCCACTAACATATTTCTCTAAACATAGAGCCTATCCACCTCAAAAAATATTCCATTCCAACGATTTGTTTGGTCCACCTCATCTATTGTTTGCACAAAAAAAAAATTGAGTTAGTCGTTAACCATAATGCTCACACTTCCCTCAGTAACTATACGCAAAATCCAATCTACAAACTTAGCGCGCAACCCCTTCATTTGTAGAAGATTAAATATAAGGATCGGTTCATCCTATCATCTGCATTTTTCAAAGTCAGCTTTAACTGAAATTCCATATCTTATTTAACTATGCATAACAAACACTAATATTGCTCCCTCCGATTCAAATTAACTGACTCCACTTTACATATATATGAATATAACAAAATGAGTTTGTTGACTAGATACATCCGTATCTAGATAAAGTAGAGACAGTTAGTTTGGATCGAATAAAGTATCTAAAATGTATCTGCCTTTGATAAATGCAGATTAAATACAAAGATTCTCCTACTTTACATGAGAAATTCAATTCGACTCCCATGTGCATAAGCTTTCGCCACTCAAAAAATAATTTTAATTGCCAAAAAATTATAATAAAGAATTCACATGTACATCTCGACAATCTATATGTGTTCGTATAGTTTCCCGAAAGGCCAAAAAAAAATTGTGGTCGACAAAAAAAGACAAAACATGTCTCACAAAAAGCTTTATTTTTATCAACAAATTTTTTCTTTTTATACAGCCCAAATGATACGTCTATTTTTCATGGAAAGACTTTGTATCATGTAGCATGTGAAGATGCACACATGAATTTTTCGTTTGGATTTTTTTAACATTTCAAAATTCAAAATATATAATATATGCATTTTAAAATAAATTATTAAGTAGTACCAAATTAGAAGTTTGAAAAGAACACTCACCAAACAAATCGGTATATACGTCTCCATTTTATTAGCTCCTAGTCCCTTCGGTGACATAATTAATTTGAGACGGATCTGATATATCACCACTCCTTAAAGGTCATGAGTAGATCATGACATATCAAAAGGCCAAATATTCTATAGGGAAGTCATATGAGCCAGATGCTTTGTTACGTTCCATATAAACAGCCCAAATTTTATCTCTTTCTGAAGTACAAAAAACTTAAACTAAAATTTCTCTATCAACATTTTGTTTATATAAAATTATAGCATAAGCAAGGACGGCTGTAACAAGAGGATTGGAGTGGATTTAAAGGGATTTTGTGACTTAATCCACCCCCAATCCCCTTCAATGCCTCCGAAACTGAAAGCCAATAGAACTCGAGAGAAGTAACTCTCACTTTCTACCGGTATTGCCACCCTCTAAAATAAAATTGCATCTCATCATCTATACAGATCTGTTTTAAATTAGCTTGTAATTGATCCCTGATTCGTGCGATCTGCCCTGCTGCCCCGTGATTACACAGCACAACTCCTCTTTCTGGTGGCTGGGAGGATAAACCAATGAAACTGCAAGTTCTGGAGTACAGTACATTATGGCAGATGGCACAATCATTATAACATAGCATAATGACACGTATTTGAACTTGTCTAAAGTACCAGTTTACAAGTGAAAAATCACACTAAGAAAGAACTTGTGTACGATCTAATTATCCATCATCAAAATTGAATGAATCCAGATACATACATTATCTCTACAATACAAAACTTGTTGGACATCTTCCCAATCGCACTGGGAACTTATATATAATGTTCTGCTTAAACGGCTACAAATGAAAGAACAGAAATAAGACAACAATTGCTAGTATACAACACTTGTCCCTTGGAATTTTCGCTGCCACGGCCAAGAAACTTGATGATCACCAGATTTTGCAAATATGTTGTCTAATCAACTTTCTGGTGGTCTGGCAATAACTGTAGTTACAACATTTCCCCATGGGTACCTTTTATGCCAAAACCAAGAAGCTTCAAGATCACCAGACTTTGCAAATGATGTGTCTATTCCTATACCTGATGTAAGCCAAGTAAGTTCTAGTAAGTAGTAACAGCAAAACCAGGGCTAGAACCAAAGAGGACACGGGCCTAGTAGCGGCCCTGACCTGGTGGTCTCCTGTTTGAAGTCCTATCTAAGGTGCCGTAGCGGTTTTGTGATTGATGTGGTCGTGAATTAGGCCTTGCAGGAGGTGCCCCACCCCCTGAATAGGAACTATGAGGTTGTTGCTGCTGCCACTGCTGGGCCCCTGCATATGGTGCAGGCTGGTAGGCAGCACTATACCCCCCAGTGTGAGATGGGGGTTGCCCATAACGTCCAAAACCCGATGATGGAGGAGCGGGATGTGATGAGTATGAGTGGCTACTACTCTGATGGTGTCCAGATTGATGCCGACCCACTCCTCTCGAATCATTGTGGCTATCTCTTGCATAAGATTGGTGTCTTCCGCGATTATCTCTTGTATACTGATGACCTGATGGCGGTGCATAAGGTGGTCCATGACCATTTGGTATATCGCTAGGAACATGCCAACCAGGACGTCCAGCAGGCTGCTCCATCCTTGGTGGCATTCCGTTTGGATAATGCATACCATTCATTATAGTTTGATACGGCCTAGCCGGAGCATACTGCCCACCGCCGCGAACATTCAAGCTGTTCACAACTAGTCGGTGGGCAGCTTCCCCAAGTTGGCGGCCATGTATCGCTCCTGCAGGGTTTGGCCTGAGCCATTTCACAAGTAGGTAAGGATTTGCAATGTGGAAGCAACGATTCACAAATTAAGGCGAAGAGCTCATACTACCTGCTACTGTAATCAGAATGCCTTCTATTATTATTATCATAAGCCCTCCTGCCACTGTCTTCATGCCACAGAACAGGTGGTGGTTTCAGATCACCAGCTTCGACAATCTTCAGAGTAGATTAAACAATAAGCCTGTTAGCCATAAGCGCATCCCCAGGTGGAATGATATACTAGTGTTGCTGCTACAACAAAATCATACTGTACTGTACCTTCTTGGGTATGATAACACCAACAGGTGGGCGTGCTATGTGCTTGTGAGGATCTGGAAGCTTGTAAATTGTAGATCTAGCGAAGGCAAATGTCATAATTTTGAACGGAAGTGCCACTATATTAACTAATAATACAGAAAAAGAATGAACTTACATCACTTGATTGTCCATAATATCTTCTAGTCCATCCACAGGAGACCTGAAGACAGGCGGGCTTGGATCCCCACCACAAAGTGAGATGTAACCATTCATTCCTCCGCTGCACAACATAAGCAAGAACAGCCCATATAAAGGGCACGTTTTTGTTATATAAGAATATGGCAGTCTACTCATGTTTTCACTTTACCCAAAGGCCTGAACAAACAGCGTGTTCAGTATATCATGTAGAAGGCCAATAAGTGCTAATATAACTGTACACTTAAGCAAACAAAAGAACGAATCTACAAACAATCAAGAATCCTTGTAGGGCGAGCTACCTAGCAGAAGGATCGAGCTGTTCTTTAATTTCATTTCGCTCATTATCAGATAGATGTCCAAATTTACTGCTGAGAGAGTAGATATAGGGCGAAATCGGATGGGACCCATTCACAAAAAGCATATTGTACATTGTACTGTTTCGCCTTGCTTCTTCAGGCTACACAAATGATGAGGAAAATGGTTAACATAGAACAAGGTCGTCTCCTCCATATCATAAACATAATACACACATCAGAAACTGTTTCATACCGTCAAAGTATGTTCAACTTTTTTAATCTCAGCCAGCAACCTAGCTTCATCAATAAAGGGCAGTTTCGCTATCCCCTGTGAAGTACGGATTTTCTTTAAATATGGCAGACATCTGATATACAAATTATGCTCACGAAGATCAACATACCTGCCAAGAAAACCGTTTTCCATTCATATCGACCTCAAAATCTGCAGAGTACAAGGTGAAGACAGATTATAATTGGCGTAAGGTTATAGGAGAATCTGATGAATCCATGATTGTAAAATCAGCATACCAATCGGATAGAAATCAATTATAGGCGAACTTGGATCACTCATCAATTGCCGATACTGTAGAGGGAGTGCATGCGAGCTGAAATATCATTTAAAAACTTATCAAATAATCCATCGCATTAAGTAATAAGATCGAAGAAATGCAATATCTATTCACCTCGCTGCTGGAAAAACTCCCATAAGCTGATCAAATGGTTTGAAAGGTGACCCGAGTTCGAAAGTTATATCAAGCTGGCCTAGTCCTTTTAAATCCGAAGCAAAAGGGGCATAGTGGTAAGGGTAAAACCTACATATCATAAGGAGCAATTAGAAATAAACAGGTATTGGTGGGCTGGATGGAGAATGATACAAGGATTATCAACAATTGTGCTACAAATAGAACTGTGTAACATCATATATTTGGCCAATTACAACAAGCTTACCATGTCCATGAGCAGACACCTTCGTAATAGTAGTGCATTACCCAACACAAACCTTCAGTATATTTGAGAACCTAAAGGAGCATAAAGCACATCATACGAGAAAATAACACAATTGGGGGAAAATGATCATGTAACATTTTTTATCAAAGTTGCCACGAATAAAGCAATAATGGCAACAGTCATGGTGTCACTAATTAATCATGAATATGGTAAATTAATAGGCAGTTCCAAGATACTTACAACATCTCTACGTATTTCTTCAATCTGCTCAGGTGTTCTTGCCCCAAACTTATTTTCGTAGTACCTTTCCCTCCATCCAGGTTCTCCAAGCTTTACCTGAATATTAACAAACAAGGTTATCACTTACATTTTTTAACCAATAAACTATACAGAAAAAATAGAGCTTCATTAGGTCCAAAATGGAAGTTTATATTCAATTCCTCTAGTCCCAAATATCTTCCGTAACTTGCAACACTAAAAGGGCACCCGCCCCAGAAAGGGCCTAATCCCTGAGCACTTATATTTAAGATCCAAAATATAAAATGTGCTTTCAATAAACCTATAGATTCAAATATATTCAATGACTTGGTGTCACATGAAGTGGTGAGTAAACGTCTGAAGACAAAGGATAGGGCAGTCGCCCTTATCTATCCACCTGAAGAACAAGATCCTGAGAACTTGGAACATATTAATTATTCCATTGCTTAAGGACAATGTGTTAAGTGTGGCATTCCCTTTCAAGGGACAACTTACATAGCCCCTAATGCAACTAGTGATTATTAACTTATATAATCATACTCTAAAAGGAATGTAATTTAATCCTATCTTATCTCTAAGAAATATTTAACTTGTATAATCATTACTCTACCAGGAATGTAGTTTTATCTTATCTTATCACTAAAGGAAGGAATATTAAGCCGATGAGCAATGGCATACAGTGACCAGTGGTTCAACAAATCCAACATTAGAATATGCCAGAGCACTGTTGAACTTACAACCACAGAGAACCAATACAGCAACAGCACAAGATTTGCACACAGATAACCAAAGATATATGACATACATTGTCCTCCTCTTGATTTTCAGAATTAAGAAGATCTGATTTCTCACGAAGTGCATCTTTTAGCATCGACTTCAAATCTTCTTTGTTCTCACGTTCCTGTGGAAGTTACAGCAAGGTTCAGATGAAACCATAAAAATATCTTTGAACAAATACAAAATCTTCCCAAACAAGATCAAATGAAGTACCTGTGCTTCAAGGCCAATTTCAGCTTCAACAACAGCAGCAGAAAGGCTGGAACCTGATGTTGAAACACGTGCTTTCTTATCTCGGCTGCCCTTTTCGGTACTATCTTTACGAGAGCCATTCTGTTCGTAGGGTGCAGCTACAGACCCAGAGGCAAGGCGAGACCCTTGGAAACGTGCAACAGGCACAATAAGATCACTCCTGACATGGGGATCCAGATCATCACCTCGCTTTGCTTGGGCCTTATCACGTTTTGCTCTTTCCGCTTGACGCTACACAGGACAGAATAATTGTAAATGTGAACTTTGAGTGAAAAATCCAACTACTCTTTCTAACATTTCCAACACTAGATCATCAAATGTATAGAAGTAGGTCAAGAAACATTTGCATTCAAGAGTTCCAGACTTGTATTGTCTAGTTCCATGAGCTTTACACAGTTACACTAAATGCAAATTTCATGATAGTATATTCAATTACAATGCTAAATATGGATAGAACACCACTAAATGGGAACATATTTTTCTTATTCCATAAAATTTCATAGAGTTCATAATATTCACAATGCATGAAGAGCACCTCAAAACATTCGAGCTTAAATAAAAAATAAACACTAAACTACAGAAGCAGATATCAAACAATAAAAGTAAATGGGGAAAAAACGAGGAACACAATTGTAGAAAGAGGTTACCAACATGAGAAAACATGCAAGATCACCCAGAGAAGAAATGTCATATTGGCATAATCCTCTTCGCAATTACATATGCCAGGTATAACTGAAGTTAGAGTAAAATCAAGCTGGCCATCATTGTTACCTTGTGAATTTGAGTTCTTTTCTGAAATATTCTATCCTCGAACGCACCAACTGCCTGAATGAAGTGTTCAACTCTATTCAGATCCGGCTACAACAATAAAGAAAGAACCATGTTATTGCTGAAATAACCATATGTCATCTGAAATCAAGTAAATATCTGAAGACGAAACCACATGGATCAGCTCCTGTACAAATAAAATTTAAATACCGTGCAAGCATCAGTTAAATAGCCACCCATTGAAGGAAATTCCTTCTTGTATACAGCCATTAGCAAATTAATAGCTCCCTACAGACAAATAAGAAAGTTAACACTGTGACAACAATTTAATAGAGTGATCTACAAGCAGAAAACGGAAACTTGTCGAACTTTTTAAGAATAAAACACAGCTCCACTCTAGTAACTAGTAACACTACATAACTTGTTAGCTGCTAGCTTCATACTAAGATTGAACTACAAAATAGGAAACAAACCTCACGGATCTCTAGTGTTGGCATGTGTGGAAGAAAATCATTGCCAACAAAAAAGCACATGAAGATGAAATCATCAATGATACGTTCAAGATCGATCTCAAAAGGTGGATTTGGCATTTTGAACTCGTATTCTATGTATTCCCGTAGGGTCCATATATTCAAGAACTGTGAAGACACAAAAGTGAGGTAAGATACCACTGAAAAAATCTTGGATACAAGTTGCACCAATAGAAACTGATCATCATTACCTGGTAAGGTTTCTTTGGTACAATTTCATCACCCTTCTCATCATACTCCCCAGCTTTCCGTTTTGCCTTTCCTTCACATTTTGCCGCTAGATGTCCAACTTGGCCACATATGAAGCATTTATCCTGCTGTCCAGGTGTAAAAACCACCTGCAAACACAAAGTGCATGCAAATAAGCTTTCATGCCATAAAGTCAAACAAGATGATCAAGAAAAAAAATACTCTGAAAGAAAGTTACAAGTCATAAATTTCACAAGGTAGAAAAAAAGCAACGCAGAAAACAGGAAAATATATAAACAACTTCACTTTTTCTTAGCACAAGGCAATGAAGTGTAAATTTGAAGCATTTGAGAAAGGATGAGAACCTCTCTCAGTATGGAGAAGTGTACTTCATGTGTTGCTAAAGCTAACATGATAAGATCTGCATCCTGTATTTAAGAGAATAAGTTATACATTAGCAAGACAACTAACATATAAAATAGTGTCAAACAAGAAATAAAGCATTAATCATAAAGAACTTACCAGGCCATACAGACAATGTCTGGTATTCGGGTTAAATCCAGGGAGATTCCTTTGGCCACGAATATAGGACATAACTTTGTGTTCCCCTTCACCAGGAACATTGGCATCAGAAAGAATAACCTTCAGAAGATTTTAATCAGAACATATATTGTCTATACATACTTTCCCAGTACCAACCTAAAACATTTCTAAACCATAAGGAAACATGGCTAAAACATGCTAACAAAAGATAATGCCCAGTAGCAAGTCAAATCATCAAACAGGCACCCAGTAGAAAGCCGAATTATCAAAATGTCATGCTTACTTTAATCTGTTTCCACCCAGGATCATAATTCAATCTGAGATGGATGTAGTACTGCAAAGCAACTGATAGAACAGCCATAAACTCTGTCCCTGGAGTAATAATATTAGAGTCACAGGTTTGCGATTGATTTTTTGGAGGAAGTTTTCTGCCTTCCCTCTCAAACTCTTCACGCAATTTTTCTTCTTCAGCAGCCTGGAGATATGGCAACAGTGACCAGTGAGTGCAATCACAGATGGTTGCAAATACCTACATAACACCAATAGATACAGCTCTACAGTTATATACTGAGTATAAGAGGCCAATAGAACACTCACCGCGTCAGCTGCATCTTTTGCAGCTCTGAATCGCCTCGAGCGCTGCTGGTTCATCTTAGCGCGAGGTGCCACACCATCTGTAAACCATTGTAGGATATAATACAAAATGGAGAAAATTGTGTTTAACATAACTGCATGACAGGAAAGCTTAACAAGTAGATGAATTATGCCACCATTGTTCATACATGGGCCTATTCATTCTAAAGGAAGACTATGAGTACCATGAGAGTGTCAGCATCAGGACAAACTACTCCCTCCTTCCCAAAACTATAAAGCATGTCAAAGTTTTACAAGTTTGACCAAGTTCATACTTTAAATATCGATATCTATAGTGTCAAATAAATATGGTACGAAAACAAGATTGATGGTGTATCTACTGATATTAATTTGTTTTGCTACAAACTTAACCAGCTTAAAAATATTTTGCTTCGGATTATATGCATTATGTTTTTGGAAGGAGTATCATGTGAGCATATACATATTTGCATTATGATGAGATGTTCTTCATTCATGATAGTACCATAACAAGCGACAGAGTAAGGTATAGTGAGCACTCATAATTTCTACCATGTGAACTCCATCAGTTCAAGCAACATTACAACAGGCAAAGGGAGAAGAACAGCAAGAGGATTCCCTCCGTAACAGAGACGAAATGCGTACCAATGGCCATGTACATAAGCTTGCGAGGGCGAACCATGATAAAGAGCCGATCTATGTAATCAAATATGCACTGGAAGACCTCGGCAAATGTTGTTGGCGAGGCCTGCGGCAGAAAATACAATAGCGGAGAGAATCAGAGTCAACGCAGAAGTTAATAGCAATTGAGCAAAACGTAAAACGTTCTTATTGAGGGGAAATAAAACACTTCCAGTAAGACCGTTGATAAAAGAAGCAGCGCAGAATCTGCAAACTGCAGGGCCTCCTAAGTAAATTAAACTTGGACTGGTCTTGGCAGATTCACACTAGTCCAGAAATTAAGTTGCAAAACGTGGTTTGAGAGATAACATAAGAGCCGATTAGAACTGCAGCGTCAGATTTGAATAGTTGAGCTGCAGCATCCTCCGGGCATCTTAATATGGTTAGGGGAAAACATCGAATTTGAATAGTTGAGCTGCAACATCCTCCGGGCATCTGAATATGGTTAGGGGAAAACATCAAATTCGAATAGGTGAGCTGCAACATCCTCCAGGCAGGCATCTTAATATGGTTTGGGGGACAATTTAGAAGCTCGATTTTAATCACAAAAGTCGTTCCCCAACGTTTAATAAAACCAATTTTTCTTCTCGAACCCAAAACTCTTCTCCGCACTAGCTCCCTCATACACCAATCAACCAAGCACAATAATATAGTACATCTACGCAGCTACACCATCACCCACCCAAACACCCCTACCCCTAGGCGTCGAGCCCAATCAAATCGTCACATCTCGAGATTGAGCGGGGATATAGAGAGAGCGAGCGAGCGCACGTACCCTGTCCTCGGGGTGGAAGCAGGGGTGAATGATCCCGTTCATGTCGAGGTAGAGGTTGTCGTACTCGAGGCCGTTGGGGTTGGGCCTGGAGGTGTCGACGGGCACCTGGACGCCCTCGATCTCGACGGGCTCCTCCTCCACCACGTCCACCACCAGCATGGGGTACTTCTCCGCCAGCCAGCGGTAGAACGATGGGACGCCCATCTCCGCCGCCGCCGCCGGGAAGGGGAGCTCGCCGCAACCCTAACCCTATTATTGAGCGAACGGACGCGGGGGGCAGCAGAGGACGGGGGGGAGTGAGGCGCGCGCGAAACCCTAAAAAAAGGAGGGACGGCCCGGGATGGTATATGCCCTTTCGTTCGGGGCGTGGTGGAAATATCTCGTGTGGGCAACGGGGAGAGAGGCGGTATTGCTCTTTTGCGCTATCCGGAGTTCTCCCAGGAAGCAAAAACGTTGACTCTGCTGTGACGGGAAGGTAAGCCTCGGGACAGCCCAAGATTGAGCCGTCCTGGGCTGACGCTGATGGGCCTCGTGGAAATGTCTGAGGCTAGGATTTGAGAAACAACAATGGACAAACTTCTCTAAATAAAAAAAAAAACAACAAGTGCATAAACTTGTCCTCTACATGCAATTTCATACACAAACTTGCAAAATGTGGTCCGGAGGTGCGTATACTTGATTTCGCTAAAAAAAGGTGCACATACTTGAGAGTCGGATTGGTTTTGCTCCATTACTTCCCTTTGAAATTAAAGCGAGGGGTAGATAGAAAATCAGTAAATATACCAACTCAACATGAGTCTATGCTACCCCTAGGTCCGACGGCAGCGAAATGGTGCGGCGGTGGTCTTCGACGGCAGACATATGGGTACATTAAGTCCGGCTAAGGAATGGATTAGCATTGCTTATAGGTGGGCTCGACAACTCCAGGACCTCCACACGGTGGCAGATCTCGCTGACGGCTCCATCCCAAGCAGTTGGAGTTGGACCGGCAGGGCGCACAAGAAGCAACAGAGGACCTCCTCCACGTCGAGCTCTTGTCCGGAGTTGCAACCGACGACGCGCAAGGGTTGGACGGCCTGGGCATGCCCAACCCCGACCACGACGACGCGCAGCAAAAGGTCATTTGCCCCCTCTTCTGCTGCGTTCGAATTTGTATGTTGCAACAATCCACTGATTCGCCGTCTCATGTCCATGGGCTGGATTTGGGTTTTTTCCATGTGCTTGTGCTTTAGTACTAGTCCTACCAATGCGTTGAGCCTAAGTTGTTTTGATTGCAATCGTTTGTTTGCTTGTGATTCAGCCATACATATAGATTTGTAGGTTGCATGTTTGCTGATTACATGGATAAACAAACCAATTCAATCCTTTATTGTTTATGATTTAGCCAGTCCAGAATAAAAGAATAGCAGGACAAGGCAGTATCACTATTTCCAGATATATAAACACTTTGGGACTTGATTTCACACATAACACTGTTAATATAAAGTATATTCTGATTGCTTTTCTTTCCCAAACAGTTCACGGTGTCGGATTGCATTTGGAGAGTATGGTTATATCCCATATAAGTGGGTTATTGGAGGTAGAGCTAGTCTAAATTTTCGTAGAGCAAGTCTGGATGGATATTGTTAGGAAGTCTACATATTGGTGTTGCTTCCCTTAGTCTGCTAGCATCGTGATTAGCTGAATTGTTGCAGCAGTATGGCATTGTTCTTACTTCTTAGTTTATCTCTTAGCTGAGTTGTTAGGGATTAGAACATGTACTACAAGTGTGTACCCTTGAAAAAAAAAACATTTACAAGTGTGTAATTCTGAATTCTTAGTGTTGACAATGTACTGTCTCAACTAGTAACTCCCTGAGACCCTTACAATGTGATGTCTCAGCCTGTTTGTAGTGTTGAAAATGTACCGTCTCAACTACTAACTCTCAGTTCAGCATTGCGGTATTCGATAACAGTTAATAAACCTTATGTTAAACTAGTCTGATGTGAAATTTATTTGCCGATATGCTCTATTTTATATTTCTACTGTGATATGAAAATTTGCACTAAACTGTACCCAATTGGCGCACAAGTGTGATCAAAATTTGAAGAAGGAAGCAGTATCTACGCAGCTTCACCATCCCCCACCCAAACAGCCCCAGACTTGGAGCCCAATGAAAATCAACATATCTAGAGATCGAAGGGGGGGTAGAGAGAGAGCAAAGCGAGCGGGCGTACCCTGTCCTCCGGGTGGAAGCATGGGTGAATAATATTGTTCATGTCGAGGTAGAGGTTGTCGTACTCGAGGCTGTTGGGGTTGGGCTTGGAGGTGTCGACGGGCACCTTGACGCCCTCGATCTCCACGGGCTCCTCCTCCACCACGTCCACCACCACCATCGGGTACTTCTCCGCCAGCCAGCGGTAGAACGCCGGGACACCCATCTCCGCCGCAGCGGCCGCCGCCGGCTAGAACTAGAAGGATACCTCGCCGCAACCCTAATACTGTGAGCGAACGGACGGGGGCAGACGGGATGGCAAATATGCCTTCCGAACAGCCCTTCTGGAAGCCGGAGTGGGAAGGGTCGGAGAGAGGAGAATGGCGGAAGAAAGCAGAGCTCTTCTGCGCTCTGCGGGGAGGAGACAAAGCGTTGACTCCAACTTGAGCGGGCCGTTTGCGGCAAACTGAGACGGTTTAAAGTGAGCCCCAGAACAGCCCAAGATGACCGTCCTGGCCTGACACTTTTTTTTCGTGA
The DNA here is from genome assembly GCA_030979885.1 of Lolium multiflorum. Lineage (NCBI taxonomy): Eukaryota > Viridiplantae > Streptophyta > Magnoliopsida > Poales > Poaceae > Lolium > Lolium multiflorum. The sequence goes on from CM061748.1 coordinate 341,563,425, forward strand.
AAATGTCCATGTTTGAATTTCGAGTAAAGATTTCTTCATTTCCATAAGCGTTCGAGTGTTTGTGATAGCTTCGTTTCCGTATGCTAAGGAGAATATCTTTCTTTTCGGACTGAAGGGGTATACATTTATTGTATAATCATACTGATTTTCTATCTACGATATAATATAAATGTTTTCTCCATTTCAAAACAATTGATATTCTAGTTTATGGCGACCTTCGTCGTACACATCCATTATCCATATTAAGTACTAGTCACTCAGTAACATAACTGCTAAAAGACAACACCTAATCTATAGTTGTTCGAGTACGACAACAAAAACTTTTCTATAAACTTGCTCAAACTACTCAAAGTTTGACTTAGGACAAATCTGGAACTATAGTACAGACCCCCGCCTCGTCTCCAGGGGCGGCTCGGGGGAAACCTAGCCCGCCGCCGCCGCCACCCCAGCCCCCAGGCTCCAACCCCCTCGCCGTCGCCGGATGACTTCGCCGGGCAAAGCCCGTGCGGAAGACGGCGGCGGCGGGGCCTCTCCCGCGGCCGCGCTGCAATCGCGGATCGGGGCGGTGGCTCTGCTCCGGTGGGGAGGCTCGGCCCCCTGCGGCGGCGGACGGTCCGGCGGCTCCGGGCGGCCTGGAGCCCCCCTCGCGCGTCGTGGACTCCCCTGCTGCGCCTCCGGTGGCCGAGCTCGCTCCCCTGCCCGGCCGCGGCGTCGCCGGCCCCTGTGGCTGCGGCTCGTCGCGTTGGGGTGGGGTGGCGGCCCTCCTGCTTGGTGGTTCCTTTGTGCGGGGTGGCGGCCTGCTGGCTGTTGCTGGTCGTCGTCGGTGCCCTGGAGGTGGTCGCCAGATCGTGCAGGATCTGGCCCGTCGACTTCGTCGGCGGCGAGGTCTGTGGTGGCCCTGCTTCGCGATGGCGCGGTCGTGGTTGCAGGTGTGTGCGGGCCAGTGGAACTGCAGGCTGGCTTCGGCCAGTTGCGTGGGGATGGTGGCCTTGATGTTCCGGGCGAAAGTCTGCCCGGCTATGTCCGGCCGGCGGTGGCTGCGCTGCGGGCGTTGTTCCCTCGTTGGAGGCACTGCCGTGGAGCTCCCTCGGCCTCCAAGCTCGGATCAGGCTCTTCGGGTGAAAGCTTTGGCCCTGTTGGGTCGGGCGACGGGCGTCGTCTCACGTCGCTTACCTCCTTTGGGGCGTCGTCTAGAAGACCTCGATCACATCTGCTCTTCCTTTGGGCTGGACGCACACATCTTCGCGGTTGGCAGGTGTCCAACCGGCGATGTCGGTGTTCCGTGTGGCGGCTTATGTGGCAACGATGGCGTTGAAGAGTGATGGTTTGGTCGCGGCAAGACCTTGTTAGTCGGCTTGGCCCGGCGTGTCCGAGTTTCCTCCATGCTGGTCTTCCGTTGCTGTGGAGTCGGAGCTGCCATGTTCTTCGAGGTCTTCTCTTGGGCGGCGTACGATGACCTGCAAGGGGCGGTCCAGGTGAAGTTCACCTTCGGCGCGGGTCTTGCGCATCCCCTCGCCGGAGCTCGTCATCCGAGTCGGAGCTGCATTCCCCTACACGAGGAGCCACCTGTTTGGCGTTGGCCAGCTTGAACCTCGCGGTGCCGCTTCGGCAAGGTCTTCTTTGTTGGTCGCTTCTTCGGGGAAGTCGGAGTCGCTGCGGGTGCGGAGTGATGACGATGACGCCGGTGAGCAACCTCGACGACGATCTTCGCCTAGGTGGTGTTTGTGCAGCTTCGGTGGGTTGCCAGGGTGGTTGTGTTTGCCCATGCGACGGTCGTGTTCCATGACGGTCGGCATGGGTGTTTGTACTGGTTTTTGGTCGGTTTTCCGTTAATAAACTGACCACCTATTCTTCTCTATTAATGAAAATGGCAAGTCTTGCCTCGTTTCAAAAAAAAATCTGGAACTTTAATTATTTTGGAATAGATTGATTATTATTGATTTCATATTTGGGTAAGACTTAAATTTTGACACTCAAATGACATAATGATTTTGAAACTACTGAACGGTAGATGGTGTTATGTTTAGTTGGCTGAAGTTCAATAACTTGTTTGTTTTTTGAAATTCGGCTGGAGCGCACGCGCGAGAGACTGAGGAGGGAGAGGGGTCGAACCATTTAAAGTTTAAGTCACGTGTGGATCTTTTGGCATACCTACTAGATTTTTTTGTGGACTTACTAGACATCGTTGGACTCCTAAAGAAATGGACGAAGATGACAATGGAGGTGAAAAGGGCGAGACAAAATAGATGAATATGGTACTTCTCTGCCAACCATCGGTAGAACACCAGGGCACCCATCCTTGCCGCCAGCGAGAAGGATGCCTCGCCGCAACCCTAAACCTATTATCAAACATACGAGGGCAGAGGAAGAGGGAGTGAGGCATGAAACCCTATCAGATGAGGGAGAGGGCACACAGCTGGCGTGGTATATGCCTTTAGGTGAGTAAGGGTGTGTTTGGTAGCCCGGGGCTACTCAGAAACTCTCCTCCCAACCAAGATTTTGAAGAGATCTAGTTTGTTAGGTCGGTTCTTCCCATCTGAGCACTGCTGAGGAGATACGGAAAATGCCCCAGAGCCGGGTCGAGGAGCGAAGCTCAAATCGAGCTTCCCTGCTCATCTGGGATGAGCTAATCCGCAACCCCCACCCCCACCCCACCCCACCCAGACCCCAACCCCCACCACTTCCTCTCCTCATTCCCCCCCATTTTCCTCTCTCCCCGTCGGCCTCCAGCCCGACTCCCTGCCTCAGTCCAGCGCCCTTCCGCGCCAAGGCCAGCCTCCCGTCGGTGCCTTCCCGCCCCACGGCGTCCATCCCTCCCGCCGGCGCCACCACCTCCGCTCGTCACCGTCCTCTCCGCTTCCTCGCGCCGTCCTCTCTATCTCGGGCAACACATCAGCACCCCTGGCGACTCCTCATCCCGGTGACTCCTCGCGCCGCCGCCGAACGTCGGCTCCCTGCGCAGCCACGGCGGGCGACCCAGCACCGCGATTTTCCTCTCTCCCCGTCGGGCACTAGCGCCGCCGTCCTGCTGCTTTCCCACACGTCAAGCATTCCATGGAGAGAGATAGGACCTAATTGCTTTTTATTTTTCTGCTCAAGGTTCTTTGTGTGAAAAATGGGGCCTCTTTGCAAATTACTTTAGTTGTGAATGGTTGAACGATCACCAAACAACATCTTGGCTCAACATGGGCGAGCACACCCGAGCTACGAAACATGTGTAAAATCTCAACTCAACTTGTATGAGATCAGATTATCTCAAATGGGAAAGGCTTTCTGTGATGATACAGTCTACCGAACACATCCTAAATATCTCTGTGTGGGGAACGAGGAGAGGCAGATTGCGGTTCAGACCCTGTGAGGTTGGATGCTTTCGTGAAGGGGGTATGGGCAGAAGAGAGTGGAGCTCTTTTGCGCTCTAGGGACCTAGGACTATCCGGAGTTCTCCCACAAATCAAAACATCAACTCTAATGTGAGCAGGCCGTTTGCGGCGAGACCCAGGATGGGCCATTCTGGCCTGACACTAATGGGCCTCGTGAAAATGTTCATGTTTGAACTTTAGTTTTTCTTGTCTTTTTCTCACGCCGACCGAGGGGAGCGGCAAATCCTATACACTGACCAGGTCGGTGTATACGGAGCGCCGCACACCCCCCTCTTACCTTTTGGGCCGGCCCATATACGGTCGGCTGCTTCTTCTAGCTTTTCCCCGTTCGTTCTTCTTGATTTCCTCCGCTGGTAGAGCTTCTTCTTCGATTCATCCCCCAAGTTCGGCCTTCCGCTTCCGCCACTCCCTCGCTCGAGTTCTGTTTCTTTCGGGATCCCCGCGCGCGAACTACTGGATTCGTTCCTCTCCATCGATGGCAGCGGAAGGTTAGTATCGTTTCCTTCTTATCCTTGTTCCGGAACTACTAGATTCGTTCTAGTTAGGGTTTCTCCAGTTGATTTTGTGGGTTTTCTTCAGCGTGTTAGCTAGGATTCTTACTGTTTAAGAGATTCCCCTAGACTTTGTTCCATGGACAGCCGGTGCTGCGCAACATCTCTCGGCTATGGAAGCTATATTCACGTACGCCGGCATGTTCTTGATTCTTACTGTTTTTAGTGGTGCTACTTTGTTTGTAGTTCGCAACTCATGTTCTTGATTGGAGAAATGGGGTCCTGTAGTTAGCATCTATCCCAGGCAGTAGGCTAGCAAAATCAACATGAATGTGGTGATAGGATTTTTTGGTGGAACATTTTCACAAATATTATTTTTGGTCGTTGCATAATTTTGGGGTTGTTCATATGCAATATTTGTTTCATGTACACCAGCAGTAGGTAATTTAAGGACCAAAGGATGTGATGTGAGAAGCGTAGGTGGGAGTAGCAGGAGTATGCGACAAGAAGTTGCATGTTTGATGTGGGAGATCTTTTTCTGTAACCAGATGAATTGGAACACTTGGAATTCTCGCGGATATAGCAGCCACGAGGACTCTTTCGCACTTAATATATTCATTCCGTTCAGAGATGTTTTCAGAGTAGGAAATTTAGCCAAGTTATACTGCTTAGTAGTCTCCTCCTCCGCCCCCTTTCTCGCCCCTATAGTTCTTGTTCCTCGGTGTTCTCGTTGCTAGCAGGGTCTGGTTGATGGTCTTCTTCCTTCATTTCCATCAATGGCGGTGGAAGGTTAGTGCTTGTTTCCATCTTCTCCCCCGTACACGCACTGTTCGATTCGTTCTGATTAGGATTTTTTCAGAGAATAGTGTGGTTGTTTTGTTCCGATTTCTAGGGGGTTTGTTAGGATGCAGGCTATTTCGAGATCCCCCTACCGGCTACCACTTTGTCCGCGGCCAGCCGCTGCCCAACACCTTACTCCCATGCTAGCTACACCCCAACGTCGCGCTTCTGCTACTAAGCCGACTATTTTGTTTTGCTTAGCTTATCTGTTACCATGGTGCTCTCTTGTCGCTGTGCCGCTGGTTTTCGTCTTGCTTGATCTAGTTACAATTGAAACTGGTCACTCAAACACACATGTTTGTTTTCCACGGATCTGGATCGGCTAGTTCAGATTCTAGCCCCTGCTCTTATACTAGTTCGTGCATGTTGTTGATTGCTGTTAGGGTTCCAAATTGCAGCACTAACTGACTGCTCACTCTGTTTCTGTTTTGAATTCTGAATGTTAGGCAGTGTCTGTGTTGTTAGATTATTAGGCAATTTCCGTGAGAGTTTAATTACCGAAAGCAACATTACAGATGCACAAGCATACTTAACCATACTCATCAGACTAAGCACATGCATCAGATCTGAACATGGAACAAGTAGCAGTGCAAGGTAGGAGAGGAAAAGCACGTACATCGCGACCGGGAAGGTCGCACCAGTAGCACCACCACCATGGGTATTGTTGATGTCGCCTATGGTGTTGTCGAAGTCGTCGATGAAGCAGGCGAACCGGCGAAGATGAACACGAACAGCAGCGAGCAGTCGCGCCGAGACGCTCCCCAAAAACCTTATCGCCCGTCTCCCGGTGCGGGATCTCAACGGACGGAGTTTCGGAGGCCTGCTCTCCGGACGGTGTGCGATCGCCGGGATGGGGAAGACTAGAGAGTAGCACAGCACAAGGAACTTCACGAGAGAGATCTAAGAGTACTGTTTTCCAGATCTGATCGTTCTCCTTGTATAGCCTGGGAGGAAGCCGACCGACCGCGTTGACACGCGTAGGAAGCCAGGACACGCGGCGAGCATGCACATGCAGGCCGACACGTACGCAACACAGTTGGTGCACCAAGCAAAAATTTAGGCTTCCTTGAGTGTGTCTCGAACTCGAACTCGAGTCACGAACGCGACGTGCGTGCGTGACGTGCGAGCCGAGGCGGGCGGGCGGAGGAGGAGGAGTGCGCGAGGGCTCTTTCTATTCTCACTCACTTGGAAGGACTAGAACGCAGCCCTTATATACCACTCCAACTCTCTCCCAACTAGCAATGTGGGACTAAACTTTGTCCCCAAGGCTGTCCCAAGCTGCCAACGTGATGGGCCTTGAGATTTCAGGAATTGTAGATTATATGGGCTGCCTTATTGGGCTGCAGCCCATCTACATTTAACAATCCCCCACCAGATCTCATATGCACATCAGATGACACATTAGTTCCATTCACTGTTTAATATACCTGCACTTCAGTGGAGACTGTTAAGTTGAACTTCCACTTAGGCAAGGTGCTACGCTTGACTACAACTGAACAATGGACCGAGCCTTGAATTGTCAGTCTTTGTGCAGCAAGTTTTGCTCAATGCCGGCACGGTACTAGGCTACCATAGCCTTCCCCTCGGGTGGAGCTTATAAGTCATACTCCTCGGCCTTTCATGAGCTTACTAGAGATTTACCCAAATCTCCCACACTATGACCAGTAGTGTCACTCATATAGGTGTGTTCTTCAAAGATCGCCCTGTAGGACAGCGTCTTCGCTCATCAAGAGCCGCTCAGAACACATTAAGACATTGTCAACCTGCCTTACAGTAACTATGAGAGAATTGCATCTGCAGCGGAGTGGGAGTATTATATTTTCTCTCAACTCAGTTACTCTGGTTTGTTTTCAGGTCCTACTTCACGGAATTTCCGATCACATAGGTTGGGTTACCCCTCGGCAACTCAAGTGGGTCTCAAACCCATCTCCATCGATGCAAGGTCTATCATATTTCTTGATAGTCCTTTTGTGAAAGGATCTGCCAGATTTTTAGCACTTTGGACATAATCCAATGCTATCACTCCGGAGTTCTTCAGTTTTCTGACAGACTTCAATCTCCTCTTGATATGTTTGGAACTTTTCATATTATCCTTAGAACTTTTCACTTTGACAATCACAGTTTGATTATCACAGTTCATGAGGATGGCCGGTATTGGTTTTTCAACCATAGGCAAGTCCATCAAGAGCTCACGAAGCCATTCCGCTTCGACAGTAGCTGTATCTAATGCTGTGAGTTCTGCTTCCATAGTTGACCTCGTTAAGATGGTCTGCTTGCAAGACTTCCAGAAACAGCGCCACCACCAAGAGTGAAAACATATCCACTTGTGGCCTTCATTTTAGCATCAGAAATCCAATTGGAATCACTATACCCTTCAAGTCCTCTTGGATACCCGGTATAATGAATTCCATAACTCATGGTTCCTTTTAGATAGCGCATCACTCTCTCAAGAGCATGCCAATGATCATCTCCGGGTTGGCCACAAACCGGCTAAGTTTGCATACAACAAACGAGATATCAGGCCTCGTAGCGCAAGCTAAATACATGAGTGAACCAATGATTTGAGAGTATCTCAATTGATCTCTAGTTGCCTTTTCATTCTTTCGAAGCAAGACACTATGATCATAAGGTGTGAGAGAAGATTTGCAATCAGCATAGCCAAATCTGCTCAACACCTTCTCAACATAATGAGATTGCACAAGTGTAATCCCATTATTCTCATCTCTCAATAACTTGATGTTCAATATAACATCAGCTTCTCCAAGATCTTTCATCTCGAAACACCGAGATAAAAAGGTTTTTACCTCCTCAATCACTTTGAGACTTGTCCCAAAAATTAGTATGTCATCCACATACAAGCATAGGACAACTCCCTCACCCCCACCATGGCGGTAGTACACACATTTGTCAGCTTCATTGACAACAAAGCCCACAGATGTCAAAGTTCTTTCGAACTTCTCATGCCATTGTTTGGGTGCTTGTTTAAGACCATACAAAGATTTCTTTAATTTACACACCTTTCTTTCTTGACCTTGTAGTACAAAACCATCAGGCTGTTCCATGTAAATTTCCTCGTCTAACTCTCCATTTAGGAAAGCCGTCTTAACGTCCATTTGATGAACGAGAAGACCGTGTGAGGCAGCCAATGACAGTAGTACTCGAATTGTGGTCAATCTCGCCACAGGTGAGTAAGTATCGAAGAAATCTTCGCCTTCCTTTTGGGTATAGCCTTTGGCCACAAGCCGAGCTTTGTACTTCTCAATAGTACCATCAGCTCGAAGCTTCTTCTTAAATACCCATTTACATCCTACAGGTTTGCACCCAAAAGGACGATCAGATAACTCCCACGTTCCATTAGCCAAGATGGAATCCATCTCGCTTTGAACCGCTTCCTTCCAGTCTGCATCAGGAGATGCGAGAGCTTCTGAAATGGTAGTTGGAGTATCATCCACAAGATACACAATGAAATCATTACCAAAAGACTTTGTCCTTTGTCTCTTACTCCTTGTGGGAGCTTCATTGTCATCTTCATCAGAATCTGAACTCTCATCATCAGATTCCTCATCAGACTCCATAGGAGTTTCATGTATTGGATCAGATTCCCAACTAGACATGCCATGCATATCTCTCATAGGGAATATATCCTCAAAGAATGTAGCATCTCTTGATTCAAAGATGGTGCCAACATTCATGTCATCCACTCCAGATTTCACCACAAGAAATCTATAAGCAATGCTATGGGCAGCATAGCCAAGAAAGACACAGTCCACGGTTTTTGGTCCAAGATTTCGCTTTTTGGTGATTGGTGTTGGGGGGATGACCCCCGGTATGCCAAAGGCATGCCAAACCGGATGGTTTGAGCCATCAGTATACCGGTTAAATGTTCATGCCAGAGTCTAAGATAGGCGTTTGGCTGAGCAGGCTAAGCCGGTATCCTCGAGGAGGGATACGGAACCGGATAGAAAAGGTACCGGCCAAGGAAAGAAGAGCTTGTCGGCAAGACTGGTCAAAGATCTCTCCAGAGCTAGAAGACAAAGATGAGCTAAGCAAAGTAGCTTTAAACGAAGGGCGACGATAAAGAAGAAGATGACGAAGAAAGAAGCCGGAGGACGTCGGCCTCCCTAATTAAAGAGGACCCCGGTGTCATCTATGATTAAAGTAGCTTTGTAAAGTAGCTTTATAAAGTAGTTTGTCTAGTCAAAGATGCCATTAGGGTTTCTTGCTGTAAGCCACCCTCCCCTATATAAGGAGAGGGGGCAGCCCTCCTTACGGGCACGTAGAGACGCACGACAGTAGGAGGAAGGCACGAAGCACAAACCTGTAACTTGTGAGAATCAATGAAGATAGTGATCTAGAGCGAGTTCTTCCTTGTGTCTTTCTTCTTCAACCTCGGCCTTGGCCAAGTTCTTGAGGAAACCATCAGGAAGTTCGTCCCATCGATCGCAAACCCTCCCCGAATCCTCTAGCGTCCATTCGGCCCCAATCTAAGCCATCCTATGGCATCGTCCTCACACGACAACGGTTGGCGCCACCGTGGGGCATGAAGTGGCGCTTGAAGGAGTTCACATTCGAGCGGGCATCCTCGAGGTCGCCGGCGAGCGTACGGTGTCCGCGCTCGTGCAGCGCATCTACGCCATGGATTTCATCAACGACAATGCGGGCTGCTTCGCCAACGGCGGCGTCTTCCCCAAGAACGGCCGCATCATCGAGTTTGGCAGCCACCGCGTCTGCGGCACCGTCACGTGCGCCGGCGCCTCTCGCCGGTCTGGTGGCACCGGACCCGCCAAGATGGCTCTGTCGCCGCGCCGCCCGGCAGCGTCGAGGTAATGATGACCGGTGTGGTTGGTGTAGGAAAGGAGGCTGTGGGTGAAGGTACTGGTCGTGCGGTTTCGACCCGTGCGGCCAAGCCACCGCTGGAGCGCGACGCAGGCGCAGCGAGAGCATCATCCGCACCACCGGAAACACCGCTCCAGCGGCGATGAACGTCCTCGCCACCCCCATCGCGCGGAACATCGATCCGGCGGTGGCTCAGGCGGAGCTGGAGGCGCGGCGCCAAAAGGTGCTCGAGAGCGGCAAGGACATCATCCGGGCGCGCGCGAGCTGAACCTAACCCTACGTGAGTACAACGCTGCCCATGGCTTTGCCGTTAGCGCGCATGCCGCTAGGATGCCGGAAAACCGGCTAAAAGCTCGCAACCTAGATCAGGATTTGCGCAAAGAAATTCATGCCGACAAAAGTACCTCTGCATCTATTAGCATCGTGGAAAAACCTAAGTACAGTAGGGATAAAACTATAAAAGCTAAAGCTGCAGTATAGTTGTGCGAGTCGCTTTCCGGAGATGCTTTGGCAAAACAGCAAGAGCGTGTTAGAGAGCTGTGGAAACTATCGAGCGACGAGAATCGAGCTGGCTAAGCTAAACAAGGCCGCGGCCTCGAAATCCGCGCGTTCGACAAAGAATGCTGGGAGCAAGTCCCATGGGCAGGCATCGTCCCCCCATCCGGACAGAAGAAAAGAGAAAGAGGTGAACGCACAGCAGATGACTGTGTACGATCCGGTTCTTGCCGGAAAACAACAAGCCGGGCAACATGATGCCGGTAGAAAAAGCCAACGGGCAGAACGAGGATACGCCAGAGGCGGCAATGCCGGAAACAATCATGCCGGTAGATACGAAACCGGGCAAAATTATCGACTGCAAGGGCAGCGTATGATGAGGAGGAAATAGATCCCCCAGGTACCGGCAGGCAAGGGCCGCGGTACCGGAATGTTATGATGAGGCTGATTCGCAAACCGGTAGCTTCCGGAACCCATTGGGAGAGCGCCTGGGAGAGAGATACCTACCGGAACGGGATGCAAGGCACCGTCTGGATAGAGTGTACTTGTCAGAAATGATCGAGGAGGAAGGTCCTCCAGGCCCAAAATGCTTTGGCCCAAGGATCATGAAAGAAAAAACCACCAGTGCGCAACTTTATGTTGCCCCGTGACACAAAAACATACGATGGCACCACGAAGCGGAAGACGGCTCGCGGATTACGTGACCGCGGTATACGTCGCGGCGGTGGAGGAACCGTAGCGGGAGGAGGAAATCGGCGTTGGGCCGTGAGGATCATACCATCGTTTTTGGTTGGACCGGCAAGAATCTGGCTAAACAACTTGTCGGCAGGAAGCATAAATGGCTGGCTGGATTTTGAGGAGGCTTTTGTGAGCAATTTCAGCCACCTACCAAAGGCCAAACAGGCCGCGACAACTCGCTCGTGCATACGGCGCCCAAGCAAGCAGGCGGGATTATCGGCCCGGTGGAACACTACAAGGAACTCTGTGAAGGGGTAATCGAGGCACAGGCCATTGCTTGGTTTAGCAGTGGGTGCAGAAGAGGTTCACCGTTGTGGCAAAAGTTGCAGCGGAACATGCCGACAACGTTGGCGAGATGATACGTGTGGCGGATAGCTATGCGTTGGGAGACCCAACGCAACGCAGTAACCTGAGCCGGAACAGTGCGCCAAGAGCAACACGGGATAACGGAACAACAAAAGAAGATTTTCCGGATCGAAGGTACGGTCCACGCAAGTTGCTCTTGTGCGAAAACTCTGAGGCCGCGGCGATCGGAGGCAAAGAACCGGATCGCAGCCGTGGGCTGGTCCTAAGAAACAATGGGTGGAGAAGAAACCACGGGTTCGAAAAGAAGCGGCAAGAACCCGCGAAATACACCATGGAAGGCGCCATGGACCAACCATGGTGGCACACACCGAATCGCACACCCGTCAAACCATCGACGAAGGATTGTACCTGGACCAAGTACTTGATGCAAAAGGGAACGGTGAAAGATGCACAACCACCACAAGACATGCCGCGGCAACAACGGCTACCGCCACCACCACCACTTAGGGCAAACGTTACCGGTGCACCAAACCGGCGATACCAGCAAGTTAACGGGTGGAACAAAATGATGATCAACCACCTCCGGCACCTTTAGGCGGAATGTTTACGAGGGTCCGGATATGGCTGTGTTGTCTTTGTCACTGAGCCAACAGACAGGCAAAGTGTACACCGCCGCTCCATGGAGGTCAATGCCGTGATGCCGGCAGTCCCCAAGTACATGCTGTGGTCAAATCAAGAAATTACCTGGTCATTTAAGGATCACCCTAAGATCATGCCGAATCCGGGTGGATACGCTCTTGTTGTGGACCCAATGATGAAAGGGCCACAAACTCGAGTAAAGTTCAGCAAGGTGCTGATAGATGGCAGCACATAAACATCATGTACAAGCACACCATGCGTACTGGCATAACGGAAAACATGCTTCAGCCAACGCGTACAACGTTCCACGGAATCGTTCGGGCTTGTCCTGTGCCCGATAGGAAAAGTTCGGGTGGACGTAGCATTTGGAGGACGTGACAATTGCCGGGTTGAAAATGTTGAGTTTGAGGTGGTGGATCTAGACAGTCCTTACCATGCTGTTGGGAAGACCAGCATTGGCAGCTTTCATGGCTACCACTCATACGGCTTACCTCAAGATGAAGATGCCGGCACCTCGTGGACCCTTGGCGTGGTGGGGAACTATAAAGTCTCACTGAAACTGCCCGGATCAAACCTAGCGGAATCGCGGTGATCGCGGAGGAAAAGAAAAGGATGCAACAGCTGTTGGCTCAGTCCTCACGGTTGAGCTTAGCGGCAATGAGTGGAAACTTGGGCTCACCGGCATTCAAGCCGACGAATGAAACAAAGGACATTGTCTTGGATCCGGCTTACCAGAGCGCACCGTTCGCATCGGTGCCGGACTTGATCAAGCATAGGAAGCGCGCTCGTCAGCCTCCGTGAGAATCGGAATATCTTTGCATGGTCAAGCGATGATTTGGTAGGTGTTGGAGCTGGCTGAGCACTCCTTAAATGTCGGAAAGATGCCAAGCCGGTGCGACAACCCTTGCGCGGTTATTTGAAGATAGAAGGAAAATCATAGGAGAGGAGGTGACAAAACTGCTCGTTGCCGGATTCATTGTGGAGGTCACGCACACGAGTGGCTGGCCAATCCGGTAATGGTTGAAAAGAAAAAAGATGAGAACCTGGAGGCAAAAGCTCCGAAGGTGTGGCGCATGTGCATCGATTACACCAACCTAAACAAGGCTTGCCCAAGAGACCCCTTTCCCTTGCCGCGGATCGATCAAGTGATTGATTCAACTGCTGGGTGTGAGTTGTTGTCATTCCTGGATGCGTATTCCGGTTTCCACCAGATTCCCTTGAAAAGGAAGATCAAATAAAAGCTGCGTTCATTACCCCGCACGGGCTTATTGCTATGTTACTATGCCTTTTGGTTTGCGCAACGCTGGTGCAACCTACCAGCGATGTATGCAAAAATGCTTGTTTGATCAAATCGGAAAGAATGTGCAAGTCTATGTGGATGACATTGTGATAAAAACTAAGGTAAAGAACACCTTAATCGATGACATCCGGAAAACATTCGACAACCTAAGACGGTTCGGATGAAACTCAATCCGGCAAAATGCACCTTTGGTGTCCCTGCCGGCAAGTTGCTCGGTTTCGTATCAAGCCGGGGCATTGAAGTCAATCCGGTAAAGATCCGGGCAATAGAAAGAATGACTGTCCCACGAGAGCTAAAAGATGTGCAAAAAGTTTGGCATCGCTAAGCCGGTTCATAAGGGTTGGGAGAAAAAGCTCTACCACTATATGCTCTCATGAAAAAATCGACACGTTCGTCTGGACCCCTCGGCATTTAAAGAGCTAAAAACAATGCTAGCCACAGCACCTATACTGGCTTCACCTCTAGAAAGAGAGCCTATGCTATTATACATAGCAGCAACAAACCGGGTTGTGAGCGTAGTAGTTGTGGTTGAAAGAGAAGAGGAAGGAAAAACCGTCCAGAGGCCGGTATACTACCTAAGCGAGGTGCTCTCCTTCTCAAAAAAAAAACTACCCTCACTTCCAAAAAATGACTTATGGCGTGTACATGGCCGCCACAAAGCTCAAGCATTATTTTGAAGAACATCCTATGAAAGTGGTGAGTGAAGCACCAATCTCCGATATCATGTGCAACAAAGACGCCGCCGGATTGAGTGGGCAATCCAGATATCACCATACGTGCCGGTATATGAAAGAAGAGATGCCATAAAATCACAAGCTTTGGCTGACTTCCTCCGATTGGGCGGAGATGCAATACAAACCGCCAGATCAGAGGATAGAATACTGGAAAATGCATTTTGATGGGTCCAAACTCAAAGAGGGTCTAGGTGCCGGTGTGGTGCTTACCTCACCAAAAGGAGATCACCTCCGGTATGTTTTGCAAGTACATTTCGGGGCATCGAATAATGTCGCTGAATATGAAGCTTTGATCCATGGGCTTAAGGTCGCAAAAGAAATCGGTGCACACCGGATCATTTGCTATGGAGATTCAGATCTTGTGGTACAGCAGTGTTCCGGGGATTGGGATGCAAAAGATGCCAACATGGCCTCGTACCGGTTTCACGTGCAAAAGATTGCCGGATTCTTCGAAGGGTGTGAGTTTCACCATGTGCGCGAAGCCGCGGATGCTTTATCCAAGCTGGGCTCATCCAGGCAAGAGATTCCTCCCGAAATAGCTCTAGCTCACCTGAGAGCACCATCGATCAAACCAAGCCCGGAATCGGAATCAATTTTTGTACCAGAGTCGCATGTAGTACCCATGGATATTGATGAAGGAAACTCGGACTGCACCGTAAACCCGGGACTGCACCAGTAAACTTCGACTGCGGCAAGCTCGGGGACTGCTGTACCCATACCGGAAGAAATGATGTGGTAGATAGCATGGAGATAGATGCACCGGTGTTTTGGTTCGAGAGACACCGTCGTGGGTTAAACCTATTAAGGAATTCCTGATCAACGGCACCTTGCCGGATGACGAAAATGAGTCAAGGAGAATACAAAGAAGGTCCAAAGCATACACATTCATCAATGGTGAGGTGTACAAGAGAAGCGTTACCGGTATCCTTCAAAGATGTGTGGAACCGGAAGAAGGGAAAGAAATGCTTGAGGAAATTCACCAAGGAGAATGTGGGCATCATGCCTCGTCAAGGGCGCTGGTAGCGAAAGTATTCCGGCATGGGTTTTATTGGCCCACTGCTTTGGAAAACGCCGAGGATTTAGTGAGAAAATGCAACGGGTGCGAGGTACGCCAAGCAAAATCATACCCCAGCGTCCGGTTTAAAAACAATACCGTTAACATGGCCGTTCGCCGTTTGGTGCCTCGACATGGTTGGCCCATTCAAGACTGCAAGGAGCAGCATGACTCACATCTTGGTTATGGTAGATAAATTCACCAAGTGGCTAGAAGTGAAACCTATCGCAAAATGTGATGGGCATACAGCGGTAAAGTTCTTAAAAGATGTCATTTTGCGGTATGGATACCCGCACAGCATCATCACTGACAATGGAACCAACTTTGCTCAAGGTGAGTTCAAAAGGTTTTGTGAGGACAAGAACATCCGGTTGGATTTGTGCTCATGGCACACCCACAAGGCAACGGCCAAGTGGAAAGAATGAATGCTTTGGTACTTTCCGGTATCAAACCTAGACTCGTTGATGCAGTGGAAAAGTCACCGGGATGTTGGCTCGATGAGCTACCATCGGTGTGGAGTATAAGAACAACTCCAAACCGGTCTACCGGATACACTCCTTTCTTCATGGTTTATGGCGCGAAGCGGTCATACCGACTGACATCATTCATGATTCACCAAGGGTACAGCTCTATACTGAGCAAGAGGTCAAAGAGACCAGAGAAAATGATGTGGACTTGCTAGAAGAAGCAAGAGAGCTAGCTTTGGCAAGAACAGCCATTTACCAGCAAAACCTCGACGCTATCATAACCGGAAGGTTAACCCGAGAGTTTTCCGGAAGGAGATCTCGTACTTCGCCTAGTGCAGCGCAGAAGGCCGGCATAAGCTTTTGCCACCATGGGAAGGTCCCTTCATTGTAAGCAAGGTGCTTCACAATGACGCATATTACTTGATCGATGCACAGAATGGAAAAGGAAAGGCGGACAGGTCCGGAGAGGAGAGCAAGCGTCCATGGAACGTAGCTCTGTTGCGTCCTTTCTACTCTTGAAGTTGTGGCGTAAGAAGTTCCTTTTTGTACCTTATATGCTATGAATAAAAGATGCCGGAACCTTGAATGAATCTCGGGGACTACCCCAATAAGGTTGCATGTAACTTGTTTATTTTTTCAGTTTAGTTGCTTATTGAACGTTTTTTCTTTCCGGTTTAGTAGTGTGCTAAATCCTACCGGAGTCTTCGACTCTGCTGCTGTCCGCAACCCGGCTTCATGGCAAGCAAGATAAACCGGTAGGGAATAAGCACACGAATGCGGAGAGGGAGAGCAGGAAAGAACAATCCGGAAAATTTAACTAACCCTGTTAAACCGGTTTTTTGCAAAATTTCGAAGTTATTTCTAAGTTCAAGAAAATGCTTGTTTGGTGAAAGAACCTTGTGCTCATACGCCAAAGAACGCCCAGAGAAGGCAGGCAGAGCCAAGGCAAAAGAACCAAGTATGCATCGAATTGGATGCGGAAACAATTTAGAAATCTTTGCGGTGCAAGATAAAAGCAAAACCAGAAGCAAAAGTGCTAAGGCAAACTTAAGATAATTAGCTACCGGTATAACTTACCGGCATAAAATGTTGTGTGGCAACCAAAAGCGAGCTTAAAAGTTTTACATCATACACCCCGGCATACCGGGGTCAAATTTAACAAGTTCTGTTATAAGACAAGCAGAGCGGATAAATTGTTCAGCGACGGGGGCATCGGCGGAGCAGCACCGTCTCGGTGTCTTCGGGGGAGCAGCGCTAGCCTCGGAGCTTCGGCGGCACATCCTCGCGGCCTCATCCTCATCTCCTTCTTCTTCTTCCTCATCGCCGAGGTAGTCTTTGACACCGGGAGGAGGAGGGATGAAGGTGCGAACCTCGGCGCAAGCCGGTAGGCCCGGTCCTGCCGCTCGCGGCAGCGCCGGATCCGTGTCGGTGGGAGCATCTTGGCGAACGCCTTGAAGTGCATCCAGATCCAGATCCGAGTACCAGGAGCATGCGGAGCGCAGCGCCGTGTCCGCTCCGGCACGAGCCGCGGAGCATTGCCACTCGCGAATCCGGCGCCCGGCATCCTTGAGCCGGTGGGAGGTAAGCGTGATGTTTACCGGCATCTCCTCCTCAGGCCATAGCACCTTGAAGAGCTAGATGGCAGCATCCGGTAGGTCGCCAAGAAGCCGGTCGACGGAGCGCATGTGTTGGACTCGCGCGGAGAGGGCGACTAGATAGTCGTACCCGTCCCAGTGCGCGTCCATGTTGGGAAATTCCCGCGCCACCCGATCCTCCATCACCTTCTTCACGGCGTGGGCCTGGGAGTCCGGGAAATGCTCTACAGGAGGAAGGAAAAAGCATAAACACAAAATACCGGAAAAAAGTATGTCGGAAGAACAAGGAACAAGGATACATTTTCAAAAGGAGAAAGCTTATAAGCGAAAGAAGGGACAAGGCAGGGGCTTACGGAGAGCCAGCGCATCAATCTTCATAACCAACCGATCATATTCCCTGTGATCAGTGGTCATGGTATCAATGAGGCGCTCCGCTGCCTTCCGCGCCTTCCTTTCCTCCTCCAGCTCTGCCGTCAATACGGTGTTGGAGTTCGTGGAGTCCTCCACGACCTCCGCCAACCTGGCCTCAGCTGCGACCCGGGCATCCTTGAGGGCTTGCTCATGCTGGAGCGCGGCTTGCATAGCCTGTTCCTTTAGCTCCCTCGAGGCGGTCTTCTGGGCGTCCAGTGCCTCGTGGTGCTCCTTGATGAGCTGCTCTTTCTCGCCTAAGTACCGGAAAGAAAGGTTTTAGCAAGCGACAATAGATAAAATGAAAGAACGGGGTTAGGAAAAGAAAGGGTGGTACCTTGAAGCTTGGCAACCTGGGCCTTAAGGGCCTCGATGGTAGCCTCCGGAACAACTGTTAAGCAAAAAAGATGTGTGAATATCAAAGAAGAAAACATTCCGGTGAAAAGATGCCGGAGAAAAGAAACAAAACAAACCTTGGCAGTGGCTGTGGGCCTCGGCAAGGTCCCGATGCTCCCACAGAAGCTCCTCAAAGAGTTGCTTCCGGGCGTCCGCAGTGCTCTGTTCAAAGGAAGATGGTTGTGAGAAAGAAAGAAGCAAAGATCTTAACCCAAAACTCGGGGACTAGCTATGCCGGTTTTTTGAAGTTTCGCGCTAAAAGCTACGCTCTCAACACGAAACTCGGGGACTGGGAGGACAGACAAGATCCGGAAAGAAAAGAAACCGGCATCAACAAAATTACAAGAGATTTAGCGAAACTTACCACCACGTTGCTGGTGGCATCGTACCATGCACTGTCAAACTCCTTCACGGCACGCCCGCGTGAAGTGTTCTTCGGTGCACCGAGGCCCAGGGTCTGGCGCTGGAAGGCGGTCCTTCCCCGCCGCGGGTAGATGCAGAGATATCCGCATCGTTCCACTTCTGGGCGTAGGGAAGAAGGTGCCCCAGGTCCTTGCCCGCGCGATTCAGCGCAACGATCCGGCCTAGGACGCCGGAAGGTTTGTCCTCGACAGCAGCAGCAGCTGGGACGACGTGCAGCACCACGGGCCGAGAGCCGCCTGAGGCGTCGCCCTCCACGGCCTTGCCACGGGAAGCCCCGGGCTTGAGGAATTTGGTGATCTTGGGGGTCTCTGGCGGCGCCGTTCGCTTGGCCACGGAAGGTCCTTGGCTTGACGGCGGTGTCGGCGTGGTCCCGGTCAGAGGAGAAGATACCGGCGCGGAGGTTTCCGGCGCGGTGGGGAAGAGCTGGCGCTTCTTCTTTTTCTTCGGGGAGGAGGAACCAAAGGTTCCGCCTGCCCGGCATCTGTCTTGTCGGCGCCGATGTTGCCGGCGCCGTGTCTTGGGCTTGGAGGGAGGTGAAGTCCTCCTCCGCGCGGTGATCGGGAGGTGTAGGGGCCGCACCCGAACTTGTAGCGCCTCCCGAGGGAGGCAGAGAAGAGGCGGCACCGGATGGTGCCGGACTTGAGTGAGGAGGAGGAGTTGAGGTCCTTGCGAGCCGGCAGAGCCCTCCGGCCTCGAGCCAAGCTCAAGCGCAGGGCTGAAAGAGAGAAAAAAGAGAGCGAATTGGAAAAAAGCAACCGGAAAAGAACTCGGTGGAAACAAAGAGAGCATAAAAAGAGATGAAGAACTTACCCGGAAGAAACCGGCATCCGCTTTTGCTTGTAGCGCTTCGTGCTCACCTGCTTCCCTCCCATGACTTCTGTCCGAGGGCGGGGAGGAGCATGGCTAGGGCCGGCGCCAGGCTGGAGGATCATTCTTCGGCCTTCGGCCATCAGTTTGTCCAAGAACTCATCCCCAACTTCGGCCTGCAGAGGAGCCACATGCTCATGAACCTGTGGGTTGATGTTGGCTGAGGAATGTCTACGAAATAACAAAACAAGATGAGAAAACGAAAAAGCTACCTCAAGCAAGATCAAGTCATCGACGAACCACTGGTTCCCGGAGACTTGCGAGCGAGAGGTGAGTCCGCCCATCCTCGATCTAGCCTGAATGACAGATCCGGATCGTACTTGTCCAAAGGCCTCTTCCGGCAAGGGCCTCGTCGGTCTGAATCAATCCGGGGGAAGCGGGCCCTAGCCTGGAAACAAAGGAAAAAGGGGGATTAGTCGCAAGTATGAAAGTTACCGGTATTACGACCCGAGCCGCGCAATTTCTTACTTCTTGGGACGGAGGATTTCTGGAGCTGAGAGGGCAAAGGCCCCACTCCCAGTCGTCCGGCATGTCCGTTTGGCAGATTTGGCTAGCCTTCAGGACCACATCCGCCTTGCTCAAGGGCAGGCCGGTGATCTTGGTGGGATCACCGGGGCCGTACATCTCACTAATCTTGTGAGCGCGCTGCTGAAGGGGAAGCACCCGGCGGCAGATGAAGGCGCGGATAATATCGTCGGAGCAAATGTTGGTGTCCTTCATCAACTTCAACATGAAGCGTACCACCCGGTTCATCTCGTTGTGATCCGTACCAGGGTTGTAGTGCCAGTTGATCTTGGCGGGCGGCGCCGGGTTGAACACCGGCAAGTTGATGAGGTCGGTGGCGCTCTTGTTCTTCACATAGAAGAATGTTGTCTGCCACAACCGGCAAGACTCGAGGCCGTTAAACTTAAAAAGGGCTCCCTTGGCGGGAGCCGATGATACAAGACCCGCATTGAACGGGGGTTTGGGCTTGGGAATGTCCTCGCCCTGGACCGAATTGATCCGAGAGAGAAAAGCGGGCAAACGTCTCGCGAGCGGGACGGATGCCAATGTAGCCCTCCATGAAGGCCACAAAACAAGAAAGATAAAAGACGGCATTGCCAGGAAGATGGTGAGGTTGGAGTCGATAAAAGTCAAGGAATTGGCGAAAGAAGTCGGAGGCGAAGGCCGAAGCCACGCTCAAAATGAGCAAGGAAAACAACGACCTCACCGGGTTCGAGCACCGGTTCGATCTCGTCACCGGAAGCCGGCAGATGACTCCTTCCGAATCCTCCTAGACCGGTAGAGCCGTCGATCTCAAACCGAGTCACGTCGGAACCCTCCAGGCTCCGCGTGTCTTACCGGAAGGATCCTTCCGGAGGCCCGGCTAGATGTGCGGCCTCTTGATCTCGGCTAGACGCCGATCCATCCGGGCCAGATCTTCGTTAGCCCGTCGGAGGTGCTACTGCCTTGGTTACTAGAGGTGGCAGCGGGGAGAGACCCTTCGCTAGACATATGGATCTAGGCGACACCGAAAACAGTTTTCCCCAAAGAGACCCTCGCGCGAAGATCTACGAGTAAGAGGAAAAGCGAAATAAAGAAGGGATAAGTACTCTACCGCCCCCAAGATCTGAAATGCAAGAAGAAAAGAGGTAGAGGCGCATCGGGCCTAACCTGAGGCGGCGGAGTCGCAGAAGAAGAAGTTCGCCGGAGAGACGGTGAGCCTGCGGCCGGCGAAGAAGTCCGTCGACGGCGAGGTGAGGAAGAACTTGAGGAAGCACGAATGCAGCGGACGCGGTGAAGGCGCTGCAGAGGGTTCCCGCACGACGAAGTCCGGCGGAAGTGCGGCGTGAGTTCGCCGGGCGACGGAGCTCGAGCAAGCGACGGCGGACGGAGAACGACGCAGGCGCAGAGGCGAGGAGCACTGTGCGCGAGGAAGTGGAGAATGCGAGAAAAGGAAGAAGGAGCGGCGGTTGTGCTTATAAAGAAGAAAGGAGGTGGGCCGAAAACCGCCGGGCCGCGGCGGTTCGCCTCGGGCCCGCGACGGTTCGCACCATGGGCCGCCACGTGGCGAGGAGGTACACGCGAGAAAATAGGAGGCCACACGGGGTGCACACAAGATACCTGGGATCCGTGGGATCTAATGGCGCGCGGCGAAAGAAGGACCCGACACCGGCGCGTCACAGTGCGCATGTCTCTGTCACGCGGGGCCCAAGATATTCTCGACTTCGCCGAGGAAGTGTTTAATGACTAAGATACCGGAAGAAAAGATACCGGAGAATGACTTGAAAAGAAAGATAATGGAAATCCGGGCAAAGATGCCGGATCCAAGCCCAAAGCCGGATGGATTAAACCGGTATCAAAAGACATGAGAACCTGGCATGGTCTGTTGGATAGAATCACATACCAGCTTCGGGGACTAATGTTGGGGGATGACCCCGGTATGCCAAAGGCATGCCAAACCGGATGGTTTGAGCCATCAGTATACCGGTTAAATGTTCATGCCGAGTCTAAGATAGGCGTTTGGCTGAACAGGCTAAGCCGGTATCCTCGGAGAGGATACCGGAACCGGATAGAAAAGGTACCGGCCACCGGAAAGAAGAGCTTGTCGGCAAGACTGGTCAAAGATCCTCTCGAGCTAGAAGACAAAGATGAGCTAAGCAAAGTAGCTTTAAACGAAGGGCTGACGATAAAGAAGAAGATGACGAAGAAAGAAGCCGGAGGACGTCAGCCTCCCTGATTAAAGAGGACCCCGGTGTCATCTATGATTAAAGTAGCTTTGTAAAGTAGCTTTATAAAGTAGTTTGTCTAGTCAAAGATGCCATTAGGGTTTCTTGCACTGTAAGCCACCCTCTCCCCTATATAAGGAGAGGGGGCAGCCCTCCTTACGGGCACGTAGAGACGCACGACAGTAGGAGGAAGGCACGAAGCACAAACCTGTAACTTGTGAGAATCAATGAAGATAGTGATCTAGAGCGAGTTCTTCCTTGTGTCTTTCTTCTTCAACCTCTGGCCTTGGCCAAGTTCTTGAGGAAACCATCGGAAGTTCGTCCCATCAGATCACAAACCCTCCCCCGAATCCTCTAGCGTCCATTCGGCCCCAATCTAAGCCATCCTATGGCATCTGTCTGTTCACCACGACGACAATTGGCAAATTCACTTTAGCCAAACAACCCCAAGTTCGTAGGTAGGAGAGTGTTGGTCTTTTCTTTTCCCATTCCTCATAAGGGGTGATCTCTTTATTCTTGGTTGGAACACGATTTAGGACATGACACGAAGTCAATATAGCCTCCCCCACCATTCCTTGGATAAACCCGAAACATCTAACATGGCATTAACCAAATCTGTTAGAGTACGGTTTTTCCTTTCCGCAATCCCATTGGATTGTGGGGAATTGGGAGGCGTCCTCTCATGGATTATACCATGTTCCGCACAGAATAAATTGAACTCATTAGAAAAGTACTCTCCACCACGATCGGACCGAACCTTTTTATCTTTCTTTCAAGTTGATTCTCAACTTCAGCCTTATAGATTTTGAAGAAATCAAGAGCCTCATCTTTAGATTTCAGTAGATACACATAACAGTACCTAGTGGAATCATCAATCAAAGTCATGAAATATTTCTTTCCACCTCTTGTCAACTCACCATTCATCTCACATAGATCTGAATGCACGAGCTCTAGTGGTGCCAAGTTTCTTTCCTTCGCAGGCTTGTGAGGCTTGCGAGGCTGCTTTGCTTGCACACAAGCATGACACTTAGAGCCTTTGACAAAGGTGAATTTCGGAATTAAACTCATATCAGCAAGCCGCGTCATACAACCGAAATTAACATGACAAAGTCGTGAATGCCAAACATTAGTTTCATTAACATTAGTGCTTACATGGTTCACAACATTATCACAGAAGTCTTCTAGAGAGAAGCGCAACATTCCCTCACACTCATATCCCTTTCCAACAA
Source organism: Lolium multiflorum (assembly GCA_030979885.1). Classification (NCBI taxonomy): domain Eukaryota; kingdom Viridiplantae; phylum Streptophyta; class Magnoliopsida; order Poales; family Poaceae; genus Lolium; species Lolium multiflorum. Next base: position 341,586,331 of record CM061748.1, read on the forward strand.
AAGTTCCATACTTAGACAGTACAACTTTATTGGACTCAAACACCAACTTAAACCCATCTTTCATAAGACGGGAGCCACTAACGAGATTCTTCTTGATGGAAGGGACATGCACACGTTCTTCTTGCACGATCTTTCCCGAAGTAAACTTCAGATCTACCGTGCCAACACCACGAAGTAGCATGTAACCCATTCCCCATCATTACTGAGGAACCTCGTGCCTGATAAGAGGTAAACATGGAGATGTCAGACACACATGAACATTAGCACTGTATCAACCCACCATTCCGTGGGCTGAGACACCGAAAGAACAGTAGGTAACATATTACCATACGTAGTTCCTTCCTCCGTGTTGCCAATGACCATGCCGACAGAATTTGAGTTCTGTCCAGCTGACATTTCTTTCCTTTGCGTTGTGACAGCGATTGGCCCAATGGCCAGTCTCGCCACACACCCAGAAGGATCTTTCTTCTCCGTTTTCCCCCTTCTTGAAGTTGGTAGTCTGGGAGACTCCCTTATTCTTTCCCTTGGACTTGTGGGCATTTTTGCACCATATTGGCAGCAGAACGTCCCTCGGTTCCTCCAGTGTGTTTGTATTTTGCCCTCGCCTTCTCCTCAACATCCAGAGAGCCCATGATATTCTCAACAGAAAACTCATGCCTCTGATGTTTCAGAGAAGTGGCAAAGTTCCTCCATGAAGGGGGAAGCTTAGCGACAATGCATCCCGCGACAAACTTGTCCGGTAGCACACACTTGAGGAGCTCAAGTTCCTTTGCCATGATCCGTATCTCATGAGCCTGTTCTACTACAGATCGGTTCTCAACCATTCTGTAGTCATTGAACTGCTCCATAGCATACGTTCACCTCCGGCATCGGCAGCACCAAACTTAGCGTCTAGTGCATCCCACGTTCCTTCCCATTTCGTATGTGCAGATAAGCATCAACCAACTTATCTCCAAGCACACTTAGGACGGCACCCACAAAGATTACGGTGGCATCCCCGAACGCTTTATCCTCTTCAGGAGTAAGCGGACCTCTGGGAGTACCTTCCGCAACTCGATGCACACCCATAGAAGTGAGCCACAAGAGGGTCTTACTCTGCCATCTCTTGAAATGAGAACCCGTAAACGGGCTCGGTTTAAGCGCAGCAGCAAAACCAGACGGTGAAAATTGCATAAGCATATAAGGTTTCTGGATTGTTAGATTATTAGGCAATTTCCGTGAGAGTTTAATTACCGAAAGCAACATTACAGATGCACAAGCATACTTAACCATACTCATCACTAAGCACATGCATCGATCGAACATGGAACAAGTAGTGCAAGGTAGGAGAGGAAAGCACGTACATCGCGACCGGGAAGGTCGCACCAGCACCACCACCATGGGTATTGATGATGTCGCCCATGGTGTTGTCGATGTCGTCGATGAAGAAACCGGCGAAGACGAACACGAACAGAGGAAAGCTCCCCAAAACCTTATCCCTGGTGGGGATCTCAACGGACGGAGTTTCCTGCTCTCCCGGACGGCTGTGCACGCAGTCGGGATGGGGAAGACTAGAGAGTAGCACAGCAAAAGGAACTTCGCGAGAGAGATCTAAGAGCACAGATCTGATCGTTCTCCTTGTATAGCCTGGGAGGAAGCCGACCCGACCGCGTTGACACGCGTAGGAAGCCGGGACACGCGGCGAGCATGCACATGCAGTACTAACACGTTGGTGCACCAAGCAAAAATTTAGACTTCCTTGAGTGTGTCTCGAACTCGAACTCGAACTCGAACTCGAACTCGAGTCACGAAACGCGACGTGCGTGACGTGCCGAGGCGGGGCGGGCGGAGGAGGAGGAGTGCGCGAGGGCTCTTTCTATTCTCACTCACTTGGAAGGACTAGAACAGCAGCCCTTATATACCACTCCAACTCTCTCCCAACTAGCAATGTGGGACTAAACTTTGTCCCCAAGGCTGTCCCAAGCTGCCAACGTGATGGGCCTTGAGATTTCAGGAATTGTAGATTATATGGGCTGCCTTATTGGGCTGCAGCCCATCTACATTTAACATGTGTTTCCTAGGATTTTACTAGTTGAGCTGCACAAATTACTTGTAGTGGAGCTACTGATGTGACGTTGCCCTGTGTGTTTGACACCTACCTGCAGTGGCTGCAGTCTGTAATTTCGATCCACTGTTCTTATATAGGATGCATGCTCATGGTGTATTAATTGTATCATAAGAATCAAGTGTTGGTTTTTTGGAATTATTGTCATGAAATAATTTTGGTAGACTGTTATAGCCCCAAATCTGACCCTATAGTTAGCAACTTGGTATTCTGGGAGAGGTGGAAGCACATCAATGGTGTCGTGTTAAGTCATAGGTTACTAAGGCACGAGCGGTCATTTTCATCTCTAAGGGGAGTCTTGGTTCAAGGCAGGACTCCTTGTAGTGACCAGAATGTCTTCTTTCAGGTATTGAGTGACAAGCATGTAGAATATGTTCATGTTTTTGTTTCTGTTTCTCCATGCATCTCTATGTGTTTCTTTATAGTTATAGCAGATTATCTCTTCTCTTGATATGCTTTCTACATGCTTCTTGATGACTTTTTACAGTAAGATTTATGTAGTACCATAGAAGTTTAAAACCGTTGTAGCAACTGGATATTATAACATGTTCATGCGTTAGAGCTAATTTAAGTTGTTTATGTTTCTCTATAAACCAATGGCGAGATTATTCGAGCACGACATGTGTAGGCTATGACAGACAGCTGATCACTCGACATGTGGCTTTCCAGTTTCAGAATGTTTCCAGCGGCAACAAGGTAGACACAAATCGCTGAATTTTCCAGCCACCTGCTGGTGTATAACTCTGAACATTTCAATGCCACCAAAGCAAAGACAAATATTTCTAAAAAAAATTATCACCTTCTGGTTCAAATTTTGAATACCTATCCTTGCGGTCTAATTATTTATTTAATGTCCTGCATTTTTTTTAGCATGTATGCTCAAAGTTCTGTTTATTTTTCTTTCACCTTGTGAACTTTCCGCTCTCGATTTTTCTCGTGGAGAACAATGTGGAATTACCAAACCAATTAGTCTAGTCTACATACTGATTTACCTCCTTATACTTTTGTCACATGAACCTGTAACCTGATGTATTCACGTCATCAACCATTAGTTAGCTTACGTTCTCACGCTTCCGTCATGGCTCATAGGGAGCTGTATTGATGCAATTGCTCTTTTGTGACATTCGCACCTCTGGTGATGGAAGAAACAAAAATATACTTGTATGCAAATATGGTGCTTACAGTTTTTGACTGTTTTATCGATATATTTATTTTTCTAATATCATGGTTCTTTATTTTGTTGTGAATGCAGGGAAGAAGAAATTCATTCACGATTTTTTATGATCAAGGGGGAAACTGTTCATGGCAAGAATTCGTTCATGCTTTTTTAATGTTTCAAGCTAGGAGAAACATTTATACCAAGAATATGTTCATCCTTTATAATGGTAAGAATCCGTTCACTTCTTGGTTATGTTCAAAGAAGGAAACCGTGCCAACAATCCATTCACACTTTTATTTATGTTCAAGGTAGAAATCGTTCACGCCAAGAATCCGTCCAGGCTTGTATTTATGTTCAAGGTAGAAAACCGTTCATGCAAATAATCTGTTCATGCTTTTATTTATGTTGGTACAAACCGTTCATGCCAAGAATCCGTTCACGCTTTATTAATGTTCAAGCTAGGAAAACCGTTCATGCCAAGAATCTGTTCATGCTTTATTTATGTTCAAAGAGGGAAACCGTTCATGATTTTTATTAGTGTTAAACAAAGGAAAGAGTTCATGATAGGAATTCTTCATGATTTTTTATGTTCAAGGTAAAACCGTTCATGCCAAGAATCTTTTCAGGCTTGTATTTTTCAAGGTAGAAAATCGTTCATGCCAAGAATCCATTCATCATTTTTTTATGATTAACAAAGGATTATCTTCATGTCAAGAATTCATTCATGCTTTCTTATGTTCGAGGTAGGAAACCATTCATGGCAATAATTCGTTCACGTTTTTTTTATGTTTCAAAGTAGGTGAAATATTCATGCCAAGAATCTGTTCATTCTTTATAATGGTAAGAATCTGTTCGTTTCTTGGTTATGTTCAAAGCAGAAAACTATTCATGCAAAGAATCCGTTCATGCTTGTATTGATGTTCAACCTAGGAAAATCGTTCATGCCAAGAATCCGCTCATGCTTTTCTAGGTAAAACAAGAGAAACCGTTCATGCTATTTCAATGTTCAACGAAAGAAAGTTCATGTCAACAGTTCTTCCAATATTTTTTATGTTCAACGTCGGGAACCCGTTCATGGCAATAATACTTTTTTGCTACTTCTTTTCATGTATCTGAGGGTAGAAAACCTAGATTGAATCTAGGATACAATCTAGTATAATCTAGTGATGCTTCCCGATCACCTAATGATTCCGTTCATTCTTGAATTTATGTTGAATGTACGAAAACGTTCAATCCATGAATCATTTCATGATTGAATTTAAGTTCAATCTAGGAAATCGTTCATGCCAATAATTCATTCATGCTTTACTTTTTAGTTCATTGTAAGGAATCGTTCATGCCATCAAACTGTTCATGTTTTTGAATTTTGATTATGTTTAAGGTGAAAAATCGTTCATGGCAAGAATTCGTTCATGCTTTACTTTTAAGTTCAAGGTGGAAAATCGTTCGTGCCAAGAACTTGTTCATGTTTTTATTTATGTTTTACGTAGGACATCGTTCATGCCATGAATCTGTTCAAGTTCGCTCATGCTTTAATTTATGTTCAAGGAAGAAAAACGTCCATGCAAATAATCCGTTCATGTTCGAATTTATGTTCAATGTAGGAAAAAGTTCATGCTAAGAAAATGCTTAATGCGAAGAATCTGTTCATCCGTTTATTTATGTTTCACGCCGATAAACCTTTCATTTTTTTAATTTATGTTCAAGGTAGAAAACGGTTCATGCTAAGAATTTGTTCATGTGTTCATTTATGTCCAAGGCAGGAAAGTATTCATACAAAGAATTTGATCATGCCAAGAACTCGTTCCTGCTTTCATTTATGTTCAAGGTAGGAAATCATTCATGCCAAAAATCATTTCATTTTTTAATTTATGTTCAACCTAAAAAATTGTTCATGCCAACAAGCCGTTCATATTTTTATTTATGTTCAAGCTAGGAAACCGTTCATGCAAAAAATCCGTTCATTCTCGAATATTATGTTCAAGATTGCAAGCCGTTCATGCTTTACTTTTAAGTTCAAGGTAGGAAACCGTTCACGCCAAGAATCTGTTCATTATTGAATTTATGTTCAATGTACAAAATTGTTCATGCTTCATTTTTATTTAAAGGTACGAAACCATTCATGCCAAGAATCTGTTCATGATTGAATTTATGTTCAACGAAGGAAACCGTTTGTGCCAAGAAACTGTTCATCTTTTTTATGTTCAATGTAGAAAAGTGTTCATGCCATGATTCCGTTCATGTTTTCTATTTATTTTCAAGGCACAAAACGGTTAATGTCAAGAATTTGTTCATGTTTTTATTTCTGTTCAAGGTAGGAAATTGTTCATGCCTTGAATTCGTTTATGTTTTAATTTATGTTCGAAGAAGAAAACCATTCATGCCATGGATCCCTTCATGTTTGAATTTGTATCCAATGTTGGAAACCGTTCATGCAAAGAATCTGTTCATGCTAGAATTTTATGTTCAAGGTAGGAAACCGTTCATGCTTTACTTTTAAGTTCAAGGTAGGAAACCGTTCATGCCAAAAATATGTTCATTCTTGAATTTATGTTCAATGTACGAAATCTTTCATGCCATTAATCTGTTCATGCTTAATTTTTGTGTTGAAGGTACGAAACCGTTCACGCCAAGAATCCATTCATGATTGAATTTATGTTCAAAGAAGAAAACCTTTCATGCCAAGAAACCGTTCTTGTTTTTTTCTATGTTCAAGGTAGAAAGTTGTTCACGCCAAGATTCCGTTCATGCTTTCTATTCATTTTCAAGGCACAAACGGTTCATGTCAAGAATTCATTCATGTTTTTGCTTCTGTTCAAGGTAGGAAATTATTCATGCCTTGGATCCGTTTATGTTTTAATTTATGTTCAATGAAGAAAACCATTCATGCCATGGATCCCTCATGTTTGAATTTATATTCAATGTAGGAAATGGTCCATGATTTATTTTATGTTCAAGGTAGAAAATTGTTCATGCAAAGAATCCGTCCATGCCCTAATTTATGTTCAAGGTAGGAAACATATCATATTTTACATATCATATTTTACATTTTCCGTGGTACCTTACACCCCTGTTTCTAAGATATGATATGTTTTCGATTATCTAATCCATATATATGTTTAAAAATGAAAGGTTGGCATGCAAGGAATCTGCGAAAAAGTTGCATGTCAACTTGTGATTAACAAATATAATGAGAAACATGTACCAGTAGAAAGACAATTCATTGCCAAACATGTAAGTGCCTACATCATATATGCATATGTGCAGTCAACCATATAATTCTTTTTCATAGATTTATAATGCAGAAGTCTTTTTTTGCCTATTATGATGGTTCAATACTCATTTTTATTCCTATTAATAGGCAAACCACCTTCTGCATTGAATAAGATCTCAACACTATTTATCCTCAAGTTGAAAATATGAAGCACCGCAAAAAAGTAAGTATCTTACTTCATAGGATAAAAAGAAATAAATATCTCCTTGCAATCATTGTTTTACAGGATTTTGATTGTTCTGTTCTTTTCAGAGACCACACCAACATGGAAAGTAGAAACAGAGAAATTGGCATGAAAATGCATAGCTTTGCCATTTTTATTTCAGAGAACACACCAGTTGATCAAAGATGTTTTGAGTGTACTGAACAATAGTCTTTTGTATCTCTCACAACTCACAACATACTTGCCTGAATATGAAAACATAGTAACAGTGTGCCCATCTGGTTTAACTGAAATATGTAACAATGGATCTCTGTACTTCAATGAGGTGAGCTTAGTTAAAAGTTTGGAGCTTAGCTGAAAGTTTATTCTCTAAGCTGTAGATGCAAAAGACCACTGCTATCAACCTGTTGTGTTCTCTAAGTTTGAAGCTTTTTCTATATGTTTTGTTCTGCTTTCGAACTGTCTCATATCTTTTTAAAGGCCAGGATGAAACAGTGAAGGGAACATTCCTGAAAAAATAAACACAATTACAAAGAGTACTTGGTAGTCAGGTGTCTAATGCAGAACGGCACTAGACTTCAGTAATAAAGATCAACCGAACACAAGTTGGTGTCACCAGAGGACCAACTCCTTAGTCTTCATCTCTCTCAGGAAGGAGCATTTTCTGCGGCAAAAGAATTTATGTGAATTATTCAGATCTTTTTCTATATGTTTTGTTTTGCTTTCGAACTATCTTATATATTTTTAAGGCCAGGAAGAAAGTGAAACATTCCCGACAAAATAAACAGTTTTTTTAGCATAACAAAACATTCGATCAGGGGTGGGTGGGAAGACGAACAAAATCAGGAGCGAACCGAAACCGCAGAGGCTGCGCGATCGTGGGCCAAGCCCATGTGCGGCCAGGGGTGTGCGGCAATTCCAGTCGCGCCGACCAGGTCGGTGTAAAGGAGCACCCGAGGGGAGCCCTGATGACCCACAAGTATAGGGGGTATATCGTAGTATCTTCGATAAGTAAGAATGTCGATCCCAACGAGGAGCAGAAGGTGTTGACAAGCAGTTTCGATGAAGGATTCACCTGAAATGCGCACAAGTAATCGGGGGTTTGATGTAACAGTTGAATAATGTACGAGTATGTAAAGTGCGAGTAATAATTGCAAGTGAGTGGCCCAATCCTTTTTAGCACAAAGGACAAGCCGGTTTGTTTACTTATAATGACCAAACGTTCTCGAGGACACATGGGATTTTAGTCTAGTGCTTTCGCTACATACGGCTAAATAATCTTCATTGTTATGATAAGTGTTGTGTGGGTGAACCTATGCTAATGTACCGCCCTTCCTAGGACTAATACATACTTGTGATTATACCCCTTGCAAGCATCCGCAACTACAAGAAAGTAATTAAGAAATAAATCTAACCACAGCCTTAAACTCGAGATCCTGCGATCCTTCCCGCATCGATATACCAACGGGGTTTAGGTTTCACTCCGGCAACCCCGCAATTGGCAAACGAGTACAAGATGCATTCCCCTAGGCCCATAAATGGTGAAGTGTCATGTAGTCGACGTTCACATGACACCACTAGAAGAATAACACCACAACTTAAATATCACACCATTGAATATTACTCAACCATAATTCACTACTAACATTTAGACTTCACCCATGTCCTCAAGAACTAAACGAACTACTCACGAGACATCATACGGAACATGATCAGAGGTGATATGATGATGAATAACAATCTGAACATAAACTTGGTTCAATGGTTTCACTCAATAGCATCAACAACAAGTAGAAATCGGGAGAGTTTCCCCTATCAAACAATCAAGATCAAACCCAAATTGCTATGGCGGTGACGGTGTCCAGCGGTGATGACAGCGGTGATGATGGTGGAGATGATGATGATGGTGATGGCGATGATGTCCAGCTCGATGACGGTGACGATGGCGTCGATTTCCCCCTCCGGAGGGAATTTCCCCGGCGCCGCCGAGACTTTCTCTCTGGTGTTCTCCGCCCGCAGAGGCGGTGAACTCTTCGCGAGGTACCCTGTGGCTTAGGTCTTCGGGACGAAGGGTTTGGCGAAGAAAAGGAGGCGAAAGGGGTCGTGGGCCCTCCACACCACGGCCGCGCCAGGGCCGGCCGCGCCGCCCTAGGGTGTGGGCCCACTGGCTGCTCTCCGGCTCCTCCTTCCGCTTCCTTCGTCATCTTGAAAAATAGGATTTTGGTATAATTTCCTTCCGAGTTGATCTTCCGAAATATTGCGTGCTTTTTCCAGCAGAATCCTGGCTCCGGTGTTCGATCCTCCAATAACGATGAAACATGCAAAATAGATGAAATAACATAAGTAATGTGTCCCAATATGAAATATATCAATGAATAACAACAAATTATGATATAAAATAGTGATGCAAATTGGACGTATCAACTCCCCCAAGCTTAGACTTCCCCAAGCGAAACTGAACTCGATAGACATGACCACATGTTTATGGAGTGAAGAGTCGATAAATAAAATACGGACAAGAAGCATCATATTCATTCACACAGGACATTATAGTAAACAACCTCTTATAACTCATATTGAAACAAGTATAAGGTAATCACAAGTAAAGGTGCATGAGAAATCATGATTGGTGATGGCAAACTTCGTTCTTGGTCAGAGAACAACTAACAGATTATATTTATCTTATTGAGCAGCGCTCTCATGTTAGAGTTTATAAGGCACAACTTGCATACTCAATCATAATGGTCCTCTCATGGTCATTGATAACTTGCAAAGCTATATTCATTCGATAAAACTTGTACTAAACAAGGAAGAATAAAAGACATGATGTAGCAAATCACAATATAATGGTTTGATCACAACTACTCAAATGCTTGCTTGAGATGGAGGGAAATAGGTTTACTGACTCAACATAAAGTAAAAGACAGGCCCTTCGCAGAGGGAAGCAGGGTTAAATCATGTGCTAGAGCTTTTTCAGTTTTGCAATCATATAAAGAGAATAAAAGTAACATTTTGAGAAGTGTTTGTTGTTGTCACCGACTGGTAGCGGGTACTCTAACCCCTTGCCGGACAACCTCCTAAGAGCGGCTCCCATATTATTTTCATTTTGTGTGGCACTCCTTCCAACCTTTCTTTCACAAACCATGGCTAACCGAATCCCGGGTGCTGCCAACAATCTCATACCATGAAGGAGTGCCTTTTTACTTTAGTTTTATTATGATGATGACACTCCCCCAACCTTTGCTTACACAAGCCATGGCTAACCGAATCCTTCGGGTGCCGTCCATCAATCACATACCATGGAGGAGTGTCTATTTAGTTTAATTAAACTGGGAATCCCATTGCCAGCTCTTTTTGCAATTATTGGATAAGCGGATGTAGCCACTAGTCCATTGGTGAAAGTTGCCCAACAAGATTGAAAGATAAAACACCACATACTTCCTCATGAGCTATGAAACATTAACACAAATAAGAGATACTAAGTTTTGAATTGTTTAAAGGTAGCACATGAAGTATTTACTTGGAATGGCAGAAAATACCATGTAGTAGGTAGGTGGACACAAATGGCATAGGTTTGGGTTAAGGTTTGGATGCACGAGAAGTATTCCCTCTCAGTACAGGTCTTTGGCTAGCAAGGTTAATTAGCAAGCATAAGAGTCGAGGGAAACAAACAAATATACATATGATAGAAACAATCATGCATCTTCCTTGCAAACACAAACAATTTTAACTTCAGAATAATAAGCTATGAGCTAACAAGAAAGACAATGAAACAACTACATGTATTTCTCTTTTCTATTTAAACTTCAAAGTGTTGTTGCTATTGACCAATGCTAAGTTTGCCAAAACCAAATATATTTATTCAATGCTCCCAAAGTGATACCAATACTAATAACAAGGTGAATCATATAGTAGAGATTGCAAACTAAAATAAGATGTGCAATATGTAAATGATAAGACTTCTCATTAATATTCCATAACGATAACTCACACCAAGGGATACATAGATAACCAACTAAAGGAGAGATACTTCCAAACGCAACCCATCTTATATGATAACTTCCCTACTCATGATATGATACTACTTGACAATAAAAGTAAAAGGTAGTGATAATGTGATACCGCGGCACTCCCCCAAGCTTGGAACAAACCAAGGGGATGCCAATACCGATGATGAATTACTCCCGCGGCGATGATGGTGATGAATTCCTCGACAAGCTTCTCAATAAGCTCCTGAAGCTCATCAATCCTGTATATGAGGTTGCGAATCATCTCGAGTTGTGCTCGACGCGGTTAAAGAGTCTCTCGATGGCGAGTCCCGCTCTTGGAGTTATTTCCCCACTCTTCAGCCTCAGCTCCTTCTCTCCTGAGTGTTAGAACGATCTATATCCCACTGGCTAGGCAATGCTGCCTTGGGAGTCCCTTCAATTTGATTATTGAAAATTAGATTATGGAAGGGGTGATGAGTGCCTGATGGAGATGTTTTCGGAGCTAGGTAATGACGTGGGACCGCTCCTCCAGTGCGAATTCTTGCGCTCTTGTTTGCACTAAAAGGGTTGTCCACCACCTTGATGCTTGCGATGGTAGCACGCGGGCGTGCGCGCGAGTCTTCCTCCACCTCTTCTTCATCTTCTTCCTTGACGTCCTTGTTCTTGGAGACCATGGTGCTTCTAAACCGAAAACAGATCCTCTCAAACAAAACACGTCGAGAAACGATATACGGACCTCCAGGGTCCGGGGGATTATATAGCAAAAATTTTCTCGACAAAAGGAAAGCACCGATCGAACCAGAGTCGGAAAGGGCGACGAGCGGCCAAACCATAGGCCGGCGCGAGCCCGGTCGGGCCGCGCCGCCCTGGTGGTGCGTCCTTTCCACTCCGTTTCGAACTCGTAATTTCTCTTATTTTCCAAAAACAGCGAAAATATTGTTCGGAAAGTAAATTGCGTACTTTTCATTACCAGTACTGTTACCTATTCAAAATCGAGTTCTGGCGGACTGTCAATTTGCCCTTTGATGTAGGCCTCCGGTGTTTCCACTTGAATAATATCAACATCAACATTATAAGAATCACCCGAGATATAATGCTTGAGTCTTTGTCCATTCACCACTTGCGTAGCATTGCCTTGGAGAGAGCTAATTTTGATTGCTCCTGAACGATACACCTCCTCGACAACATATGGTCCTTCCCATTTCGAGAGTAATTTCCCTGCAAAGAATCGAGACGAGACCGATACAATAGGACTTTATCCCCAATATTAAATTCTCTTTTGATAATCCTCCTATCATGCCATTTTTTAACTTTCTCTTTAAAGAGCTTAGCATTTTCATAAGCTTCATTCCTCCATTCATCTAGAGAACTCAATTGCAACAACCTCTTATCACCGGCAAGTTTAGGATCTTTATTTAATTCTCTAACAGCCCAATAAGCTTTGTGCTCTAGTTCTAGAGGTAAATGACAAGCTTTCCCATAAACCATTTTATAAGGTGACATTCCCATGGGATTTTTATAAGCAGTTCTATAAGCCCAAAGTGCATCCTTCAATTTACTAGCCCAATTCTTTCTAGTTTTATTAACGGTCTTTCCCAAAATAGATTTAATCTCTCTATTTGATAACTCTACTTGACCACTAGTTTGAGGATGATAAGCAGAAGCAATTCTATGATTAATACCATACCTAGCAAGAGTTTTTCTAAAACCTCCATGAATAAAATGAGAACCTCCATCAGTCATAATATATCTAGGTACTCCGAATCTAGGAAAAATAATATCTAAAAGCATTCTTAAAGAGGTCTCACCATCGCACTTTTTGTAGGTATAGCTTCCACCCATTTAGTAACATAATCAACAGCAACGAGTATATGAGTGTTACCTTCTGAAGACGGAAAAGGTCCCATAAAGTCAAATCCCCAACAATCAAACGGTTCAATAACAAGAGTATAATTCATTGGCATTTCATTACGCCTGGAGATATTACCAACCCTTTGGCATTCATCACAAGATAAAATAAACTTTCTCGCATCCTTGAAGAGAGTTGGCCAATAAAAACCTGATTGTAGAACCGCGGTTCTTCTCCGGCGTGATGTCCTCCATAAGCACTACCATGACATTTACTCAATATCTCCTGTTGTTCATATTCGGGGACACATCTTCGCATAATACCATCCACTCCTTCTTTATATAAGTGTGGGTCATCCCAAATAATACCTCAAGTCATAAAAGAATTTCCTCCTTTTGAGCTGAAAAGGTTGGAGGCAAGTACTTGGAAACAATAAAGTTAGCATAATCAGCATACCAAGGACTGTCTCGAGCTCACCTTTATTACAGCCAATTGTTCATTTGGAAAACTATCATTAAGGAACAGGATCATAAGCAATATTTTCCAATCTAGACAAATTATCAACAGGATTATCAGCACCTTTCCTATCTACAATATGTAAGTCAAATTCTTGCAAAAGAAGTACCCATCTAATAAGCCTCGGCTTAGCATCTTTCTTTGTCATAAGGTATCTAATTGCAGCATGATCAGTATGAATAGTAACTTTTGAATCAACAATATAAGATCTAAATTTATCGCAAGCAAAGACTAATAATTCCTTTTCGGTTGTAGCATAATTTCTTTGAGCAGCATCAAGAGTTTTACTAGCATAATGAATAACATTCGTTTTTTATCTAGTCCAAGAACAGCGCCTACAGAAAATCACTAGCATCACACATAATTTCAAAGGGTAAATTCCAATCGGGGGTTCAACTATAGGAGCGGTTGTTAAGGCTTTCTTAAGAGTTTCAACGCTTCCTTACAATCATCATCAAAAACAAATGGTACATCTTTTTGAAGAAGATTAGTAAGAGGCTTTGAAATCTTAGAGAAATCTTTAATAAATCTCCTATAAAACCCAGCATGACCAAGAACACTACGAATACCTTTAACATCCCTCGGATAGGGCATCTTCTCAATTGCTTCAACTTTAGCTCTATCAACTTCAATACCTCTCAGAAATTTTATGTCCCAATACAATTCCTTCATTAACCATAAAGTGGCATTTCTCTCAATTAAGAACAAGGTTAGTTTCTTCACATCTCTGCAAAACTTTATCAAGGTTTCGCAAGCAACTATCAAAAGAATTCCCATAGACGGAAAAATCATCCATGAATACCTCTACAATACTTTCACAAAAACCATGAAAAATAGCAGACATGCATCTTTGAAAAGTAGCAGGAGCATTACATAAACCAAAAGGCATGCGTCTATAAGCATAAGTTCCATAGGGACAAGTAAAAGTGGTTTTCTCTTGATCTTTAGCTTTAACAGCAATTTGTGAAAACCCGAATAACCATCAAGAAAGCAAAAATGAGTATTTTTAGATAATCTTTCTAGCATTTGATCAATAAAGGGTAAAGGGTAATGATCTTTTTTAGTAACTTTATTAACTTTTCAAAAATCAATGCACATTCTATACCCTACAACTACTCTTTGAGGAATGAGCTCATCATTATCATTAGGCACAACAGTCATACCTCCTTTCTTGGGAACACAAGTGCACAGGACTAACCCATCTACTATCAGCAATAGGATATATAATACCAGCTTCAAGGAGTCGTAGTACCTCATTCCTTACCACTTCCTTCATCTTCGGAATTAGACGACGCTGAGGTTCAACAACAGGCTTTGCATCATCTTCCATATTAATAGCATGTTGGCATATAGATGGAGAAATCCCCTTCAAATCATCAAGAGTGTAGCCAATAGCGCCTCGATGCTTCTTCAATATTTCCAATAACCTTTCTTCCTCAATCTCTGAAAGCTTAGAACTAATAATAACAGGATATATTTTCTTATCATCAATATGAGCATATTTAAGATTATCGGGGCTTTAAATCAAAAACAGGATCTTCCTTTGGTGGCGGTGTTGTACCCAAATCTTCCACCGGTAAATCATGCTTGAGAATAGGTTGGCGAAGAAAAATTTCCTCAAGCTCATCTCTTTCTTTCCTAAAAATTTCGCTCTCGCTATCCTCCAAATGTTGCTGCAAAGGATTATTAGGAACAAGAACAATAGATGCACATTGCTCCATTTTAAAATCATTACTAGGCAAATCAGCTTTATAAGGAGTTTTAGTAAATTTAGAGAAGTTAAACTCATAAGATTCACCAGCAAATTTAGTCAAAATTTTCTCTTTCTTGCAATCTATAATAGCTCCACAAGTATTTAGAAAAGGTCTACCAAAAATAATAGGACAATAATCACTAGCAGCAGAACCAAGTACCAAAAAGTCAGCAGGATATTTAATCTTACCGCATAAAACTTCCACATCTCGAACAATACCAATTGGAGAAATAGTTTCTCTATTAGCCAGCTGAATAACCACATCAATATCTTCAAGTTCACAAGAATCAATTTCGTGCATAATCTCCGTGTAAAGCTCATACGGAATAGCACTAACACTTGCACCAATATCACATAATCCATAATAACAATGATCACCAATTCTAACAGATAGCATAGGAACACTAGCTTGTTTGGGTTTATTAGGATGTGAAACAATATTAGAAGCATCTTCACAGAAAATAATATGACCATCCTCCACATTTTCAACAGCAGGTTCAATTTTAATTTGTTCTTCAGGTTCTTTAGGTTTCTTTTCACTTTTATTAACCGCACTAGTTATAACAGAGTACTCCTTCATTTTAGCAGGAAAGGAGTTTTTTCAATATAAACCTCAGGAATAACATGATCAGCAGTTTCAACTACAACACATTTATTAATAGATGAATCAATTTTATCTTTATATGGTTCATGATACTTATCAAAGTTCTTCTTTGGCAATTCATAATGAGAGGCAAAAGCTTTAAAAAGATTTACAGCAACTTGAGAATCAAGACCATATGTAGCACTCATATTACGAAATTTATCAGTATCCATAAAAGCTTCAATGCATTTATAATCATAAATTATACCCGATTCTCGATCTTTGTCGTTCTCCCATCCTTCAGTATTTTCTTGGATTCGATCAAGAAGGTCCCTTTTAAACTCTTCTTTGTTGCGTGTAAATGATCCGAACAAGAAGTATCCAACAAGGTCTTGTCTTGAAAAGAAAGTCTTGCATAGAAATTATCAATAATAACATTACCAGGAAGCTCATGAATGGGGCATTTGAGCATTAAAGACTTCAATCTCCCCCAAGCTTGGGCGATGCTCTCTCCATCATGAGGCCAAAAATTATATATGCGATTCCGATCCTTATGAATTTCACTTGGAGGATAGAACTTAGAATAAAACCGGGGCACAATATCATTCCATTCAAGAGAATCCCCATTATCCAATAATTTATACCAATGCGCCGCTTTACCGGACAGCGACAAAGAGAATAGTTTCTTCCTCACTTCATCCATAGCAATACCTGCACATTTGAATAACCCGCATAATTCATGCAAAAACAGTAAATGATCTGGACAGTTCCATCCCCTTCATAGCGGTTATCCATAACACGTTCAATAATTTTCATAGGTATTTTATATGGTATTACTTCCTCACTGGCGCTTCATCCACTACCGTTGCAGTAGTAGTAGATTTCCCAAATAGAAATTGAAGAGAAGATCTCTCCATAATGACTTATAGCAGAGCAGAAATAAAATCAACACAACATTAAAGGTTTTCCTTACCAATTCCACTTACCAATAGCGCTTCACTCCCCGGCAACGGCGCCAGAAAATAGTCTTGATGACCCACAAGTATAGGGGGTATATCGTAGTATCTTCGATAAGTAAGAATGTCGATCCCAACGAGGAGCAGAAGGTGTTGACAAGGTTTCGATGAAGGATTCACTGTAAATGCTCACGACAAGTAATCGGGGGTTTGATGTAACAGTTGAATAATGTACGAGTATGTAAAGTGCGAGAGTAATAATTGCAGCAGTGGCCCAATCCTTTTTAGCACAAAGGACAAGCCGGTTTGTTTACTTATAATGACCAAACGTTCTCGAGGACACATGGGATTTTAGTCTAGTGCTTTCGCTACATACGGCTAAATAATCTTCATTGTTATGATAAGTGTTGTGTGGGTGAACCTATGCTAATGTACCGCCCTTCCTAGGACTAATACATACTTGTGATTATACCCCTTGCAAGCATCCGCAACTACAAGAAAGTAATTAAGAAATAAATCTAACCACAGCCTTAAACTCGAGATCCTGCGATCCCTCCTGCATCGATATACCAACGGGGGTTTAGGTTTCTGTCACTCCGGCAACCCCGCAATTGGCAAACGAGTACAAGATGCATTCCCCTAGGCCCATAAATGGTGAAGTGTCATGTAGTCGACGTTCACATGACACCACTAGAAGAATAACACCACAACTTAAATATCACACCATTGAATATTACTCAACCATAATTCACTACTAACATTTAGACTTCACCCATGTCCTCAAGAACTAAACGAACTACTCACGAGACATCATACGGAACATGATCAGAGGTGATATGATGATGAATAACAATCTGAACATAAACTTGGTTCAATGGTTTCACTCAATAGCATCAACAACAAGTAGAAATCGATACCGGGAGAGTTTCCCTATCAAACAATCAAGATCAAACCCAAATTGCTATGGCGGTGACGGTGTCCAGCGGTGATGACGGCGGTGATGATGGTGGAGATGATGATGATGGTGATGGCGATGATGTCCAGCTCGATGACGGTGACGATGGCGTCGATTTCCCCTCCGGAGGGAATTTCCCGGATTCCGCCCGCCGGAGAGCTCTTTCTCTCTGGTGTTCTCCGCCCCGCAGAGGCGGTGTAACTCTTCGCGAGGTACCCTCGTGGCTTAGGTCTTCGGGACGAAGGGTTTGGCGAAGAAAAGGAGGCGAAAGGGGTCGTGGGCCCTCCACACCACAGGCCGGCGCGGCCAGGGGGCCGCGCCGCCCTAGGGTGTGGGCCCACCCTGGCTGCTCCTGGCTCCTCCTTCGGCTTCCTTCGTCATCTTGAAAAATAGGATTTTTGGTATAATTTCCTTCCGAGTTGATCTTCCGAAATATTGCGTTCGACGGTGCTTTTTCCAGCAGAATCCTGGCTCCGGTGTTCGATCCTCCAATAACGATGAAACATGCAAAATAGATGAAATAACATAAGTAATGTGTCCCAATATGAAATATATCAATGAATAACAGCAAATTATGATATAAAATAGTGATGCAAATTGGACGTATCAAGCCCCTATCGCTCGATTGCGTGCGTGTGGGAGCAACGCACTTAGGGCCCCCTCGTTTTCCCGAAGCGTCTTCCTTGGTGGGCTGGTCCAAGTAAGGCTTCTTCTCCTAATTTTTCTCTTTCCTAAATTTTCGTTTTGAACTTTATATAAAAAACTTCAGTCGTGGGAGTGTACTACTCCCTCGTCATCATGCGGACAAAGGATATGTTGTTGAAGAGGTTGTAGATGATTCTTATGTCTATCTTGGTAAATGACCGTTGGAGCCTGTTGATGGTATTGTTTTCTTACTTTTTTCCCATGTTGTTTTGTCGTTGTTCTATGTGTCATTGTGTGTTTTTTTTTTCATATCCTCCCGATTTTGTATTTCTGTTGGGCAGTCTAGATTTCCACTTTCCGAGTTCGCTATTTGGATACGTTTGCTTAGATCATATGGTTTTTTGCGTAGTTCTTTTAAAGGGAAACTCTTCATGGTCGGTGCCAGGTTCATTTAGATCTCACGCCCTTTGCTTTTGCCTCTTTAAGATTCTTGCTTATTTGTCTAGAAGATTTGCACTTACCTATGTAGGTGGGCAACTGTGACGCTCTAGGGTCGTCATCCTCCTTGGAGGCTTGTCGTGGAGCTCCATCCGCACCCTAGCTCCGGGTTCCCGGGCGACGCTCTAGCCTCTCTTGGAGACATTCCTAGCTTCGGGGTCCTAGGAGATATGATGGCTACACGCTGACCTTCCTAGAGGCGTCGTGTTGGAGGTCATGTTCAACTATTGGTGTGTGTTTCTCTCGTCGCAAGGTTGGTGGATGTCGGGGTAGCAACCCCAAGCGGATGATGTTTGTGTGTTGAGGCGTCAGCCTCGGGAACCATGGTGGGCACGAAAGTAGCTGCATGGAGTGAGGTGGTTGCTTGGCTTGGCTTGGGTGACAATCTTGTGTTGCTAGGGGCGGCGAAATTTTTGGCTCGTTCAACGTGTATTAGGATGGGGTGGCCACCCTGGATGTTGGTGCAACGACCGTGGATTTTTTTAATTCAATCAGAGGTATAACCCTAATTTTACTACAATATAAGCATACAATAGTTATTACAGTATTAAAGCTACCAATGTGTTGATGAAACCATAAGCTATGACGGAATTGATTAATGCCATGGTTCAGTGCTCTTTTCACACTTTGTATTTGAGGTATTTGCTGCCGCTTATGATCTGTTAAGGAAAGTTGGGTGTTTCCATCTAGACACCGAACACTTGAGCTCTTGCACCCTAGATTAATTTAGCCTGTTATGGTCAAGAAAGAAATACGCATCGATTGGTGTATCTTTAATACATCAGTATAGGTGTATACCCTGTAGATTGGTTTGATCACCATACAAAATCCAAGTTCCTTGTTGAAAAAGGAAATACATAACCCCATGGAATTTGGAAATTGTAGCTTTAAATAAATGCGCGATGAAATGTCAGTATGTAATATTTTAATAGTTATACAGTTGTGTGTTAATTATGTAAAGAAAAGCATCGGGGGAATTTCTTAATGGAAACTTCTCTCTGTTAAACGGTAATCTATAGCTGCTTGGAGCAATGCTGTAATATATCTCATTTGACTTCCTTGCTCTTGCTACTACTGACTTTCGTATATTGACTTTCGTATATTGTTCAAACTGACATTTATATCTGGTATGTTTCTCATACATGTGACTGCAACGAGGACATGGTTCTAATTTACAGGTGGAGTAACCTTGAGTTCCCGCTGCCTTTCGGAAGAGTCATGAGCCTCTTTCAAAAAGGTTATATCCATGAACTGGATGAGAAGGTATACACATGTTTTGTTCTTTTCGTTTTTTCTTCTAAAGTCAGCTTCCTATGGATATTATTAGAGTCCACATTGTGTCTTAAGTTCATTTATACAGACATAATATGCCATTGCTTCAGTTAGTACTGAAGGTAGATACATGTAATACAACATTTGTCATTATTTTAGACAGGTGCATCACTAAAATTTAATGCTCTGAACTTGAACGGTCGCATTTGGACACTGATTGCAGGTGGTGGTGCGAGTGTCATATCTGCTGACACAGTAAACTTAACTTTCTTCCAAGTCTTTTAGATAAGTTGTAAAAGTTAATTAAGATGATAACAGATCAATCTTATTTCCTTGTTCGAGATTCGGGATATGCCGCAGAGCTAGGATATTATGAAGGGTACAGTGAAGCTTCCAAAGAGGAGGAGGTTTTGCAATATGCTAGATTGGTTTTGGATGTAACAAACTTGGAATCCTACGGCTCACTATTTCTGCATATTTGTTTTCTCTGTTCTGAATATCATTTTGATACTGTGTACATTCAAATCCTTACCCATCTTTATCCCTTCGTCTAAAAAAACTGGTGCCAGGAATCCAAATCAAAGGCTGCAGTGGTGAACATTTATGTTTGGAGAGGTGGTCCAAACTGGGGTTGCCATAATGTGTGATCTAGGTTCAGAGCTTGGTCTTCCAATTGAGGTATGGTCTCAAGTTCTCTTTGGTGAAGACAAATCAACCATTTGTATCTTTAGTGATTAACGAATGATCTTAGCTTCTCTAACACCAACCTCATACCTTGTGTATTACAAGAGATTGTTTGGCTATTGCCATCCCTATAACAGATGCGGTGCAGGATTACATGTTATCAAGTAATACATTTGGTTTTCTGAACATATAAGAGTGTCTCAATTACTTACTTTCTTTACCACACATTCAGGTAAAGCTTAGAATGTCAAAAATTTCAAAGCCTCCAGTCAACTTACGTATGCTAAATGTGACATTAACTTTAAAAGTTGGATAACTCTATCATCATCAACAATATTATACATGACACAAACTAACTTGGGTTTTCCGATATTTTAGTAGATCTCTCCATTGAATTGTAGTGCCCTTTAATTTCCAATTTATGTTATCCAAGATGAATAATGAATACAAACTTCAATACCGCAGCAATCATTTATTCATGACATACATTCCTCAGAAACAAGTTGAAGATAAGTGAGCTTCTCTGGAACTGGAGAATGTTTGAGAATGCAATTTTCTTTTACAATTTATGTTATCATCATGATATTTATATATGGCGACATGATTATCAACCTTCTAATCAGGATATATAACATTAATGTTTTGCAAACCTGCGATTTAGTGCCCATCATGGTCATAGGTTCCTCTGTAGTTTCTTCCAAGCATAATACTTGTGATAAGACATCAAAGGTTCATATAATACTATCCAAGTATAGGTTGGAGTGGTCCATTGCAGATTAACTTACTTCCCCACTATTCCTAATTTCAGCGGTGTGCAGACATGCAGTCTACGCCAACGCTCGTCTCTTACCGGTGAGCCGAGCCACGGACAGATAGGGGGCAGGCGGCGGTGGTGGTCGGAGGAGAAGTGAAACAGACGGCGCTGGATCGGGGAGGCTGTGGAGGAGCTCAGCAGCAATGACGAGCAGGTGGAAGGAGAGCAACAGTAGTGGAGGTGCGTGAAGAAGACTAGAAGAATGGGGAACCACCTCCGGATTCAGCTCAAGTTGTCACTCTGGTGAGTTTAGTCACGGGGAGGGCTCGTAAACTATGGCATGCACGCGGCGGCAGACCGGTAGCGGAGGGGCACCACCTCCCCCCGCTCTATCTCCCTCCCCTTCTGACTTGTCCTATTGCAGAATCTGCTCCCTCTCTTGGTTGGGAAGACTCCAGAAGGATTCATCCGTGTTGTGATGGGTTGAGGAAGGCGGAGAGGACCAGCGATTACAGGTGATTTTCTTCAGCGTGTCGTACCACAAGCAGCATGCAGCAGCCACTATTTTTTATGTACAATGTGCTCTTCATCCTCATGTTAGCTTTTCACTTAGGTACATAAGCTGCATGATGAAATGCTGCACCTACAATATCCGAGTAATTGGCAATTTTTACATTTTGCTTAGTTTGTTGGGTTCAAACTTCAAACATAGCAGTGCCAATGTCGGCGCCTTGGCAAGTGAGTCTCGACGTGAGTGCTGGTGTCAAGGTGACTTCAACGAGCACATCAGCAGTAGCTGCTGTATGTGCGGCAATGGAGGCCTCGAGACTCTGGTTAGCACCACACCCATTCATGTCTATCTTCCCCTCTAAACTTTGGACACGTTATTCTACATATGAGTTGCCCTTTAGTTCTTTTAAGCGTGCTCGATGTTTATTTGCAGCCATGTTTGAAGTATTCATGATCCATCCATGAGATTGGCATATAGTGTACTTATTGTATCATGAATTTGTGTTCTAGGTAAAAATGTGTTGGTTCAAGAGCCATTGGAAATGTCCACTTCATAGGAGTTGGCTTGGATCGTTAAATTTAAATTTAAAAATATTATGTCCACTTCATAGGAGTTGGCAAAATTCATGATCCATCCATGAGATTTGATTTCCTTGGCAAATTATGAAGGTTTCTACAGTGATAACAACTTGCTGTTTGGTAATGCATTTTAATTTTAGTGTATATCATAGTTAAGCTGGATGATGTTTCAATAAGTCAAAGCATATACTTGGAGTATTATTACTTCCTCTTCACTTTAATTGCAGTGTTCCTGTCGGAAGTTCATCCATGGCTCCTAGACAGGTTAGTGTTCTTTATGCCAAGATTAAGATATTTAATAGACACCTATTTTTTATAATATACTTGAAATGATAATGAGGTACACTCCCCTACTTCTATCCATGTACTATGTAGATGTAGGCCTTGGTTGGAGCAACTTTGCATGCACAAAAAGCGTGGAACTCGCTCTTGGTGAGGTGAGGACTGCTTACCTGGCATTATTGAAAGTACTACTGTATAGAATTGTAGCGTGTGTCTCGGTCAAGCTTGAAGGCATCAAATGTGTGCATGGTAATTCTTTGCAGATTTAACTTGCGATGACACTACTGCTCCAAACGTCTTCAATTGCTAACCCCATTAAAATTGTTCAGCGAATCAATACCATCAACAAAAATAATCGTGGAATTATTTCATGGTGAATATACTATCTAAGATCTCTAATCTTCTTTTATTGCCAATCATATATTCTTTTACTCATGAATAACACTCATATTTTCCATGTTTCTGCCAAACTGAACAACATTTTAAAAATAGCATTATTAAAACGTAGTTAAGCCAGGCTCTGTGTGATTCCAAAAGAGCCAATGGTATTGGATTTGTTATTACATAATTTTTTTATGATAGGTATATGTGATGATTATTGGGAACGGACAATACCTTGGTATAATACTAATTCTCATTCTCTTTTCACAGGGCACTGTAATGATATGAAGGAGAGCCTTTTTATTTCCAGCCTGATCGACTACATAAATTCTGGTCCTACTCTGCCTCTCAAATCTTTGTTGAAAAGGGGACCATGTTGTGTTTTCTTGCTTATGGCCTCTTCTCGACATATAATCCTTGGTCTATATCACTAATGTTTAGTACATCTATAACTTGGGTAGTTCCCGTACTTCTTAATTTCATAATATCATGAACAGGGTGTCTTCGGTACATTTTGATAACCGATAACTGACAAGTTCTCAAGGTCAATGCTTTTGATAGTGTTTATTTTATTCCTACATATCCTGGCCTCTGTTTCTTGTGTGGCCTGGATTTATTTTCTCATTGTATCCTTTCAATTACACAATAGTAAATCTTCCAATCTCAGAACTTCAAATGTAGCTCTTGAATGCAATAATAGGGATTTGAAACGTTTCCATTCTTGAATATTAATCTTAAGCTTGTCTTAATTTAAATTTAAACTTTCATATGATATTTCAGGTCTATGGGTCCAAGCCGTAGATATTGTAGTGTTTGTTGGAACTGGCTGCAAAAATGTGTCCCCCAATATTGTAGGGGGCCTGCGATATGGTGAGTTATTTGTTATCCAGGGTATGAACAGTTCGGTAGATATCACAATTCCAGCTCTTATAGCATAGCAGAAAGTGATGAGCAGAAGTTCATTCACCTGTGCACATCCTCTTTTACAATTTTTAGCATGTTGATTCTTTGATTTGAACATCTTAGCTTTCTATCTGCAAGTATAACATTTATAACTAAGTTTTCTAAACAAAAAAATACTAGGTACCAAGGCTGAGTTAAATCTCCACATTTTATGCTCAACCTATAGAATAACTGAAACACTTTTGATGTTCCATTGTTAAAGGAAACACCCATAGGAGAGCAATGGTCAGCCTCGTTGCGGGTTAACCGTTAAGCTATTTGTCTTCTCGCTCTGAACCTGTGTCTGCCTTTTATCATGCAGCTTGAGGGGGAACTTAATCTGACACTTTAGATCTGTTCAGTCATATGTGATCGGGATACTAATCAAGAACACAAATATATACATCAACTGCTGACAACGCGCTGAAATTAGAGAAAAGAGGATATCGTGGATGGCTTGCAAAACGGCTGAACCATGATATGATTGGTGTTCATAAGTACATCGATCAACATCAACAAGAAGTTAGGGTATACATGGGATATTTTGAAGTTGCATTCGTATTATTTCAGTTTTATAAACATGGATATTTTGAAGTTTCATTTGTATTATTTCAGTTTTATAATAGTTGGTTAAGTTTTTGGATGTATACATTAGTGTGATGTTTCTTGCATGTAGCCGGTGGAGCTACCGTCATAGTGGTGACATGGAGGGTGAGTGGTTGGTAAAGTGTTGAATATTGTATTTTTGGTTATCAAGGAGTGACATGTTTGATTCGAGCTGCTCGAGAAGGGCCTCATCATCTGACTGGGGTGTTAATTGTAATTTCGGATGATATTACACACATATTTTTGTTATGGTTATGTCAATGTACACTTTTTTTCACCGGCAATTGTGTGTTTCTTGATTCCTTGGTTTGATAAAAGGAAAGATATGCTAGGGTTATTCAAAATTGTTGCATGAGACTTAGTAGCATCATAAAAAATATAAAAAATAATAATCTGACTAACTTATGATTAAAGGGACATTCGTTCTTGGTGCCTTTATAGACGGTCACAATTTGAAGAGGATAAATTATGGGATGAGCTCTACAATTTAACTCATAGACACAATTTAAATTATATGGTTGCAATGTATTTGGCATGTTAGACGTGCATCTTCACTCAGCCTCAACCTAAATGTGCATGTGTTATGGTCATCCTCTTTTGGAGCGGTCAAGGAATAGCTATCTAAAAAAAATAGCATCCGCACCATTGGCCAGTTGATGGAGTTTACACCTGCCATTATCGAATGTTTGCAAAGCCCCTTTTATATGTTTGATACAGAAGGCTACGATTAAGGGTTGTCTCCGAATATTTATGAATATTATAGTGTTGTTTGGACTAATCAGGAAATAAGTATTCTTTTAGTTATATCTAACGGCCCAGAACACATGTGTGGGACTTAGCGCGGAAGAGTAACAAAAAGATCTAGAACTTGAAACCAAACAGATGCATAACAATAATGTTTCTTATTGCGTCCGGTATTATCACATGGTAGTACATTATGATATCCCTGATTTATTTTAAAGTTTTATATTGAGTTATGAATTATATATGTGCACTGAAAAATGAAATTTGAAGACCCGTTGCAACGCACGGGCATTTGTACTAGTCAAGATGAGAATTCTGGAATTGAGAAGTACAAAACTTGCTGCCATGCTCGGCTTTCTTGAGGTGATCAAGTTCAAAAAAAAAAAAACTGGAGGGGATAAAAAAGAAAATGTTGGCTCCCAAGGTCGCGTCTCATATGTGCGATCCACGATGTGGTGTCCCCGTCCCGCCGTCCCCCGATTGGTTCCATGTCTGCATGTTCCACGCCGCCTCTGTGCCGGCGATGGTCTTCTTTCGTCCCTATATATTCCCGATCCTACACTCACCTAGCTGCCGCTAAGCGCTGACACAGATGGAGGCCGGGGAGTGGGTCGGCGGTGGTGGCCATCTCGTGCCTCTCCTCGACGGCCACGGCAGCGACTTGGACGCGTCGCTCCTCCGCCGCCTCTACGTCGGCCACTTCCTCGCCAGATGGGGCGCACGGTGCGCCGAGACCTTTCTCCTTTCTGATCTGGCATGCAATTGACCATGTTTTGATCAATGGTCGTGTATCCGTGGTGCAGTATGTGGGATTTCTCGGTGGGGCTGTACATGATCCGCATCTGGCCGGACTCGCTCCTCTTCGCAGCCGTCTACGGCGTTGTCGAGTGCTCCTCCGTCGCCGTCTTCGGCCCCATGGTCGGCACCCTCGTCGACAGGCTCACATACCTGCAGGTTTGTCAACTGTTTTCAGGTTTTAAGTAAACTCGCCACTCTTCGAGACCATGCCAATTTGCTCATTCGTAACTGGGTATTCATGACTAAGTTTAGGTAGTACTTCCTTCATCCTATATTTTTTTTCGGTAAGGGGGCGCTTTATTACCTAAGAGTTTTAGACCATTACACCCGACCTCTGCATATATTAGATGCACACAACCGTTGTTTAGTTTTAACACCAAAATAAAAGATGAGATTACATATCATATTGAGAAATTGTATATTGAGAAATTGTAAAGACGCCTAAACTGTAGGAGCTTCGATCCTTAGATTATGCTGCCATCCATGCAGGGAAAAAGTATCCCTCGCCGTAGCTTCCAACCGTGAACAGACCTCCGTAAACAGGTCTCGGTGCTCCACACGCTGGAGCGACGACCATAAGCGGAGGGTATTGGTACACCGGTATATAACCTACAACAGAGAAGAATTAGTACCATTAAACAATTTATCATTTCTACATAGCCAAAGTGACCAAATAATGGCGATCACTCCCACCCTAATATGCTTCTTGAACCTGGGATCATTGCCATTTAGCCAATTCCCGAAGATATTGGTAACACTACGTGGCTGATACAAGCTCGAAGCTACCATATAGACCTAGCGAACCTGCAATTGAAAAACAAGTGATTTATTGTCTTCTCCTGGTGCACATTGTTTACTCCCTTGCCAATTCCGCTTAGCTAATTATCTTTGGTGAGAATAACGCCTTTGCGGAGGTACCATCCAAATACCTTTATCCGCAAAGAGATTTTCAACTTCCAAAGTTTATTGTTATTAGGTGTATCGATTGGTAAATCCGGATGAATAAGTGCATTGTACATGGAAGCTACCGAAAATTTACCATTTTCATGTATATTCCAACGAAATTCATCATGACCAGGTTGTAGATGAACATTCGCCAAACGTTGAAGTAAGGCGTTCCAGTCCAACAACCTCTGTCCAGACAAATCCCTACGGAACGTTACATTTGGAGGAGAATTGTCCATCACCTTAGCGATGGTCTCATTTTTGTAACGCACTATAAAATACACAGCGGGATATTGTTCTCGGAAGGGTGTGCCATCAAGTCACTTATCCTCCCAGAAATGAATTTCCGATCCATCCTTAATGGAAAATGTACCATGACAGAAGAAATGATTCTTCGTTGCCATTAGCCCAGCCCAAAAATGAGAATCACCTGGTTTCCAAGTAACCTGTGATAATGCTTTTGTGTCAATATATTTACTTTTAAGCATTGTTCGCCAGGTCCCTTCTGTCATGCCCCGAGACCGGGCCTGGACGAGACAGCCGCCGCGCGCCTATAAACCGAGAGGCTTATACTCGCGCAAGGCTAAAAATGCAGGCAAAAACCAGCACAGTGGATCTCGAGAAGCTCAACTATTCCACATTTTACAACTTTATTCTCAAGCGCTTCCCACCCGCTGGTCCAGCCTAATCTCCGATAACGAACTCTTCTGCTGCGCAACTCTGATAAAAACATTGGGGAGCTGGGGTGAGTACGACAAGTCATACTCAGCAAACCGGTTATACACAAGCATATAAATTGTAAAATAGAAATGCTTTTAAAAAAAACAACAACATGTGGTTAAGGTATTAAGCAATTTAAAATGCATGGTGCCAGTTTCCCTACCCGGGAATCACAGGGGTGAAATTCACACTTTTACACTCTGCAGAGGGGTCCTCCGACATCGACAACCTCAACTAGCACCACACAGGCGCTAGAGGAGCAGAGCCCTTTAACCCACTAGAACCCGGACACTCTGACCTACTGATGTCGGTCGCTCCTACGGATCCATCACCGACACGTTCCCGAACAGAGGCCGTCTCCAGCGGAGAACTCAGTCAGTCCCATACCTGAACTGTGACCGGCACAATATGTTTACCTTCGTAGCACCAAGTTTTCTCTTCTAAAAACATGTATTTCTCAGTTGATGACTTTCTATCGATATTCGCGCTAAGGCCCGGTTCGTATCGGTGGCTCCAGCGGATCCATCACCGTATACCGACAACGGCACATTAGCCAACAAATATCTCAACGTAGTTCTCACATATCTTATATCAAATAATGAATCAACAAAATCTATTCTACCAAAATATATGAGAGGGTATAATGGGCTTGCCTTGAATAAATATAGCAGATCGATGTATAGCGTCCAAAAGAAAACCAACAACATTATACAAGCGTCAATCTACCGCTGGACTGTCTTGTACGATGGACTGGCAGAACCTTTCCATATGTGTTCCCATATTCTGGGTCAACATCATCCTCTCATACTCTCGCTGGCTCTTTACTTTCACTATATTGCTCTAGCTATACTTCACATAAGTTCACTGATTCTAAGCTATTCTCTCGCGCGTTCTGAGGTCTGGAGCAACGGCAGCAGCTATTTATAGCAAGAGAAGTCGGAAATGTGAAACTGATCTCGGGCACATTTGGTCCTGATATCCTGACCAGTGAACTATCTTGAGATGCGCACATGTCAATGTATTGGTAGGTGTATTCAGAATTGCGGTGTCTTCAACTGATATGTGTATGGCCCACGTCCGCGCTGCTATAATTGCTGGAAGTGCCGTTCGGGGTCAATCGGCACAGTTTTGATTCTACACTATCACCCGTGCAGATTATTGACCGGAGAACCCGACACCCAGTCTGTCATTCCCCATTCTCTATCAAATAATCCACAGATGGAACCATCTCAATGCCATCCTCGGCTTATTACTCGTGCGTTGTCCAGGATTCACAGATCTTCCGCTAATCCTGTGTCCTTTCTGCGGCTAGATGTGCCATAGTCTTCCTCAACTCCGGCCGATGGAACAAAGAGATCCGGCGTGCCCGCTTTTCTCCGATGACCACACAGCGTAGACCGACGGTGCCCCTAATCTCTGGCGGGCGGAGTCCATGGATACCGTCACCATGGATCCAGATTCCGGCGAGTCCCTCAACTACGTCCCAAATCCGTTGCGGCATATGCCCCTACGATGTTTACCTGCGTGTGCGTGTGCGCGCATCCTAGATCGGCATGTAGATTCTCGGTGGAGCGCTGGCAGCTTCTTCCTGAAGCGATGCCGGAGACTGTCGTTGCAGGCTCGGAGCGACTCAAGCACGGGAGCATGGAGCGCCATCAGTAGGAACCTAGGAGGCCACGGCAGGTCGACTTCCAGCCGTTGTCGGAGCCATGAAGCCGCACAACTTTAGCTTCGATCCAGGAAGTGGCTGACGGGGATGGCGGCCGCCGCGTCGCTTGGCAGCCAGGGACTTCGGGATGGAAGGAGAGACGGCGCGGAGGGAGGAGATCAGGCCGGCGGCGCAGGCTCGCCCCTCCGCCATGTTAGCGATGAAACTGTAACTCGATTTGCAGGATTCTGTAATTTGGCCAGCGGTACAGAAATCTATCTCACTCCGTCAGTTACCCAAACCTTGTCCGCACTTTGGTCCCACGGTACACATACGCTGCCAGTTTTTTTGGTGAACTGTATTCGTTCCAAGAAATACGTACGCACAGTGAACCCAGCCAATCAGCGGGCGGGAGTAGATGAGCTCGAGAGCCATATCGCCGCGTCCGAGAGAAGTCGGTTAACTAGCTAAAATATCCGGCTACCGCTTTGCCGCTGAGACACTTCGATACACGCTGGTAAAATATCTGGTCAGCTGCCGCCTGAGCTGGACTACATGCAGTGCCGTGGAAACCATGCATTGAAACAAGGCAGAGAAATTGTATTTCCTAGCCTCTCCCATGCTGCCAGCACATCTAGTATTAAGCCACGTTGGCTCTACACGATCAAGTGTCATGATAAAGCCAGCCGACATGCAAGTCAGAGGCAAAGCTGCACTCATATTCATACTTTTAAATTCTACTATGACAACGTAGTGTGTTACTAAGTCCTCCTAGCTAGCTCCAAATATAATAATACAACATGCGTTTGAGCATATAAACAAATCAGGTTCTCTTAATTACTATTTTGATTAACTCCTCTAAGTTTTAGTGCACGCAAAGCTTTACATCTAATTTTAATATAAGAGATTGGCAACACAATAAAACCATTAGCAGCAAATTATCAATTAACTTAAGTTTATTAATAACTACACAATTCGGGTTATCACACCTTCCTCCGTAAGCAGCCTGAACAACCACTTACCTATGAGAGCAGTATTCTTGACCTCTAGATCGTGAATACCCAGCCCTCCTTGGTTAGGACAGCAAACAACACTCCATTTTGTCAATCTATATTTCTTCTTCTCATTATCTTCTTGCCAAAAGAATCTTGACCGGTAGTAGTCCAATTTTTGTAAGACTCCTTTCGGCAAGAGGAAGAAAGAGACCATATGCAGTACCAAATTCGCTAGTACTGAATTAATTAGAATCAATCTTCCTCCAATGGATAATAACTTGTCTTTCCAACTGCTAAGACGTTTTTGAAGTCTTTCCTCGACTAATTTCCATTCGGCAATCGTGAGTCTCCGAAAATGAACCGGAATACCCAAATACCTCATTGGAAACTGGCCCTGCCCACAACCGAACATCTCGGTGTAAGCGTGGACTTCATTATGTGCCTCACCGAAATAAAACAATTCACTTTTATGGAAGTTAATTTTTAGACCTGATAATTGCTCAAACGCCGAAATAATCAATTTCAGGTTTGTGGCTTTCACAAGGTCGTGTTCCATGAAATTTTTTGTATCATCGGTGAACTGAAGAATAGAAAGTCCCCCATCCACAAGATGTGGGACTACCCCTTCAATCAGGCCATCCATCTTAGCACGTTCAATCATAATGGCAAGCATATCAGCTACTATGTTAAATAGCATTGGTGATAAGGGATCACTCTGTCTGAGACCTTTTAGCGTTTGAAAGTATTTGCCAACATCGTCATTGACTTTGATGGCTACACTACCTCCAAACACAAAGGAATTAATCAAAGCACGCCATTCAATAGAGAAGCCTTTCATACGGAGTGCCTGGTCGAGAAAAGACCATTTCACTTTATCATATGCTTTCTCAAAATCAAGCTTTAAAATAACCCTATTTAACTTTTTGGTATGTAATTCATGGACCGTTTCGTCCAAGGTGACCACCCCATCCAGGATGTCCTTCATCCTATATAGGATGTCTTGGAATTATGTAAATTCGAATGTATCTAAACCTCCGGCCATCCCATAAAATATGTCAATATAGCAATTAGGTTTTCAATGCAGAGGCCGGGGTACAAGTACAACCTCTTTTTCGAAGGGAAAAAACAGCAACTCGGTTTTGGTTCTGAGTGATGCTCAACCTTCCTCGATCAGTAATTGGATATGCTGCACTGTACTGCAGGTTTTGGGTCTGTGGCTACTAGTTCAAAGTTTATCCTTTATCGTAGCTGGAGTTTCAGTAACCGCGCTGCTTGTCTTCGATGACCTGAAAGACAAAAGCTTCCCGGTCTTCGTTCTTCTGGCTTCCGTGACCAACGTCTCGGGTGCGCTCGCAGCGCTCTCAACTCTCGCCGGCACCATACTGATCGAGCGAGAATGGTATAGAGATCACAACCTACATCTTACTTAACTAGAGGCGAATGACAAATGGGGGAGAGACCACATATTCAGTACGTATTTAACATACAGTGGACGATATTCCTTTATCCAATTCTGCGATGCATGCAGGGTGGTGGTGATCTGCAGCGGGCATCCGGCAGCGACGTTGAGCAAAACCAACTCTGCGCTCCGAAGGATCGACCTGAGCTGCAAGCTGCTGGCGCCGGTGCTGTCCGGGTTCGTGATCAGCTTCGTGTCTACACAGGCCTCCGCGGTGACGCTGGCGCTGTGGAACGTCGCCTCGGTGGGACTGCAGTACTGGCTCTTCGTCTCCGTGTACAACAGCGTGCCCGCTCTCGGCGAGAATGCCCAGCTGAGAAGGAAGTCAGCGGCGGCCTTATCCTCGTCGGAGATTGTTGCTCCTGCCAATGAAGAGCAGAGGTACGGTGAGGAGATGTCGGATTGGAGAGTTGGTGTGGCTAATTACCTCTCGATCTTGCCTTGCTGGGAATCTTGGGCTGTGTACATGAGGCAGGATGTGATGCTACCAGGGGTTGCTCTTGCTATCCTCTACTTCAATGTCCTAAGGTAGGCAGCGTGACTCATTGATTAATCAGATGCATTCTTCTTCTAAGACGACTGACTAACCCCTCATCATCTATGGATTCAGCAAAATTTTACCTTTTATTTTCATTGCTTTTGCAGCTTTGGTACGCTGATGACTGCAACTCTGGACTGGAATGGCATCCCCGCCTACCTGATCAGTCTGGCTCGAGGGTTCAGCGCCATCGTCGGTATCGCTGCAACCTTGCTGTACCCGGCCGTGCACTCGTGGGTTTCGACACTTCGAACAGGGCTATGGTCCATCTGGATCCAGGCATGTCCTCTGTTTTTCCTTCATAAAATCTACACACATATACAGGCAGGTGTAATGTATTTCCTACACGAAGAGAATTAAGGATTCTGTGGTGTTGCCCTTGGCAGTGGTGTTGCCTGCTGCTGTGTGTCGGCTCCATCTGGGTGAGCGACGGCGTGGCGTCGGCGTGGATGCTCATGGCCGGCGTGGCGGCGTCGCGCCTTGGCCTGTGGATGTTCGACCTGGCGGTCATGCAGATGATGCAAGACAATGTCCGGGACTCGGATCGGTGCGTCGTTGGAGGGGTACAGAACTCGCTGCAGTCCATCTTCGACTTGCTCACCTACATCATTGGCATCATCATCTCCGACCCTAGGGTACGCAGATCCATTTGTTTTTCCTAGGTACTAGTTGTTGCCAAACGGCAAGCTGAATATGATGATTAGACTACCATTTTGAATGTGTACAACCCAACAGGATTTCAGCTTGCTGATCGCAATGTCTTTCTTCCTGGTGACCTGCGCTGCACTCATATACACACTGCACGTTTACCTCTTACGGAAGCACCTGTTCCACCTGGACAAGATCATCGCCAAGCTGGAGTGGTGAGCCATATCTTGCAATATTTGATCCGCCGGGCGTCTTGTCAATCAAGATCTTGTGGTTATCTAACTTCCTTAGCTTTCTTCTGTTTAATTTCGTCTCTTATTGTATAGGATAAAAAGTTCTTGCTCTTATTTGGAAGGAGAGGAATAGACGAATTTTTGAGAATATCTCGTCTAAACCTGAAGATCTGATTTTCCAGATCAGAGATGCGTTGGCAAAACCTGAAGGCCGCTCACAACGAGTAGTTGGTTTTGTTTCTGTTATTTTTTGCCCTTTTTTCTTTGCCTTTCCCTGGCTCTTGTCATTGTACAGTTTTCCCTCTTGATATAATGAAAAAGGAGAGCTCCTCCTGTTCACCGTAAAAAAAAAGTTCTTGCTCTCAAGTTCAAAAACAAAGTTATCTACGAAGTATCTGAATCTAAAGAAAATCTTGACCTTGTAAGTATTGGTCAAGAATTAGTGAGCTGCCAAAATAAGTTGGGCCCGATTCTGGCTCTTTCTAATTTGACTTTGTTTTTTTCTTCGGTTTAAGGCCACGGTAGAGATTCTTCTATTCTTTTTGCTAGTGGAAGATAATAATGTGTTGTATATGCATGGTAGTGCAAAAGTAGCTCTTTCTTCGATGAGCGCTTGTGCAGCGCGCAAACTAATGTGCAGCTAAGGCAATGGGCATTGCAGACGGTGTATTTTTCGCTGTCCAAATATTGTTTGACCGTAGCTTTCACCTCTAAACTACTACTATGAGACTACTATTACTCAAACTCGGCCCCTCAGCTATTCACGTTGTGCAATTTTCATCAATCATAGTGTTCTGCCAATTCAAAAGTGTTTTGAAATGATGTGGTACCTACATGTATGCCACATCACCATCATGATGTATACGGACACCAAAAAGAAGAATCTGGAATATCAGACTTTTTTGTTTCAAAAATGACCATCGTGTATTGAATTTTCGAAGAGTTGATAATATCTTATTCTTCAACTAGTATGGTACATGTGGGTTGCCACGGAATAAAATACGTGTGCTAACTTATTTAACTTTGATGATGTTTGTGCAATGATGGTGACTAATTGAGTTTTTTTTTTGAAAGGGCTCTTTTGGCACCATTCATTAAATAAGAAGGAGAGTCTTGACAAGACGAACAAAACAAAAGAAAACACGGTTCCTAAGAGATTGCTCTCCCGTCATTACAAAACTCAAATGAGCACCCGCGGAGACCCAAAGCTTAGCCTCACTTTGGTGGTCTCAAGGAGAATAGTAGGTAGCGCGGCTTTGTTGTTGAATACTCTTGCATTCCGCTCCTTCCAAATTATCCAAATCACAAGCATTGTGAGGGAAGTCAAGGCCCTTCGGTTTGGGGTGGCCTTGCAAGCCATCATAGTCTACCAAGCTTTAAGGGGAAGGTCCTCCGTCCACGAATGAGTTCGGATGGAGGAGATCCCAAGCCAACCTTTCACCATACCCCAAAACCTCTTAGAGAAACGGCAATGTGGGAAAATGTGAGTCGTTGTCTCTTGTGTTTCCTTGCAAAGGGGACAAAGAGGCCGCAATTGTTCCATCCTTTCTTCTGAAGAAAATATGCCGTCCAAATCCTATCCCGAATAGCCAACCAAGTGAAGAATTTGAAATTTGGAGGGCATAAACTTTCCAAACCAACTTGTTCATGCTCGCAATAGTGGCACCCAAAATTTGAGCATTGTAGGCGGAGGTCATGGAGTATTCACCAGTGGGAGTGAGGTTCCAAGAGACAGGAGTCATTGGTCTCGTCGTTGTGGTGGACTTCATTGAGTTGCACCCAAAGTCATATGTACTCATGGATGTGAGGCACAGTCAAATTGGTATCCATCTTTATCTTAGAAATCAGAGTGTCGTTGAGCCAGGCTTGATTAATTTTCCACTTTTGTCTTGTCGAAGCCTCATAGATGAGAGGCACAATATCTTTAGGCGTTTTTTTTCTCCATTGAGCCAAGGAGAGTCTCAAAATGAGGCAATTTTACCGTTGCAACAATAGATGTATTAGACAAGAAGTCCTACCACAACTTCATATTTATAGCGCGACACAAGTGTTGTGTTCAAACTCAATTGTAAACGCTAGCTTCCTCAGTATTATATTTTTTGGTCCAGTGTAGCTCACTCCTGAATTTGATACCCTAAATAAGGCAAACCTTCTTTGATTTTTGATGCCTAATGATTTTGCTCTGGTATTGAGGAAGAAACCGTTCATACGTCCAGGTCACAGGAATGCTTCTTCGGCTTACAATTCCAAGTCAACAACCGTAACTTGAGCACTTAGCCCTAGATATTTCTCTTTCCTTCCTTGCAACGGGCTTCACGTGTGCCTACTAATATTTACTTAGCTCAATGATGCGCTAACATTAGAACGAGGATTAGCCAAATTCGACCATTGTTACGAGACAATAATCTACCCGCCTCGTCAGCACAACAACACGCAACACAATTGTTACTTCCTAGGTTGAATTCCCTGCGAATCCAAGCCTAAGAGGCTCAGGGAACCCTACCGACGACCTTACTTGATCCAGCACCTCATAATCACTAATTAGACAACGATGAAGCATTTGTCAGTTAAGACAATAGGATGTATGTATATTTTTTTGTTAATAGAATCCATAAGAAAATGGTACACATGTCACTTATAGAATCCAAAAATATGCAGTGAACATCTCGAGAAGCTAATAAACAAATAAAACCGTTCCGGGGAGGGGGATTAACAAATAAAAATAGGAATGAAATGTTTGTATCACTTCTCTTTTCCCCTATAACTTTTCTTATTGGATAATACAATTAAGAGTGGCTTCAGTAGTTCACCCACTCCGCAGTCCGCTAAATCCGTGGTTATGTCAGCCCTAACGGTCTAGCTCCGTAGAGCTGATCCAAAAATGAGTACAAAGTATGAAAGTGATTATTTGGGATCAAAGAAGTTGAAAATCATATTTTCAGAAAATGGTATCCCTCCATATTAATGATTCCTTTGTGTGCATTTACCTGAAATGTATTAGATAGGTCAAAGTAGGAACTCCCACCAACTGGAAAGAATCAAAGAACGGAGAGGAGGCAACCGATAACCCTAAATAAGCATACATAAAAAGGAAATAAGGTGTACATTACTTCTACCGGAGGAAAAGCATACATGTCGATCAAAGAACGACAGAACCCATGAATAGTACACCGAGCGAGGAGATCCCTAGAAACTGTTCAGCCATGAATCCTTAGAGCATCCCCACTCGTTGGCGCTCCCCACGCCCAAATCCGGCGATATTTTCGTCCGGATTGGAGGAAGATTTGGCGTGGGGAGCGCCGAAGTTCCAGCCGTCCCCCAGGAAACCCCCAACCTCGACCATTTGACATATTTCAAACGAATTTATTAAATTTAACAAGTTCGGCGACCAACAGTACGAAAATTGCTGAAACAAATTCGGCGAAAATAATTGTACAATGTTTAACAAGTGCTGAAACAAATGAAGCACACAATTTCACAATTTTTCAAACAAATTAGACGTTGGCGTCGGCGTTGGCGTGGTCGAGGCAACCCGAGCCGCGAGCGGCGAGGAGCAAGCAGGCCGGCGGAAGAGCAAGCAGGCCGGCGGAAGAGCAAGCAGACCGGCGCAATATAGGCGGTGGGGAAGGAGGGGCGGCGGAATCAGGGCAACGGCGGTGTGCGGCGCGAGAGATACGAGGGGGGAGATTTTGAGCGACGTGGCGGTGGGGTTCGTGCGTCGAGTCACCGAGATCGGGCCCTTCCTTTCACTCGTCCGAGTCCCGAGCGCCCCGGGCCGGGATGGCGTGGGATCGCCGGATGAAATTAGGCCCAAATCCGGACGAAACGAGGAACCGGGCGCGACTGGGCCGATTTACGCCGTCCGGATGTAAAAAACGCTCGCCGGGGGCCTGTTCGGGGGGACGAGTGGAGATGCTCTTAGTATGTCGATTCAAGAGAGTCGGCTCATCTCCCTTCTTTTTCGTCTACCTCGTTGGGCGGAGACGACATGTGAGAGCAGGCTAGACATCTCACATACATTGTGAGGTGAACATTAGAAGAAGGGAGTAATATTTTTCCGGAATAAAAAAGGCGATTAATTTCTTCCAGAGTAACAAAGTATTTTTTATTAACTTACAAGGTAGTAGTATTTCGGTAGGTAATCCTGAAGTGATAAATAGAAGAATGCAGTAGTATTTTTCTCCAGATACAAAAGGAAGAACAGTTGGCACATCACACTCGCTAAATAAAATGATTCAATTATTCAAACCACAATCATCCCTCTCCATCCTACGTCACTGCAACCGAAACTTTGTTTTTACGTCAATTGAAAAGAAGAAGGTGCGATGAACAATACAATACCAAATAGATGGAGAAAAAACTATAACCGGAACGTGGCGATTCAGAGCATGCTGCCAAGCACCGGAACATGGAAAATAATCCAATGAGAAGGATTATTTTCCCCGGAGCATCAACTCCTTTGACCTCTGTATTATTAGTATTTAGTACTAGTCTACTTGATTTGGCGGCAGACTCCAAACGGAGGAGAGCGAGCAGGCGGCAGCATAGCAAGCGACTATGGCGATGGCAGGAGAGGAGGCGGTGACCGCCGTGGACCACCGTGGCCGCCCTGTCTCGCGGCGCTCTTCCGGCCGGTGGCCGGCCGCGCTCTTCGTCATCGGTACGTACGACACGAAGCAAACCGCAGACACGGCTTTGCGTGCGCGCCTATGCGTCTGTGACGGTAGAAACTGAATGCAGGAGTGGAGATCGCGGAGCGGTTCGCGTTCGCCGGCATCTCCGGGAACCTCATCACCTACCTGACCGGCCCGCTTGGCCAGTCGACGGCGGCGGCAGCGGCGGCTGTCAACGCGTGGTCCGGCGTGGCCATGATGCTGCCGCTGCTTGGCGCCGCCCTGGCTGACTCCTGGATCGGCCGGTATCGCACCATCCTCTACGCCTCCTTCTTCCACATCCTGGTACATGTTAGCCTTGAGCTGCTTAGTTCCTAGATAACACTACCAGGTATTTGCAAAAGAAAATCTCCTTCTTCCATAGGACGCTTGTCAATTTCTTCCTTGGACTGTTTCCAGGGATTAGGCTTGTTGACCCTCTCATCGTCAGCGCATGGCTGCGACTGCGAGGGCACGCAAGACTCAGCCGGATGCCCGTCTGCTATCCAAGTGGCCTTCTTCTACCTCTCCCTCTACCTTGTCGCATTTGCTTACGGAGGCCAAAAGCCATGCGTGCAAGCGTTCAGCGCCGAGCAGTTCGACGAGAGTGACCCCGAGGAGCTTGCCTCCAGGGGCTCCTTCTTCAACTGGTGGTACTTCGCCTCAGATGGTAGCAACACCATCACTGTCTCGCTCTTGAGCTATGTTCAGGACAGTGTAAGCTGGCAGCTTGGGTTCGGGATCCCATGCGTCACCATGGCACTTGCTCTCGCCATATTCTTGCTCGGAACCAGAACCTACCGCTTCTACCCTCCAGCACGAAACGGCGGCCTACTTGCGCAGCTCGGCGAACCGCTTGTCGCGAGGATCAAGTCTTGGCGCTCCTCATGGCGTTCCAAGTAATCGAGTTATTTTCTTCTTCAGAGCTTTGGTTAGTTCAGATCATTCTTCTGAAACTAGACCTTGATCACCTGATCCTTTGGCATGCAGATTACATCACGATTCACAGCCCTTGCTCGACGGCGCTTCGTTGAGGAGCACTGGCGATGCAGGTTTCCCTCATGAAGCCACATCAATGCTCAAATTGTTTCCGATATGGTCGGCATGCCTGGTCTACGCTGTTGTCTTCGCGCAGTGGTCTACTTTATTCACCAAGCAAGCCAGCACACTGGACAGGAGAGTAGGCAGCTTGGTAGTACCAGCCGCTGCGCTGCAAAACCTGAGCCACGCCGCAGTCATGATCTTCCTGCCCATCTATGACCGGATCCTCGTTCCACTAGCGAGGAAACACACCAAGAACCCTCATGGCATCACGATTCTGCAGAGGATCGGTGTCGGGCTGGCTACTTCGGTCGTTGCAATGATCGTCGCTGCCCTGGTGGAGATGAAGAGGCTCCGGATTGCAGCAGACCATGGCGTTCTGGATGAACCTGATGCTGTTGTTCCTATGAGCTTACTGTGGGTGGTTCCTCAGTTCATCCTGGCTGGGTTGTCCAGCGTGTTTGGAGTTGTCGGCCTGCAAGAGTTCTTCTATGACCAGGTGCCAGACTCCCTTCGCAGCTTGGGCATAGCTCTGTACCTGAGCATAGCTGGGGTTGGCTGCTTCATCAGTAGCTTCCTTGTGTACGCCATTGACAAGGTGACCAGTTCCGCCGGAGAGAGCTGGTTCTCTAACAATCTCAACAGGGGGCATCTCGATTACTTCTTCTGGCTTCTGGCTGCCCTCAGTGCCTTGAGTTTCTCTGCTTACCTGCACTTTGCACAGGGTTATGTTGTTAAGAAAAAGGACAATTCAGTTTTGGTACAATGATGTGATGCTACAGAAAGTTCAGTGCAATCGCATGAACAACCATGACAGGGGGTAAAGGAAGTTTCTCACAGAAATAATAACGAATGTTAGTTCACTTATTCTCTACATCTATAGTTAACCTGATGATGGCAGAAGTTGCATTTTTTTTTGGGAGTGACCACACCCCTGCCGTGAACATAATGTAGTAAAACACAATAAATATGGGTATAACCCTCACAATCTGCTCAAAGCGCAACAACACAAAGCCCATTTTAGGCTGCTTAAGAATTAAGACAGAAGGCACCAGGGAAGATAAGGTATAACAACTTTGTTAAGATGGTTCAGGGATACAATAGTACAAAACGGTCAACTAATGAAGTAACTTCCTGTGTTAATTGTTCCGGGGTAAAAACATTTCAGTCACTCGGATGCTATCTGCTTTAGCAATTCAAATAAAATCGTTTAGAGAAATTGAGGGGACATTGATCAACATGCCAATAAAAATGACTTCCTCATCAGGCCCAGTAGGAAGCCAGAAGCAGAAAAAGGTGGCATCTTGATTTGAATTGAAAATCAGTTCTTTTGGCAGTGTTGGAGGTCTTCAATTGCATTCTTCCATTGCCAGGCTCGCTGTTTTGCATCCTCAAATACGAACACCTTCTTTGGCTGTAAGAGAACTAGGTTAGGTATGATAACTAGAGCATCCATGAAAAGGTAAAATAGAGCATCCAGGATAAGACTAAGGAGCAATAACAGCAAAGAGGGATACCGTGCATATCCTAAAATGTGAAGAGTTTGCTACTTGCACATTGAGTTCACTTGGATCATCAGACCAACTAATATTTCCCTTGGTCACCATTTTTGCAGGGTCAATCAAAATCAACTGAGGCTTGTTGGTAAGGATCAGCTGGACCTTCTTATTTGATAGCTTATTAATCTTCTTCAGCTTCGATATCAAGACTACAGACTCACCAGGCTCCAGGAAATCCTGCCTGCCAATTGTTAAAGATGCACCAACATGAATTACCTTTTACTTGTGGAAAAAATGTGAGCATGGTGTCGACCATTTCCCCCCTTTTTCATTTTTCTTTTCTCTCCTGTAAGTATAATAAAAAAGTTGTGATAACCTGTATTTACCATCTAGAGTCGAAGGAGTCGATAGAAGCTAATTTAGATACATGGGACCGTACTTCAGAAGATGACGCAGCACCATTATTTCCAACAGGGACAGGTTGGTTGCCTGGTGCACTTCCCATGTGCGACAACCAATCTGAATCCTGGGTATCCTCATCCTCATTTGCCTGAATGGGGAGATCATCAGAATGGTGAAGACTGGAGTTAAGTGGTTGCATTGACAAATTTAAGATAGCATTGTTTGCATGGACATATTTAAGATAGCATACATTTGCTTCTGCGGCAAGGTTTGGTGCACGTGTCTTCCTTATATTTTTCCAGTCAATGCCTCTGAAGAAGGGATGCTTCTTTAAAGACGCATAACCATCAGGTCCTGCACCTGGCCGTTTGGTTGGATCAACATCCTGCAGAAACAAAATATGGAATAAGTCTATTTGCGGAAGTTCAAATTAGCAATCCAAGGATTGTTTTTTGCTGTGGTGAGGTCTGTGCTAATCTTAATTATGTGTATTGAAGGGGATGTGCCTTGTTTATTCTAATAGCCTTTTTTATACCAAGTTACTGGGACAATATTTTCTGTGAATACTGTTCTACAAGTTACTGGTGTCGGTATGCCCCAGAACAAAAACCATACAAGGAAATATTCTGTATAATTGCATACCAGCAACTTGTCAATTAGATCTCTTGCTTCATCCGAGAAGTACTCAGGAATTCTGAGATCCCTTGCTATAATTCTCTGGAAAATCAACCACTCACTGGCATCCTTAAATGGTGAAGAGCCAGAGAGCATTTGAAACAACGTGCACCCTAATGCCCACAAGTCATTTCTGCAAAGAATAGAAAGAGGTCCATCAGAAAAAATTTGTATAAATCTCTGCTAATATCAGCAAAGAATACGTAGTTTTGTAGAAGCTTCCTGGCTACCCAACTGGTAGCAGACTGAATTTTAGGTGCATCATGAAAGATTTTTTTCTTAATGCTATGAGCTTAAAAACTTTGTCTTCAAAAATGGAATACCACATTTACCACGTTGTGCATTTTTCTGAAATATTGACCTGACAAGATGTGTTGATGAGACATACAGACACCTAAGGAATGCATCAAAAACCTAATGTCTTAAAGAATGGAATACCACATTCATCATGTTACATTTTTCTGATATATTAGCCTTACAAGATGTGCCAAGGAGGCATACAATGGTCCGGGAATCCATGTCGGCAAATTATCTAATTATGCCTATTGCTTTCATCATAACATCTTTGATGTTACAACATGAAATTACAACTTTTGCTAGGCACCTAAGCTGATATCTAGGGCAGCCATCTACAGGACAGCTTTTTTTGTGAAAATACAGGACTATGTTTTGTAGCAAGATAAGCTTGCAGGCGTCAAAACCATTGATAGCTTAAAGCAAGGTGCAGTCTATACAAGCTACCGAATACCTAGTTGACGTATTTGAATACATCATTCAGAGTGAAAACATAAACTAGCATCAAACGATACAGCTTCTTAAACATCTGAGAAATAAATGGAATTATGCCAAGGAAGCAAGGTTTATCAAGGGAATCAGTGTTTATGGATGAGGTTATTAACTTACCCAAAAGTTGCTGGGGCAGAGTTGAGGACCTCTGGTGGTACGTATGCAGCAGTTCCAACAAATGTGCAGGCCCTCTCATCTGTATGCCAAGTGTAGGAAAAGCAGAACATTCAGAACTTCACATCACCAAATTCTAAAGCAATCCAGCACTGTATATGTTTTATCTTACTAGTTGAATTTGGGAGGACTTTGATTGGAGTATCCATAGTAGGCTTCACACTACCAAAATCAGCAATCTTGATGTGCCCATCGGAAGTAAGCAGTAAATTTTCAGGCTGAAAGATCAAAACAATTTTAAGTTAATGCTACTAATGACATTAACTTTTCATCACTTAACTAAAAGACCAAACATGGACCTCCATTGAGTAAATTTTCAGGCTGAAAGATGAGAATAATTGAAGTCACTGTTACTAATGCAATTAACTTTTCTCGTAACTAAAAGATCATTACGATGCATGTACCTTGACATCCCGATGTATTAGGCCCAGGCTATGCAAATACTCGAGAATATCAACAATTTCAGCGGCGTAGAACCGTGCGTCGTCCTCAGGCAGGCGGCCTTTCTGCAAGCAAAACCCCACGCATAAGAAGCAAATACAGAGCGGGAAGTAACCACATTGTGAGCAGGTTGACACTAACCCTGACGATCTGGTCGAACAACTCCCCGCCTTCGCACGACTCCAGTGCCATGTCTGCGCAGTGAAAGAAGCGTCAGTGTTCGTCCAATGTAAGCATCCAACAATGTAGCTCGCACTTCAGAAAAGTATTATATGATGAGATTAAAACTGCTCGGTGGTTGAATTCAAACAGGGATAGGCACTGACAGAGGGAGTATGTGTCCTGGAATGTGAAGAAGAGTTTGATGACGCCCGGGTGGTCGAGCTGGTCGAGCACGATGCGCTCCATCTTGACGTAGGAGATCTTGTTCTCCTTGGTGATGAACTTCTTGTCCATGATCTTGAGCGCGTAGACGTTGCCCGTGTCCTTCTTCTTGGCCCTCACCACCTGCCACGCATCGGCATGCAAGAAACAGAAACCTCAAACAACCGCAATTCCCAATCCAGGCCAGTTCCCCAGGAGAAAAGAACATAGGAGGGGAGAAAGAAACCGTCCTCCACGGATTAAACAAAAGAACGACCACACATAGTAGGCACGATGGTGCGTAAAAAAGAACACACCTTGGAGTAGGAGCCGACGCCGTAGATCTTGCCGATGTCGAAGTCGTCGACGGTGAACTGCTCCTGCGGCGCGCGGAATGCGATCCCTCCGCCGCCGGCAGCCGCCGCGGCGGCGGTGGGTGAGGCGGAGGCGGAGGAGGGGGAAGGCGCGAGACGGAGCCTGGCGGCGAAGTCCCTCTCCATGTCGTCGTCGCTGTCGCCGCCGACCGCCATTCGGCCGGAGCAGTTGTGAGCGGGTGCGGTATCTATAGGCGGCGCGGAAGGAGGTTGGCGCGGGGTTCGAGGGCGCGGCGCGGCCTCCGATGGCGGAGGCGGTCAACGGGCGGAGGAGGAACCATCGGATTCGGCTTGGAAGGGTGGGAAAGCGGGCGTGGTGTGGAGTGGATTGGACTGCGACGGCCGGCAGCCTTTCCTTTGTTTCGCGTTGCGTTGGGCTCCGGAGGAGGAAAGGAATCGAATCTAGCAGCTGCTCTACCTCTACAGGAACAGAATGAGGAAGACAGGGAAGAGAGATAGATAGAGAGAGCTTTATGTTGGGTTGATGATCGTGCTTTGTTGCCTTGCGAGTCGTGGAGGTGCGTGATCGAATGATGGGGATGATGGAGGATGGATGGGCAGGGAGTGATGGAGAAAACAACTGCCGATCTTTTCTGTTTTTTTTTTGGTCGCGAATAAGTATGTCTGCCCTGGGAAATTACTCCCTTCGCTTTCAAAATAAATACTGTACCAATTTTTTTTCCTAAATACGGATAAATTTATATATATTCATATTTAGATAAACCTTTGACACTTATCTTGGAAACGAAGGTAATGTTTTCTGTCGCGTGGACAGGAATGCAGTAAGATGATCTCGGTTTATAAAGAACTAGTAATAGTACTACAATTTCGAGAGAGGCATTTTTTTGCTCCCAAACTTTAGTGATATCTGAAAATGGTATTTTGAAGTTTTCTTTCTAAATCTATTCAAAATGTTATTTTAATATATCTGCAGAGTTTTGCGAGACAGTACGTTATATAGTAGGCTAATGAAAAATCACAAAATCATGGCTATGAAAAGGCAAAAAATATAATATTATTTTTCCTTCCAATTTTTTCATTTTTGTGCAAATCACATATAAATATATATTGCAATGCAATTTGTTCTTGCATTGTAGACACGTAAATGTACTTGTATGTTTTTTTTCAGAATTATTTTAGACATAAAAATGAAATTTTCAAAAAAAATTAAAGAACGAGATTTGGAGCTTGGAGCAATGAGTAATTTTCGTACATTTTTTTTCTCTATATGATATATATGAAACTGTGTGTAATTTTCTAATTTTACACTCTTTCTGTCTCAAAATACATGGCATC
Source organism: Lolium multiflorum (assembly GCA_030979885.1). NCBI lineage: Eukaryota > Viridiplantae > Streptophyta > Magnoliopsida > Poales > Poaceae > Lolium > Lolium multiflorum. The sequence goes on from CM061748.1 coordinate 341,631,216, forward strand.
CGAGCTAAAAAAAATCATCAAAAAAATGAAAAACCCTGTTTCATAGTGTGACTGAAAAGTTATAGTCAGATTCGTATGCAATAGTAAATTCATGATAGTAGTACTCGAGTTTTCTTTGTCACATAAAGCGCTGCACACATTTTTCTTTCTGGCCACATTGGCCCTTGTTCTGCGGACCACGTTGTAGAAAGAAGCGATGATGACTGATGACCGGGCTAGGCTTTCATCAGTCATTGTGTGCCCAAGAAATTCTCTATGATCAAACAAAGGTAACTGGTCAGTGGTCAGTGAAAAAAGCTAGAGTAAGACCACAAAAGCTGAGATCATACGCAATGCAAGTATGCAACACGCTACTCACATGATGGATGCCTACTATTCCTAGTGCCGAAAGTAACACGGGATGGATGAGAGTGTACTCATCCAGGACATGTTTGGACCATCAACTCTCAAGAGAACAGCTTGTTTTTTCTCAAAGAGTATACAAGATACTTAGGTCAAGGGCATGACCAATGGTATGCCTCAACATACTGTCCCATAGACCTATATACTTGGATGTCCCCAAGCTAGAAGAGTAGTCGCCTAAAAAGTAAATTGTAGCTTGCAGAGGAGATTACTTCTCCACAAGAACAAGACAAGAAAGATATTGCAAAGAGAGAGAGAGAAAAGGATGTTTCTAAACAATGTACTTTGCTGAGTTCATCAATAATTGTTGAATTTAGATGTAACAATTAATTAGTTATAGCTACATCTATTCATAAATAGGTGGTTATACTAGAAGGACACAAACATACTGCTTCCATTGATTGACCCTAAACACAGTAGCCCTTGTGGTTCGTCGACTTGCCAAAGCGCATTAAATTAAGTAAGAGAAACAACGGAACCTTGTTTTTGTTCTTGTTTGTGATTGAGAACAGAGCGTCGCTCTGCTGGTTAGGCGTGCGGGAGTGCAAACCAACCACCCGGGTTCGAGTCTTGAGAGTAACCCGGGGCTCACGGAGTTTTCTTCTATAAAAAAAAGCCAATGGGTGCTAGTGCTTGGGTTGGTCTGTTTTTTTTGTTTTGTTCTTGTTTGTGATTAAAGTGAACACACTGTTAACATGGACTCTGCATTTTCGATGAAGCTGGCAACCGCCGTGCAACCTTCTTGTATTGTAATCACTGGCATAGCATACACAACACAGCTGTGATGCAATCATCCACCTCGAAACTACTCCCTCTGTTCCTACAAAGTTATAGTAAATCACAATCAATTAAAAGGGAACGAAAGGAGCAGCATGCAAGACAATTTAAAATAAGTACCCTAGAGTCCAGCTAAACATGGTCCAAGCAAAATTGTTTAACATCTGGTCATGAATGTAAACGACTGACTAAACTAATTAGTGCATATCGTCCATTCGCGGTAACGTAGCAATAGCATGATCCGGCAAACAAATTAGCAGCACTGGTGAATAGCCCTCGTATTTAACAGGCATCACATGATTCGGAAATGTTTAAGGAGATATGCTGAAGGGGATATGAGTTTCAGTAAACGTATCCTCTCATTTTTTCGATAAAGAGTAAACGTCTCCTTTAAATAAAGCAGAGTTCTTTTTTGTTTGGCGGGAATATAGCAGGGTTCTTGAAGCAGAAACATCGCAGGAGTGATGCATTCTTGCATAATAGTACTCGTCGTCAATAGATGTTTAGATTTGTCTAAATTTGGATTTATGTATACACTAAATGGTGTCTGCGTATATCTTAATTTTGATAAATCTAAGACATCTATTTATGGATAGGGGTAGTACAATATATGGTTATTCTACTCCATCCGACATGGTTTCTATGACTTGCTCGCATTCATTCAATTTGACTAACATAATATAAATTATACAACATAAAAATTATATCATTAGAAATTAGAACATCTGAACTTTCAAATGATATATGTTTTGTAATCTATAACTTATATTATGTTAGTCAAAATTACGACATCGGGATACGCTTGGGACCTATAAACCGGGACGGGGGTAGTAGCTAGGATTGCATGGAGGTAATGTCGTGAGGAAGCAAAGATAATTGTCGGACAACTCACATGAAACTCGGGCTTGAGCTGAAAACATATTTCAGGCACCGGACCGGGCTTGGGCTTGGTTCTGGAGGTAAGGATGTTACAAGCCTTGTTCGGAATCTGCGGAAGGAATTCCCGGGCGCACTCTTGTTTCGGCGCCAAAGGGAGAACGAGGTGGAGTTCTATTAGGTCTTACGGGTTTCCGGGGTTCGTCATTTGCAAAAGTCTTGAAAACTTATTCGTCTCTTACTGATTTTTGTGTTTGTTCCTATTTGCTTTCTCTTGTGTGTGTGTAGACAAGTTTGGTTATGCCTATTTGAACTCTTGAATTTACTTGTGCTTATATTATGTTTATCTCTAATTTCATCATTTCATGTATCTTATCTTATCCATATCCTACGTGCATCTTGGTATGTCACGCACTCCGAGCTAGTGAACCTTTCTGACATATATTTATCTTCCCTTTTCACTAGCTCGTGATGCAAATGCTCTCAAACTTTATACACTTGTCACCTTGCATCGCGTCATGTTTCCTAAAGATATAGGGGAACCTCCCATGGTTTCTTAATATTAATGCACTTTGCATTCAAAAGAAAATTTCAACCTACTGCATATTTAGGGGGGGGGGTCTTGTTATATCTCCTATGAAAACATTCGTGTGCATCTTATCTTATGTGAAGTCTATCTCGTGATGTATCTTTAATCACAAAATGGGAGATTGAAAATGGCATGTTGACTTTGTTTTGACTAAATATGACACAAGAGCTAAACAAGGACTAATGTTACCTCTAAAGTTCCTATTTAGGTTTTAGTCCGATATGAAAGAGTTGGATGATGGCTGGAGACCCCCACCCCGACCCCATTTCTTAAAGGAGTGCCGTTGTTTTGTTTTATGTTTTGTTACTTTTTTTATTTAAGTCAACAGGAACACCACAATATTAAGAGGGGTGACCTCATTAAACTTGACGGGGATGTTCTTCAAAGCCATATACAACTCCTACCACCAAGATTCCACCTACATAGAGAGGGAGAGAGAGAGAGATGAAATCCCATTCAAGAAGAAAAAAAAATGTTTTGGGACATTTCCTGCACTCCAGTTTTTGGTTTGAACTGATCGGGCCTAGAACGGACCGCTCAGTCTATCGTCTGGATGACCGAAGCTAGGATCGAGTCGATTAGTTTCGACCAGACTGCAACCATGTGCATACCATAGCCACTTTCAGGAGCTCAATTGGTTGTAATCCAGTCATGCGGTTGCTCGACCGACCGCGCCAATCCAGTGTCAGGTCATTCAACTAAAACAAACCTGGAGCAAAAATGTTCAAAACGGCTAGTTTTTCTCCCTTGGGCTATATAAGCCAAACTAGAAGGGCAGGTCGACCAACTCCAAATATCAAGAACATTCATTCTTTTTGTACCATTGTTGAGACACGAAAGCTTGAGGATCTCCCATTTTGCCCAACGAAACAGGGGAAATGAAGGGGAGGTCCCGATCTACAATCTCACCAAGATAATCATCATTCCACTTGATGTCATCGAGCTAGCTTAATATTCAAGGGTTCGTCGAAACCCTCGGCAACCAGGGTCACCTAGAAGCATCTTGCTTGTAGATTTGCTCGTGGAAATTTTGTGAGGGTTTGGAGGCCACCTTAAGTCTAACCACTAGTGATTGAGCTCATACTTCATGGAGGAGGCTCAAAGATAACAAGGTGAGATTTCGTAGTGTTTTTGGGTTGTTCGTGGTAACCCGCACCTCCCAAATAGTGACTAGATTCCCTCAAGGAAGTGAACATCTCGATACATCTTCGTTTCCACGTGCCTCGGTTATTCTTATCTAAGCTCTTTTACTTGTGGATTTACATTTGCGATAACATTCATACTAGCTTTTGAAGTATCTTATTGCACCACCTTGTTGTTAGGTTCACCTTGTTATCCACATAGTCTAATACTTGCGAAAAAAAGTAAAATTTGTAGAAACCTATTCACCCCTCTAGGTTACCTTCTCTATCCTTTCAGAAGTCCTAAATCTCATGCATCAGCTTATTTGTACATGAGGAACTAGACTCAACACAGGTTTACTAAGTCGTGACCTCTTATTTAACCATGTGTATTTAAGCTAGTGTCTCAATCAATAAACGTGGACTGGTGCTTGAGGAGATTTTCAAAGAAATGGTACATGCTTTGTGGTAATTTATCTGAAATTGGATTGAGAATACCATGAGTTCAAATTTCAAGATCAGACCCATCCTTAATAGTATGGATTTTCCTATGACTCAGATATATAAAATAATATACTATGGTCTTCATCCTGGTTATGCTCCTAGTCTTCAAGTGTGCCGGATCAACGTTAAGCTTCAATGGACTCCTTAGGTCTTCACTCTTCAAGCATGCTATATGAGCTTCTTGCTTCAACGTGAAGAATGTATCATTTGCTAAATCAAGTTCCTTGTTTAAGCGTTGTTCTTCTATAGTTCTTAGCATTTTACTTAAAGTGGAGTTCATGCCTTTCAGTCTCTCTTGAGTGTGTTATTTAATATTGATTGTCCTGTAACTCTGAAGCTTGATTATTTAGAAATACCTTGATGTAGGTCTTCAATTTGTTGAGCGCGAATTTAGAATCCTTTGTTGCAAATCAGTTAATAGTCTTCAAGTGTGCCATATGTGCTTGTTTCGACAAGATTAGCATACGTTCCTTGAATCTCTTAAGATAGCATTGTCTTCAACTTCTTCTCCAAGGAATCATCTTTGTACCAAATATGTCGTCGTAGATTAACTCTTCTTATGACTTAGAAACATATATAATGGATGATGAAGAGCTTTTCATAAGCTTTCAAATTGGTTTACACAACTTCTGAGTTTCTTATGCATTAAGCCTCTGAGTATGCCTTGCATTCAAGAAGAATGTTTTGCTTGAGGCATGCTCTACCACTTGAGTTCTTACATGCACAACCTTGCTTGACTCATGTGTGAGTCAAGGTTCTGGTGGTTAATACTTTTTCTTGGACTAAGTGTCCGAGTATGCTAATATGAACTTTATCCCCTTAAGAGTGTTGTTGTCAATCATCAAAACCCACAAGGAGAGCATATGGTTCACTTTTAATTACTCTCATAAATATCTATGTTCAAAGATCCAAAAGCATTCTCACATCCCTAGCTCCGATTAGAGTGGTTTTAAGTGACGAGGTTAAGGGGATTGAATAGAAACCTAGACATTGTTGCGATCCAATCTCCCTCTCCCCGAAGAGTGTTTGACCATTTTTTGAGCCATCATTACGCTTTTTAATCATGTATAGGTTGAGGAGTCCTAGATCGTAAAAGTCACCCAAAGCATTCTAGTTGTGATTTTCCCAAGAATTTGTGAAGTTAGGAAGCTACCTCAAGACATCAATTAGTGGATTGATCAAGTACTTTGTTGGATTTGCTCAAAGAGAAAGAGAAGAAGGCTAGATCAACATGATGGGGTGGTGATTCCCCTTAAGGACTTGAACTTTGGGATACATTATCTTTATCATTGTGCCCCCTTGGATGATCTCTTTTCTTGTTATTATTGTGCCTTTTTTTTATCTTGTTGCTAGTATATAACCTTTGCAATATATGATTGTATGACCTATTTAAATTTTATAACCTTTATATTTCACACTCCCTCTTAAATCAATGAAAAAGGACTCAATGCAGGGAGTTTCTTTGATACAGTCATCTAGGGTGTCCCATTGCTAAAAATTCTCGTAATGGACAAACAAATGATAACTCCATCTCCATTATACAATGCAATCATTCACTACTTGGCCTATTGGCCTTCTATTTTTCTATGTTAATAATGATATTGCCATAATGGCTAGCAGAGTTGTCCAAATTTTCTTTGAAGTTCTTCATGGACTATTCAAATCTCCCGAGTTATTTTTAGTTGCAGGTAAATAATTTCCTAAGTTTACCTACGTAGTGTTAGACTTTGCAGCTTAGCGTTTCGAAAAGTCCATCCATGTTTTTCATGTGGAGATGTTTCAACTAGTCGAAACAAAATTGTGGCAAAAGGAGCAAAATTGTGGTATTCTGAAAAAAGAATGTGGCAAGAGAGCGCTGACCGGAGACCAAGCCCCAAACGCGTCCCATTGTGCGCGCCACACGCCATACCGCCGCCGGCACCACCAACCGCCCCCTTTGGCTCCAGCTTTTCTTCCCCCTCTGGTCACCAGACCAACACGAGGCGAATGCCAATTCCACACGCCCTCCATCTTCCTCCCCGCAGCTGAGCTCCGTCCAAGAACGCGGGTCGCAACACATCATCGCCGAGAGAGAGGGAGACATATAAGGATCTCTCTCTCTCTCTCTGATTTATCTACCGTGATTAAGCATACAAGGCTGCTGCATTCGTTGTCTGATGATGGCCAGCACGACGTCGTCAGCGGCCGTGGCGGGAGCACTATTCTCCGCTTCCAAGCCGCGGGGTTCCGCCGCATGCCCGAGGGTCCCCGCCGGCCGGCGGCGGGCGTCCTGCGTGGTACGGTGCGACGCCGGCGTGGAGGCCAAGGCGGCTAGCATCGCCGCGCTCGAGCAGTTCAAGATCTCTGCCGACCGTGAGTTCCCTCGCCTCGAATTTACTCTGATGTGAGATTAGGCCGGTTTGGTTCCGTTGGTGGTGCGCGAATCGAGGGATCTTTGCGGTGCTTTCTGGATGTAGTGCGACTTGGTCAATGTTTTTGGTGGTGTAGTAGTAGTATTTGGTCAACAGGTCGAAACTTGTTGGGACGTGATTTGCAGCTGCATTGGAAAAACTAGTAGCATAACGAAATTGTGATACTGGTAATCGAATCCTACACAAATGATACTACCATTTTTCTTTTGAGGGGCAAGATATCAAGTATTCATATGTATTGATCACATAACAGATAAGAATGTACAGTAGTCGTTCCATGCTGTTGGAATCATACACTGGCCAAGTATGTAGCACAGATATATTTTTTTTGTCTATCGCTATTTAACATGTTGGAGTCTGTCACTGTTTAGCACTTCACGTATGAGATAATGCGCCTGTGTCAAAGTTTCCAAGAGTTTATGATGATTTGCAATTGCCGTCAGTTTCGTTCTTTGATTAGAAACTTTTGTGCTCAACCATTTGACAATGTTTCTGTTTTCATACCAGGCTACATGAAAGAAAGGAGTAGCATCGCTGTAATTGGCCTCAGTATACACACAGCACCGGTGGAGATGCGTGAAAAACTCGCGGTTGCAGAAGAACTATGGCCCCGTGCTGTTTCAGAACTCACCAATCTTAATCACATTGAAGAGGCTGCTGTTCTTAGTACCTGCAACAGGATGGAAATTTATGTGGTGGCTTTATCCTGGAACCGTGGTATGAGAGAAGTAGTAGATTGGATGTCAATGGTAAGGATTATTTTATCAAATCAAATGCTCGCTTGCTGTTTTTTCTTCTGTTGTTCAAGAAGATAGTTTGCGAAGAAAAGCTCTTATGTAGTACTGCTTATTTTTGCAGAAAAGTGGAATCCCAGCTTCTGAGCTCAGGGAGCACCTCTTCATGTTGCGTGACAGTGATGCTACCCGACATCTGTTTGAGGTGTCTGCTGGGCTTGACTCTTTAGTTCTTGGAGAAGGACAAATACTTGCTCAAGTTAAGCAAGTTGTCAGAAGTGGGCAAAACAGTGGAGGCTTGGGAAAGAACATCGATAGGATGTTCAAGGATGCAATCACAGCTGGAAAGCGTGTCCGCTGCGAAACAAACATATCATCTGGTGCTGTGTCTGTCAGTTCAGCCGCGGTTGAATTGGCCCTGATGAAGCTTCCGAGGTCTGACTGCTTGTCAGCTAGGATGCTTTTGATCGGTGCTGGCAAAATGGGGAAATTGGTGATCAAACATCTGATGGCCAAAGGATGCAAGAAGGTTGTTGTGGTGAACCGCTCTGTTGAAAGGGTAGATGCCATCCGGGAAGAGATGAATGACATCGAGATTGTGTATAGGCCTCTCACAGAGATGTATGAAGCCGCAGCCGATGCTGATGTTGTGTTCACAAGCACCTCATCTGAATCCCCATTGTTCATGAAGGAACACGCACAAGTACTTCCTCCTGTTTCTGATGCAGCTGGTGGTGTTCGACTTTTTGTCGACATATCTGTCCCCAGGAATGTCAGTGCCTGTGTGTCTGATGTTGGCCATGCACGAGTATACAATGTTGATGACTTGAAAGAGGTGGTGGAAGAAAACAAGCAAGACCGACTCAGGAAAGCAATGGAGGCCCAGACAATAATTTCCGAAGAACTAAAACGGTTCGAGGCATGGAGGGACTCCCTAGAGACCGTTCCAACCATCAAGTCTCTGAGGTCGTATGCCGACAGGATCAGGGCTTCAGAGCTTGACAAGTGCCTGCAGAAGATCGGAGAAGATGCCCTGACCAAGAAAATGAAAAAATCCATTGAGCAGCTCAGTACCGGCATAGTGAACAAGCTTCTTCATGGCCCATTGCAGCACCTCAGATGCGATGGCACCGACAGCCACACCCTCGGTGAAACACTCGAGAACATGCGCGCCCTCAACAGGATGTTTAGCCTCGACACCGAGAAGGCAATCATGGAGCAGAAGATCAAGTCTAAGGTGGAGAAGACCCAAAACTGAGATTACTGGTGATTTTCTGCCTGTACATCTACCTATATCCCCAATCTTTCCTGACACTCTAATTCCAATTTTGTTTAACCCATTCTTACTTGGCGCTCCTTGCCGAGTTCTTCAATTCATCAATTGTAGGAGTATGGTGAATTAGCGCCATTGCAGACAGCAAATATATTTGAGATAGCATCCCTGTAAAAAAATGTTGAGATGGCAAAATTTCTGCTCCACAACAACTTTTCTTCATCATGGTGTCACAGAACCCATTCCTTAAGTTAGACTGTATACAATATTGGACAAAATATAAAGGAATATATCGGTATGCTAAATGATTCCTGGGATGCATTACTCTATACTGTAAGCTTAGAGCATCTCCAGTCGCGTCCCTCAAAGCGTCCCCCAAAGGGATTTGGGGGACGCCGGCCAAAAAAGCGTCCCAGTCGCATGCCCCAAAGGCCGCTTCGCTCCGGACGTCCCTCAAATCTTGTCCGGCGTCCCTAGCCCATCCCCTGTGTATAGAGTCTCCATCGGGGACGCCGGACATGGTTTTTACACTTGCTTTTTGTTTGGAGGTCGCGTTTGGGGGACGTGGCTAGGAAAGGGACCTTCTCCAAACGAAAATTTCGTCCGGACGTCCCCCAAACGAAAATTCGGCGCTATTGCCGGACGTCGTTTGGGGGACGCGACTGGAGATGCTCTTAGCTCTTGTATTTAACAGTTGAGAGTTAATACTTGTGAATGTTGAGCCATCCATAGAGTTCAGATATCTTTTTGTCTGCACTCTGCAGTGTTCTCTTACGCAGTTTTGTGCACCGATCTGCTAACAATAGAAGCTTGTCAAGTTACAGTTAACTTAATAGTTGCAGTATTATTTTGGCAAGTGCTATGAGATGAAAAATCATGTTTACTGTATAGCTACTACTCTCTCCATGTGAAATAGAATGGCTTGCAATGCGTGACGTGTGACTTAATCAGCCTGATGTAGAAAACGAGCCACACTCCATATGAAGTCTGTTGCTTGGCTTTGCAGATCTAAACTATATTTCGCATAAATATTTTCCTGGTTCAACAGGAGCTTAAAAAATGCACCTAGCCGGCCATAAAAAAAATATGAAAGCCCTAATAGAAACATTAGCTAGAAGTAGAGAGTGCCATGATGGAGATATTGAGCCAAATTCACGGCACAACTTAGACTAGCTACTAGGTTTGTCTTAATAAAAACTGCATTTCAAGTTTGGATACAAAACGGGTGTTATACTAGTAATAATATGGACGTTGTTTTCTTTCTCCGCAGTGCATCTTTCTCCCTAGTGGAAACCATTTCTTTTGTCAATTAATTAACCCAAGAAAAGTTTTTGAAACCTTACTAAGAGAGCATGGAAAAGTTTTGAAACCTTACCGAGCATTCAAATCTAAAATCTGCATATCTATCAAGAACCCAAGCATGCATATAACGTAGTTCAGCTGACCATGGCGAGAGCAGAGTAAGTTTATCATTTGACCATCACTTAGCTCTGTTGCTTGCCCTGCAGTTGTTAACACACGAAGAAAAACCTTAAGGCCTCTTTGATTCATAAGATGTCAATAGATATGTTGTAGGATTCAAATCTTTAGGAATTTTCCCTATGGTGGTTGTTTGGTTTGTAGGACTGAATCTCATGGGAATTATGTCTAATGAATCATCTGCACTAGTTTTCATAGGAAATCTAATATATACTCAAACCTCATTTTCCGAATCCTTCTTTTCCTGTGATGAAATTAAACAAATTTTGGTACATATGAAATCCAACAAAATTGGATTAAGCATGCAATATCAATCCTGCGTTATCAAAATCCCTCGAAACTAAGAGGCCCTACAAGGTTGAAATGGACTATCACGTTACCTGGTTGTCTTTTGCCTCTTCCAATTTCTCCAACAACGGCATTCAGTTCTCAAGCTCTGAAACTAGCTCGCACCTCTTAACAACGCAAGACATGCTTGAATCCTCTTTAATACTAACACGAACTCAAGACATGAATGGTGCACCCTGAACACAATGGCGCATCCTGTAGGTACGGCCTGACAATGGCCATAGGAGATCATCATCTGATAATGAGTTCATCACCTAAATCACAGCTGAGAAACTATTAAATAATAAACAGATTTAGGGAACCCATAGCTATTACATTCGGAGAAAGTGTTAACGGGTGACTATTCCCATAAAGTAACACATGTCGCTATCGAAGAAGTGGATAGGATAACTGCATCCACATATAGCAAACTCAAGGTTTCAAAATATCAAAGAGTCTGAGAAACCATTTATGATAAAGTATCGTTGTCTAGCCAGGATTGCATTTAAACGAAGATACATGCCGATGTCATGATATTATGCGTTCTCAGTGAGTATTTTGTTCTAGATAGGTGATTTTTTTTAACAAAGGCCACGAAGGACCTTGAGCTTTTATTACTTCGGCGGTGCATAAACATTTACAAATCGGACCTGATAGGAAATGAAAATTACATAGAGGTCCTGCACTTTTACATGGAACACCCTAAAGATAATGGCACAAAGTTGACCAAATCCTTGCTCATCGCCGGCATCAAGCAGCCTCTAGGCGCCACCGCTTCTACTCCCGCCGGGGACATCGCCACTTGGGGGGAGCCAAAGCTTGAGAGGCGACACCGAGGCTGAGGAAGATCCTCTAAGGTAGGAAGTAAACGCTCCGGTAACAGTCGCTGCCGGGTGAAACCATGTCTTCGCTTGGGAACGGCCGCAGGGAACACAAGCTCCAAAAGCTACTGAAGACCCCGCCCACTCCGGCTGGCAGAGCAGCCGGACAAGAAGGGGAGAGGCCTCGAAACCTCGGGAGCGACTCTCAAACCCTAGCTTGGGCGAGAGCGAGGGGAAAGTGGACACTAGTAGATAACTGAATGTGGATTGTGGAAGCAAGGAACACTGCCCGACGACGCAACAACCTCTATGACGTTACATAGTTGACTGACACGTGCAAGGTCCAGACTACCAGTGCACTACTACATACACCGGTAAATACAATTACAGGATCTTATGGCGCCCGTCCCTAATCCATACCGTCCGGTTTGTTGGAGATTCGCGCATCTGGGCCCACCGGAACGGGCGGTTGACCCCTACCGCTCTGCTCATACGCCTAGGCTTCCTAGCAATACGCGCGTGCCAAAGGACATCTCGCCGGCGGATACACAGCGTCCTCGCCGTCCTTCCTGCCTGCCGCGCAGTTCGGCGACGGGATGGAGCTGCCCGGACTCCCCCAGCCTCGGACAGAGATCGGGTGCCTTGACGTTCACAAGGCACAGCTTGCCTTGTGGCCTCTCATCCACCGTCCATACAGATCCAACGGCAAAAAATAGATCAAGACTAAATCAACCAGGTTAACTAGCAAACCCAGCTTCACAGGGACGTCCGCTTCACGACTTCATCCTCACGCGGCGCGACGCAACTCCTATCACTGCGCCGACCGCGCCGCTGCAGCTCCCGTCGCCGTGCCGACCGCGCCGCCGGAAGGCCCGAGGAGCCAGTCCAGCTGCTCCTCCATGGTGAGCTCCGACGCCCACCTCCGGCTGCTCCGTCCGCCTCGCCGGCGGCTGCTTCCGCCCGTTCCTATGGCCCTCCGACGTCTTCCTCTGCCTCCCACCAACGACGGCCCATTGGATAGCACAATATTGTATCCTGTCAATATCTCCAATTGCACAATATTTGCAAATGCACAACACTAACAATTGCATAGCACATTGTATCCTGTCAAATTGTACAGCACATGAACGCAATCAGCAACAGATTAAATTCACAACACATCATTCAACTGCATAAGACATCACAGAAAATCAATAATAGCTACATGGCTACCTACAGGAGTCAATCGGCAACACGAGCAAATGTGTGCTGGCGGCGTCTACCGGCAAGAGGATTCGACGGCTGTAGAGGACTTCGCCGGAGCAGGGCACAGGGCGTCGTCGGCGTTGGGGCGGGGCGGGGCGCAGGAGCCAGGAGCCCGTCGTAGTGGGCGCAGAGTGCCCCGCCGGCGCCGTATTGTCCGGCTCCAGCCGCCCGAGATCTCTCCCCTCCCTCTCCCACGGCGGCGCGGCAGAGCTCTGTACAGGAAGTCCGCGCGATTGTTCCCCTTCCCGCGACGAGGACGAAGCTCGGTCAGGTGGTGACTCGTCCGGTCAACTGGTTGATTTACTCTTGATCTAGTTGCTGCCGTTGGATCTGTATGAATGGTGGATGAGAGGCCACAAGGCAAGCTGTGCCTTGTGAACGTCAAGGCACCTGATCTCTGTCCCCCAGCCTCTGCCCCCACCTTTACATTTCAATTTTGAATCTCCAGCTACCCATCCCCTTCCTCCCTCCTCGTTGGTACGGCTGACCTCGCTGTTTGTCGCATCTGGGAGTAGGTCGGCGAGGTCGTGCACCGGCGCGGCGCCACGGGACGACCGGCGAGGCGGCCACAGGGCTACGAGGCGGCGTCTCCCGCGCGAGGACCGTCGTCGAGGCGGCGCCGCCACCGGCGCGAGGGACGACGAACAGCGGGGCGGGCGAGGAGCCGGCAGATCCCTCACTGGAGCGGGGCGGCGAGGCCGTGCACATCTGGGAGATTCAAGCCGGCCAGCGCGCTAATACATGATGATTGGCGGAGAATCGGAGGGGTTCACGGACCTGCTCATCAGGTTAGACCTGAAATCCCGCCCCATCCCTCCCCCCTCCCCTCTCCCCTGACGTCTTTTGGCACCCCTCCTGTTTGATTTTGCCCATTTTTGTACCAGATTGTCTGGGCCAGGAATCGAGTTTACGCCTGATTGGTTACCGAGCTTTCCGATTCATTCTTCCGAGACGAGCGCCCGCACTTCTCCGTCCAGTTTTGGTTCTGACTTCAGCGAGCGAGCGTCTGTTCCATTGCACGGCGGTATCGGGGAGGACGGAGTCTGCAGCAACGAGCCAATCCCCGATGCCGTCGAGTCCCCCCCCCCCCCCTTCAGCAGAGTTGCAGAATGAATCACCATTGCCTGCTGATTCGCATATGCCAACCTCAACCGAGTCCCCTCCATCAGAGCGCACCTGGAAGCAGAGGTCAGTCGCCCGAAAGTTTTGCGTCATTCTTGCTTTTCGAAACGATTCATGCTTACTTTTTGTAGCTGTATAATTTATGATAGAATTATCTGAAAGGCTTAGTTGATACGGTGCTTTGCCCAGTGCCTGAAACTACTTCAGTTTTGGCAGATAACTGAAAATTGTTGACAAGTACCATATATTTTACATCTTCCTTGTGAAGTACAGACACTAATAGACCGTCTGAAGATAAGTGGTTATATATAAAGTACACGTTCACAGTCAACAATGCAATGTCGGTTGCGTATTAATGCCTTAATTGAGATAATACAGTTAATCCGTTTGGTAGTTTTGTTCTACCTCTTATAAATTTTTGAACTAGAAAAGCCAAACCAGTGGAGCCGACGCAATTTTCAATCTGACAGAGAATTTGGTGATAGCTGAGTAATGTTAGCCTATTATTACTCGTGTGAACAGAATTGAGGCTCTATCTTACAGTAGTATGCAGAAGCTCATTTTTATGCACGTATTAATTGTTTTCTTGATTTGTACATGAGATGTACTTCTTTGGTATTATTAGAGTAATTTACCTGGAAGCACTGTGTGTATTAGAGGGGCATTCTGCTTCCTGTGATCTTTTTTGGCAAGAAATAGATGGTTGTTATAGCGTTTCCAATCTGTTTGTACTGCTTACGACTTTTTCCATTTGTGCCCATGAGTGCTCTAATATCTCTCCCCGGCGGGACCTGAACAATAATCTGGTATTTCTCCCTGGCGGAATCTGAACCTAAAGTCAGTAGTATCTCTGGGTGCAGCTCCATAAACGTGCACTTCATATATGTATGTGCAAAGGTGTAAACTGGAGTATGATACGGTCGGCATTCACGCATAAAATTAGGTGCCAAATTAGACATGACAAAACATGAAATGCTTGGAAACAAATTATTGGAATAATAGAATCTCTTGAAGAACAAAGGAATGGCTTAGTTGTTGACTGGCACCAACTGACAGTCAGACTTGCAAGTTCTAAAATTAATACATTCGTATGTCCAAAACAATCTCCTGAAATTAGAGTGACCAGATACACAAATTCAGGACTACATCAAAGTTGAGTTTCTGCACATCTTTTTACGAAAGTAGTTCTGCACATTATAATGTATTCGGGATTGTGTCTTGTTGATATTGTTAGTGTATATTTTTATTTTTGTTTTGCAAAGCTATTAGAATCCAGGCTATTGATTTGCCGTCTAACTGCCTTGGTCTGCTAATTCAGCCGCCGATGGGTTGTGACACCCAAGGATCATGGCTGTATCAATGGGATACTATTATCGGAATTATTTCAGTGTGTAGCTTGTCTTTTTAACTTACTGGAGCTGTTGTATTTTAAAGTTGTGGCATACAAAATTCAAAAATGGATTATATTGCGTTCCACAAAATCCCTGACCGCAGGTATTAGGTGATATGAACATGCTCTACTCATTATAAGATATATGTGTCTAGATGCAGATACTATCATCAGACAACCTTTTTTGGCTGATAAAATGTTTGGGTGTATCCGACAAGTAATTCATTAAGATAGGAAATGTTGTGGCAGCAAGTTACCTGATGCGTCAACTGATAAAAGTTGCCATCTATACAAAGGGTGTGGGGGCATTTTATGCGTTATTTTCTAGAGCTGAATTTTGTGTTTTACAAATGGTTTACAACAGAACACCTACAACAAAATAGTGAGAATAGGAGCATTCATTTGGTAATCAAATCAAGGTTCATCGCTTGTCTTTGGTACTATCCGAATATGGCATGTATCCAGTGTTTTTACGATCATGACGAAGTTAGGCAAAAAATGATTGTCTACAGCCGTTGAACTAACTGATAGCCTAACATAGCACTTGCCCAGTTTCCTTACCAAGAAATGTACCTGGCATTTTTTGCCTGAATAATTTTTTCGGTTAGTATGCCGACGATTAATTGATTAGGTTAAACAGTGCTCTTGCCGGAAGTCGTATGTACCACTAGCCGATAAAAGTTGCCATCTATACAAATTCAGGTTGTGTGCATTCTATGTGGTTTCAAATGATTTTTGCTTGCATTGCAGATGGTGTAGAACAGAGCACATCAGACAATAGTTGGAATTCAAGAGTCCCCTTTTGTCATGAGCAGAAATCCTTTTTCAGATGTTGTCCTGACACTATGTGAATGTCATATCGCCATTATCATTGACCATGATGAAGTTAGGCAATATATTAATAGCTAATTTGTTTTCCTAACTTATATTATAACATTGCACATGCCAGGCCCCGGGCCAAGGAATGTGCCTGGCATGTTAGCCGAAGGACAGCTTTGTTTTCCCCAAAATACATTCCCCATTAACTACTTAATCAGTTTTCAGCTCAGAGCCTGATTCTTCTTCCAATTTTTATACAGGTTCTTCCGTGGAGAAATCCCCGATTCTAGGCCCGCAAGTTCAGGAAGGAAGAGTGCACTAGAGAAAGCTATGAGGCGATGCAGGGATGGGATCTCTGACGCTGTAATTGAACCAGAGTTAGGGATGGAGTTTGATTCGCTGCCTGAAGCATTTGATTTTTACAATATTTACTCATGGGAGATTGGTTTTGGAATAAGATACGGGTAGTCAAGAATTAACCTTGGATAGGATTGTTTTCAGAGTGTGCGAGGATACCTTGACAACAAGGATAGCATCCGGGGCATTCGTAACGAATGGTTACTAGCAACCGAAGGATTACTATGTGTCAAGTGTCGGATCACTTTGTTATCGCCTAGGGTTTTGGTTACTTTTGTTGCACGCAAGGATACAAATGGATAGAAGTGGATAATATACATGACCCGTGACGATCGGTTACTTTGTTATCGCGTACGGTTTCGGTTCGTTCTGTTGCAATGCAAAGATGAATGGGCAGAAGTGGTTACTATAGATGACCGCGACGATACCAGGTACACGAGGAATAGTACATCGGATAGGATCGTTTTGATAGTGTGCGAGGATACCTTTTTTGACAGCAAGGTAAGTATCCGGATCATGCATATCGAACGACAATGATCAGACGGTGATAGTACACCGGATATAGCATCCGGGGGCATTCGTATCGTATGGTTGCATGCAAACATACGAATGGACAAAACTGGTTACTATAGATCACTCGCGACGATACCACGTGCACGAGGAATAGTACATAGGTTAGGATCGTTTTGACGGTGTGCGAGGATACATTTTGACATCAAGGTAAACATCCGGGTCATGCATATCGAACGGCTACTTTCGTTACTCGGTCGGTGGGCGAGGATACATTGCATACCGAATGGTTACTAGCGTAGCGCAACATCTGGCTTTATAAATGGCCGATAAAAGTTACTCTAGGTGAGGCGCAAGGATACAATGGGCATACCGATAAGAAGTTAAGTATAGGCAACAGACGCAACTATCTGTCTTATAGGATCCCTTTGACGTGGTACGAGGATACCCTGCGCGCAATGAAAGCATCCGGTGGTCATGTATACCGTGCTTTCGTGGCTTGATCGGTGGGCGATAGTACATCGGATAGGATCGTGTTCAGAGTGTGCGAGGATACCTTGACAACAAGGATAGCATCCAGGGTAGTCTTAGGGAATGGTTTCGAGGAACCGAAGTGGTACTATGTGTCAAGCGTCGAAACACTTTGTTACTGCGTATGGTTTTGGTTACTTTTGTTCCATGCAAAGATACCAATGGACAGAAGTGGTTACCTTTTTTTAACAGCAAGGTAAGCATGCGGATCATGCATATCGAACGACGATGATCAGACGGAGATAGTACATTGGGTAGGATCGCTTTCAGAGTGTGCGAGGATACCTTGACAGCAAGGATAGCATCCGGGGGCATTCGTATCGAAAGGTTACTAGCATCCTGAAGTGTTACTATATGTCAAGCGTCGATCACTTTGTTATTGCGGAGGTTTTCGGTTACTTTTGTTGCATGCAAAGATACGAATGGACGGAAGTGGTTACTATAGACGACCCGCGATGATACCACGTGCACGAGGGAATAGTGCATCGGATAGGATCGTTTTGATGGTGTGCGAGGATACCTTTGACAACAAGGTAAGCATCTGGGTCATGCATATCGAACGGCTACTCTCGTGACTCGGTCGGGGGGAGGGGGGCGAGGATACATTGCATACCGAATGGTTACTAGAGCAATATGTAGCTGTAGGAAAGGCCGATTGTTTTTATAGTGTGCGAGCGGATACCTTTTGACAGCAAGGTAAGTATCCGGGTCATGCATACTGTAATACTATGATTGATCTACGGTAGTACACCGGATAGGATCATTTTCAGAGTGTGCGAGGATACCTTGACAACAAGGATAGCATCCGGGGGCATTCGTATCGTATGGTTGCATGCAAAGATACGAATGGACAAAAGTGGTTACTATAGATCACCCGCGACGATACCACGTGCACGAGGAATAGTATATATGTAAGGATTGTTTTGATAGTGTGCGAGGATATATTTGACATCAAGTTAAACATTCAGGTCATGCATATCGAACGGCTACTTTCGTGACTCGGTCGGTGGGCGAGGATACATTGCATACCGAATGGTTACTAGCGCAACATCTGGATTTATAAATGGCCGATAAAAGTTACTCTAGGTGAGGCGCAAGGATACAATGGGCATACCGATATGAAGTTAAGTATAAGCAACGGACGCAACTATCCATCTTATAGGATACCTTTGACGTGGTGCGAGGATACCCTGCGCGCAATGAAAGCATCCGGGGTCATGTATACCCTGCTTTCGTGGCTTGATCGGCGGGCGATAATACATCAGATAGGATCGTTTTCAGAGTGTACGAGGATACCTTGATAGCAAGCATATAACATCTGGGGCAGTCTTAACGAATGGTTTCGAGGAACCAAAGTGGTACTATGTGTCAAGCGTCGAAACACTTTGTTACTATGTAGGGTTTTGGTTACTTTTGTTTCATGCAAAGATACCAATGGACAGAAATGGTTACTATAGATGACCGCGACGATACCACGTGCATGAGGAATAGTACATCGGATAGGATTGTTTGGATAGTGTGCGAGGATACCTTTTGATCGCGAGGTAAGCATCCTGGTCATGCATATCGAATGGCGATTATCCGTGTGTGATATTACCTTGGATAGGATCGTCTTCAGAGTGTGCGAGGATACCTTGACAGCAAAAATAGCATCCGGGGCATTCGTAACGAATGGTTACTAGCAAAGGATTACTATGTGTCAAGTGTCGGATCACTTTATTATCGCGTAGGGTCTCAGTTACTTTTGTTGCTCGCAAGGATACCGAATGGATAAGACATTTTCTCTACCACATGGTTACATATGTGTTCCACATCGAGGTAGTTAACTATATTACAACTTTAGGATACCTACACAGACATCAGAATGACTTCATCGGGAAACCATAAGATATCAATGCATTGGATTCATTTAGTACATGGATTTAACTACAATATTACTATTAAAACAATGGTTAGAGATACACAACTAACGGTTAGTTTGAGACACACGCTTCGATATCTTATTACCTCAAAAAGAACTTCTCGGGCTCAATATTAGGATACCAATGTGTTCCACGTCGAGGTGGTTACCTACATTACAACTTTAGGATACCTTTTCCAACATTCGAAGGACTTCACCGGGCATTTATAAGGTATCACTGCATTGGGTTCATCTATCACACGGTTACTTATGGGTCGGTGCCCACCGTTTGTCACAACTAGAAATGATCTTAGTTGGCGCGCATGGCGAATTCATATCCACGTCAAGGAGGATATCTACACTAAATCTTTAGGATGCCTTCGTCAAAGATCAAAGGGCCTAACTAACCCGGCAGCCTTACACCACAACCGTAGTGAGCATCTATAGTGATGTTATATATGATTTGAAGGACCTGACCATTGAACACTGCGATATCAATGCCTTAGAGTTTATCTACCACACGGTTACATAAGTGTTCCACATCGAGGTAGTTAACTATATTACAACTTTAGGATACCTTCACAAATGTCAAAATGACTTCATTGGGCAACCATAATATATCAATGCATTGGAATCATTTACTACATGGATTTAACTACGATATTACTATTGAAATAATGGTTAGAGATACACCACCAATGGTTAGTTTGAGACACATGCTTCGATGTCTTATTACCTCGAAAAAGAATTTCTCGGGCTCAATATTAGGATACCAACGTGTTCCACGGTGATGTAGTTACCTACATTACAACTTTAGGATACCTTCGCCAACATTAGAAGTACTTCACCGGGCAACTATGAGATATCACTGCATTGGGTTCATCTATCACGCGGTTACTTATGAGTCGGTGCCCACGGTTACCCATGATCCAACAGTAGGATCCCTTTTTCACACATGTAGAAATGATCTTAGTAGGCGCGCACGACGAATGCATATCCACACATCAAGGGAGATATCTACACTAAAGCTTTAGGATGCCTTCGCCAAAGATCAAACGGCCTAACTTACCCGGAAGCCTTACACCACAATCATAGTGAGCATCTATGGCGATGTTATATATGATTTGAAGGACCTCACCATTGAACACTGCGATATCAATGCCTTAGAGTTTATTAGCCACACAGTTACATATGTGTTCCACATCAAGGTAGTTTACTATATTACAACTTTAGGATACCTTCAGAGACATCAGAATGACTTCATCGGGAAACCATAAGATATCAATGCATTGGATTCATTTATTACATGGATTTAACTACGATATTAGTATTGAAACAATGGTTAGAGATACATCACCACCAACGGTTAGTTTGAGACACATGCTTCGATGTCTTATTACCTCGAAAAAGAACTTCTCGGGCTCAATATTAGATACCAATGTGTTCCACGTTGAGGTGATTACCTACATTACAACTTTAGGATACCTTCGCCAACATTAGAAGGACTTCACCAGGGAACTATAGGATATCAATGCATTGGGTTCATCTACCACGTGGTTACTTATGAGTCGGTGCCCACGGTTACCTATGATACAACGGTCGTAGGATCCCTTTTTCACAAATGTAGAAATGACCTTACTTGGCGCGCACGAGGAATGCATATCCACGTCAAGGTGGATATCTACACTAAAGCTTTAGGATGTCTTCACAAAGATCAAAGGGCCTAACTAACCCGACAGCCTTACACCACAACCATAATGAGTATCTATGGCGATGTTATATATGATTTGAAAGACCTCACTATTGAACACTGCGATATCAATGCCTTAGAGTCTATCTACCACACAGTTACATATGTGTTATGTGTTCCATGTCGAGGTGGTTACCTATATTACAGCTTGGGGATACCTTCACAAACATAAGAATGACTTCATAGGGCAACCATAAAATATCAATGCATTGGATTCATTTAGTACATGGATTTAACTATGATATTACTATTGAAATAATGGTTAGAGATACACCACCAAAGGTTAGTTTGAGACACATGCTCCGATGCATGATTACCTTGAAAAAGAACTTTTCGGGCTCAATATTAGGATACCAATATGTTCCACATCGAGGTGGTTATGTACATTACAATTTTAGGATACCTTCGCCAACATTAGAAGGACTTCACCGGGAAACTATGAGATATCATTGCATTTGATTCATCTATCACGTGGTTACTTATGAGTCGGTGCCCACGGTTACCTATGATACAACGGTAAGATCCCCTTTTCACACATGTAGAAATGATCTTAGGTAGTTGGTGCGCATGAGGAATGCATATCCACGTCAAGGTGGATATCCACACTAAAGCTTTAGGATACCTTTGCCAAAGATCAAATGGCCTAACTAACCCGGTAGCCTTACACCACAACCATAGTGAGCATCTATGGGGATGTTATATATGATTCGAAGGACCTCACCATTGAACATTGCGATATCAATGCCTTAGAGTTTATCTGCCCCACAGTTACATATGTGTTCCACGTCGAGGTGGTTACCTATATTACAGCTTTAGGATACCTTGTTTGGAGGGCTGAAGCATCCTATGAGCCATATATAGGTTAATTATACTTTGTTCGGTGGCTAAAGCACCTTGCGGGCCAGGTATAGGAAATCTGCGACCGCAATTACCATATCAAATGGTTATTTTACGACGACGTGTAAGGATACCTTGTTACTTCAAGACAAATGCATGGTTATACTCTTACCTATAAAGTTTCGAGCATCGAAGACTTTTCAATTTGTCGATGCTGTTGCAATATAAATCATGTTAGCGATGACCCCGACAAAGAACTTTTGAGACATGGGACAATTTTTGATCTTGACTATGATGTTACTACTAAAATCAAGGTTAGATATACACCACCGATAGTTACACTAGGATACATGCGTGGGTATCTTCTCACCTTGGCAACAAAGAACTTCTCAAACACTTGAACGATTTTTAATTTGAATATGATGTTACTACTAGATACATGCATGGATATCTTCTCAGCTGAGCAGGCGGCAGAACGAGGAGTCCGATCGGTGGCGTGCGCGGCGCAAGGTGTGCGTCAGGCGGACGCGCTTTAACGACGACGCCGGCCCCTCATGCGGCCAGTAGTAGGCTGCGCGACTGCGAGTAACCCCGGCAGTGGTAAGTCGCGCGACGACAAGTATGTACGACCGTTATAGTTTTAGGTTAACTCGACTAACCATCTGTAAAGATGATCTTTTTAGCCAATTAATAGTAATAAGAAACTATTTTGCTTACCTAGTCACGGCCTAGCAGGCCCGGATGCAACCAACACGGTCACTTAGCGCGATCGCGCAACGTCTGCAGAGACGCAAGCGTACCGCATATTTAGGCCGCGTTTGCGTCTCCGCGGACGCCCCGGTCACTGTGCGTCGCCCCACTGAAACAGGGTGCATGCACATTTTTTGACCGCACGGACGCAAATAGTCGTTCGGCGTCCGTTTGTGTCGCACTAAAGAAAACTGGTCTCTCAAATTATGTTAATCGTTACTCCCCACATATTTTTAAATAACTTTAATATGTAGCGGACGAAATTTACATGTATTATGTTCGAAAAAAGAAGACGGACATTTTTCATTCAGCCGAAAAAACCAAATTCTATATGAATCGAGCTGAAATCGTAAAACAATTCAAGCATCCTAATTAACATGTGCAAGTAAAAAGGGGATAGGTGGGCACGAGTTGTGTACCCGGTTGCTTCTATGTTAGCCTAAATAGGACAGGTGGTACTACATGTGGGGCATGAGCAGGTACAGATTCTGAGCTATAGTACCACCAATCCCTGTACATACTACTAGCCTCTTGTACAATACATGGAAAGTAGGGACACTGGTCAACAACAGCACACAATCTCCAACAGGAAGCAACGGCCGCAGATAAGGTGAGGGCGCCATAAGGTCCTGACCAAATGCGCACCCTACATACACATGAATTTCTTGCTTGGCTTCGCAGATGTAGATATATATTGGAACTTTGGCAGATGTACGTCAGGATTAGGTTCAACACGGGCTCGCAAAATGCACTTCATTTAGTAATTCAGTCCGGTAACTTTTTATACCACTTGCAGTCTTTGTATTTGTTTGTTCAAGTGCTTATGCTTTTTCTAGACTTAATTGCATCATTTGGTCACGTTAGGGCTTGTGTTTTTTCTAGCATTAGCTGCATCATTTGGTCACCTTAGGGCATGGAAAGATGGATACTCAATAGTTCAAATCTAAGACCTGTATGTTATCTTCTCCCTCCATTCACTAACGTAAGACGTAACAACAACCTAATCATGCATAATGTAGTTCAGCTCACCATGGCCAGAGTAGAGTAAGTTGAACAGATGGCCATCAATTAACTTATGCTAGGAGAAATATTGTCAAGTTTGAAAAGAAATCCCTAAAAGTTGCCAACCTTTCTTTTATAAATTGATGATGATTAACTCAAGAAAGGGTTTTGAAACCTCAATCGAGAGGCCACGAAAACTATCGCTCACTGACACAAACTTAGACCTGCAAAAATTCAGATGATGAATGCATTTGCCACCACACAATTCGCCATGCCCACAATTAAGCTAAGGTAAAAATCCTAGTATTGTAAAGGATGCAGAGCATAATAGAGCGACTTCAGCCTGTCAGTCTTCGAAAGACGACACTAGCTCCGGCACCGGCTCAGGGAGCGGCACCGGGTAGTTCCGTGTAAAGCATGCGTCGCAGAGCTCATTGGCCTCTTCGCCGTAGATGCTATGTAGCTTGTCGATGGAGAGGAAGCCGAGCGAGTCGCATCCGATCATCTTGCGCACGCCCTCAATGTCCAACTTGTTGGATATGAGCTCGCCCTCACTGGGCGTGTCGATGCCATAGTGGCACCGGCCGACGACCGGGGGACTGGAGATGCGCATGTGCACCTCGCGCGCTCCGGCGTCGCGGAGCAGGCGCACGATCTTGCTGGAGGTGGTGCCGCGCACGATGGAGTCGTCGACGACGACCACGCTCTTGCCCTCGATGACGCCGCGCACGGGCGCGAGCTTGAGCTTGACGGCGAGGTCGCGTATGGCCTGCGTGGGCTGGATGAAGCTGCGCCCCGTGTAGTGGGACCGGATGAGGCCCTGCTGGAACTCGAGCCCGGACGCCTGCGCGAAGCCGAGCGCCGCGTAGAACCCGGAGTCCGGCACCGGGATGACGACGTCGGCGGTGGGCGCCGGGGACTCCTCGGCGAGCGCGCGGCCGTATGCGGTGCGGCGCTCGTGGACGGCGTGGCCGAAGACGATGGAGTTGGGCAGGGCGAAGTAGATGTGCTCGAAGACGCACGACTTGCGCGGGCGGTGCGGGACGAGGCAGGCGGATGAGACGGACATGTCCCTGCGGTCGACGACGATCACCTCCCCGGGCGCGACCTCGCGCTCGTAGACGGCGTCGATGAGGTCGAGCGCGCACGTCTCGGAGGAGAATACGACGGCGCCGTTGGGGCGGCGGCCCATGACGAGCGGGCGGAAGCCGAAGGGGTCGCGCACGGCGAAGAGCTTGTCGGCGGTGAGGAAGAGCAGCGAGTATGCGCCGGCGAGGCGCTCGCAGGCGTCGCAGATCCGCGCGAGCAGCGGGCGCGAGAGCGAGGTGGCGATGAGGTGCAGGATGACCTCCGTGTCGGACGAGTTGTTGAAGATGGAGCCCTGCGTCTCGAGCTTGGCGCGCAGGGCCGTGTAGTTGACGAGGTTCCCGTTGTGCGCGACGGCGAGCTGCCCGAAGCGGTAGCCGGCGAGGAAGGGCTGCACGTTCTTCAGGTTGGGGCCCCCCGGGCCGGAGGTGGAGTAGCGGACGTGGCCGATGGCGGCCTGGCCCGGGAGGCTCTCGAGGCGGGCCTTGTCGCGGAAGACGTCGCCCACGAGGCCGAGGCCCGTGACGGACTTGAGCTCGCCGTCGTCCCCGGCGGCGCAGATGCCGGCGCCCTCCTCCCCGCGGTGCTGCAGCTTCTGCAGGCCGAGGTAGCAGAGGGATGAGGCCTCCGGGTCGCCGACGACGCCGAAGACGCCGCACTCCTCGCGGGGGTGGTCGTCGCCGACATCGTCGTCGTCGCCAAAGTTGAAGGGCGTGACGCTGTCAGGCCAGGCGCGTGCCGGTGCGGCGCGGACGGCGCGGTGGCGCAGCGGGAGGGGGGAGGGGGTGGCGTGGCGGCTGAGGAGGTGGTGGTGGGTGGGGGATGGGGCGGCGGCGGCGCGGGGGTGGAGGAGGAGGCGGGAGGAGGGCGTGGTGGTCGGGGCGGCGGCGGGGGCGGCGGCCATGGGTGGGGTTGGGGGGTGTGAGGGTGAGGGCTTCCGAGGATGCCCTCCCGGTCGTACATGAACGGACGGGATTTAAAGAGGTCGACGCTAGGCGTGTGGAGGCTGTTTGCCCTACGGTGCCAACAAAGATTGACCCGTATCGCTGTCTCCTCTGTGTAGTCCAGATTTTTCTCCGCAAAATCTCCAAGTTTTAATTTGCTGATTTCTTTCACTTTTTATCTCTAAATAAATCAAAGATTCGTTTTTCCCCCTTTCAAAGCTATGAACCTGGCAGCTTTCACGCAAATACATTTGTAGCATGATTTTTCTCGGCAGAATCTCCAAGTTTCGATTTTCCTGATTTCTTTCAATTTTATCTTTAAATCGATGCTTTTTTTTCAACGAAATGAGCCCAGCTTTTAATTGACGAAGCCACCAACTGATTAGAAGTTACACCAAGAGTTATAATATACACACCGAAACGAAAACAGAAGATAACACAAAAAGAACGTCAAGCTGCGCTAGCTTGACTGAGGTTGGGGGGGCTTTGTCTTCTGTGGCATTGGAGCGACATCGACTATGTCAACGCAAAAAAACCTCCACCATAGCAGAACTGCAGCCCAAGGGAGCTCAACTTGTGGTGCATTGTACACACGTCGTCTCGGCGTTGATTCGCAACTATAGTCCTTTCTAGCAAAACGAATAGGAGAGGGATGGATACGGCATGTCGGCCTCTACCGTTAGTGGGAGTAGCATGTAATGTCAGTGCTTTAGATTGGGACTTGCAAGTTTAGGTACAAATTACATAGTCCTCGAAAAAAAAAGGTACAAATTACATGGATTTGAGTTTGAGGGCTTTTTGGCCAAATCTATACAAGTTTATGATTTAAAATAATCTTTTTTCTTTGCATTTGAGGTTTAGAGTTCTACCGTTTCTGCGTAGAATAAAGATTTTCTAAATCAATTTTCTCAAGAAGGATTGTAACCCTGATTCATAATCAATATAGCTTCTTGATTCGAAAAAAAAATCCTCTTTCTAATCTATATTAGTTGCCATTAATACAGATATATCTAGATATATTTTAATTTTAGATACATTTATATTAGCGGTAAGTAATATGAATTAGCGAGGGAGTATGAATGTTCTCCCTATGAAAAAACGGTCCATGAGGTATGAGGATGGTTCGTGAAAGCCCCAATTTTTTCTATCAGTGCACGTTGCCTTTTGAACGGCCGCCAAGCTAGAAGAAACCGAAACCGACTTTTTGACTACATCGACGTTCAAGTTTCGAAAAGAGGCTACTTCTTTTTTTTATTTTTTTTATTTTGAGATAAGCTACGTCGACGCCTCTATCTGCAATGATACTTTCGAATTTTGGACCGTCCGTTTTAATCATGCGCCGTTTTGAGGATCCTCATTGCGCGGCGGCTGCCCGGTTTGTACGCTAGCGCTTTTGGGTGGGCTCGATAAAGGAAAGCAGGCCGCGCAGGCACTGCCACACGTGGCCCACCACCTAGCAGACCTGACCGCCAGCAGGTGGACCCAGCCAAGTGGTGTGTGCCACGGTCCTTTCACGCATTAAAGCCGTGCGGTCCCACCGGGTGCACAGGACAAACAGTTTCGGCGGATATTGGGAATTTGATACGGGCCACACGGCCCACGTACGTAAATCGCCGGAGAATGGCTTTTGCTGTGGAGGACGATTATCCTTTGCTTTGGTGATTCGGGCTGGCTCTTTCCTCTCGAGTGGCCGAGAAAAATTGGGCGTCGAGGAACACCAGTCGCCGTCGATGTCTAATCTGAAGCTCTCGATCTATCGTGATCCGGATAGAGAACCGGCGCTAGAGTGGTCACCGGAGACTGGGCGCGGGTCGTGGATGGAATCCGAATCCCCCAGGCGTCGAGACGAGGCGCTGCGGTGCGTTGCGTGATTCGCTCAGGGCATCTCCAACCGCGCGATCCAAACCGCGCCGCGCTCGTCGCCGAGCCGAGAAAATGCGCCGCGCGACGACCGCAAGCGGACGCGCGGCGTCGAACGACGCAAACCCGGCCCAAATCTGGCCTGGTTTTGCGGCGCTGATGGCACGCGCCGTCCGCATGCCTGGTCGCCTGTCTCGCTTCCTGTGACTGGGAGACTATTAAAACTGGAGGATCGCCATCCACCTTCCACTCCACTCCCGAGAAACCGCGCGCCATGGACCCGGACTCGCTTCCCGGAGCCAATGACGGCGAGGGAGCCGTCACCCGCCGCCGGCGGCCGGGGTCGAGGAACGGCGGCCTCCACATCGAGAGCCGCCGCGGCGGCGCATGCCGCAACCGCCGCCTCCTCATCGAGCCAAGCCGAGTCCCGGAGGACCGGACCTCCGCGCCGCCCGATCATCTCGGCGGCGGAGAGAGGCGAAATGGCCGGACCTCCAGAGGCCCGCACCTCCGAGGAGGAGGCGGCCGGCGGAGGTCGAGGAGGCGAGGCGGGAGCCCCACGACCGGCCAGCGCGACGGGAGGAGGAGGAGGCGCGAGCCGGAGGAGGCCGCGCCGACGATGAGCGCCGCAAGGAGCGGCGGCGAGCGGCGCGGTGGCTGGCGCCGCGCGGGCAGAGGCGCCTCGGGAGAGGCGCCCGCCGTGCGCCGCCGCAGCCTCGGGGGCTCCGGACCCGCCGTGGAGAGGCCATGTGGTCTCCGTGGCCGGAGTCCCCGCGGTCGAGCCAGCAGCGCTCGCGCGGGGACGTCGTCCACGACGACGACGCGCGACGACGCCCACAGGGGCTAGCGCGCACCGGCGGCCACCGCCGCCGACCAAACCCTAATAGAGGGTTTTTAGATTAGTTTAAATTTAAAAGCCCATATAGGGCTTCTTTTGTTAGTTTTATTTGCCCAAAATAGGGCTATGTACTAAATTTGCCCAAAATAGGGCATATGTTCAATGAAATTTAGTTTAAATTTGCCTCTTTTTTGTGTTTTCGTTTTTCTCCGGTTTATGCGATGCGTCCGCGCGCAGCGCGCATCAAACGGACACGCGGACGTGGCGCTGTCCGCGTGTCCGGCGGCGACCCAAACGCCCAAAACGGACGCCCACGCGTCCGTTTGTCGTCGCTGGGAGATGCCCTCATCATTCTAGCCCACACGGCAGTAGCACGCCCGTCGTCGTCCAGACGCCAGACGGCAGTCCGAGGCTCGGTGCGACGGAATGTAGTCAAGGCTCTCACTTGTAGTACTCCCTCCGTCACAAATTAGGTGTCGGACGGGCCTTTTTACCAACAACACCCCCACAAATTTCCGACCAACTCCGCGATCCCTGGCAACTCCACCCTCACTTCGTCTTCCTCTCCTCTTCCACCCGACGACGCCACGTCAGTGTCAGCCAGGTCAACCCCGTTAACGAGGAATATATTCACTCCTAATTTTAATTTAAGTAATAATGTCAAGGCTATGGGGTGCACGGGGCAATTAAAATAGTCTACCAACATTCCTAAAAGTACCAACACCAGTATACCACGGAAAAGCAACCGAACAACCCGATTGACATCGTTGGTGAGGATAACCCGGCCCAAAAGAAAAAATCCCCTCCCGGGTCGCCACGCACGGGCGACTCCGGAGGCGCCTCTCCAAACCCTAGAGGCCGCCGCCGGGTCTTCTTCCTCCGGCGCCGCGCCGCCCGCGGCGGTGGCGGCCACGCCCGCCGTCGAAGACGGAGGTGAGGCGGGCGGCGGCGGCGTGCGAGGCGGCGTCATGGGCGGCGCGGTTGGCGACGCTCGGCGGCGCGGGGCATCGAGGGCCTTCGCGACGCAGATCGGGGTCCGGGAGGATGCCGGCGCGGCGTGGTGGCGGAGTCCGGCGAGGTCCGCAGCGGCGTGCGGCGGCGGAGGAGAGGCGGCGGGTCCGGAGGCGGGAGCGCCGGTGCCGGAGGCGGGGCGCGGAGAAGCTCGGCCAGGGAGAGCCCTGGGCGAGCAGAGGTCCTCCGCCTCAAGCACGTCGCTGCCTGCGTCGCCCGGCGGCCGGGGTGCGGCGGCGGAATGGAGAGGCGGCGGCGTCTGGAGGCGAGGGAGGGGCCGGTGCCGGAGGCGGGGCGCGGAGAAGATCGGCCAGGGAGAGCCCTGGGCGAGCAGAGGTCCCCTGCCTCAAGCACGGCGCTGCCTGCGTCGCCCGGCGGCCGGCGGCGGAACCCGGAGATCAGGGCCCGATCTGGGCTTCAAGGCCCGATCTGGGCCTGATGGGCTGGGGTGACCTGCACGTGGGCTGGTGCCTGGAGTGGGCGAGACCGCTGCGTGCAGTTTTGTTCGAGCCGGAGGGGAGCGCGGTGGCTGCGGAGCCTGGTTGGGCTGGGGGTGGAGAGGAAGGTTGACCGGATCCTCGGCTTTGCGGGGTGTGTCGGAGTGGTCTGCAGTTTTTTGCGACTTCATCGACGAGGCGCTGTGGCGGCAGCGGTGCGAGGCTCAAGGGCGGACTGCCCCATGCTCTGGGTGTTTCGGATTTGGTCGATGACTCGGACGAAAGTCATGCCCGGCTTGGGTCGGGCCGGTGGCGACGGCGCCCGTGGGTGTCGTTCCCCTCCTTGGAGGCGTCTCCGTGGAGCGTCGACCTCTCCCTACCCCGATGGAGTTTGGTTGTCTTCGGGCGAAAGCCTTGATCCGGTGCGGATCGGCACGATGGCGGCGTCTACGACGTCGTGACTCTGTTGGGGGCTTCGTGCTGGAAGACACGGTGCAGAGGTCCTTGGCGGTTCTATCCGGTGACGAAACGGTCCACGGCAGTTCTTCAAGGCGCTATGCACGCCACTGCTGGCATGTTCTGGAGTACAGCTTCTGGGATCCGTCCAAGTCCCGCCATTGATCTCCTTCGGATGGTGCGTTGACAAGGAAGATCCTTTTGGAGTTGTTCCTCTTCGGAGGTGCTTGGCGTTGGTCGAGACGTGGCTTGGTTTTTTGCTTAGGACAGGTTCTTTGTGTTGTTGTTGTTTGGTCTGTAGCCGGTGTTGTGTGGGGTTACGCTCGTTGCTTGTAGCGAGTGGTGTCATTCTTGTACTCAAACCTCTGTCTTCTATAAAGATATGGTACGCCTTTGGCGTACTCTCGAAAAAAAAAGACACCGTTGGTGAGCTGCATACAAATCAACATTGCCGATGACGTAGCAGCCGGGTCAAATGTTGTGAGGACATTCCTCCTCGCGGCAACGATGAGAAAACATCAAAATCGATCACGCGAAGCAAGACCTGAAGACTTATACCAAGATAATTTTGATCTTCCAACACCACAATTAACATTAGGAAAGAGATCTCTTCGTCAAACGAAGGATCGAAGATCACTACTTTCATTAGAAACACTAACACCGTAACATAGTCCCTGGAGTAATCTATTAAAAACAATACTTTCATTACAAAACTACACACATAGATCAGATTTTCCACCCCCTCCTAACACCGGCGAGGTCAACCGATGGAGGAGGAGGGAAGGGCAATCTATGGAGGAGGCGGAGGTGGAGGTGGCACTAGGTTTCTATCTCTTGTCATGTGTGGTGGGGTGGTTTGTTTTATACTACGACACCTTTAACTTGTACAACGGGGCGAAATTGAACCCTCAACTCTTGGTTTCTCATACATCTACTCATTTGCTCATCTAAATGTTGGGAGGGATAATCATTTCAAATTTATTGTATTTTTTTATGAGAGATCTTATTGTTCGTATGTGTTTGAGTCTGTGGATGGCTCTTGTTATAGTTCTTCATTTTCACTAGGTAATTGTACGTGCGTTCTAATTGGGGATAAATAAATATAGTGATGGCTCCACACTAATCGTGTCATATATGTAATTTTAGAATGTAGGTTTAGAATGTACTTTTAGAATTCTCGTATTGACAAAAGGCATGCTCACAAGTTTTTGCTATTTCATGAAAACATCATCGTATATCTCATACCTATTGTGCATGTCTTGTATTCCCCCACCTACCCTCCCTGTGTGTTCCACATCATCCTATTTCATGATCCCTCCCTCTCTGCTCCACATCATCCTATTTCACGAGCTTAATATCGACGATTCTCTAATCAATAGATTGAATGTGATGGGAGTGTTCACCCAAATTAGCAATACCCACAAACGGCAAGGTGGGTACGGTTGATATTTTATTGAATAGATTTTAGGCCATGGAGAATTTCACTACTAAAACATAAGATCGACACACAAACAACGATCAACTTCACTCTTTGCAAAAGAATCTTGAATCAACATTGTAGATATTACAGAGACAAACGATTTTGCTAACAATAGAAAATAAAATAATGTACATAACTAACTCATCTGATGGAACGGGTATGAAGTCGACAAAGACATATATAAATTGAGGTAAGAAAACTCGAATACTATTTTATTTGCCTCATAGACCTCATAGATATGCAAATACTTGTAGCTCTAGACAGTAAACCCGGAAGTACTTAAAATGCATTGACATGAAGCAAGATGAGCGACTTACATTATTATTATGAAAAATACGCAAATGGAAAAAGGTGTAGTGCTTAACAAAGTTTTAAATAGCACACTATCTCTTCGCTATAGCATCGCTATAGCAGATTCACAAGACTCCCACTAAAGATAAGCACTTTTAGCGCTAAGTAGAATCTCTCGCTAATAGCTTGCTAAATCACGCTAAAACGCTAAATAGGTATGAAAATAGCGCAATTTTTCCCGCTAAGACCAAATATTTTAACATTTAAATTTAAAAGTTAAATCTACTTATGTAATGTGCATTTATGCACTACTTTTATTACTAAATCATCATAATTATTGAGTAAAAGTTTCATACCATTGAATCATTGAATTTTTTGTCATATTTATAGATGATATAAATGTTTGATGTCAAATGTTTTTTAGAAGTTTTCTTGTTTTATAAAAATACGCTAAACGACTTAGCTTCGCTATAGCTTCCTTAGCGCCTAAAACTATCGCCGCTAAGAAGCATAGCTCGCTATTTAAAACATTGGTGCTTAATCGCATGACCAAATTTGGTCACTAGATATACACACGTGTACTCTGTATCAAGTACTATTTTCAATCAAAGATATATTACATGCAATCAGCTACTAAACTTGCATTTTGAACCACGAGAAAATCAATTAAATATAAGAAATTCCAACTTAATTAGAATACAACTCAATTTCTTATTTGATTTTTAAGCCTACTTTATATTATCTGCATGAAAGTTGCACTCGTACTCAAAATGACATGACTTGGATGAGTAAATGACAAAAAACTACCACAATTGTGCCATAGATGACGCGGAACTACCAAATGGGCACATGACTACCATGTTTGGGGCAGGGTCGCGACGCGGAGCACTGATTGAACGGATCAAGCGTGTTAACCATGTTTCTGGCAGCCCTGGCCCACCGTCAGAGCTGACGTGGCTACCAGTCGACGGACGGCCGTTAGGGCGCGCGTTAGGGCAACTCCTGGTTGACTTTCCCCCAAATCGAACAGAAATGGAAGACGGAGGAGGCGGCGGCGACTGGTTCGGCGACCCAGGCGTGCACGGCGAATCTCCGGCGTATGATGGCATGGAGGGCTTCGTCCTGCCCTCGCCGGTGCTGCAGCACGCGTCGCCGGTGCTGCAGCTGACGCCACCAAGCCCACCGCGTCCAGAGTCCGAGAAGTGGTGGACATCTGAGGGCATGACGTCTCAGAATGACCCCATGAGCCATTACCTCTACAATGGTAGCGGGTAAGAGTTCTTTGCCCTCTGTAGACTACCTCTCTGTTCGATTTTGCCCTCTGTAGAGTAATCCCCTGTTCCATTTTGCCGTAGTGTTATTTTTGGCAATAATGTTGGTAGAATGACGATGTAGATTGACTAGAATGTTAATTTGGATAATAGGGAGAAGGCAGATATGTGGGAGCTCTATTTTCAATTTGATGGAGCAAAATTTGTTCACAAAACTTTACATAGGACAGACATAAGGTTTCTGAAATTGTTGTCCATCATGGAGGAAGAGGGATATGGTCTGTGTGATTCCTTATATTTTGTTAAAAATGAAGGAGTAGGACTGAGTGGATTAGAGCTAGTGGACAGCAACTATAAGGTTGATGAAATGCTAGTGAAGTATGCAAGTACAAAGAAAGTGGTCCTCACTGTGATGAAGGACAATAGGAAAAGAGCAATTGTTTTATCACCAATGAAGAGAAAGCATGCAAGCACAATTGACCTTGATCCAGAGGAAGAAGAGCCAATTGCACACCCTTTTCTGAGGCAAGACAGTTCCTTTTGTGATGGTTGGCAGTCACAAATGGATGATCACAACTTTCCTCAGATGCACACACAGGAGAGTGTTAACTGTGAGAAGGGTAAACATGTACTGGATCTAGAGACATGTATGGCAGAAGAAGAAGAAGAGGAATCTGAAGATGAGGATGATAGTTGGCTATATCCAGGCAGATTTGACCCATTAGCTGCAGAGAAGGCAAGAAGAGCTCAGGAAGAGGAAATGCACCAGAGAATTGCTGCTAGGAAGAAGAGGAATGTTGATCCAATGCTTCATTGTGAGGGGGAGAGTGATGTGGAGGATATTTATGACAATGCAACTCAGTGTGATGATATTTCAACAATTCCAGCAGTGAAGAGGCAAGTGAAGAGGCCTGGTCCAACATTGAGATCACATTCTCAAGTAGAGGCAGATGTTATTCCAGATTGGGTTCCTTCTGATGATGAGGGTGACAAAGGATTTCTGAAAGAAGAAGAGGATGATGGGTATGAGCCATTGCCTTTTGTGTTATCAGGAGGGAGAAAGAGCAGAGGAAAGATGGCCAAGGAGAGGGTGTGGTATGATGATAGTAGACAGAATCCAGAGCAACAATTCATGGTGGGACTTTGTTTCAAAGATGTGTATCAATTCAGGCAAGCTTTGGCTAGACTCCACATTGTGCAGGTCAGGAATTTCCATTACCACAGGAATACACCTGACAGGATCATTGTGTGGTGCAAGGACAAGCAGAAGAAAAATAATGAAGAGAATGTGAAGGAGAAGGAGAAAAAGTGGGACTGTCCATTTTATATGACAGCTGCCAAGATAAAAAATGAGGCTACATTTTGCATAAAGAAAATGGAGTTGAAGCACACATGCCCAACAGATCCATCTAGCACTAGGGTTAATGCAAAGTGGCTTAGTGGTACATATGTTACTGAATACAAATCAAACATCAGCACTTCCATCAACACTTTGCAAGACAAAGCACAGAAAGATTTTGGAGTGGATGTTCCCAAGAGGATGGCTTACAGGGCAAGGACCAAGGCAATTGAGATGGTGATGGGTGATCACAAGCAACAATATCACAGACTAAGGGATTATCTGCAGACTGTTATAGACAAAAACCCTGGTTCCAGGTGCATTGTGACCACTGTCACAGGTCCAACAGATGAGCAGGTTGAAGCAATGAAGAAAGGACAGATGGTGAACATATCTTACAGCCCTAGATTTCATGGATTGTTCTTCTGTGTTAATGCTGCTAGAGAAGGGTTTCTACAGGGCTGCAGACCATTTATTGGTTTGGATGGTTGCTTCATTAAGCTCACCTCTGGAGCTCAAATCCTTGCAGCTACTGGCAGAGATGGAAATAACAACATCTATCCAATTGCATGGGGAGTGGTTGCCAAAGAAGATACAGAGAATTGGCAGTGGTTTCTTGAGCAGTTGAAGCAAGCACTTGGTGGAGATCATGGACAGTTTGGGTACTACACTATGATGTCTGACAGGCAAAAGGGATTACTGAAAGCAGTGTCCACTGTGTTCCCTAATTCACCACAGAGGTACTGCCTGAGGCATATATATGCCAATTTTCAGACAGCAGGCTTTAGAGGAGAGGACTTGAAGAAGTGCATGGATAATGCTGCATACTCATACACAAAAGATGGTTTTGATGAAGCAATGGAGGAGATGAAGAAGCAGAGTGAGGAAGCATGGAAATGGTTGAGCAAGATACCAGTGGAGTCATGGGCAAGGTTTGCAATGGACACCAACTGTCAAACAGATTTAGTGGTAAACAATCTATCAGAGGTATTTAACAAATACATTCTTGATGTCAGGAACAAACCAATAGTGACAATGCTTGTAGGAATATATGACAAATGCATGGTCAGATGGGATGGAAAAAGAGATGGTGCAGAGTCAGCTGGATGGGAAATTACACCACATTATGCAGAACTGCTGGAGTTGATGAAGAAGTACTCAAGAAATTGCATCCCTAAGAGGGCAGATAAAGGACTATGGCAAGTGAAAAGTGGGAAAATTACACATGAGGTCAACATTAGTTGTAGGACATGCTCTTGTAGGAAGTGGCAGCTCACTGGCTTGCCCTGCAACCATGCAGTGAGTGCCATTTATAAGGCTGCTATGTGTCCAGAAGATTTTGTGTCTCCTTTTTTCACAAAAGAAATGTACTTGAAGAGCTACAAGCCTGTATTCAATCCAATGCCAGCACAACATGGTTGGACTAAGACAGATACAGTTGACATCATGCCACCTGCATTCAAAGATCACTTGAAGGGTAGAAGGGCAGAAAAAAGGAGGAAGGGCAAATTTGAGCCTCCCACACCTAAAGAGACATCAAGAATGTCCACAATTACTTGTAGCAACTGCAACTTACAGGGCCACAAGTACACTAGCTGCTCACAACCTTTGAGGCCTGACCTAGCTATGAGGAAAAACAATCACAAGGTAATGCACTGTCAAGAGCACATCATACTTATTTGTACATTGCAATGTCCTAATTTATGCATGACATCTGCAGGCCAATAGAACAATGCCAACAGCAGATGCTTCTGGGACTAATGCTCCAGGAAATGCTCCAGGAAATGCTCCAGGAAATGCTCCAGGAAATGCTGGTTCATCTGCTCCAGGAAATGCTGGAAGATCTGCTCCAGGAAATGCCAGGGGTTTGTCTGGTTATTTCAATGCAGGAGCAAATGCTGGTCCAGGAAGAGATGCATCTGACCCTCCTCTCCAAGGAAGAAATTAGGTCCTTTGTACTGTTGGTCCTGCTAGATCATTTGGATGTGCATGTACCTGACATGGTTAAGACCATTTTGTGATGCCTGTAAACTAAAGGCCATGCCTGATGTGATGCTTATGACCTAAATGCCATGCCTGTAGATGTTTAAGACCATTTTGTGATGCCTATGTTGTTTAAGACTATGATGTTTCAAACTGTTGCTTAATGCCAAATGTAAAATAGTCCTAAAGGTCTCGACAAAGTCGAAGCGTCAATGTCGAGACCTTTCCAACTTTAAAATAACCCTAAAGGTCTCGACAATGCCAAAGCGTCGATGTCGAGACCTTTCCAACTTTAAAATAACCCTAAAGGTCTCGACAATGCCGAAGCGTCGATGTCGAGACCTTTCCAACTTTAAAATAACCCTAAAGGTCTCGACAAAGTCGAAGCCTCGATGTCGAGACCTTTCCAAATGTCAAATAACTCTACAAATTTTCTCACATAACAGATTCTCCACATAACACATATTTCTAACTCATTATTAAACTGATAAAAAAGGAATTCATTTGAACATCAGGGATCAACTTCAACAGATTCAACACATATTGTTCAACATTACAAACCAACCATCATTTAGTTCACCATTACAAACCAACCATCATTTGTTCAACATTACAAACCAACACATATTGTTCAACATTACAAACCATAGGGAATTCAATTCAAACATGACAAATAAAATTAAACTGGTACACAAGCTAGCTACTCCTCACACATCTCCTTGATCTTCTTCAGCTTTGCCCTGGTGGTTTCCTTGAGCTTAAATAAATCCCCAATTATGTACTCAAGCTTTCTCTTCTCTTCTTTCAACTGATCTCTCTCCTTCTCTGCCTTAATTCTCATGCATTTGTGCATATTGCTGCTTGATGCATCCAGTGCCTTCTTCTGCTCTAACTCTGCCCTAGCATCAATCAATCCTTGCTCAGCTTGGGCCTTCAAGGAAAGTATCACTTGCTTCTCCTCCACAATTTTCTTCATCTCTTCTTGAGCATTCCTCAGGTCAATGTGCATCTTCTCAATCTCATCCTTCAGCTTGAACCTCTTCTCCATGTTGTCCAGACCATCATTAACCCTGCCTTGCTTCTCTTGTCCATACAAATCCCACAACTTTGCCAATGATTTCCGAAGTGCAGGTGGCCACTCACCATCTAGCCACAGAAGAAAATCACAAGCTGGTTCTCCATCATGCCCTGCACACCCTAAGAACCTCCTCCCTGTCCAGCAACCATCAAATGCTACAAATCGAGCAGCTACAGCACCATGCTTGCAAGTCACAGTACATGCACCATCATCAGCTAAACCGCAGAAATCAGAGTCGTAGGTAGTGTTCACACTCTAGCAGTTCGAAAAAACAAAGAAGAATCAGCCTAAATCCTCCTCAAAATCAAAATTCCCCCAATTCCTAACCCTGCAATTTGCCCAAATTATGACAACATAAGTAGAGGACTCACATCAGCGCCGAGGGAGCTCTGCTCTGAAGAGGAATCCTCGCCGTCACCCCACGAAACCATGGCCGTCTGTCCCTGCGGCGGCGGAGATCTACGTCGGCGGCGACTGCTTCCAGTGCGACGGAACAGAGAGAAAGGAGAGACGAAGGAGACGACCCAGCCAACGCCTTAAAACAACAGCCCTAACGCGCGCCCTAACGGCCGTCCGTCGACTGGTAGCCACGTCAGCTCTGACGGTGGGCCAGGGCTGCCAGAAACATGGTTAACACGCTTGATCCGTTCAATCAGTGCTCCGCGTCGCGACCCTGCCCCAAACATGGTAGTCATGTGACAATCGTGTCCCATTTGGTAGTTCCGCGTCATCTATGGCACAATTGTGGTAGTTTTTTGTCATTTACTCGACTTGGATGGATTTGCTTTTCCATTGACTAAACTCACCTGCTAGACCTGCAATATCTATTGTCGCCTTTTTCCTTCCTGATTGTTGGGACTAAGCTACACTCCTTAGAAGAACAGTTCTGCTGTTAGTGTCGTCTGCAGTTCAGAAGCGCTTTCTTCGACGCTGCTGCAAGTTCAACCTCCAGGCTTGTTGGCCAAGCCAGAGGCCCTCAAGTTTCTGCTTGGTACTATCTGCCTGCGTCGTCCTAAGTGGTGATTTTTTTAGATGAACAGCCTTTCCGGTTCCATTGGTAAATCAACGAAATCCCGCCATTCCCGCGCAAGAAGACAAGTCTTTTACATGAAAATTAAAAGAGCAGGATCATGTAAAAATATGTCTGATGGAAAAGTAAAAGACAGGTAGAAAAACTGGATAGAAGCCAGAGTAGCTAAGGAACCAAACCGGCGCAACGAAGAAAGCAGGCTCCAGAATAGAGGAAGGAGTGACCCAGGTTCCCAGGATCGACGGCTTCTTGGATGCAGGAGAGGAGTAGGAGTCACCGCTGTCCGACCGATGCGGAGAATCTGCTAGCTGTTAGAGCAGGTCTACCAGACCCCGTAAAAGGGGTAAACCCGTATAATAACCGCTGAAATACGGGTTTCGGCTCTACCCGGCCGTCTAGCAGACCCCGTAAAAACGGCCCCCGGTCCAATTTTTGCTGTTTTCGATTACGGGGCGGGTCTTCGCTCCTTACTTGTACGGGGTGGGAGCGGGGATAGAGGGCAAACCCCTCACTCGTGGCGCGCTGAACTTTCAGAAAAACACAACTTGTACCAGACTCGCCGGATGAAGCTTCCGCCCAACCAGCGTGCGCTGCCGCCGCCTTGGCCCTCTCCGGGCGTTCGTATGGGGGAGCTGGGCCTTCGCTCGTGCTCGCGCGTCGGCCGGCCGGAGAGCAGCCACTCCCACAGCGCATCCGCGTTGGCGAGCTCGGCCTCGTGCGCGTGCTCGCGCATCGGCCGGCCGGAGAGCAGTCGCGCTTGCCGTCTGGGCGAGCTGGGCCTCTCCGCGTCCGCATTCGTTTGGGCGAGCTGGGCCTTCGCTCGTGCTTGCGCGTCGGCCGGCCGGAGAGCAGCCACGCCCGCAACGAGTAGCCGGCGTGAAGCTTTCCCCTGACCTCTGTGCGTACGCGCCAATCACTCGCTTGAGGAACTTTGCTCAGCTGTTGCCTGCCTTGTCCCCAGCTGCCAAATGGGCCAGCCGTTAAATTGAGCAGATACATCATACATGATTGTTGATTTCGAACTGGCGTGGCGTATTGGAATCATCTCCCTGTAGCCCAGATTTGTGTATAATAAAGCGGGATTCAATAGCCGACCTCGCCGGCGGAGCAGCGTGCAGGGGCGGCGGCTGGCCGGAGCGGGGCAGGGCCTGGTGCAGGGGGCGGGGCGGGCGGGGGCGGCGGGCAGGGGTAGGGGCAGGGGCTGGAGGAGGAAGAAGAGGAAAAAAAAGAAAAAAAGTTGATTTGGTATATTTTAGGAATATGCCCTTTTACAGTTCACGGATACAAGTTCTGCTAGCTCGTCCAAATTTTTGGCCGGCGAAAAGTGAATACAGGGCCCTCTGCTAGCTGTTAGTCAGTTCGAAATTCCTCCGCATGATCTGCGACACATTGCCACATAACCGGTTCCACGGACTCCAACTCCAAGCTGGACTCCTTGAAGATAATGCGCCACCTTCTGACTGAATTCACCATCATTCTCAAAATCTGATGCAAATTAAGCTAAGGTTTCCCATTAAAACTCATATTGGTGACGATGTCCCGGGAGACGATGTGGATGCCCATGTTCTGAAGGTCCATTGCAAGATCAGGGAGAAGCACCCAATCATATTTTTCATCTTATGTTTAGGGTTATTTTTGTAAAACTAGAGGACTACTTGGCCTTCTGGCCCTTCCCTTGTTCAAAAAGAAAAACTATTGCAACGAACGGAGGTAGCAGATTGTTGTTTTGTCAACTTTGTCTAGCTCTCAAACTAAAAAAAGATAATCCTTCGCGTTTTTTCTCACTGAGCATTTTGGTTAAAAGTGAAAGTGGAGCAAAAAGACTTCCAAAGAGAATTTGGGTAAGCACGGGCAAAAATGAAAGATTCAGTCTGATTTGAGATGGCTCATTTCCAACAGGAAATTCGGGTAATTGGAGGAAATCAGATGTAGAAATATGTTTGGTTCACAACCAAAACACCAAACGCTACATCAGCAATGTACCTGTAAATCAGGACCAAACTGAATTTGGCGAAGCACAATGTGCCAGCCTTAAAATAATCACTAAATCTTAAATTTCCAACACGATGGTAGACGAAACTCTTCCCAAGATGTATGTCTCCACGCCTCGGCCGCTCTGCGTGTTTCCTTGAGCATGCGCATTCTCATGCCTGTCAGTCCGTCACGACCAGTGTCCAGTGTAGGGCGCTCCAGCGACGCTGCCTTCTCTGGGATATGGCATGTTAGCTCAACCATACTGCTTGTGGAGCAGAAACCCAAGATGGATACATCCTACCATTTGCTATGCCGGTGCCCTTGCATCGTCCTATGTCTTATGCGATTCCCCGCAGGTACATAGGTTGATCACATATTCACATTAGCATTACATCCAACCTGAATGTTGCCAGCATATCATTCACCCAATTCGCTGTGGCAACACCAATCAGCAGGGAAATTTACCAGGGCGCACATTCATACCAATTGCGTTCACAGACTGCATTTTCATGATGCTATCATCGAAATGTCTCATCAGAATTCTGAAAACAAGACAATTTTTTAGTATACACAAGAAGGCGTCCATCAATTTGTGACCTGTACCATTTTTCTTCAATAAATAGAGTTTCAGCTGATGCCATCCAGCACTTGGTTTCTGGCAGACACGAAATCAGTTTCCTCGAACATTGCTGAGAAAGCAGAAGCAAATCAAGATGATGAAAGCATTTTATCATCGTCTCATATTTAAGTAGTATCACCAAAGCAATTTCCATATTGATTTAATTGTTTTGAAACTGGAGCGAGTTTCAGTTTTCTCTAAACTGCGATTACACTTTTTCAGGTGACTGAGACATAACAAAATCTCAGTCGACCGAGACATAGATAAATCCTTGATTTAAGAAGTGGAACATAGGTTGTTTACTAGTTTAAGTACTGTTTTGAGTTGACTTGAGCAAAGTTCAAATGGATCTTTAACTCTTGGAGGAAATATATTTGTGGAAGGGCCGTTGGTGATAGAAAAGATAGATGTAATTATAGGATTTATCAGACTGAGGGGTGTGATTGGATGGAACCTGTTCTCAACAGGGATCAGCTAGTACCATACAAACATAATAGATTACAAGGGTAGTTTAACTATTTAAGCACCAGGAAAGTACAATTGTGTGTTAGTCTCGGCCAAAAAAGTTAACTTGAAACATTTTCCAGCTCAATGGATTTGTAGTGTTAGACGGCTGGGACCGGATTTGCCTCTGCCTGGCTCATGCTCTTGAAACCAGGCTTCATGGACTTCACATCACACTATCACAGCACCAACGCCAACATGCATATCTTAGCCGGTTCCAACCTGAAATGATTGGTAAATTATCATTGGCAATCTGCAGTGAACTAAAACTGCAAGTAAATGACGTCTCTAGCTGGGGCAACAGCTGACATATGGGTAAGTACTAGCTAGAGATGTCATTGGATTGGAAGCTTACACTTTATGCACACGTACGTGATTGTTGAGATGAGCACACTTCAGTAAGCAGTCGCCTCAGTTACTGTCCGACTCAGAATTAGACTTCGGTCGGTGAGCTTGTTCGGCACTTTAAGTACTTTGACTTGGCTAGCTTGTTTGAGATTTGGGTTAGTGGAGAATCAGATTTAAGAGTGGTTAAGTCAGTTTGGACTGCTGCAATTTTAGCACAAAGTAGTTTTAGAAGATTAACACTTTGAGCACGCAAAAGATGTCTGATTGAGCTGAATTTTGGTTAGTATGTTGAAAACTCATATGTCTGCTTGTCTACCAAATTTGGTGTTGATTGGATCTGCGATTTAAGAGCAGTTTGTTGATTACAGAAGGAGACAACAATTGTGATATCTCTTTGTTGTATCTTGCCTCTTGTGGTTGTTGTTGTTGCCGGTGAGCGATAATCCGAGTGTGTTGCAATCTCTAGATGTTCTAGAGAAGACTATGTACCCAGATTGGTCATAGTGAAGCTTGCATGGACACCGGCGGGTGAGGGTGGCCATGCCTAAGAAGGTGGCGTGGAGATCGAAGTGAAGCGGACACCGGCGGTTGACGAGTTCCTGGATCCTCTTGTCAACGAGGAGCTGGAGCCAGTGCGTGAGGAAGCCATGGAACTCCGATGTGTGGCTGCTGGTGAGGTGGGCGCAGCGGATCGGCCCCGGGTGCGCGACGAGGACGCTGGACACGGCGGATGTGACTGGGAAGAGATCATCGTCAATGAGGACGAGCGGGGTGGAACGCCAGACCACACACCATCTGACAAGGGATTAACTTATCAATGCCTATGGATTGTAGGCTAGGGTTGAGTTAGAAGTAGAGGGCAAGTAGATCTCGAAGGTTTCAGCCGAAAAGTACTCGACGATTATGAAAATTAGGGTTTGCAGACAATGATTCGATGATCTCTTCGTCCCTCGACTCCCCTTTATATAGGAGGTGGAGCCGAGGGTTTCGTCG
Organism: Lolium multiflorum; assembly: GCA_030979885.1. Lineage (NCBI taxonomy): Eukaryota > Viridiplantae > Streptophyta > Magnoliopsida > Poales > Poaceae > Lolium > Lolium multiflorum. The sequence continues at coordinate 341,674,285 of CM061748.1, forward strand.
TACAGTTTGAGTCCGGGACGGTTTCTAACTCATCCCGCCAAATTACAAATAATACTTTCTATTACAACTCTAACTTTCCTTAACATATCTTGGGCTCGAATCTTCTTATTCTTCGGATAACGGGCCTTCGTAAACCCGGTACTATCTTCGGCAGCCCATTTGGGATGCCTATGTCAGCCCCGAGATTTTGCTTGAATCGTAGAGTCGGGAAAATCTCCACTGTTTTATTTTTATCCGAGAGCTTTAACTTTTTATATTTCTTCATATAAAATTCTATATTGTACAGGGATAATGGTAGTTGGGGTAGTTCATCCGACGGATCGGTACTAGTTAACTGCTCTAGTGGCAATCCGCAAAAACCTACTTCAAGATCACGTCCCCGGACATGATCTCGGATACTGGTGTAAACTTCGACAGTGCCGCTTAAGGTCTTACCATTCTGTCGAGTCCCAGTCAAATTTATCGGTACCTAACGCGTCCGTTAGGATTTTTCTTCGTATCCGTTGATACGGATAAAAGTAGCAGAGCGCAGTCTTCGGCGATGCCACGCCAGCAGAACGGATCTGGGGTCTTACCTTCGCAAATTTGCGGCATTCAGAAATTGATCGCAACTTTGGCGTTCGAGAATATATTGTCGAGTGCTTTTCGGCTGTTGGAATAGCACATTTTATCGAGTCAAATATGACTTATATTGTTCTCCCGATGGGAGTATATGTAGAGTTAATTATAACTCGAAATATACTCTGCTTTTCTATCTCTTTTTTATTTCATCGGGCACGCGAACAGCGTTCCCGATGGGAGTAGCCCCGAGGCTACAACCAAGAACTTGTGCTTGGTTGTAGGCTCAACATTTTAGTCCACCTTGTCGCTATATTGTCATTATTTCCCGATATGATCCTCTTTTCATCTCCCGGGGCGCGAACAGCTCCCGATGGGAGTAGCCCCCGAGCTGCCAAGAACTTTGCTTGGTTGTAGGCTCCCACAATTTCTATATTTCCATATTCGAAATTTTTACTTTTATCGAAGTAGCCCCCGAGCATTTGGGCAAAAACTTGTTTTTGACCAAAGGCTCTCGAAGTATTCAAATAACTTCTTCTGTCGCCAATCTTCTTTTATTTTTCTTGTCCACATGCTTTCTTTTTAGTCAAATTCACTTCATCTCCAGTAATAACCGAGATTTTTCTGCTTTGTGGGTCCATTATTTCCACCTCGTTGACACGTCGTGCAAGTGGGGGACACACGTCCTCCGCTTTTCCTGGCGCACGTACGGTAACGCCTGTTCTATTCCATCTTAGTAAAAATACCTTTTTATCCTTTGATCTTTCACCACACGATTTCTTCATCCAACGGTGCATTGCTTCGCCCAATTCCTATATAAACCTTTCTTCAATCTCGGTTCTCTCCTTCGCTCGCGCCGCACATCTGTTCCTCTTTGCAAAAGCTTCCCCTGCGCCCACTTCTCTTTGATCTTCCGCACGCACGAGCATTGCTTTTCCAACGCCATTGATGCCACCGCGCACGCGACTCACTCGCCACAGTACTCCGGAGTCCAAGATGGCCGCTGAAGACCTTGAGTGGGAGAGATCTAAGATCTCCAACCAAGACGTCAACCTGCTGAAGAGGCTTGGCTTGATGAAGAAGGAGGACGCCATCCGCTTTCCTAGCGAAGAAAGCTATCCCAACCCTCCAAAGGAGTACCGGGTTAGTTTCGTTGATCACCTCATCCGCGGCCTTTCTGCCCCAATTCACGATTTTCTCCGCGGCCTTCTTTTTGTTTATGGGATTCAGCTGCACCAGTTGACCCCCAATTCCATCCTCCATATTTCGATCTTTATCACGCTTTGCGAATGCTTTCTTGGAATCCCTCCTAACTGGATTTTGTGGAAACGCATTTTCTGCCTCCGCCGTAATGGCTCACAACGCCACCTATAACATAGGCGGCGTTGTTATCTGTTCGAACCACGTTGATTACTTCGACGTCAAATTTCCTGATTCGTCCAAGGATGGCGCAAAAGGTGGCTCTACATACACGAAGAAAGTGCCAATTCTGTCGAACACAACATAATTCCTTTCGACGGAAGTGCCAAAATCCAACGCCGCCGCTCTGGGATGCTGAAGTTTCCGAGGAAGAGAAAAGGCGGAAGCACTTATGTCTCGCATTCATCGTTTCAAAATACTCGAGGCAAAGAAGTGTTCAAATCATCGCCTACTTTCTTAGGATTAGAGTGCAGCCTCTTCAGGCCCGCAAAAATCCCCTTTGGATGCTGGTGAAAATGACGCCAATAGGCTCTCCACTGATCTTTCTGTGAAGGACTTGGAGAAGCTGATTCGAAGAATTTCCTCGCTGAGCAAAAGGGATCCTATTTCTTCCTCGTGCCGCGTGGAACCATACAGCTCCACCAATCCTTTCCCCGAGGTATTTTATCTTCTCGAGTTTTTATTTTGTTTCGAACTTTCCCTGCATCTCATTGTATTGATATCTCTCTAATTTTTCTCTTGTCGTTATTTTTCTGCAGAACCATCCTACTATGGCCTCTCTTCCTCCTCTTCCTGAGGGTGGAGATGTCGAGGAAAGGGCCGTTATTGCTGATGACAACCAGGAGGCCCCCTCTTTTGTGAATGAACCCGCAGATTCTCGAAAATCTGCGGGATCTATTGAAAAGGATGCTGCCTCTGAAGGTACTACATCCGCGCAATCTCCTCCTCCGCTGTTTCTCCAAAGAACAAAAGGAAGAGGAGTGATGTCGAAGATTCCGGGACCTCTCAACCCGAAGAAACTGCTCCTTCACCGCGAAAGGCAGCTTATGACCCATATCTCGAGAGTCTCATCAGTTCGTAAGTTCCCTGTCTCTTTTTATTTTTCTATTCGAAGAATTTTGCCTTGCTTTTTATGCTGCCCCCCTTTTTCGACAGTGATGATGACGAAAAAACACCAACTTTGGATGTGGCTGCTCGAACGAGTACGTCACATACTCTAGTTATTTCGGAACCGCCTGTTGAAGGAGAAGAATCATCGCCTCCTCAACAAAACGTCGGCGCGTCTACTCCTCCTTCGAGCCCCCTTGTCCCTTCGCCAAAAAGGGCAAGGACTGAGTCAGTTCCGGAGTCAAGCCTCCAATTGAGTAGCTCTTCTAACCCTCTCTTGGATGATGTAAGTTCTTCTTGTCATTGTCTGTGCTTCCTCTATTTGCTTTTCTATTTGCCATTATATTTTCCTCATACCGATATTTTCTTTCTTTGTCCCTTTCTTTTCTTATCAGCCCATGATCAAAGAGCTTATTCGCATCGGTGCTCAATTCATTGGCTATCGTGAATATGCCAACAAAACTGAAGGTGATGCCTTGCTGCACTCCCCTTTTTTTACCATTACTCTGTTGCTCCTTTCTTGTCGATTTTTAACGAAATGTTTAATCTTTCTTGGCAGAAAAACTGTCGGCTATCAACGAGCGTGCCAACGCACTTGCTCAAAAATTAGAGCAAATTGAAGAGGCTCGTAAGAAGGCCGAGTTAGACGCTGTTCAGGCTAGAGCAGAGGCTGATAAGGCAAGGCCACGCTGGTGTCGAAGATCTTAGAAAGAGACTTCACACTGCCGAAACTTCGCTGAGCGATCATATAGCTGCCCAATCTGCTCGCGAGGAGGCGATCCTTAAGCGTATAAGGACGCAAAGTCGCCGCTTCGTCGGTAAGTATCTGAACCACTTCGTATCTTTTGTATTTTCTTCTCTGCACTCGTTTGTTGCTCAATAAGTTTCTCCCTTGACAGTTAGAACAGCTCAAGAGTTTGAACTTGAAGATCCCGACAATGATCCTCTTCTTGACGCCCTTTCATTCCTCGAGTTTCATGGATCAGAGGCACGCGAAGGCATTGATCAGGCTAAAGCAGGGCTGTCGCGGCTCTTTCCTTATTTCTTCCCAAAGAAAGAGGAACCCGCAACCTTCCTTAACCTCGCCAAGTGCTTTAATCCATCAGAAGATCTTGGACTGAAGGTGCGTCATGAGAATATGAAGGTTGCCGTGGAAAACACTGTTGCCTTGGTTGCTGATAGCCAGCAAACTATCGACTGGGCGAAAGTTGGTGACATTGAACAGATAGAACAGTCGAGGTGGAAGTCTTTGATCAAGGCAGCTAAGCCCAACACGAAGAAAATCCTGGCCTATCTCGGGATCAAGCCATCTTCAACTCCTAGCTCATCAAAGCCGGAGGTCTAGTTGAATGCCTCTTTGCTTTTTCTTTTTAGTCTACCTCTTTTGGCATTGTCGCCGTAGTGTTCTTGGCGACTGCTTCAGTAGGTCTCTAGAAGGTCTTTCTTTTGTAATAGACATGTATATATTATGGAGATGAATGGAAATCTTTTCTCAGTGATTGATGTCGAAATATTTCTTTTTCCAGTTAATTTTGACAATTATACGCCAACCCGGTCCTTCCAATATTTCGCCTTCTTCTCGCTCAAAGAGAGCTCGATGCTTCGCCTGTCGAAAATTCATTGCCGCGAGAATTGGATGAACTTCGGCAGCAAGTGTGCGAAAAAGCAAATACTTGTGATGATTGAAAAATCTCGGAAGTCATCTGAAAATTGCACTTCAGCAAGCTCGCGAGGCCGTTGCTGCTAGGGAAATTGCTGCTTCCGAGGCTGAAAAGGCGACTTCTCGAGAAAATTTCATGCTCGAGTTGATGAATGAAGCCAGTGCGGATATGTCGGGTATGCTTGTTTCATCTTCAATATCTTCCGGTTCCGAAAAACGCCGCAGAGGTTGCTTGATTGGTCTCGCTAATGGATCTAGATTTAGGTGGTGCTCGGCAAGTTCCCTGGGTACTCCTGGCATGTCAGCTGGACACCATGCGAAGATTTTCCAGTTCTCACGGAGGAACTCGACGAGCGCTTCCTATGCGATATCCATATTGTTTGCGATAGATGTCGTCTTTTTCGGTCTGTCGGGTGAATCTGCACCTCCTTAGAATTTTTCTCGTATTGAAAGTTGATTCTTTATTTGGCCTTCCAACGTCCGGGGACGTCGTAATCAGTCATGCTTTTTGACGCTAAGTACTCAGCTTGCATCCCGAAAGTTTCTGATAACCGATGAAAATACTTGTCGCACTTATCGGCTAAGGCAAAGCTTCCTTTAACTGTGATTGGTCCCTTTGGTCCAGGCAATCTCCACAACAAATATGTATAGTGTGGTACCGCCATAAATCTAGCATATGCTGGTCGTCCCAACAAAGCACGGTACTGTGATGGAAAATCCACGACTTCAAATTCCAGCTTCTCAATCCTATAATTTTCTCGGGTACCGAACTGAACGTCGAGATTTATCTTCCCCAATGGATAACTTGGTTTCTCCGGTGTGATGCCGTGGAACCTCGTGTCCGTTGGCTTCAAGTTTGCTAAGGATATGTTCATCTTCCTCAATGTATTCGCATACATGAGGTTTAAACTGCTGCCACCATCTATGAACACTGAAACATCAAAACCCGCAATAACGCTGGTAGGATAAGTGCTGATCGCCGGTCGAGGAACTTGTCGGATGATCCGCTATGGTGAAGCCGATGTCTTGCCCTGACCAATTGAGGTACTCAATCGTTGGTGGAGGCATTTTTCTGCCATGAACACTTGTCTCGAGATTATTTTTTGAGTTCTGACGGCCTTCTGAATCATCGACACCGCTCCGTTTGAATTAGGATCGACATAAGGTGGTGGTGGAGGTGCTGCCGCTATTCTGAGCTGATGACGATTGTCGTCTGTAATTGCGGGAGGTGGTGGCAAGTGAACCTCGCTCCTGGGCTCCCGAGGATTTCTCTGTGCTGCTCGAGCATGAGCGTTCTCGCATATCCGAACATTGCCCGAAAATTTCGACAATCTTTCGCAGTGCCCCGACTGTCTTTTTCCGTTGTCGAGGTAGAAATGCATCTGGCACGGTCCGTTCATCATTTCTTCGGGGACACGAAAGGCCTTGGGAATCTAGGCCCGCTATTTTGCCCGTTGCGAGTCGTCCCCGTTATCGCCGCGTCGCCGCTTCTTTGATAATCATCTGTATTGTTTCCTCCCGTGTTTGCCCGGAAACCTGCCGAAATTTGTCCTGGGGCATCGTAGTTCTGCCGCGGAAATCGTCGCCTCGGTTGATAATTTCGACCACGGTCCTCCTCTCGCGATCTGTGCCGTTTGTTGTGGACAGCATCTTCTCCATCTGCCCATCTGTTTGCTATCTCCATTAACGCGGATACCGTCTTTGGATTGGTCCTTCCCAAGTCCTCGACAAAATCTCCACGCCCGATTCCTGCGACAAACGCATCTATTGCTCTCTCGTCGGATATATTTTCTGCCGAGTTTTTGATGATGTTCCACCTTTGGATATACTTTCTCATTGACTCATCTGGCTTTTGTCGACATGCTCTCAACTCTTCTAACAGGTTTTTTGCACGTGGATCTGAAGTTCTTGACGAATACGTCCTCGAAACTTTCCCACTGTCGATAGATCCCGCAAGTTTCTTTATCCAAGATCGTGCGGCTCCGCTCAAGTGCACTTGGATGCTTTGCATAGCTGTTGCCCTGGTTCCTCCTGTGAGCTTTATCGTCTCGAGATAATCGACTAACCAATCCTCTGGATCTTGCAGCCGTCGAATTTTTTGAAATGATCGGGTAATTTGAATCCCGAGGGACTCGAGTTTTCGGACTCTCCTCGTGAAGCATGGTAAGCCGCACATATCTTCGTCGTTAAGCTCCGGAGATTGCCGATGATCCCTTCGCTTTGCTTGCTCTATCGACCCTTGCTTGTGCTCCTGTGTCTCTTGCTCCACTTGGTCCTTCAGGCTGCCGCTGTTGCTACCGCAGGTCGTGGGCTATTTTGCCTTGTCGCTCCTTCCGGAGGCGTTGATACAAACGCTGTCCCCATAGCTCCAACCCCTGCTAACGCCATATTGTATAATGTTTCCCTTGGATCACCTGGGGTGGCCTAGATGCGAGGATATAAGCTTGTGTCGCCATATACCCAGCTTCGGTGTCTTAGGGATAATGTTTCCTCTTGTATCTATCGACATAAAGGACATGTCGAGGTTTTGAACCAAGTGCTCTCTTTCTGCTTGGGGTATGTGTTGTAACCTTGATCTTCCTCTGTTCCGAGCCTCCTGTGGCTATCACCCGAAACTCTAGATTGTCGACTTAGATCTGCCCTTCTCCTGCTTGGATGCTGCCTCCTTTCTCCTATTCAATTCAGCTGTCTGTTTTTCTATTTCTGCAGTGCGAGCCTATATTGATATGCTTGTAATTCCTCCGTGTGGCCGTGGTAGCCATTGGTTCGTATCGTTCATAGCTCTCGCAGCTCTGTCCCATGTGCTTGTGAAAGTTGAACTCGTCTCGTGGCTCGGCCCGACGTATTTGTTGCCCAGCCCTTGTCGCAGATTGGAGGGATCGACGTATGGATTTCCCGATCGTCGAAAGCCTCAGATGTTTCCTCTTGATCCTCAATGGCATAAATCTGATGGTATTTTGTACTCAGATCTATGTTGGGTTTGGTGACATCGTCGTTGAGATTGATGAAGACCTTGCCCACTGTGATGGATTTGTCGATGAAGTCGTAGCTGTCGACATCGCTTGAGCCATCGCTTATATGAGTCCGCTGATGACTCAAACGACATGTCTGAAGATCTTGGCGAGTTTATCTCTTGCTCTAGTGCTGACGTAGCGTGGTGCCGGTTTCTTCTTCTCCGACTCGGTTGACGATGTATAGCTTGAAAATCGGAATCGACCGTTGACGATCCCGACGAAATTGGAATTTCGACACGATACGATCCTTCCTTCTCGATGCGAAAGTGGAACCTTCCGAACGTCATCTCCATGGGCTCCGCCAGATACGCATATGCATCCAAACGGGAGGGTGGGTGAGGAACAAAATCGACAGACCAGCGATATGTTTACCTCGATCCATTGTGTTGCTTGCGGTTGACGATGTCGAAGATCTTGAACGTGCCATCGAGATCGATCCTTACGCCTCTAATTCCCACAGACGGCGCCAATTGACAAGGGATTAACTTATCAATGCCTATGGATTGTAGGCTAGGGTTTAGTTAGAAGTAGAGGCAAGTAGATCTCGAAGGTTTCTCCGAAAAGTACTCGACGATTATGAAAATTAGGGTTTGCAGACAATGATTCGATGATCTCGTCCCTCGACTCCCCTTTATATAGGAGGTGGAGCCGAGGGTTTCGTTTCCAAGTTACAGAGTCCGGGACGGTTTCTAACTCATCCCGCCAAATTACAAATAATACTTTCTATTACAACTCTAACTTTCCTTAACATATCTTGGGCTCCCGAATCTTCTTATTCTTCGGATAACGGGCCTTCAGTAAACCCGGGTACTATCTTCGGCAGGCCCATTTGGGATGCCTATGTCACCATCGGCGGGATTGAGCGTCCGTGCGTGCGGCATCCTTGAAGGGGAGGCAGGAAACGATGTTGTTAATGGGTGTGTCAGGAGGGGTGTTGACGCGGTCGACGATGTCGCTAGGGGGGAGGTCGAAGAGCCGAGTTTCGACGGAGACAAGCAGATTGGGAAAAGTGCAGTTTGTGTGGAAGACCAAGCACGGCAAGAACCCTTCACTCGTTCAAGTCGTTGTTCAGGAAGTCGTCCTCCTGCGTGATTATTGGGAGGGTGTCAATTATACCTGGCCATGGGCAACCTAGCCTGAAAAACTCGAGTCTGGGCCTGAAAATGTTGGCCCGACAGCCGGGCCAAGCTAGGCCTGCGTAGGCTGAAAACGCCATTTTACACTACGGCCTGATGGACTTGGTGGGTATTTCGTCGGGCCGGGCCAGGTTTGGGCCTAATTTTTTGGCGTCGGGCTTTCCTCAGCCCGGCCCGAGACCTGGCTCGACACATGGCCAGGTATAGTGTCAATGGACGTAGCCGCCGGCGGCCGGAAGGCGTCTTCTACATCATCTGCGTCATGGTTTCCTGGGCCGCCATATGAGGGCTTGGAGATACCCGGGTATCCATGGTCGTCGGCCTGCCGCCAGGAGCGCCGTTGTGGGAGGCGAGGGTATCAAGTGTAGACCTAAAACCGATATTTCGCTTGCCACTCTGCACAACAGTGAGAGTGCATAGGACGTCTGGTGGTAGTAGTTTTTGATGGAACCGTGGCGGGGGTTTACGCGTCAAACCCTATTGCTATGTACCTTGTTCCCGAGCTTTTTGTTCTTGATTGTCCGGATTTCTTTTCTATGGCCGGGTTGACGTAGGAAGCGAAGAGTGTTTGAGAGGTTGTGGTGAAAGGACGGGTTCTTTTCAAAACTAAAACATTTCTCTTCGAATCAAGTTTTACAAATCCACTTTACAATTTTCTCTTAAAGAAACTTCTCTTAGAAATTTGTTGCCATTATCTCAGTCTATATACTAATTGTATAGCAGATTAAATATGCTTTACGGTAAATCTAGTAGAACTGATTTGGTATTCTTGATACTTATTGTTTTTTCTATAAATTTAGTTAAAGTTTACATGGTTTGACTTACGAAAACCAAATATGCACTATAGAGTAGAAATGACTCGCTGTCCCATATAAGTCACACATGCCCATTTGTTCGACTTAGGTGTCACACGTTGCAGATTCATAGCACTACATGAAAATTAACAAACCCTCATAGACAATTGGCACTTGCAGCGACAGCAGGCAGTGTCACGGCACCCAGGGTCGGCCACCCACTACGTTAACCCCGTATCTTGTGTATCGTGATCACCGGTACTGAGGCGACGGCTCCCACTCACAACGACTGAGGCAGGAAGAGGCCAACGAGGCGAGGGCAACGAGCTAGCCGGCAAGAGTTTTTTGTCTGCTCGAAACGGGCGGGGCCGATTCGGGCGAGCACCATCTGCTCCGGCGGCAAGGCATTCATTGGCCGTTGCAGTCTGCAGAGCGAGCAAGACGGATCCGAGTGTCCGAGGCGAGATCTGGATCGTGGGCTTGGCTGTTCCTGACCTGGGAATGCAAGATGATGCTGACCCGGGCCATGTTACCTTTGTCCCGTCTCGTGCCAAGCTTCCGATTCAATCGGAGGAGGCGGCAGCGAGTCCGTTAATTGTTTCTTTTAGCTGTCGTGTTTCTGGTCGGGGTAAAAGGAGTTGTAGGCTTGGGTGCAGGTAATTCTAAACACCTGACAAAACAGATGCTTGTGATACGGTAGGAAACTATGAAAATCTTAAACTCCCCGGTCAAAAAAAAAAATTTCTTAAACTTTTAATGTGCATATGCAAATTTTGTTACATTGCGAAAGTAGACACACCTTGTGGCATGATAAACAAAAATTGGTTCTCCAAATATCCTTTTTACAGCATAATACGTAGTACTCGTTATTTCCACCCATGACACATCCTACATCTTTTCTCCGTGAAATTTCGTAAGCATGCAAAAGGCTTGGACATTTACAATGCAGAAAAGAAGATGGAATTTACATTTACTATACTCTTTTAACGATTTACTGTCTATATGAGGTGCATATGCTCATGGGTACTGGAACGCCGCCGTCGCTTGGGCTCATCGATATGTCCTCCGGGTTACATAGATATTTTTATCCTCAAAATACAAAAATCATATTTACTAGTTTTATATATGTTCTGTACGTAGCTGTCTAATTATGTTAGAAATATGTTGATTTATACTATGCTAGACAATAAAGACAAATAAACCTCAATTTTGATCTAAATATTTGTCTGTTTTGTAGAGCACGGCTGAAAATGCCTATTGATGTACATATACATACAAACTACTCGGCTATATGTACACCTACAAAATAATCTTTCCTTAGATTTCAGAATATTCTTCATTTTTAATTTATAAATGTTAAAGACTCCAGGCCCGACCTCGGCTTTATGAGCACGTCTCAAGCTTGTGTTGAACAACCTATTTATGCAGCCTACACCTGGCAAAATAATGTTTAGTCTCATATTTATGTGTGCACATTAGGTGGCAATTTTAGTGTTGAGCAATAATTTGTGTGCCTTATTTATGTGTGCACATTAGGTGGCAATTTTAGTGTTGAAAAACAACAACTTGTGTGCCTTGCAATTTTAGACTAGACCATTGCTAGTATATTTGCAGGAATACAGTCGTCGCTTACCCATGAGATTTTACCTTCGACGCCAAGTCCAAAAATACAAGTCGAACACGAAACTTAACATGAAAGGTCCATGTACCCAAAAGCAATGTCAAAACAAAACCTAGTATGTGGAAAATGGAAACGGGGGGCACATAAATTCGAAATTCTCCTTCCACTTCCTTTGATTCACCGCAGCCTCTGTCCTCCGTCAATTCCCTACGCCATCGTGCGCATCGAAGGTCAAGACAACGCAGCCCCTTCTAAATCCAAATCAAGACAAGAGAAAACCCAGCTGGGCCTCGCCTCAAATGCGCCGGCCACGCGCCGCCCCCGCACGATGAGCCTCGCGGTGACGGACGCCGGCGGCGACCTCTTCGCCGCCAACCTCAAGGGCGCGCTCCTCGCCGTCGCCTCCTCCGCCTTCGTCGGGGTCAGCTTCATCGTCAAGAAGAAGGGCCTCCGCCGCGCCGGCGCCGCCGGCGCCCGAGCAGGTCCGCTCCCCGCACGCCCTGCTGTCCTTTTCGTTCCTCTCGCTCCAGCTCTCTAGGTCTTTCTGGCTCCTTCGTGAGAAAGGCGGATCCTTTGTGCCCGGTTCGGCCGATTCCGTGTATCGGATGATGTGACCTTCCCTGTCCTCTGAAAATTGCAGGTGTCGGAGGGTATGGGTACCTCTGGGAGCCGCTCTGGTGGGTCGGGATGGTCACCAGTAAGCCTCCATGATCCTCATGTCCTTCATTTGTTCCTCATGATCATATGAGAACTGGATTGAAATGTTTCAGCAAAATTGCAACTTTTCAGTGCTTGTTGGGGAGACGGCCAATTTCGTGGCCTACATGTTTGCGCCAGCCGTCCTCGTCGCGCCGCTGGGCGCACTCAGCATTATCGTCAGGTATAATGGCCACGTTCTAGTTCCCTTGTATAACATTTTGAATTCAACTGTTTGGTTTATTCTAAGATGTGCACATGCGTGCTTCTGTGATGATCAGTGCTGTTCTAGCCCATTTCATGCTGGATGAGAAGTTGCAGCGGGTGGGCGTCCTGGGCTGTATTCTCTGCATCGTTGGGTCGACCGTGATCATCCTCCACGCTCCCGAGGAGAGGTCCCCGAGCTCGGTGGAGCAGATTTGGGGCTTGGCAACACAACCTAGTAAGTTTCCATGCTACCTCCATTTGGCTACTTGCCTGCACAATGAACTTGTCTCTTGACATTTTTCCTGTAATGTTGTTGCAGCCTTCCTTTGCTATGCTGCTCTCGCAGTGGCTGTGTCATTGTTTCTTATGCTATATTGTGCTCCACGGTATGGGCAGGCAAACATTATGGTGTATGTTGGTATTTGCTCAGTTGTTGGATCCCTGACGGTAAATGTTCTGCACCATGTGCCTCTTGTTTCTTGTTAGTTCGTTGCCATATGAGAAAATGACATATGTTTTATGCTGTGTCTTGTTAGGTAATGAGCATCAAGGCTGTGGGCATTGCAGTTAAACTTACCATTCTGGGTGAAAACCAGGCCGGGTATTTCCAGACGTGGGTGTTTGTGACGGTTTCAGCTATATGCTTAGTTATCCAGTTAGTTTACCTGAACAAGGTGCTTATTGTACCTGGATTTTGCTTGAAGCTCTGTTAGATAATGTTCCATGGGCTGTGCCGACCACATCCTAATATTCTGACCACAACATTATGTGTTATGTTAACTTTCAGGCATTGGACACTTTCAATACAGCACTTGTTTCTCCCATCTATTATGCCATGTTCACAACCCTAACTATTTTAGCAAGTGGCATAATGTTCAAGGCGAGCAATTTTAAAACTATACTCCGTATATTCAAAGACATCAGTTATCCTTCACCCTGGTATTAATTGGTTAGTTCATTTCTATTTTTCGAATATCCAGGACTGGTCTGGGCAGAGCGCAAGCGTTATTGCCTCCGAGACATGTGGATTTCTTACAGTTCTTGCCGGTATTGTTGTGCTACATTCTACTAGAGAACCTGATCAGACTATGTCTGGAGGTAGATTCTTGTGAAGCTTGGGTGGCATAAATATATCTTATTCCGACACACTGATCATTTCTCTCTCCATATCACTGCAGACCTTTACACACCTCTCCCTCCAAAGATATACTGGCACATCCAAGGAAATGGTGATGTAGGGAAACAAAAGGAGGACGACTTGCTTCCCCGCGACTTTATCACTGTCGTGCGACAAGACTACTTTGTCTAGAAAATTTCCAGGACGGCATAGTGTTTCATGTGCCAATGCTAATTCCCTCCAGACCTTCATGTGGCAATGCTATAATTCCCTCTAGACCTTCATGTGGAGATGAAGCCTGTTGTTCACAATATAACCCTCGCAAGACCATCTTGATACCAATGACCAGGGAAGTGTAAAATTTTGTAGAGATCATGGTGTACCATGACCGGTCATTTGCATCCAAGCGAAGATGCTGTAGGAAGTTTATCAGGGTGTAGATTTTCCTGTCGTCTGATGTGAATATCAAGCATACAAGGGTTACTATTCCTAGTGTGACATTGTGTTAACCCTTGTTGGCTCCGGGGTGTTTGTCAATGTATGTTTTGAGGTTGCATTGTACAGTCCATTGTGTCTCTGTCCATCAGAAGTAGAGCACGATTTGTCAGCTCCATCTTGGCGGTCGTTCTGTTTTGCCTGTGTGATTAAAGGTTTCTCTGCTGCTTGTTCATTCTGCTGTACCGTCAGGTGTATATTAATACAGTATGATCAGTTTTTCATCATACGATCCTACCTTTATGAACAGAGAACGATGGATGCAACAGAACATCTGAGAAAACAGGCAAAAAAATGGACCGAATGGAAATTCGGTAAAACGGCTTTTCTTCTGATTCAGTTTGGTCGGTGCAACGCAGTGCGGCAGTGGTGGTTCCGGGTAAAATGTACTAGTACTAGATTGATAGGCCTCTGTTCAAGTTCTAACCCAGGTGTCCTACAACTATATTCAATTTATTTGGAACTCCATATATTCTGCTACCTCATTATGGAATTGAAACATGTGCTTATACATGGAATTGCTATGGTTAATTAGCATGGAAATTATGCTTGCTGGAACTTGTACTTAAGGATTTGCTTAAGGAAGCTGGTTGGTTAATATTGGAATACAGCCGGAAGGGATTAGGCTATTGATCAGATTAAAGCCTTGATGTAGGCCTACATAATTAGTTGGAATTTGATTTAATTATGACACATACCTCACATATGTGTGTTCTCGGACATCCAATTAACAGATAAATTATATCGTGGTTGGTAATTGTATCTGGACACTATTTGGAAAACGAGTTTAAAATAACTTGAAAGCTTATTTGTAATTGGAGTTGGACTCGGAAAATTACAATATAAGTAGGTCCTACCCTCTAGCTTCAATTGCAATTGTGAGCGGCACCACGAAAAAGTGAATAGAGGGTAGACCTAAATCCCGTCGGTATCTCTTTGGAGAGAAAATGCGAGCTCCTTCGTTGATGAGAGAGTACCTGGCCTGTCTTGCTTCACCTCAGACGAAACTGGAGAAACAACTAGCCAAATGACGAACCAAACCTTGATCCACCAGACGAAACAGACACTTCAAGTAAACAATGAACCAGACCAAACTATCTTACGTATGGAACAGGGGGAGTACATTTTACAGCGATGAGGCGAAAGTGACGCGCTGCAAGGCGAGCTTCAGCATGTAGTATGCTAGTATACGAGAGGCCCTACTCTTGCAGCAACATGAGCTCCCTTCTTTATGGTTCTGGGATGGCAAACATAACTTTCGATTGTGACCAAAACTAGGTGTTCTCTCTAAAGTAAAAGTGTAAAACCATATGCCTATAAGTTCTTGTTTGCTTTATATATATATTCCATTTACACAGCTATCATTCACTTGCTAACAAATAGCAATACCAGTACATAATTACCCTTACAACATGGCTCCGTATAAAATCACACCAGAGAACAAAATTGTGGCAATGACCAGAAGCTCCACAGTAGTAGATGCTGAATTGCTGACTACGTATAAGAAAGTAGAAGCAGAAGCTCCACAGAAGCATACTAATTGGCTACTTGCACAGTAACAGTTTGTGCACTGGAGGTGTTAGGCGACCCAAAGCTTGTGCAACGCGTGCAGCTGTCCCAGAGAGGTAGATTTTAGAGACAGACGATACATCTCCTTCAGCTTTGCGGCATCTCCTCTGCTGCTGGTGTTGGCCTGACCGGCAGAAGCTGCTGGCCTGACTGTGCAGATGCCGGGCAGTGATGCTGCCAACATGCTCTTCAGCAGGCTCTGCAGCTGGGTCCAAAACTTAGGCTTTATGTCCAGGTCCACGTCGTTTGAGTATTCCTCGTTTGCTTCGACCACATGGCGCCCTTCCAGCAAGTGCATCAGTGCTGCTTCAAGCATCTGTGAAGATACAAAATTAGAACAATTCTGATACGAAAAGAACTTATGTTCCATATACACAACTAATACATTCTAGGTCTACATAAAGGGGATGGCAAGAGCAACACATAAGTGAACGCAATCTCATAGCCTCAAGTTTAATGATCAACCAGTCTCGACCTACGGTGCAGCGAAGTACTGTGATTTTTTCACAGCTACTTCTTTATATAAGGCATATAACTACTACTGCTTGGCGCCAAAAAGAGCAATTACTCAGTAAAATAAAATTCTTCCCATACAACCATAATAGTATTACCAAATGTAAAGTAAAACATGCTCAAAAATTGTAAGCAGGCCACATGGCACTGCTCCATTCTGCACAGAAATTATAGCAGGTAATGAACTTTCTGGAATGCCAGAAAGAGTTAGCTAAAATCTACCAGATTGAGCAGCTGGCATAGGAAGAGATTGCAAGACAGAAAGAACATACCGCACTAGAGTGAAACGAATTGGAGATGTTAGTAACAAGGGAAGATTGCGCCATAAGGATGTTAAGAAACATGGTAGGATGTGTCTTTGGACCATAGAATTCTAAAGCCTTTTGCCAGTTCTTCTCTGCCAGTGAACCGTACCACTTAGCTTTCTGACGATATTTATCCTCATTCTTCTGTTTGACCTCCTTGTCAACCAAATCCAGGAACTTCAAGCACAGGTCCCTCTGATAGCAACCAAGTTGAAAATGGCCAAAAGCAGCCTCCTGTTTGCGAAGTTCACCAAGGGATTCATATGTAGACAAAGCCTCCCGAAAAGCATCACTTGCTGAAATCTCGAGAACTGTTCTATTAGATGATTCATCAACAAGTCCACCTTCATAGCTGCCAGTTAAGAAGCTTTCCCTTGCCAAAAGCATTCCAAGCCTCAGGTGGGTGTGGGCATACTGGGTGTAAACTTCGTTGTGGAGTGCTTTATCAACCTCACTCTCAGCAATAGCATACCTCAGTTGCTTCTTAGCTGCTGTGTAGTAGTTTATTGCTTGAAAATATTCCGATTTGGCAGACTTCACAGATTGCATATATGAGCCTTCAGGAAGATCATACATCTGAAATTCTTCTATCCTTGATGCCAATTTCTCTGCTAAAGCTCTTCTACCATGAGCCAAGTTACAGTTGATTAATATAACATTTGTGTGATCAGAGACATCTTGAAATGCTCTAATGGCATCAGCAAAAGCAATCTCAGCACTACTCGAATTTCCACTCTCAAGTCTAATGCGGCCCAGTTCATTGAATGCCCAACCACTTTTCTTAAGGATGGTAGAAAATTCTGCTGAGCGGACAGGAAATGTAAACAGGGCTCCCTTAGCTGCACCATAGCAGTGAATAGCAGAAGACAAGTTGTATTCGGCATCTCCTGGTTTAGGACCTGCAAGGTACTTGAAAATACCACCACCCCTCACACTGGAAATATCTTCGCTAGATTTATCAGGAGTACTGTCAGCATTGCTGGACTGATTTTCCATAGCATGATCATGATCAAATTCAACATTTGCTACTGAGCTTTTCTCAACACAAGCATCATTCCCACAGTTCTGCATTTTTTCAGAACTTTCAATAGCTTCCTCTGTATTAGGGCTCTCTTTAGTTTCTTTAAACTGTGAACGAATGTTCCTGCCAGATGCTTTTTTATTTTTCTTTCTTCCATATAATGTAGAGGCCTCAGAACTGCTACTGCTTGCACTACTGCCAGTATTTGCCCTATCACTTTGGCAGCTACAGTTTATCAGCGAGCATGTTCCACAATTCTGCTTATCTTTTCCTAATTTTCTCTTAAGCCGTTTGACTTCCATCGCAACTTCATTTGACATTCTAACTTCGCCATCGAGCTTCTGTTCTCGCAACTTCGGTGCTTGATGGCTACCCAATCGGTGATATTCTGCATAGACGTCACCTACAAGCATCCAGGTATTGGCCCAAAATAAATAATTAGGAGGCAACTGTTGAGCAGAGATTTCATAATTGACACATTTTGCGGTCTCAAAATATTCTGCCTCATCCAATGCAAGACTCGGGTTTAGATCACCATCTTTAGGACACAGTGAACTATTGGAAATGGATGAGATGAATTCATCACCATCGAGATGTTTAGGCATAGATCCATAAACCATACAAGCTAATTCCACAACTTTCAGAGTGCGATGAAGCTGCCCATCATTTTTGTATGCTTCTCCAAGTGCCAGATAAGATTCCCCAAGCAGAAGAGCAAGCTTCCACAATTTATGGTCCATTTTCAATTTTGGTAGCCACTCCCTAATGTCACAAACTTCAATGCAATCAACATCACCGCATCTGCATAAAGACAAATCAACAGGTCTCTCCCAAATGGTGTCTGCGCTGTCAACACAATCTTCTTGAGTGTTCTGGAGCTGCCGGTTCCATCTGAGGGATTTAATAGCTTGTGTTACGTGATGTATGGCTGCTAACTTAGAGGAGATTGCATCAGCAATGGTTTTTGACATCTCAGAGGTTCCAGCCTGACACATCAGCAAGCTATCCTCGGAAACATCTCCTTTTGCGGTTGAATACGCAGAACCAATATCAACATGACGAGGTGAGGATTCTGAATGTGAATACTCCAACATACTATCTACAGCCACTGGCTCATCCTTCCTAGTCTCTGTCAATACAGCATCTTGCTTTGATGGTAAATTCGGAAGGCTCAACTCTGGAGATTCATCATCTAAGTCAGTAAGAGTAACTTCCGATTCAAGCAGAAATGACTCAGTTGTCAGTTCCAACTCCTCATAACATTTAAGGATGAGCCTTGCAAACTGTTCATGTGCATATGCCCGGACAACCTAAAAGATGAAAGATAAATTTTGAGAAAAAAATCACCTAGAAAACAACAGACTTGTAGAACAGTGATATGATAAATAAAGAAATTTACCAGGTGATCCTGCTTGCTGAGGAAGTCTAAACATTTTCTGAAGAACTTCGCACATTTTGCTCTATTACTAGGTACCTGCAAGCATATTTTGGTCTTTAACAATCGACAAAGCTGTACTTAAGTAAAGTAAGAGTAATAACTCTCTGGTACCTGGGATAAAGACATCCTGTGAGCAACACGGTAGAGGAGTGTTCCCAGAGAGAAAAGTGACTCCCTTCTCCCCTTGTTCATTAATGAGGACACGGGACTAGATCTGTGATCACCAGCAGTATGTTTTTCCGGTAACATAGAAAGGTCATATAACTGCACAACATCTTCATCGGCACCTTTGTAGAGCTGACAAAGAAACCTTCAGTATAAGTGCACAAGTACTAGCATGGTGGTTGCTGGTCTATTACTACAATAAAGCAAGTTATACACTTATACTTAAGAATATTCAGGTACTGCAGGTATGAGGTGAAAGGTTGAATATGAATATTTGATGACGCATAAGTTCAAATTACATACCCAATATGCACCAGGGTCTTGCTTACAGTTATTCTGAAGGAACCTCAGAACAGCCAGGCCATTTTGCTGGACAACCTGTGGATGAAATGCAGGTGTACCATCATCGGACACCCCCTTGAGTAAAAATATATCATCATTTTTTAGAAGCTCATAGCCTTGGACAACACCATTCTGATGATAACATATGGCCAACTCTGGTACACTTGCCATTACATTATCAAGCCAAGCTTCTAGCCAGTTCAATGGAGTAACCTGTCCAAAGCAATTTGTCAAGAGAGAAGGTAACAAAAGGAAGCATGAAGCCGCATTCAATAAAATAAAGCATACCTGTCTCGAAACATCCCATAGATGCAAGCTCACTGCCATATATTCCTCATTGCTGAATATAAGCAAGTCGCTACCCAAGAGAATATGGAAATTGTGGAACTGCCAAAAGCAAACTTTCCGAAATCCATTATTCCCCACTCTCCTACTTTTCTCAGATTCTTGAACATCACTTCTGGGGTTTTCACCAACACGAGTAGTTTTCCGAATGGGATCGGATCCTGGAACTTTTTGATTATTTTTCCTTGCACCGAAGTACAGACTTTCGCAGGTACCATGAGACGGTTTTCTATTTTTACTGATATTCTGATCCAAATACTGTGATGTGCTAAGATTAGATGAGGAGGGCGAATCAATGGAACCCTCCCCATGACCGAAAGGTCCATGCAACATCGATGCTGTTTGGTTGTCTTGTGTTGGTTGATGACTTGGTGGGCAATCACAAGCCTCTGCCCTCACAGAGTGCATCGCGAAATTCTTTAATATTGAAGGATCAGATCCTTTAGGTTGGTTATTCTGTCTTCTAAATATCTTCTCACCTTCATCAACATCAGGCCTGCAGTACAATGTAGAGCATTGCATTAATAGACTGTAAACTGAGAGAATGATTATTTTGAAGCTATCTGACACTTACCCTGTGTTCAAAATGAGAGTGTCTCCAATACGGCTAACAGCGATAGATACTTGTGCCTTGGAGTAAGGTATTTTGAAGATCTGCTTCAGAATATCAGTTGGAGCAATTACATCTATTTCATCGCCATATTCGGATAGGCCTGACACAGCTAGTGCTTCACACTTCCTTGATAAGTTTTGGTTGAATAGTCCGCTTCCGAATCGTAATCCTGACAAGTAAGAACAAACATATATCAACAGAAATGTATTGACATACAATCATTTAAAACTACTGTGTCATGTGGACAGCTGTGTGATAAGAGCAGCGCCTAAATGGCTTATAAGTCAGGTGTGTATTTGGCTTTGGTGAAGAAACCATCACGAATGCCTGACTCAGAATCTTATTAGCATCATCAGATGTTTAAACGCCCAAATAATGCTACTAATCATCATTTCTGTTCAATTGGGCAACAAATTCATTTAAGCATAAAAAATAATACAAGATTTTTATTGAATGTGCTGGCACAAAACAGAGATATCGTGGCCAGATGTCATCTGCAATGTCACTGCCATCCACGAGGTCGCTGTAAGGCTCAGTCTGCAGTAGTTGATCTGCGATGTGATGTGCTGTCCTTATATCCATTTATAACGCAATCGCATAATTCTCCGTATAGTTCTAACTAATCAGCCAAATCTCCAGCAAATCGGTTGGCAGTACCTTTCTGTCTACCAACTGTACTCTATCTTCCACTAAGTGGATAAACAGATTGCTTTCATAAATTGTAAGATCTTTGGCAGCCTGCTGACTAGTGCCGTTTCCGGCAATTAGAGGAAATCCTAGTGGGCTGGAAGATAGATTTTGTGGGTAGCCATTGGAAGAGAGGAAATCTGCTTCTTACTTGCCTCTGAAGACAATAACTCCTTAATAAGAACTTCCAACATTATACAAATTTTCAGTTATCACAAAGACCGACTCCTAATACGAAACTTTAACTATATGATTATATCTCCTTGCCTAATCTGCTTCTGGGCTCTTTCCTAGTGTCCCTATTTCTCCTCCTCGATTCCTTGGGCACCATGTACTGCTCCTGCTGTTCACCATGGACTACTATCGCTTCTCCTGTGCTTACAACTACAGCAGACTGATACCAATACACATTTGAATAGTTTTGCTGCTGCGTGACCACTGCAGCAATACCTTTGGGATATGGCAGCGAGGTATCAGCTTATATGTTCACTCCCTATCATTCTATCTTTTCAACTTCGAACAAGATGTAAATACAAGGATTAATCCTCGCATAAAGAAGCATAAACCGGTTTGACCACTAGTAATAAATGTACCGGGAGATAAAAATATTTGCTTGCTGGTGAGCAAATTTGCTTTAAAATAAATCTACCATGTCTTGTCATTTAGACTGTTCACAGGCAGCGTACGTCAAACATTAAAAATCAGAAATCATTTACACGTATAGAGAAATCACATGGATATAATAGGCAACCTATTCGTAATGGTTTTGAGCGACATATGCTTACCATACGCTAAACAGATAGAAATTTACTAGCTCTGTATCACAGGCAGGTTTTACAATCGTCTATGCTGCCTTGTACTACAATCTGGCAAGAATCATTTTAGTGATAAAACTATAATGATGTAGGTTCGGAAAAGATCACCTTCAGTACTCTTCGCATCCGTCGGGAAAACCTTCTCTGGGAGGTTTGGAATCACGGGGAGCGTGTTGAGATCAGTCTCCAGTGGCAGCATTTGGTACCGCGGAGCTCCAGTCCCAGTCCTGCAATATTTTTTTACGACAAGAGAAGAATTACAATAGTCGTTCAGCTATCCAGGCATTCGTAGACTGTACGGAATTTCAATCAGTTATATGTTTATTAGTTGATGCTGCGCACATAAACAAAAAAAAAGAGGGGACATAGTGTCCACTACGATTTTGAGTTCCCAGCACAAATTTCTAAATTACGTTTGCTCGGACGTTATAACCGTTAAATTCAGATATGCTGATTCACCATAGCCAATATGTCTATCATAACGATCAACTCACTTAAGAAGCGATTGTCACATTATCCGATGGCTCTACTCTGCATCCCGTCATGGGTCCTCCCTAACGAATCGCAACCACAAACAGTTTAAGTGCATAACCAAGTCAACCACAGCAGAGAGTGCTCCCATTCTAGCTCGGATTCCCCACCACGACCCTCAACATACTAGCAGCACAACTAAACACTCGAACCCTAAGCAACTGAACTGCCTGCCGTGATTCGTAGCACGCAACCTCCCCACCCCAGGGAGGGAGCCGATCGAGAGCTGCATCAGCATCAGGACCCACCGAATCGCAGGAAGAAATCGCCACACGGCACAGCGATCGAGCAGGGTGAGGCGCGGGGAGGGGCTGAGGAGCTTACGGGGAAGCGGAGGAGGGGAGGAGCGCGGGGAGGCAGGCGGAGTCGTCGGTGGGGACGGGGAGGGAGCCCACGCGGAGGTAGCGCGCCGGCGGCGGAGCCGCGATCTCCAGCCGCCCCACGCACTGCAGCTCGTCCGACCCGTCCATCGCTGCCGCCGTCGGCCTCTGGCGCCCGGCCGGATCGCCGTCGTCGGGGATGCTTTGCGGTTTAGCGGCGTTGATGACGAAGGCCCTCGGAGTCAGTGGAGAGTACTCGACGCTTCCACCGTTGTTGTTTTTTTTTTTGAGAAGTCTTCCACCGTTGTTACTTCCGTTCCGCTCGCTGTTCCTCCTGCTGCTCTGGGCCTGTTGTGGATGCGAACCGGCAATGTTTACCGGGCCGACGTTTTTTCGTTGTTCGTAGATTCTGGGCCGGAGTTGATGCTACAAGCTAGAGCACAATTTGACTCCAATTATCGTTCTCTATAGAGATAGAAAACCTGACGCACTAAAATGACAAGACAGAGTGATGCCGTATGAAAATTTGCTGCAATAAAACTACTGATTAATGGACAAGCTGCTGGATTTAAGATTGCCTTATACTCCGTACAAGGTTTTCCACTCAGTGCAACGGAGTCTTGTACATTGTGCGTCATCGATCATAAACTTGTATCTGTAGCGTGAAATAATTGTTGGATTCAGAAGAACAGCCAAGTTCCAGAACAGGAACTCTTGCTGCCCCTAATGAAACCTCATATTTTTACCCCGGTCATTAGGTCATGCCACTGCCAAAGGCAGCACTTGGTAAAAACCATGGCCGTGGCAACAAAAGTACCAGTGCATATCAATTATTTGCTTTCGGGAAACACAATGTGACGCTGGGATCTTGGCATCCCTTTTTCTCCTTCAAAACTTGCATTCCTTGTACAAGAGCTAACAAACACAACAAATTGCTTTTTACAATAAAAACCACCCTTTCCTTTTCACCCCATATCATACATAAGTTAGCCATGATCCAAGACCACCCATCTTTCTCTCGCTGACTCCAACCAAATCGCTAACCTACTGCCAGCTCGTCTTACGCAAGCACCTTCATCGCAGGCACATGGCAGTCGGCTCAACAGATTTGATGTATACTCCAAGCAATATGGAATTTCAAGATCACAAACCGCGTCGAAATATACAGGACTTGGGCACCGATCGATCCTGATACCTCACTTAACTTTTAGATTGTCGATCATATCCAGAGCTTTGGTCCTATCGATTTCAAAGTCGATGACGGGAAGCAGACTCCTGATCGATAGGAATTCTTTCCTGTTGCCACTGCTCGGTGAATGGCTGTTGCTTTTGATCAACTTGCTCTGCTTGCTATGTCTTGCCTTTGTGTCGAACTCTTGGCTTTTGCTTATACCAGGGACGAATTTCCTGAACTTGACATCCCTTAACATCTCTTGATCTTCTGGTGTCAGAACAGGTGACGATGAACTGCTGGCTTTGTTTGAATACAATGAGAGCGTGGAGCCCCTTTGTGTAGGAGATCGAACTGGAGACTTGATGGGGGATCGCTCGCCATTAGCGGTTCTGGATTGACTGATAAGATACTGAAGCCATATGACAAGATCGAGGATATATGTTTCGGTCTTGTCCCTGTCAGCATGATGTAGTGTCTCAATTCGGGTGAGGTCCATCTGCCCTGTCGGCTTGCAGTTCACATCTGACCTGCATAAGACAAACAGAGCATATTTCTAAATTTTAGTTTTACATTCCCACTGTTCAAATTGAAAGAAGTTGGATACCAACCCTGTATTTGCCCACTCTCCAACCCAACCAAAACCATGATGAGCCCTGAAATGGACAAACAATCACATATTCAGTAGCAAAATAAGAATGAAATGCAGTAATTGGTTGAGTGCCATGAAAATAGCTTAGATTACTTGGTGGTGTTATTTGCAACCGGGACAAGCCACCGTAGTGTCTTCTCCATTTCCGCCTTGATTTGAGCTACAGTAAGCTGTACCAATATTACATCAGTTTTATACCATTGCATAGTGTTGACTTTTGCAGTCTACTTCATTTTCTATTCAAGAAGTCGGTATCACTCTACTGAATGTGATGGGTGCCATCATCCATACCTCTTCCTTGACTCCAGATGGATGTAGCTTAGAACGGAGAGCAGATTTTATGGTCGGTGGTAAACTCTGGTATAATGAATCCCTTGTGTTTGGAGGAACAGAAGCTGACCGAGAAACCTGCCAATAGATTAACCCTTGTTAGATTACCAGAGAAAAGCAACAAGTTGACGTCTTTGCTAGCAGTTAGCACTACAACATCAAGCTGCGCAAACATGAAAAGGTAACACCAATACCCCACAAGTGTAACATTGTACTATTCCTTTTTATTCCCTTTGTAAAAAGAGAATCATGTTCCCTTAACTAAATCATGGTAGTTATATATATTCCGTGCAGATTGTGCTAGAGGTGGAATTGATGTCATATGAGACAATGAGACATACTCCATCAATAGCATTCAAATGAATAAGAACTGTCTGCTGGTGTAGAAAAATGACATATCAGTTTTTTTTTCAGACCACCGAAATTTATAGGACATCCAGTGATATCTGAGGAACTTACAAGAGCATCGATCTGACTGATGATATTGGCATAATGCAGCGCAAGTCCGGCTGGACCCAATCTATTACGCCGCTTAGTAGGTTCCTGTGATTCTTCACTATCTGTAGATTGGTAGAAGCAGGAGTGGTAAGAGTAATGCCAAATACAGAATAAATTATGAAGTTCAAACTTATTTGCATATGCATGTCAAACTATGATTTTAAAGAGCATAGTTGTAGCCAATTAAGAAGTCCGAAGATAGACCATGTCTTCGACAACATCAACAATCTATGAGATCACAATGTAATATTGGACGAGGCTAATCAGCTTTTAGTGAAAGAAGATGAAGAGATCAAGAACAGATGGAGGGAGTACTTTGATGGGTTATTCAATGATGGGAACGAGGGAACTATGCCCAAGCTAGATGACTCCTTTGATGACACCAATAGGCGTTTCGTGCGGAGGATCCAAGAGCTTGAGGTTAAATAGGCCCTCAAAAGGATGAAAGGAGGAAAGGCCCTTGGCCTTGATGATGTCCCAATTGAGGTGTGGAGAAGCCTTGGAGACGTGGCAATAGTATGGCTAACCAAGCTTTTCAACCACATTTTTCAGTCAAACAAGATGCCCGAAGAGTGGAGAAAAAACATATTAGTACCTATCTTCAAGAATAAAGGAGATATTAAAAGTTGTACTAACTACCGAGGGATTAAGATTATGAGCCATACTATGAAACTTTGGGAGAGACTGATCGAGCATCGCTTGAGGAGAGTGACAAATGTCACAAAATTGACTACATAGGCGATTTTCTTACTTCGCCAACTTATGGAGAGATATAGGGAACAAAAGAAGGATCTACATATGTTCTTCATCGACTTGGAGGGCGTATGACAAGATACCAATGATGGTCATGTGGTGGGCGCTAGAGAAACACAAAGTTCCAACAAAGTACATTACCCTCATCAGAGATATGTACGATCGTGTTGTGACAAGTGTTCGCGCAGGTGATAGTGAGACCCATACCTTCCCAATCACGATAGGACTACATCAAGGGTCAGCCTTGAGTCCATACATGTTTTCCTTGGTGATGGATGAGGTGATCAAGGATATACAACGAGATATTCCTTGGTGTATGCTCTTTGCTGACGATGTGGTGCTAGTAGATGAAACGAGGGCCGGCGTGAATAGGAAATTAGAACTATGGAGGCAGACTTTGGAATCAAAGGGGTTTAGAGTTAGCAGGACCAAGACTGAGTACATGCGATGCGACTTTAGTGGTGTTTGTAGCTAAGACGGAGATGACAGTCTAGAAGGAAAGATAGTGCCCAAGAGGGACACCTTCCGTTACTTGGGATCAATGTTGCAGAGCAATGGTGATATCGACGAGGATGTTTGCCACAGGATCAAGGCAGGGTGGATGAAGTGGCGGCAAGCATCTGGTATCCTATGTGACAGGAAGATCCCACAAAAGCTAAAAGGCAAGTTCTATAGGACGGCGGTCAGACCGGCGATGCTTTATGGGGCAGAATGTTGGCCCACGAAGAGACAACATATCCAACAAATGAGTGTTGCCGAGATGCGCATGCTAGGATGGATGTGTGGCCATACAAGAAAGGACCGGATTAGTAACGAGGTAATTCGTGATAGGCTAGGGCTGGCACCAATCAACGAGAAGCTAGTCCAACACCGACTAAGGTGGTTTGTGCGTATCCGGCGGAGGCCTCCGGTGGAATTCTAAAGAGCATGGAGGCGACTAGAAGAGGTACAGGAGGACCAAAGTTGATGTGGGCAGAGGCGATAAAAAGAGACTTGAGGGATTGGAATGTACCTAAAGTCTTGGTTCTTGATAGGACTGCATGGAGATCAGCGATCCATGTGCCGGAACCTTAGTTACTCTTTTTTTTTCTTTTTCTTTCTTTCTCCTTGTTTTGGTCTCTTTTTTGTGTTGGGTTTCATATCTAGCCTACCCCAACTTGCTTGGGAAAAAGGCTTTGATGTTGTTGTTGTTGTTGTATTCAAGTACGGCGCCAATGATCAATGAGATCACAATGTCACATAGGATACACTGCCAACACGTTTTAAGTGGGGATATTCGAGTACTGGAACCGGCAGCACAAGCGCAGTTCATTTTCTTTCGGTGTTGCCCCTAGTCTTAAGCATATAGTAGTTACTCCCTCCGTTCCATTTAGTTGTCGCAGATTTGGATGTATCTGTACACAGTTTGTGTACAGATACATCCAAATCTGCGACAACTAAATGGAACGGATGGAGTAACTTGTAATATGTGCTCCATGCTATACTTATATTCAATAATTATGTCAACTGGGTAATGAGCAATGACTCAAAACTGCAATTTATTTCAAAAACATAGTAGGAACCTTGTGGGCATTTCCCAGTTTATGAGTCGTTGAGTGGCTTCCAAAAGAAAGAAGTACGGTCAGGTCAGATAAGTATTTCGCACATAAGCAAATGTAGGATGACAAGAATACACAAGTGACGTTCCTTCAGAAGGGGGTGAAAAGGACTGCTAAATCCCAGAGATGAGGTGACAAACATGAATTGATACGGAAGTACCTGAACTGAGCTAATTTGGTTATCCAAACAGCACTTCTGAACCAAAGATACGGATCTATGTAATGCTTATTGTGAGATAATTAGAGTGGTGAGATGAAAGTAAAGTTATGGCACATTAAAAAAAAGGTGTGTTTTCCATTAGTCACACTTCATCTCAGCAGACAAAACAGTACAGAACTAACAAAATATACAATAGCTAGTAGTGATCACAAAGCATTTTACCTGGCCACCCAAAGGTATTATGGATCTCCAGATGCAAAAAGTGTACAATGTCTACAAGTTTTTCCATAACCTAGGAAAAAAAGTATTATTTCTGGAATTAGAAAACAATATTGTGCAAGCAAATCCAAGTATATGCCTCCAGAGCATCGAGTGATTAGATTAGGCAACATCAACATGAGCATTCTTTCCTAGAACTTGCATTCCTGACAACATAGAATTATAAAAAAACTACCTACCAACCTCTTCCAAACTCTTGGACCAGAGAGACTTCTTCTTCAAACTTTTAACATGCTTCTGTTGGCTTTTCACCTCCTGCTTTAGAATGTGCAGGCTATCACCTGCAAATAGAACAGAACCACATTAAGAATCGTTATCAAATAAAGCAAAAAAAAGTGTAACAACTCTAATGTGAACTATTGAATGTTAACTTGAAGGAACTGGTGGTACCCAGAGGCACGTGCATTCAAATTCTAGTGCTTATCAAGATTTTTTAAAGGAAAAAACAAACGATAAATTATGCAGGTAATAATGGTCAAGAGCCTAAGATTACATCACTAAAATTGTCCAAATATTAAAATAGGTAATATATGTCCATACGTTGGTTCAATTGCATACAGGTTATTCCTATTCACACCTCAATAGCTCATGTTCTTTCTGGCTGGACTACAAAGTATTTAACAAGCAGCACACCACATACAAATACAGGCTGTGGTGCTGATTAGCTGATCTTTAATACTGTAGAACAGAGTTTTAGCTGCTTTGACTTTCTTAGGAGTGGTCATGCAGCCATACCAACATGCAAGTAACCCTTAGATATAATGGTCGAAATACACTAGGTGCTGGTCAACTACTGACAGGAATAATAGAGTGATAGAGTCACTTGACAGTGACAGATGGCGGCACTAGAGACCTTGACTCTGTAGATATAATGTATTAAGCTGTTAATGTCAATTTGGCAATTTCATATTATGCATATGCAATTTAATCTATATGGATGATTGCATCAGCATATCCCCACAAAAAAGATTCTAGAAAAGTAAATATTCTGAGGAATATATCTAAACTTCTCAGATGATCTGAAAAGAAATCGAAAGCAGCAACCACCATACACGACACTAAAATATTTTTTATCCAAGAAAGAGTTCTTACATATCAAGGGATTTATGCAGATAATTTATATGTATTGCCATGCTAAAGAAACCAACCTCTTTGGACGACACCACTTGAACCGTCCTCTTCATGTTGTTTACGTTGATAATCCTGTTCAAATCTGTCCAGGGCATGCATTTCATGGTATAGTTCCTGGAAAATAAAACAAGATGAAGTCTACAATTTGAACAAACGGTGCAAAAAAGCACTTATTAATGCTAGGAAAATGATAGCCAAGATTCTCCTACAAACCATTCACTCCAAAGCTAATGGCAATATTAAAAGTTTAACACTCCCTCGGTCTATCAAATGATGTCGAAAATTTGTCTAAGTTCAGATGTACCTATACACTAAAGAGTGTCTAGATACATCTAAATTTAAACAAACTTCCGACATCCTTTTATAGACAGAGGTAGTACTATATACTCCTTCCGTTGCTGAATAAATATCATTCTATGATTCAAATATTGTTAGTAAATACATTTCATTCTACCATTCTAAGATAACTTTTCTCTATAGCGCATTCTGTGTACATTCGTCTTGGCTGAGGCGTAATTTCCTACTAAAACATCACGCAATCAGAAATAGAGCAAATGTTTCTTTATTAATGAAGATAAAACTGAACTATAAAAAAATCTGTCATCAACTTCTAGTACCCTTTAGGCTACATTGGCACTCTATGTTTTCATGGAATATACAGCTTAACATTTGTAAAGAAAACACTTGTTCTTAATTATGTTGTGGTCTGCTAAATTCTAATCATAAACCTAGTTGTTGTAAGGCAAACAAACATTACTTACAGCTGTATATTGAACACAAGCCACCAATTTCTGCATCACTGATTCTGCCTCTTCTTTCAAGTGATGTTGAGGAGTGCGCTCTGATGACAACCTGAAAGAGTTTGGTGCAGAAAGGTGCTAAATAACATGCAAAATCATTATCATAACCAAATTTAAGGACTAAAATGAACTGAACTTGTCAAAGTAGCGGTCCAAGTTGTGCCACTGAGGATCCTTGCAACGGTTTCCAAAGCGAACAACTTCTGTAGAGAACACTTTCAACTCGTCCCTGTTGGAAACAAACAAACTTCAATAAGGACAATAGCACAAGATGTTCAGTTGTTCATATACTATTGGCTCAGCATATTCTACAAATAAAATGAATAGCCTATTTGGCCAAGTGTTGTAATTCGTAAAAGCGGCAAAGATTCAGAACTAACCTTTTGTCAGAAGCAGCGATCTTGAGTAATTCATCCATATCTTTGGCTACAAGATTTTGAACGCCTTCTGAGTGAAGCACCACTTCTTTTAAATGCTTTATGCTCTCTTTTGAAAGAGCTCGCATCAAATTGCAACCTTTCACTATGGTATTAGCAACCTCAAATGCCAAAATGGATATTTTGCTGCCCTTTGTTGCAGTGCCTGACCCAAAACCACTATTTGCATTCAAATTTGTCATGCTACTGCCTAGTGTGTCCAGTACATCGACTGCTTTCCCGAGCCCAACAGTACCCAAGTGTGAAACCTGTTTCCACAATCAATATGGCAAGCAAATATTAGAAATTGGTACGAGGTCAAACAATCTGTCACATAGAAGCAACATTCTAGATCAACAAAACATTACTGACATGCTGTGGAGAGGCGAGAGATCTCTTTAGCAAGGATAAAAGATCCAAATATTGCACAGTAATTCATTTTGTTGGATTAGATTTGCTTAAGTTACAACAGATGTGGAGGCATAATGGAATCCAACAAGCTTAGACTCCCCCTAATAATAAGCCAGTTTCCATTTTCCTTGTGTAGGTCAGATATATGCACCTCACTGCACTCAGAAAGCTAGAAACAGTATAGCAAGCCACATAAAATTTCCTAGTCCATGGTCCGAGCCCCAGTACAAAAATAATACTAGCACCCTAAGGGGGAAATCCAAAACAGACTGACAAGCAACAAAAGCGACAGAGATACTTTGCAAAATCATATGATTGCATGTCAATGAAACATCCCACTTGAAGGATGCGCACTGACAAGTGCAAAGCAATTTCGTCCATTGAGCAAATACTCCATATAAGAGCATGTTAAGAGAGCTATATTGCGTCTCTGGTGTAATAAATCGAATAGTTCGAACTTTGCAATAAAAATGGCTGTGTGCATCAATTGATGCAGAGGCCGGGGCTATGCTCCCCATTTCGAAAAAAAAAAACTGATAATAATTGATAAGTCCAAGGTGGAACATGATGAGCAGCGAACATCATGTCCCTAGTTATTGGCAGCCCCTAAAAACAAGCAACAAAGTGCCTTCTGTAAATAAGATACTCCGTGGTAGATAATTTGTTTATCCCAAACAGTCTATGAATGCAGTGCTACCAAATAGTTTTAAAATTCCTTGGCTAAAAACCGGGGCAGCAAGCACAACTTAAATCGATGCAAACAAATCTCCAAATAGCGAGTCATTTTTTGACAGACGATGGATTAAGCTGCATTGCACACGCGTTTACAGCAAAGCAATGCAAAGCAAGAAGATGGGGGAGGGCACTTGCCTTGGCGGCGCCAGCTCTGGCCATCCCCATCCCAGATTTCTGCGACTGCTGGCGCGCCAGCGAAGGCACGCCGTCCCACGGCGCCGCCCCAGCGCCACCGGACGCGGGTTCCAGGTCCAGGACAGGGGGCTGCTGCTGCTGCGGTGCTTGCTGCTGCTGCGGTGGCTGCTGCTCGTGCGTCCGCTTGGCGGCGGCCTCCTCCAGCACGACGGATTTCCTGTCCTCCTTGGCGGCGCCACGGTCGTGGATCAGCCGGTCCGGTCCGAGCGTGGTGTCGCTGGGCGATTTGTCCACCGCCGATCCCTTGGAGCAGATGCCCCCCATTCCGCCGGCACCAACGGAACCAAACCCTAGTAGTCGCCCCGCAGCAGCGGTGTTCTCGCTGCTTGCGCGCCCAAGCGGCGACCGATCTCCGCGCTGCCGGCCTCGAGGAGCCGATCCACGCGGGGGCGAATCGGCCCGGAACCGCGCCGCCGCACGATCCCGGGGGTTGGCTCCGACCAGCGGGGCGCGGCCGCCGCCTGCAGTCAGAGGAACAGCGGCGAGTCAGGGAAAGGGCTCGGACTCGGGCGAAAAAAGGATAGGATACTCGCTTCCGGGGGAACACGGCGCTTACCGAATTCTCGGAGAGGAGAAGGCGCCGGCGGCGGGCGGATCAGCGAGCCGGGCGCGGAGGCGGGATTTTCTCGGGGAGAATTGGCGGATTTGCGGAAGGAGCAAGGGGAGGGGGCGGCCGGGTCAGGGTGGGTAGGCTTCGCTGCCTGTGTTGGCTGTGCTTGGAGTAGAACGGGGGGAGTAGCCGAGGCCGAGCGAGCGAGCAGTCCAGCAGCAGGAAGCAGGAAGCAGGAAGGGGGAAGACTGGAGACTGGTGGTGGGGCCGGGGCTGCTGGGCAGCTCCAGCTGGTCCTGCCACACGCGCACGCAGCCGTTTGCAGCCGGGCGGGGCGGGCGAGGGCTCATCATAACGCGGTCGCAGCGCACCGCCCGTGTCGCCGTCCGTGTCGTGTGCGCACTTAAGGGCATCTCCAACCGGGCGACCCAAACGGACGCGCTGGGCTGCGCTGGGCCGCGGGCCGACACGGACAATTGAATCTTTCTGGTTGCATGCGCCCAACGCGCGGACGCATCGAATAAACCGGAGAAAAACGAAAACAAAAAAGGCAAATTTAAAACGAAATTTCATTGAACATACGCCCTATTTTGGGCAAATTGGGCAAATAAAACTAACAAAAGAAGCCCCTATATGGGCTTTTTACATTTAAACTAATATAAAAACCCTCTATTAGGGTTTGGTGCGGCGCGGTGGCCGCGTGCCGCCAGCCCCAATGGGCGCTGCGGCGACGGCGTCGCCGTCCCGAGCGGCGAGGCCGTCGTGGCTCGACGCGCGGACTCCGGCCACGGAGACCACCGGGCCTCCTCCCACGGCGAGCGGGGGTCCGGAGCCACCCGAGGCTGCGGCGGCGCACGGAGCAGCGCCTCCTCCCCGAGGCGCTGCTGCCTCGCGCCCGCGGCGCCTGGCGGCGCGCTCGCCGCCTCCTCGCGGCGCTCCTCGGCGCCGCGCGCCTGCTCTCCCGCGCCGCCCCTCCTCCTCCCGTCGCCCCGGCGGGCCCGGGCGAGAGCTCCCAGATCGCCTCGACCTCCTCCGGCCGCCTCCTCCATCTCGGAGGTGCGAATGGCCTCATGGAGGTCCGGCCATTGCGCCTCCTCCTCCGCCGCCGAGATCATCTTGGCGCGGGAGGTCCGGGTCCTCCTCCGAGGACTCCGCTTCGCTCGAGAGGAGAGGCGGCGGCGGCAATGGCGCACCGCGGCGGCCTCTCCGATGTGGAGGCCGCGCCGGTTTCCTCCCGACGGCCGCAACGCCGGCGGACGACGGCGGCCGCGCTAGCCTGCTGTGCGCTCCGGAGCGAACTGTCGTCGGGGCCATGGCGGCTTTGCTCTGAGCGGGGACCGGGATCGATCCTCCACCCCATTTAATAGTCTCCCGGTCACCCGGCCCAAGGGAGACGAGGCCGCGGACGCGAGCGGACGGCGCGTGCCGTCCGCGCCAAAGCCGGCCGATTTGGGCCGGCGTGTTGCTCGGACGCGGCGCGTCCGCTGCGTCCCCGCGTTGAGCCGCGATTTTGTCCGTTTGGACCCATCCGGACGCGCGGGCGCGGGATGGGTCGCCCGGTTGGAGATGCCCTAAGGAGGTGGTGAACGCAACTGTGGTCGTCGTACCATCTCTCTAGCATTTACTCTGCTCCGTCGGATTCATTTTTTTGAGGAAAAAACATATGCCCGCTCCGATTTTCTTTTAATTCTATCATCCTGCGGCTACAGATTTATCTAAATTTAGATTTATCCATGAACTGAATCGCGACTTCTTCACCGCGGAGGGAGTATATACATGCCAATAGTAATAAATCCAAAAAATGAGAAAAACCCTAGGAGCGGGGTGGCCTCGCTGGCCCTAAACAACGGCGGCGAGAATTCGCCATTGTTGATGAACTCCGCCTGGCGAAGCTTCAGATCCCTGCTTAGCCTCACAGTCAAGCCGGCCCTATCGCATTCATCCAAAACTTGCAGCTCGCTTCACCACCATGGCGCAACGAGAGAAGCCGGAGGAAATCCGCCAAATCTGAGGCCTTATTTACGGAGATCCCGATGGCAACAATCTTCTCTGCCTCTGACTCTGCCCACCAGAGCACCACAAAGAGGAGGACCACCAACAGCCACCAGATTTGGCTCGGAGAACCCGGCAACTCACTCCAAGCTACTGGCATATAGCCAACACACCATAGCAACACACTTAAGCTAGACCATCTTCTCGCCGGTCGAGACGTGCCCAATATTTGATAAAAGAACACAAAGTGAAGATGATAACCACATGAGATCTTAGAACATATTTATCAAAGGTCTGCATTACTAATGATCCATATTGACCAACACACAAGTGTAGTCAAGCAGTATAAAACTTCTTATCTTCAGGAAAAAAAGCATAGAACCACGATAGGCTTTGCCAAAGACTCCTAGGACATGACCTAGTTCCAAGACAAGCGCCCAAGGCACCCTACATGACTTAAGCATTGGAGGAGAAAAACAAATGATCAGATTTTTTTGCATCATTACAAAAAGAGCGAGTAGGCATCCCTAGCCAATTCTTTTTCCTCATATTCCCTCTAGTGAAAACTGCACCATATGTAGTTGCCACATAAGATCTTTATTTTAAGAGGCAACGTAGCTTTCCATATCCCGACCAACCAAATTATTTTCTAACAAATTTGTACACTAACTTTGTAGTAAATTTCTTATTAGCCCTAAGTGACCAAGAAATTAAGTAAGAACCAAACGATCCCTTCATCTGAGATATACAAGATGTAATATTTTCCCATTGATGTGACATAGCATGAGTCATATGTCTCCTAAAAGGTATACAATAACATATACAATAACATTTTCAAATAGTGACAATTTGTTAAGATAATTTTAGAATAGTGACAATTTCACTCTTAAGATAAAAAAAAATCAAACCCGACATCAACTCAAACATATACAATAACATTTTCAAGTTAATAGCTTGATCCGATCATGCTGAACACAATAGATCGTATCATTATCATATTTTAACACAACCACCCCTTTATCAATCAAATCAGGAGCAAAACCATTAATAATGTCATTCTCTTGTCTTGCAAGTCAAGCAATCTGCAACCATATTAAACAGAGTGGGAGAAAAAGAGTCACCTTGCCTTACCCCCTTTGTACTCTAGAAATAAGGTCCAATTTCATTATTCAACTAAACACTCACAATGCCATTGTGTAAAATTTGATGAGTCTGAAAACACCATAACTCGGAGAAATCTCTAGCCCCATGGCAATCCAAGGGGAAATATCATGTATCTTATAATAGGCTTTTTCAAAATCATATTGACGATGTTGGGACTTCAAGTGCAGGATATTGTGTTAGCAGAGTATTTCCTCACAAGGGTGACTCGAGAATTATATCAAACTCTCGGAGAATGGAGTAAAGAGGTATCTCGTCCTCTCTTCTTCTAGCAATCATGCAAAATAAAATAAAGCCTTGTGTCCCCTACTCCATTGTGTGGTTGTAAAGCGCAAGATTTCGTGTAAGTGAAAGTAAAATAAAGTAGCAACTAATGTAAAGTAAACTAAACAAGTAAAGTAAACTAAGTAAAAGCGGTAAAGGTTTGTTTGTTTTGGAGTTTTGAGTGCAAATAAGATAAATAAATATTTTTGTATTTTTGAATTAAAATAGTGCTGCAAATAAAAGTAAGATAAATGCAATGGAAATGTGTTTCTTATTATTAAAATTGGATCAGGGTTCACGGGTTCACTTGACTATTCTCTCTTTTAAGTTGTAGTGGATCTACAATCTCGGCACGGTGGTCCATCCTGACGGCGAACCAACTGGCGTAGTCCCGGGCGTCGCCGCCAGCAACCGTGGCCCGAGATTTAGTCAAGGTCACGGTGGAGAAGAAGGACTTGATTGCTTTTCTTTTTATCTTTCTGGAGTCCCTCTTGTAATTTTAGAGGACTTTTGTGTTTCTGCTTCTCAAGCCAAGGACCTTTATGTAATTGTGCCCACCGTTTAATGGAGCTTCTCGGCCCTTCGGGGCCTTACCTATTCAAAAAAAAGTTTAGTCTCTAAACATCAAGGGTCCCATTATGGAAGCAAACGGATAAATTCATTTATATCTCCATTGACTATCTCCCAACAATGTTGATAAAATCGAACAAGTATATTTTTTTGGAACATGTATATTATCAGGTCCACGGGCTTTATTGGCTTCCATTGAGAACAAAGAAATTTGACTTGTTCAGAACAAATCATAATTAAGTTAGCCTTATCCTCCCATTCAATTTTTCATCAAGATTCCAAAAATTATGATCCAAATGCAAAATATTTCCATGGGTAGGACCAAACAAATATTTATAATATGTGGTTGCATGTTGTAGAAGGTTTTAAGTTCCTTCAACCAAAACAACATCTTTATCTAAGGATTTAATAGTATAATTTATTTTTATCCCATTAGCAATTTTGTGAAAGTAATCAGTGTTTTGGTCTCCCTCCAACAACCATCTTCCACGTGCTCTTTGTTGCCAATAACTTTATTCCCCAACATCCAGGTTAAAAGTTTAACTTGGATGTTTGTCCCAATAAGATTGTTCATTGATATGTCCATTTTGCATCACTATTTTATATCATAATTTGCTGTTATTCATTGATATATTTCATATTTAGAGATGATACTTATGTTATTTCACCTATTTTGCATGTTTCATGATCATTGGAGAATTATTCACTGGAGTCGGATTCTCGCTGAAAAGCACCGTCAGACACCATATTTCGGAAGATAAACAATTGACGGAAATTATACGAAAAATCCTATTTTTCCGAAGACGAAGGGAGCCAAAAGGAGGGGCCGAGAGAGGCCGCCATGGGGCCCCCCATAGGCCGGCGCGGCCCGCCCGGCCTCGCGCCATGTGGGAGGGGGCCCACAACCCCTCCGCCGCCTCTCTTTCGCGTACTTCTTCGCCCGAAAACCTAAGCCACGGGAGTTACGAGAATAGACAGAGCCGCCTCTCTGCGGGGCGGAGAGACACCAAAGAGAAAAGAGCTCTCCGGCGGGCAGGAATCCGCCGGGGAAATTCCCTCCCGGAGGGGGAAATCGACGCCATCGCCATCGTCATCGAGATGGACATCATCTCCATCATCATCATCTCCACCATCTACACCGCCATCTCCACCGCTGCATCTCGTCACCGCTGTAACGATTTGGGTTGGATCTTGATTGTTTGATAGGGGAAACTCTCCCTGTTGATTACAACTTGTTATTGATGCTATTGAGTGAAACCATTGAACCAAGGTTTATGTTCAGATTGTTATTCATCATCATATCACCTCTGATCATGTTCCATATGATGTCTCGTGAGTAGTTCGTTTAGTTCTTGAGGACATGGGTGAAGTCTAAATGTTAGTAGTGAATTATGGTTGAGTAATATTCAATGTTATGATATTTAAGTTGTGGTGTTACTCTTCTAGTGGTGTCATGTGAATGTCGACTACATGATAATTCACCTTTATGGGCCTAGGGAGTACATCTTGTATTCGTTTGCTAATTGTGGGGTTGCTGGAGTGACAAAACCTAAACCCCCGTTAGTATATCTAGGAGGGATAGCAGATCTCGAGTTTAAGGTGGTTAGATTTATCTTAATTACTTTCTTGTATTTGCGATGCCTGCAAGGGGTATAATCACAAGTATGTATTAGTCCTAGGAAGGGCGGTTGTGGTGACCCCGCATACCACCGCATGTTGTAGTATGCCCGTTGATATAACATTCGCGAAGTACCAATCCGCAAATATTACATCCCTCAGAGTAGTACAACAACATAGCAGTCCATAACTCATTCATACATTATTACAAACCATATGTACATATCATCTCGGAGCTCCTCTTGGGTCCTAAGAGGTTTACTCCTGGGTTCGAGGCGAACCCAACTTAACTTACAATATAGATGTCTCACGAGGTTATACATTTATTCCACGAGCAAATAATTACTAGAAGTTCGGACTGCTCGGCACTACTACTACTATTACGGAGTCTAGGATTGTTCTCCTCCGGATCCTCTCCTCCGTAGACTATCGTAGTCTACACCTTCAACACCTCCAGAGAGGTCTCTTCGTAGCCGATGATATCGGCTTCTTCAGGGTTGTCGTTGTCCTCCTCCGGATGGTTCAGACTAAGGAGGGGATTTAAGAGTGGTATGAGTACGAGCGTACTCAACAAGTTCATATTAGGAAAGAGGTGTTTAATGCACTAACTACGATACAGACCAGAAAGTCGATACCATGCAGGTTTTGATAACCATTTCTTTAAAAGGTTGCTTTTATTCGAAGAACTATGTCCGTCAGCCTTCACCGTTGACTAGAACTTCATGGAGTTCCTTTCCCAGCTGTCAGCTCCAAATCCCGAACAAGGAGTGACTCGGTCACAATTGCTACACTCGCAGAGGTGTGTTTCTTTACCCATAAGAGATCTTAACCTTGGTGCCAACCGGCAGCTTTCCCGTTCACACTTCCTTTGGTGTGAGGCCCGGTATAAGGTCCTAGTCAATCATGTTCCTCCGCTACCTCGCACACCCACCCTTTGTTGCATACCCCCTCGTCGGTCCCATTATTCCCACTCACGGGTGGACCCCGACCACGACGACGGTTTGGGACTCGTTAACCAAACTCCTTCGCCGGTAGCTGCAACCCATCATAGACCGCAATACCGTGGGGAACTTAAGGCTTCCCCACCTACCGCTTGTTCCTCGGGCGACAAGTGTCTACGACTATGCCGTGGGGACTTAAGGCTTCCCCAGCCTACCGCTTGCCCCCGACAGATACAAGTGTCTACGGTAAAGCGCGTCCGTTGATGTACGAGAGGTGGAAACACTTTTGACTACTCCGTCCCACTCCAGATCTTATGGTGAACACGGTTTATACGGCACAAGAATCACTGGACGACATTTGTTGCTTAATCCTAGATGGATATAAACCCTTGCAATGGAACCTCCACCATATCAACACAATCCATGGTTCCATTGCCCACCACATAGTCATATTCATAGTTATGAAAATAGTGGTTTTGCTTTTTATGCAATAGTGATAAACATAGTACTTCGCAAGTAATTTGGTAAAAATACTCAAATGACATGAGCAAGCGATGAACTTGTCTGAACACTGCAAAGTGTTGCAGTTTGATGGTGTGGACTGACCCTTGTCCTCTGTTGCTGAAAAATAGCATCATTGTTCGATAAGGGCAATGGTTAAAGAAGCAATTATGCATGATTCAGCTTTTAGGGTTGTTCCCCCCCTTTCCGGTGTTTTATTATTTTATATGGAAGGTTAATACTAAGAACAATTTAGGGATACTCTGTTTAGGATAAAATACAACCTTGAAATGTTGTCAAGGTGTTTTTATAGTCCAAAGACATTAATGGACTAATTTTCATTATTGAAAATAATATGTGTGATTTAAATGATTATTTAAATCATCAAATTAAGACTTATTCTTGATTGTCTTCAAAAATTCCCTTTGATATTTTATTCAGGTAGAGAATTTTATGCTGATCAATTTTCATATTTTTAATTATATTTTTAGAGCTATAAATAATTTTCTATGAAATTTCAAAGTTTCTGGTTTAATTGGTATTTGTGAAATACTAGATTTGCCCCTGGGCCCACCTGTTTGCAACCAGTGGGTTAGGTCGAACCGACCGTCCGGTCCGGCTCGACTAGCCTCACTTCTCTCTCTTCCTCTCACGCGCGACCGAACCCTAACCCTAGCCCTCTCGACGACCCGCGTCGCTCTCGCCGTCGCCGCTTTCCGAGATCCGGACCGACCCCCGCCATGGTGCGCAATCGACGCGCCCCACGACGGCGGTCAATCCTATCCGCGCGATCCGACGCGGCGACCAGCTGCGCCGGCCTCGACCCCTCTCGTGCTAGGGTTACGGGATCCGTGGCGATCCCGTCGCTCCCGGGCTTCCGGCGCGGTGACGCCGCCGTGGACCTCGCCGCGGTGGTGCCGCGGCGCTTGTCGGAGCCTGGCCTGCTGGCCAGGTGCCGCGAGCTCTGCGCCGCCGTGGCCGCCATGGCCACGCCTCCATGCTCGCCCTGGTACGTGCGCCACCCTTCTCTCACCCTCCCGTGCCTGTTCTTCTTCCTCCTTCTCCTAGCTTGGTCACTGGCCTGCCTCTATTCATAGAGGTGTGGCCGTGTGTGGTTGCTGCTTGCTTGCTGTGCATGCCGCCATGCTCTCTGCTGCTGCCATGCATGCTAGCTGCTTCTGCTTTGCTAATCTCGTCCTATGCCCTACTGTTGCATGCTAATCCCCTTCTGTGGCCCTCCTGTGATTGCCCATGAGCATCCCGTGATGCTTATGGCCTATGGCTTGCTCCAGCTATTGTTTCAGCCACTAGGGCATCCTGTGTGTGCATAAGCTTGACCCTGGCTTGATCATTATGCATGATCCTTGTAGTATGCAAGTGTCAGTGTCTCTATTCTTGATGCTATCATCACCAATTATTCAAGTGTATACTTTTATGTGGTCCTGGCTTGATTGCAGTGTGCAATTCTTGTAAATTTACAAGAGCCAGTGCCTTTGGGTGCTATTCAGTGTGCTACAATGCATAGACATGCTCCCTTGAGCATGCCTGTGGGCTAAACAACACCATCCCTTGATGGTGTGCTTCTGCATACAATTATATGTCATATTTATAACTATCTGCTTTACCAATGTTCATGTTCTGTGGCAAATTCACTTGTCTGACATGTGTTGGTGCTAGAATTGATTCTAGCATGCTTTAGCATACTGTAGCATGCTCTTGCAAGCTTCTGGTGGTCATATGATCACCAGTTGCCTGTAGAAACTGCTCTATGTTGGCTGTGCCTCACTGTGGTTCACTCTGGTGCTTGTCCAGTGCTGTTTATGCTACATACAGGCTTAGCCTGTGTGTGCTGTTGCTTGCTCAAGCATCAGGGTATGCTTGCAATGATCTTTTGGATCACCTGCAAGACTCTGTGCAGATATAGCTTGACTATTTCATTTATCTGTGTAGTTCTGATTGCTTAAATGGATAAATGATGTGAACTGCTTGCAGTTATGATCATCTTATTGAGTTTGGTAGGGCTAGATGGATGCCAACACTTGGTTGTGTACCCTAGCCCTCCTTTTGAACCCTACAGGGTGATGATATTTGTGCATGGCTTCTCTGTTGGGATTGTTAAGTGGTTGAGGTGGCCTCAACAGCAACTCTTGCTGTTCAGGAAGCTCCCACCTTTTGTTGGCTTGATATGAATGGACAGTTGCTCTCTGGCTTGACCATATTGGTTGCCAGATGCTTTTGATGTTGACAAAAAATGAATAGACACTGATTGTCTAACTGTCTGATGGCTTAGCTAGCTATAGGTTGTCAAGTGAACTTGGTAGCTAGCCAAGGATTTAATTCCATGTTGGATTTCTCTGATTGTGTCCTTGTGTGGACACAACCAATGTTCCCTGGATGATTTCTACTAGCTTTTTCTATGTTTGCTTGAACCAAATGGCTAGATAGCCATATGATGACACAAACAGGGCTTCCTACCCTTTTGGTGTACTTGAGATCATGCATGTGCAATTTATGAACAAAACCATTTGGTATGTTCATGATTATATGTATACCTCACTCCAGCTCCTAGAAATAGTGTGTTGGTGTAGAGGTTTTGCTTCTGGTGGTTTGCTTGACTTGCCCTGCTCCTCCTTGTGGCTTGTGATTCTTGGTTTGGTTCAGTGGTGATTTTGGACAGGTTGAACAGCTCTGGCTGTTCTTCTTGTTCTTGGTGTTCTTGGTGTTCTTGGTGACTTACCCTGCTGCTTGGTCCATGACTGAGCTAGGGTTTACTGTGGAAAAGTTTTTATATGGTTGGCCCTTGCTTCTTTGGTCGACAGCTCCACCTTTCCCTTTGGTGACTCACTGTGTGTGCTGCATGCACACACCTTGTGAGCAGGCTGTGTGTGTGTGTAGCCTGGTGTGGTGCACCTGGACTTGGAGAGGATCAGCTCGGCTGATCTTTGTGTATATCCTCCCCATTCAATTCTTTATTAACCTGCCAATTGGCATTGCCACTTGGCACAATGTTCTTTTTGTGTGGTTTGTATGCAGGGATCAAGCAATTGATCAAGGTGGTCCAGAAGATCATCAAGTCCAAGATCAAGTGAAGATGATCTTGTAGCTTGTAGAGTAGAATCTATCCTTGTACTTTTATTTTTATTTTATTTTCTATTTTTCCAATTTGTGTAATTTGTTGTAATATTCATTTATTTTCATTATGAATATTGTAAAGACAATGTAAATTGTGTGATGGTCAATAAAGCTCAAGGTTTTCTCTAATGAGCTTTATTTATTATGTGTATTATTTATAACTTGTATTCTTATTATTTTTTTACTTAGTGAATTTCCTTACAATTCAATTATGAGATATTTGTTTTATGTTTGAATTTGAAATTCAAATTCAACTTTGAGTTGAATTCAATCATACAACTTAACTTTGAATTTAACCATGCAACTTAAGTTTGATGTGATCTCTCCCCTCTCATCTCAAAACCCTAAACTAGTTAGGTGAGATGCAAGTTTGTCGCACTCTCGAAACCCTAACCCCGTAAGGTGTCGAGAGAGAAACTTGTCCCCTTCGATGCAGTTTTTATTTAAAAGCGCGAAATTTCCCCTAATTTGCAATGCAATGCACAACCCTTTCTAAAATCTACCCTCAATCGTCTCTAAACCTGGGACATTACAGCCTTTCCCCTTAAAGAAAACTTCGTCCGAAGTTGTGGTTGTAATACCTGAACAGTTCGGGGTATGTTTTCCTCAGGTCTTCTTCCTTTTCCCTGTGGCTTCCCTCTTGGGGTGATGCTTCCATTGTATCTTGCAGTACTTTATAGCTTTATTTCTGAGTTGTTTCAGCTCTCCTCGAGAATCTTGGCTAGCTTCTCATAAGTCAAATCTGGTTGTAACTCGAGCTCCATGTGATACCGACTCATCTGGGGTCTTTAAGCATTTCCGAGTTGCGACACATGGAATACATTGTGAACTTGAGCTAGCCTTCCGGTAGATCTAATTCAAAAGCTAACCCTCGGTTCGACTCAGAATCTTAAAAGGTCCGATGTATCTAGGGCTCAACTTTCCCTTTACTCCGAATCTCTGAAGACCTTTCATCGGGCTTACCTTAAGATATACCATATCTCCAACTTGTGGCTCCCAAGTCCTTCTCTTCTGGTCTGCATAGCTCTTCGTCGACTTTGGGCTATCTTCGCCTATCTCTTATAATGTCAACGATGTGTTGCTTTTCCTTGACATAATCTGGTTGAACTCCTTGCTTGATCCAGCTTCATACCAACATATTGGTGATCTACACTTTCTTCCGTATAGAGCTTCGAATGGTGCCATCTTGATACTACTCTGATAACTATTGTTGTATGAAAATTCTGCTAGTGGCAAGTGTTCCTCCCATGATCCTCCGAAGTCTAGGGCACAAGCCCTAAGCATATCTTCCAATATCTGGTTGGTTCTCTCTGTTTGTCCACCGTCCGAGGATGATAGGCGGTACTATAGTCTAACTTGGATCCTAAAGCTTCATGTAGTTGCTTCCAAAATGCTGACGTGAACACGGATCCTCGATCCGACACGATCTTCTTGGGCACTCCATGTTTACTCACAATCTCTTTGATATAAAGATCGGTGAGTTTCTCTCCTTTGTCTTGCTGGTTTACCGCTAAGAAGTGTGCACTTTTCGTCAACCGGTCCACGATTACCCATATCATATCCTTCTTTTTATTTGTCATGGGTAGTCCGGTGATGAAGTCCATTCCTATCTCTTCGCATTTCCATTCTGGGATTGGTAAAGGTTGTAATTTCCCTGCTGGACTTTGATGTTCAGCTTTCACTCTTTGACATGTATGGCATTCTGCTACATATTGGGCTATTTCCCTCTTCATGTTATTCCACCAGAATAACTCCTTGAGAGCCATGTACATCTTGGTACTTCCCGGATGTATGGAATATGGTGTTTGATGTGCTTCCCGGAGTATAACTTCCTTGATCTCATCTATGTCCGGAACGCAAATCCTTTTCTGAAACCACAATGATCCCATTTCTCCTCGGTGAAATTTTGATGGTCTTCCTTCATCAATTCTCCTCATCTCCTCCACGATGAATGGATCATCCAATTGACCCATGATTATCTCATTCTTGAGGTTGACATTCATTTCATCGGCTACTTGTGCGAAAGTCCTTCGTGAGCTTCTTTCTCCCAAAGTTGTATTTGGGCTTGGCTTATTTCCTTCTTCAACTCGGTGATATTTCTGTTCTATTCCTCCAGTACTCTTCCTAATCAAGGCATCTGCTACAACATTAGCCTTTCCTGGAGTATAATTGATGGTCAAATCGTAGTTCTTGATCAATTCAAGCCATCTTTTCTGCCTCATATTGAGTTCCTTCTGGGTGAAGAAGTACTTGAGACTCTTATGATCCGTATAGAGCTCAGACT
Source organism: Lolium multiflorum (assembly GCA_030979885.1). Lineage (NCBI taxonomy): Eukaryota > Viridiplantae > Streptophyta > Magnoliopsida > Poales > Poaceae > Lolium > Lolium multiflorum. Next base: position 341,718,695 of record CM061748.1, read on the forward strand.
TGGCTCCATAGAGAAAATGTCTCCAAGTTTTGAGTGCAAAAACAACTGCTGCTAACTCTAAATCATGAGTTGGATAGTTTACTTCATGAGGTCTGAGTTGCCTCGATCCATATGATATTACTTTCCGATCTTGCATGAGTACACATCCCAATCCATGTTTGGATGCGTCGCAGACACGGTAATCCTTGCCATCCTCCGAATGCTAACACCGGTGTTGTGGTGAGTTTTTTTTCAGAGTCTGAAAACTCTTCTCACACTCATCAGACCACACAAATGGTGTGTTCTTCCTTAGCAACTTGGTCATTGGCCCTGCTATCTTCGAGAATCCTCCTATGAATCTTCGGTAGTATCCTGCCATTCCCAAAAATCCTCGGATTTCCTTGACATTCTTGGGTGCTTCCCAATCCAAAACTGATGCTACTTTACTTGGGTTTACTGCTATCCCATCCTTGCTAATGACATGACCAAGAAATTCTACTTGATCTAGCCAAAACTCACACTTACTGAACTTGGCGTATAGTTGGTGTTCCCTTAGTGTTTGCAACACTATCCTAAGATGTTCAGCATGTTCAGCTTTGTCCTTGGAATATATCAAGATATCATCGATGAATACGATGACAAACTTGTCTAGACATGGCATAAAGATCTTATTCATGAGATTCATGAATATTGCTGGGGCATTGGTTAATCCAAAAGGTACTACGAGATACTCATGATGTCCGTACCTCGAGACAAAGGCTGTTTTCGGAACGTCTTCCTTCTTGATCTTTATCTGGTGATAACCGGATCTTAGATCAATCTTGGAAAATACTCCCGCGCCTCTAACTTGATCAAAAAGATCTTGGATTCTAGGAAGTGGGTACTTGTTCTTGATTGTAACATTGTTCAGTTTCTGTAGTCTCCGCACATCCGTCTACCTCCATCTCTTTTATCCACGAAGATCACAGGTGATCCCCATGGTGAGATACTCTCCTGTATGAATCCTTTCTGTTCAGGTCATCCAATTGTTCCTTGAGTTTTTTCAACTCTTTAGGCCCCATCTTGTATGGTGCTTTAGCAATGAGAGCTGTTCCTGGAATTAGGTCGATAGTAAATTCTATCTCCCTATCTGGTGGCATTCCAGGTAATTCCTTAGGAAATACATCTTGGAATTCTTTGACAACTAGAATGTCCTCGAGTTTCACCTCCTTCATACTATTCAACTTCAACTCAACTTCAATCTGAGTATGCTTATCTCCTTGGTATATGATTCTATCTCCGCCTGGGCTTTTCAAAGACACTGTCTTATGGGTACAATCTATAAGTGCTCCATTTTCCTCTAACCAGTTCATACCAAGAATGACATCAATGTCCTTCATCGGTAAAATGAACAGGTCTGCGTCAAACGCACACTTATTGATCATAATGACTTGTCCAGGTTTAGTGTGGGTTACTAATATCGTTCCCCCGCAGAAAGTATGGTTATAGGTTTATCTAACTTAGTGCATCTAATCCCATGTTTGATGATGAATTGCTGGGAAATGAATGATGTAGTTGCACCAGTATCAAAAAGTACTTTGCCAGGATGAGTGAGTATCTGAAGCATACCTATCACTGCTTGATCGGAGTTCACCACCTCCTCCAAGCTGGTGCAGTTCAATTTGCCGAAGGGTTTCTTGTTCTTCCAGCCCTCCCTGTTTCCTCCTCGGCTTCCTCCTCCCCCTGACTGACCTCCTCCATTATTTCTCTTGGGGCAATCCTTCAACATGTGCCCCTCCTGGCGACAACCAAAGCATACGGAAGAAGCCTGGTGACCGGGTGTATACGTGAGCACGCGCCAGATACCACAGGATATGCGTCGAGATTCGGTTCTGCGGAGTAGTTGTTGTCCACTTGATTGTGTCTTATCATTTGCTTGGCATGTGCTGCAGGCCCCGCCTCTCAATTATTGGAGGCGCCAATCGTTACCGAAAACCTTGGCGGGTTTTTTTTCGTGCGTCAATGGTTGGCGCCAAGTCTGAAAATAGCGCGGGTAGGCAGTGAAGTATTTCCCGCCAAATACTGAAAATTCCATGGTAAACAGTGGCGCTCTGATTCACCCGTTACTACTTGTTGGTAAGCATATATAGAGTGCAGCTTGCAGCACATGTAGTGTAGGAAGTAAGGTATCGAGCAATGGCATTTCCAGGAGCCTGCCTAGGCCCCATCCCCAAATTCCCAAGCCCCATGCAAACTCTCACCAGACACAGGCGACAAAGCAGCCAGGCAACCAGCAGCGGCGATCGGCAACCTAAGATTTTCTCTGAAGCTCCGCCATTCTAGCAAGGTCGCCTGCCGTCGGCAGCAGCGCCGTACACCCATGGTAGCGGTGAAGCTCGTCGTTGGCAGCAACGCCGCCCGACGCCCCGACGTCGGCAGCAACCTCGGACGCCCATGGTAGCGATGCAGCCCGCCGTTGGCAGCAACGCCATGTTAGCTTTCTCTCGTCTCTATGAACATCGTCTGCGCGCTCGCGTACGGGTGCCGCGGTGGCCGCAGCCTCATAGACCTCTCGTGTGCTGCTTCACGGACGGTGGCCCCGGCGCTCCGCGTCCGGCGCGACGGCGTGGAGGTCGGCATCAGCATCCAGGAGGCGGCGGACGATGTCGTGCTCCGAGAGCCTGTCGTCGCAGCGGGTGCAGAGGAAGGAGACAAGGCCGCACAGCGAACGATAAGCGGCAGACACTGGTGGTGAGCATGTCAAGCTCACCATCATGTTCGGGGAGCTGGGAGCGCTTCTTGAAACGGAGGAAACCCGGAGGGAGCGCGCGGTGGCGGCCATGGTAGCGAAGCGCGCCGCGGCGAGCCTCGTGGCGGCGTTTGCTGCTGGCCGACGTCCGCGACCTGGGGGAGGCTGAGCCGATGGTTTCATCTAAAAGCTTTGCAAACCTGACAACTCAATTATTCCGGAATAGCAGTATATATTCGATTGAAATATATAGGTTCATCCAACCGAGAAATGTAACAACGGGACTTTTTTTCTATTCTTCAGGTTGAACAGTACATCTCGTGAGTGCTAAGAAGCTGGTCACGTGGTCCGTCAGACAGTGAACTGTTCTATTCTTCAGGTTGACCGGTTGCAAGGAAAAATTGTAGCATTTGATGGAAGGGACAGAACCCGCGCTTCAGGACAAAATAAGTGTTCTACTGTTTATCTTCCCCAACATGTTCTACTGTTTATCTTCCCCAAGGTCTTTGCGCAACACGTTTTTGCACTGCTCATGTAGCTCACATATAAGGGCATGAGCAATGGAGGCAGCTGTCCAACTAGGCTTGGATAAAACTTTTGACATATGCATGCCATGTTATGGTCCCATTAATATGTCTTTCTCTCAAAAGCTGATTTGGGTTTTCTCTTTCTCTCTCACATTTTCACTTTATGGCTGAAGAAGCTGCCTCCTGATGAAGAGGCTGCCTCCTCATCCGAACCTAATTTGGACCACCCGAACCAAGATAAAGCTGTGAGGCAGCACCCCTAGGGCTATGCATTGGGCATGCCCTAAGTCTAGATTGTAGGATGGTAGTATTTGTTCTGTTCTGTGTGAAATCATGTATTAATCCAACCGATTTATGCATGTACTGTTAATCAGCTATAACGTCTGGTGCTATCTAGACAATGAGCGAAGTAGGCTGTGCTGACAAACATTGCAGCCGAGATCGCAACCACAGTACCGGATTATGTTCGAAATTTGGACTTGGAAATTTTAGCTCTCTGCAATGCTGACTAATTGTTGCACTACCAAACAGAACTCAACCAAGCTAATTTATGGTGGAGAAAAACTAGAGCTCGGAAATGTTACCTGTCTGCAATGGTGAGAAATGGCTGCACTAGGAAAGCGAAAGAAGGAAAATAACTGTTCGACGGAAGTGTGACCAACCATATTTTAAAATTCGATAGGTAGGGTCCAGCCCAGTGGGGACCGACTTTTGAATTCAAATAAGTGGGGCCATATTAGGTTTGGGTCCGACATATTTGAATTACGAAGTGTAGGGTCCAGGGAGAAAAAAAGCACCTGGCCCACTTTTTTGAATTCAAACGAGTGGGTCCTACGTGTTTTGGGATTAACGTTAGGGCTGATGGCTTTGTTTAGCGAACAATGATTGTAACAGGGAATCATTAGGTGTGCCACGTGCAAGCAACGGACGCGTGCTCACGTATACACCCTGTCACAGAATCCACTCTCCCAAAGCATATTATCCTTGGCTTCTTGCAATCTTTGGAAAAGTGCCCTGGAAGTCCATAGCTTCGGCAAACTATCTGATTTGCCGTCTGAAACGCTTGGTTTCTTCTACTATTGTAGTTGTTGTTGAATCTAGGCTTGAAACTCAAGCCAGTATTAGGCTTATTGTTGACAAACCTCTTAGGCTCAAACTTGGCCTTCTTCCTCTTTTCATCTTGCGTTGTTTGAAGTCATCCTCAAGAGTGATGGCCGCATCCACCAACTCTTGAACTCGCTCTCAACATCCTGAGCTGTACCTTGAACTGAGGATTTAATCCTCGCATAAACCTCTTCTTTTTCTTGTCTCGGTATTAACCTCCTCCATGGCATACCGAGACAATCCTGAAAACTCCCCGACGTAGGTCGGATGGCCTTATCCTTCTCGAGACTTTCAAATTCTCGACGCTTCAGCTCCACTATGCTTTCAGGGACATTGGATTCCCTGAACTTCCTCTTAAACTCTTCCCATGTAAATATCAGCCGGATATACGGCTACTATATTATCCCACCAAGATGCGGTGGTCCACACAACAAGTGTGTTGCATACCGACCTTCTCCGGTCGTTGCATCCAACTGTATTGAGCTTGCGCTCGGTATCCATCAACCAATCTTCCGCGTCCATGGTTCGGGCGCGTATGCAAACGAGATTGGCTTCGTATTCGAAGTCCGACAAAGTGACTCCCTGGTTCTCGGGCCTATCCACCCTGTTCTGCTGGAGCAACTCCTGGAAAAACTTATTTTGCTGCTCCAGTGTAATCCTTTGCCTTTCCTCCATCATTTGCATGAGGAAATTCTGCTGCGTCATTGGTGGTGGTGGTGGTGGAAACTGATTCATGGCTGCTTCATCAGCCTCAGCCTTCTGCCTGGCCTCGCGCTTGAGGCGCTGCTCTTCACTCTCCTCACTCGGCGCTCCCGACATATCCCCCTAGTTCTGCAACACAAAGTGGTACTCATAATTACTCCATGCGCAAGTTTTCTGAGCTTTGTGCACATAACTAGTCACGCAATGGAAATCAAGAAGCAAATGCAAATCATACAAAACATATACCCTGTATATACATACATAAGTGGTCTTATTACAATACTCAGTAGCGATGTGAGTATGCAAACTCACTTATTAAAGTATATGTACAAATTTATACAAATATTACATACTACAATACATGTGGTACAACCGTATTGTAGTCTCGCCTCCCATGGTGGTCTCTAGTCGTGCTTCACTCCCCATACATCCCAGGCTTCCATCCGGTCGAACGTGAAGTCCTCCTGACAGAATCTGGAACATAGGGTCTTCCCGTAGGCTTGTAGTCGGAATCGGATGATGATCCGAGGGTAAAATCTGTGTTCATGAACTGGTCATTCAGTGCATCATAATCCACCCATCGGGTGTACTCCCCGGTGACTCCGCCATAGGTATCTCCACCTTCAGTATCAGACTCAATCAGCATCGGATAACCCTCAATATCTCCTCTATTATACTGATCGTTGAAACTGGGTTGTGGCATCATCATTCATCTCAGGATTATACCTAACCGAATCACTATGGTTTCCAGTATCTGATCCCCAACGCCAACCTGTTGAGTTTTCTATAGGAGTCACGGAACGCTGATGGTTTCCGGATTCCTCACCACCTTCATATCCTCCATAGGAGTTACTAGGAAAGTACCTAGGTGTAATAGGTGTGGTTTGCTGTTCGGGATGGTCAATGCTAATGTAGTCACCAGCTGAGTAAACTGGTGTATGAACCACTTTCTCCATGGGTTCCTTTCCTTTTGTCTCCTCCTTGGGCTCAGTGAACTCTTCCAACATTGTGTCAATTGCTCCCGACAAATGTCGGTTCAACTGAAAGAACAATGTCAGTAGGTTACGACTATTGTCCATGTACTTGGCGGCTTCTGCTGGCTTGCGTTTAGCATACTTAAAGTGGTTGAGCATAGGATCATCTTCCTCCTCCATATGAGGAATATGAGAAAATTCGGATCCAATAAGCTCTTTCGTCTTATGTTTCCGAATATCGGTGATGGCTCTCATTATAGGTAGGCGGTTTGGATCGTTCTAGCCTCACCAGCTAGCATCACTATACTCATTCCTAGGGATTCTGGAAGTCTTCATCCTACCCTACACTTTGCTAACACTGTACCGTCGTAGTACATGTATTTCGTTACTTTGATTTGGGGATCGCACCCAAATTCAAGCAACATAGCGCGAAGAATATCCGCGAGTCCTCCGTCATATTCACTCAGGTTTGATTCCATCACTTTCACGTTACGTCCCGAACGTGAACTTGCCATAGTTGGCTGTAGAAAAGAAAGAGTATAAGATTAGTAATAATGCATCATAATAGAGATAATAAAGAATTATAGCACTAAAAGATATGATTGTTTTATTCTCAAGTGAATATACACCATATTTTTAGAGAATTCTTTACTAATCCTATTTGACTCCTAATGTTTCCGTCCCATTTACTAGGTTCCAACCTAAGGTCAAAGCTTTTGCTCTGATACCAACTGTGGTGACCCCATACCACTGTGTTGTAGTATGCCAGTCGTTGATATAACATTCGTGAAGTACCAATCCGCAAATATTACATCCCTCAGAGTAGTACAACAGAACATACCAGGTCCATAACTCATTCATACATTATTACAAACCATATGTACATATCATCTCGGAGCTCCTCTTGGGTCCTAAGAGGTTTACTCCTGGGTTCGAGGCGAACCCAACTTAACTTACAATATAGATGTCTCACGAGGTTATACATTTATTCCAGCGAGCAGCTAATTACTAGAAGTTCGGACTGCTCGGCACTACTACTACTATTACGGAGTCTAGGATTGTTCTCCTCCGGATCCCTCTCCGTTTCCGTAGACTATCAGGTAGTCTACACCTTCAACACCTCCAGAGAGGTCTGTTCTTCGTAGCCGATGATATCGGCTTCTTCAGGGTTGTCGTTGGCCTCCTCCAGATGGTTCAGATAGCCAGGGATTTAAGAGTGGTATGCGTGCGAGCGTACTCAACAAGTTCATATTAGGAAAGAGGTGTTTAATGCACTAACTATGATACCAGCAGAAAGTCTGATACCATGCAGGTTTTGATAACCATTTCTTCAAAGGTTGCTTTTATTCTAAGAACTATGTCCGTCAGCCTTCACCGGTTGACTAGAACTTCATGGAGTTCCTTTCCTGTAGCGTTCAGCTCCAAATCCCGAACAAGGAGTGGTCACAATTCGTTACACTGCAGAGGTGTGTTTCTTTACCCATAAGAGATCTTAACCTTGGTGCCAACCGGGCAGCTTTCCCGTTCACACTTCCTTTGGTGTGAGGCCCGATATAAGGTCCTAGTCAATCATGTTCCTCCGCTACCTCGCACACCCACCCTTTGTTGCATACCCGACCCTGGGTCCTCGTCGGTCCCATTATTCCCACTCACGGGTGGACCCCGACCACGACGACGGTTTGGGACTCGTTAACCAAACTCCTTCTCCGGTAGCTGCAACCCATCATAGACCGCAATACCGTGGGGAACTTAAGGCTTCCCAGCCTACCGCTTGTTCCTCGGGCGACAAGTGTCTACGACTATGCCGTGGGACTTAAGGCTTCCAGCCTACCGCTTGCCCCCGACGCATACAAGTGTCTACTGAAAGCGCGTCCGTTGATGTACGAGAGGTGGAAACACTTTGACTACTCCGTCCCACTCGGATCTTATGGTGAACACGGTTTATACGGCACAAGAATCACTGGACGACATTTGTTGTTTAATCCTAGATGGATATAAACCCTTGCAATGGAACCTCCACCATATCAACACAATCCATGGTTCCATTGCCCACTGATACGTCCAAAACGTATCTACTTTCCCGAACACTTTTGCTATTATTTTGCCTCTAATTTGTGTATTTTGGATACAACTAACACGGACTAACGCTGTTTTCAAAAGCTCTGTCTCGTTTTTGTGCAGAAATCCAACTTTCGGGAAAATCCTCGAATTTATGCGAAGGCCCTATTTTCCCGCACACGAGCAGAAGGATAAGTAAGGTGGAGGCCCGAGGGCCCCACACCATAAGGCGGCGCGCTAGGGGGCCCGCGGCCCTATGGTGTGGCCCTCGTCGGCCTCCGCCGCCCTTCGGACTACTTATCGGGTTCGACCTAAAACGCACGGGGAGAAGTCGAAATCGCCAGAAACCCTCCGAGAGCCACCACATCGCGAAACCGCGGGAGCCGAAGTCTCCGTTTCGGCACTCCGCCGGACGGGAATTGGAGGAGATCTTCACCGCCATCACCGCCAACGCCTCTCCATCGACCAGCCATGTTTCCCCATCCATGTGTGAGTAATTCCCCGCTGTAGGCTGAAGGGGATGGTAGGGATTGGATGAGATTGGTCATGTAATAGTCATAAGATTGTTATGGCATAGTGCCTAGTATCCGTAGATGTCACTTTTATGATATTGTTGCAACTTGTTATGCTTAATGCTTGTCACTAGGGCCCGAGTGCCATGATCTCAGATCTGAACATGTTATTGATTCATGAAGATATTCGTGGTTTATGATCTTACCGCAAGTTGTATACACATGTCGCTGTCCGGAACCAATGGCCCCGAAGTGACAAATCGGGACAACCGGGGGATGGTAGTGATGTGAGGATCACATGTGTTCACGAGTGTTAATGCTTTGCTCCGGACTTATTAAAAGGAGTACCTTAATATCCAGTAGTTTCCTAGAGGCCCGGCTGCCACCGGCTGGTAGGACAAAAGATGTTGTGTTTTCTCATTGCGAGCACGTACGACTATATATGGAACACATGCCTATTGATTGATTAGTACTTGGATAACGTTTTATTATTAGCTGCAAATGCCTCTTTGATTGTTACATGAGTTTTCTCATCCATGCAACGCCCGTTAAATCCGTCCCCGTGCCTACAGTATTTTAATCCCGCTGTTTACTATAATCACTATCGCTGTCTTTATTTCACCGTTATTTCACTATTCCTATCGCTATAAAACTGCATTACCGATAAACTCTTGCGAGCAAGTCTGTTTCCTGTGTGCAGCTGAATTGACAACTCCGCTGTTAAGGCTTACAAGTATTCTTTGTCTCCCCTTGTGTCGAATCAATAAATTGGGTAATACTTCCCTCGAAGACTGTTGCGATCCCCTATACTTGTGGGTCATCAAGACTATTTTCTGGCGCCGTTGCCGGGGAACATAGCTTTATTTGGAAGTTCACTTGGATTGATATTGTTCGCTGCAAATTCTCCATCATGGGTAAACCTCGCGATACTAAGATCGCCATATTACCATCCACTACAAGAAAAGGTACAACTCTTAGTACCTCTGCTGCTCTTGATTCACCATCTCTGATAAATAAACTTGTTTCACCACCACAAGCTTCAAATGCTGGTACTTCTGCTGAATCTGAAAATTCCTCTCATAATTGTGATGATGCTTCTGCTGTGCTTGATAATGATGGTTCGTTAGGATCTTTTCTAGATGCTACAATTGCTAAGTCTAGACAAATTGAAAATATGAAACTCCTAATGAAAATGCTGCTACACCTGTTAATTCACCTGAGTCCGTTGAATATTCTAGTGATGATCTTGATGAAGATTATGTAGAGCTTGATGATGATTTTATTGAAAAATTCAATGCTACTACTGATGCAAGAAAAATTAAAAAGTTGCTTGCAGAACATGCTGTTAGATATAAACTGTCTCCCGATCCTAAATTTGCCACATCTCCTATAAACATTAGGGATAAAGATTATGATTTTTCTCTTGATTTATCTCATATAGCTATTGTTGAGAAAACACCCTTTTGTGGTACTGAAAAAGAAAGTGCTGTTGAACACATGACTGAGTTATCTACTCTTAGTGGCTTGTTTTCTGATGACATTAAGATGCGTACCTATTTTGTCGCTAAATTTTTTCCTTTCTCATTAAAGAATGATGCTAAAACTTGGTATAATAATTTGCCTGCTGGATCTATTAAAAGTCCAAAAGAATTGCTTGATGTTTTCTTCCGGAATACTTTCCTGCTAGTGCTCAACATGCCGCTTTGCAGAGAATTTATAATTTTGACCAGAAGATGGAGAGAAATTGCCCGAGGCTTGGGCGAGATTTTGCTCTCTTATTAGAGCTCAGCCTGACCATGATTTGGAAAAGCATGATTTACTTGATATATTTTATAGTGGACTAACCATTGAGTCTAGGGCATACCTGGATAGTTGTGCTGGTTGTGTTTTCAGGAAAAGAACTCCGACGCGAACAATTATTGGCTAAAATAGGCCGGAATCATGATGATTGGTCTACACCTGAACCAACCCCGACACCGATAGTGAAGAAGAGGGGTATGATTAAATTAAATGATGAAGATATGAGGGAAGCCAAGAAGTCTCTTAAAGAGAAGGGTATTAAACCTGAAGATGTGAAGAATTTACCTCCTATAGAAGATTTATGTGAGATAACTCCCTTCATCCATGATTGAGGTACACTCTCTTCAACGCTTTACTCGGGAAGATATTCCGTATTCAAAACCTCCTGCTCAATGCTTAGATGAGTTTGATAATTATATTGTTAAGCAAGAAAACTTTAATATGAGAGTAGAGAATCATTTAATGGAAAATTCTCGAGCTATTAGTGAATTGCATGGTATTGTGGAGAGAACCTCCAATGATGTTAAGATACTTGTTAAACATTTTCAAATGGTTCAAACTCAAATTGATCAACTTACTAAAGTGCAAAATGACTTGTTGGGAAATAATTCTAAAGAAAAACATGCTTATGAAGTAACAACTAGAGGTGGTGTTTCTACCCAGGATCCTCTATATCCTGAAGGGCATCCCAAAAGAGTTGAACAAGATTCTCAACTAATTAAAACTAGTGCTCCATCTAAGAAAAAGAAAAAGAAACATAAGAATGTTGTAGAATCCTCTGAACCTGTTAATGATCCTAATAGTATTTCTATTTCTGATGCTGAAACTGAAAGTGGTAATGAACATGAGGAAGATAATGATAAGAATGATACTCCTGATAAAGAAGAGGTTGAAAAAGAACCTGAAAAGCATGCTAAAAATAAAAAGTACACTAAAGAAGATTTTATTGCTGAGAAACATGGTAATGAAAGAGAACCTTGGGTTCAAAAGCAAATGCCTTTTCCTGTTAAGAAACTAAAATCAAAGGAGGAGGAACATTATAATAAATTTTGTGATTGGATGAAACCTTTATTTTTGCAAATCCCTTTGACTGATGCTATTAAATTGCCTCCTTATTCAAAGTATATGAAAGATAAAGTTACTAACAAAAGGAAAATCCCCAATGAGGAAATTTCCACTATGCTCGCTAATTACTCCTTCAATGGTAAGATTCCAAAGAAGCTTGGAGACCCAGGTATACCGACTATTCCTTGTTCCATCAAGAATAATTATGTTAGAACTGCTCTATGTGATTTGGGAGCAGGAGTTGAGTGTGATGCCTTTTTCTCTTTATAAGAGACTTGATTTAGATAAATTGATACCAACTGATATATCTTTGCAAATGGCTGATAAATCTACTGCTATTCCCGTTGGTTTATGTGAAAATGTTCCTGTTCAAGTTACTCAACATTGCTTGATATTAACCGATTTTGTTGTGTTGGAAATGCCCGAAGATGATAATATGTCCATTATTCTTGGAAGACCCTTTCTTAATACTGTAGGGGCTGTTATTGATTGCAATAAAGGCATGGTTACTTTCAATGTTGATGATAAGGAACATACTGTCTATTTTCCCAAGAGGATTGATAAAGTATATGGAGTTAATACAATTTTTAATGTGAAAACTATCAAAGTGGGATCCATTGATTGTCCTATATATGAGCCCAAAGAAGAATATCAAACTCTTGTGATTGGATCCATATCAATTCAATATAAGGTAACATGATTGATTTGAGGTTTATTTCTTCTTATGTCATATAAAATTTATTTGGTAGCAAGACTTGATCAACCTTGTTAACAAGTATATTTTAATGCATAAGAGAGCTAAACAACATTTCTTTCTTTCTTTCTCCCTCCACTTATTTTACTTGCTGTAGTACCTTTTGTTTTGCAATATGCTTTAGTTGTTTAAGATTTTGGAAATCATTTTCCTGCGCAGTAATAATTAATTTAACACCCAGAAATGTGCATTTTTCGAAGTTCTCTAAAAATTACAAAAATTACACCGTTGGTCCTATTTTTCGACGAGGCACTGGGAGTACCAGAGGATGACCTGTGGGGCACCGAGGGTGCCACACCACAGGCCGGCGCGCCAAGGAGGTGGGCGCGCCACCCTGCCGTGGGCCCCTCCTTGCCCCACTACTTCATCTCTTCCTCCCAACATCTTCTCTCTCCCGAAAAACTCGCACCAAGTTCCTCTCACTCGCGTTTCTGCTCAAGAACTCGCGATTTTTCGATCTCCTTGCTCAGCCCAGATTCTGAAATTTGGCGCATTTACTCCTTGATATGTGACTCCTTTGATTGTCCAATTAGAATTTTGTTTGGTTGAGTATATCTTGAATATTTTGCTGCTGTAGATAACATGTTTAGTGAGCTTGCATGCTTGTTCTAAGTGGAAGAAACTAGTTTTGATGCATGTTTAGTGCTCTAGCAAGTTCCTATAGCAGTTCCCTTCAATTATATACCTTGAAATCAAATTTTATAATGTTTGTTGAAAATTTCAGAAAAGGAAGATGAAGAAATTCAAATTTGGAGAATTGTTCAAGAAGGGAACAACCAGCACCGGTAGGCCCTCGAGGGCATCCACTCAGATTAGGCGATCCTACAATGAGGATATCATCGCGCCTAGCTTCGCGCCCGAGGAGGACAATGGGGCTCCTAATGCTTCATCCTTCCCATGTTATGATTTTCTGACAAATGCAGGGATATTGGATGACTTCTTCACCCTTGTCAACAGGGCAGGCTTAGCCACCTACGTGGGAGATGAAAGGGAGCACTACATGCTCACCAAAATTTTCGTTGAGAGCTTCAAGTTCCACAACACATAATATGAGCCGACAGTTGCATTCAAGATCTATGATAATCCCGTTACTATGGAATTGGAAGAATTTTGTCGTGCATTGGATATTGTCCCTGTAGGTACAGCAAGGAGGATTGATGACAACCCACGGGACCTGTTGGAGCTCTATCGAGGGATCACCGAAGATGATTGCCGCACCATTCAGCGCGGGAAGATAAGAAATATTCAACTTCCCCCCATTAAATATTTTGCATATTATATTGCTACTAGTATTCTTGGTAGGGAAAATACTAGTAATATTTCTAGCTATCATCTTGCTTTCTTGAATGCTGCACTTACTGGAGAGACATCTTATCATCTTGGTTCTCTTATTGCTCGCCGCCTGTCTAGCAGGGGGCCTATTTTTGGAGGAACTATTGCACTACGCATTTTAACACATTTAAGACTCTCTTGATTCTAATGATGTGCCATTAACCCCTAGGAGACTAGATATTGCTGCTATGAAGAGTCATCATTTTGTTACTACTGACTCCACTATAGATAATATGGTCTATAGAATGTTGTTTGCTGATGGGAATGAGAAGGAAATCCCTCTTCCCCAGCCAGGTTTGTTCAATATTGACAGGCAATCATGGTCGCTCACTAAGGAGGAGGTGGAGGAACATATGAAGATACAAGAATTCCACCAGCAACATGACTCCGAGAACGCCGAGCCCTCCTACGACTGCACCGTCACATACCCCGACGTTTCCACATACATGGAACCTGGTCGTTCTTCGTCGTACCACGGAGACACCACTTCATGGGGACCGTGGGAATGAACTCCACTTAGGCCAAAAGCCTAAGCTTGGGGGAGGTATACCGGCATCACTCATTCTTTGCATATTATGGTTGCTGGATACTTGTACATACTTGTTTAGTTTCTTAGAGTGGTTTTCTAATGAGAAGTAGATGATATTTGGGGAAGTGCTGTCCAAAAACAGATTCTGGGCTGTTACCAAAAAAATTCGTACGCACAGCCAGAACGTTATTTTGAGTTGCCAATTTTTGAGCATGTTCCCCAGGTTGTTATCTAACTTTCATTAGTTTAACACTTTTTGGTCTGAGCAATGGAAGATTTTTGTTAATTTCGATTTCTGTACTGCTGTCAGGATTTGGCAGATTTCTGTCATCCCTTTTGTGTTTCGTTAGTTTGCATTCTTTTGTTTTCGCTTTGTTTCTTTCCTAAAACACAAAAAGACCAAAATATTTCTGTTGTTTCTCTTCACCATTTGTTTATTTGGTTCTTTGCTCTTAGTTTATTTTATTTGCTATCGTTGGTTTGCTATGAGAAAACCCAAAAAGATTTTGCTTTGTTTGCTTGTTTTCTTTTGTTCTTGTTTCTAATTCGAAAACACCAAAAATATTTGCTGTTCTTCTTTGGTTTGTAAAGTTCATCATGAGTTCAATGGTCTTCGGTGGCTGGAGCGTGGTTTTCATTTCATATTATCCAAGCTACACAAGTGAAAAGGCAATAATGACGATCTACGACAATCTGATTGTGGTGAGAGGCTGGTATGAACTCTATTTGTTTTCATTTTTGTACATATACTCATCCATGTGAGCATGCTTAGTTGGTTCATGTGAGGTATATGTTATTTGAGAAAGTCTAGTAGTTCGTGATCTCTCATGTTTAGCTCCAATTTATTAATATGAGTAGCATGTCATGGATGTTCGCTTGCATTGTTTTATTCATAAGTAAGTATGGCATTGTGGTATCCTCCTCTGAATAATTCATTTATATCGACTTGGCACATGCTCACGCATGCATATGACTGAATAAAAAGTCAATTAAGCCTCGATGATTTATATTGCTTCAGAGTTCTTGCATCACTTTTATGCCTCCGTTAATTTATTTTGCCGCAAGCATGATTATGACAGTTACTGCTCTCTTGATTTGTCGCTCCCTAGTCTTTTGCTAGCCTTCACTTGTACTGAGCGGGAACGCCGCTCGTGCTTCCAAACACCTGAAAACCAAGTTGTTCCAAAGTGTCCACCATAAATACCTATGCATGGCATTTCAAACCATTCCAAGTAAATTCTCACGCGCTACCTTTAAAACTTTCAAAATGCTTCTCAATTTGTGTTAATGTTTCATAGCTCATGAGGAAGTATGTGGTGTTTAGCTTTCAACCTTGTCATTTACTTTTGACGGACTCTCATATGGACTAGTGGCACACCCGCTTATCCAATAATTTTGCAAAAAGAGATGGCAATGGGATTCCCAGTCCCAAATTAATTAACTTAAATAGACACTCCTCCATGGTTTGTGATTGTTGGACGGCACCCGAAGGATTCGGTTAGCCATGGCTTGTGTAAGCAAAGGTTGGGGGAGTGTCATCATCATAATAAAACTTAAATAAAAAGGCACTCCTTCATGGTATGTGATTGTTGGCAGGCACCCGAGGATTCGGTTAGCCATGGTTTGTGTAAGAAAGGTTGGAAGGAGTGCCACATAAACATGCAAATAATTCATGGGAGCCGCTCTTGGGAGTCCTTGATGAGGTAGTTAGTGTACCCATTACCATTCGTTGACAACAACAAACACCTCTCAAAATAATTTTACTCCTGCTTTACAAATGAAAAGCTCTAGCGCATGTTAATCCCTGCTTCCCTCTGCGAAGGGTCAATCTTTTACTTTTATGTTGTGTCTCCATTCTTTCTTTGAGCACTATCTTGAGAGCACAACTGTCATTCTTAGTATAATATGCTTGTCTCAAAATATGATTGATTGTGGTATAACTTTGATGCTTTTATCTTTGACAATCACTACTTCTAGTCTTTCTATGAACTCCAGAGGTGCCTCGGCATTTATGTTTTGCCGATCAAATAGGCAAGCGAGATACCACTTTATCATATTCTCTTATGAACATTGCAATCCTGCTTATATACATGATTCATGATGCTTATTATTAATTGTTGGTACCTCTCCATGATTGACATAGCTGTTGGATGATCTTATTTGCATGTATCTCATTATGAATTGCTTAAGTATTAGCCATAGCATGAGAATATATACATCATATGAGCAAATGTGTTCGTGAAAGTTCTTTTATCGCTCAGTTGTTAACTGAATTGCTTGAGGACAAGCAATAAGCTAAGCTTGGGGGAGTTGATACGTCCAAAACGTATCTACTTTCCCAACACTTTTGCTATTGTTTTGCCTCTAATTTGTGTATTTTGGATACAACTAACACGACTAACGCTCGTTTTTAGCGAATTGCTCGGTGTCTCGTTTTTGTGCAGAAATCCAACTTTCGGGAAAATCCGGAATTTATGCAGGCCCTATTTTCCCAAATACCGACTGAGCGTAAGGACAAGTAAGGTGGAGGCCCGAGGCCCCACACCATAAGGCGGCGCGACCTAGGGGGGGCCCGCGCGGCCTATGGTGTGGCCCCTGGGCCTCCGACGCCCTTCGGACTACTTATCGGGTTCGACCTAAAAACGCACGGGAGAAGTCGAACGCCGAAACCCTCCCAGAGCCGCCACATCGCAAACTCCGTCGCGGGAGCCGAAGTCTCCGTTCGCACTCCGCCGGACGGGAATTGGAGGAGATCTTCACCGCCATCACCGCCAACGCTCTCCATCGACCAGCCATGTTTCCCCATCCATGTGTGAGTAATTCCCCCGCTGTAGGCTGAAGGGGATGGTAGGGATTGGATGAGATTGGTCATGTAATAGTCATAAGATTGTTAGCGCATAGTGCCTAGTATCCGTAGATGTCACTTTTATGATATTGTTGCAACTTGTTATGCTTAATGCTTGTCACTAGGGCCCGAGTGCCATGATCTCAGATCTGAACATGTTATTGATTCATGAAGATATTCGTTGTTTATGATCTTACCGCAAGTTGTATACACATGTCGCTGTCCGAACCAATGGCCCCGAAGTGACAGAAATCGGGACAACCGGAGGGGATGGTAGTGATGTGAGGATCACATGTGTTCACGGAGTGTTAATGCTTTGCTCCGTACTCTATTAAAAGGAGTACCTTAATATCCAGTAGTTTCCCTAGAGGCCCTGCCACCGGCTGGTAGGACAAAAGATGTTGTGCAAGTTTCTCATTGCGAGCACGTACGACTATATATGGAACACATGCCTATTGATTGATTAGTACTTGGATACCGTTTTATTATTATCTGCAAATGCCCCTGCTTTGATTGTTACATGAGTTTCTCTCATCCATGCAATGCCCGTTAAATCCGTCCCTGTGCCTACAGTATTTTAATCCTGTTGTTTACTATAATCACTATCTGTCTTTATTTCACCGTGTTATTTCACTATTCCTACGCTATAAACCGTACATCGATAAACTCTTGCGAGCAAGTCGTTTCAGGTGCAGCTGAATTGACAACTCCGCTGTTAAGGCTTACAAGTATTCTTTGTCTCCCCTTGTGTCGAATCAATAAATTGGGTAATACTTCCCTCGAAGACTGTTGCGATCCCCTATACTTGTGGGTCATCACCCACCACATAGTCATATTCATAGTTATGAAAATAGTGGTTTTGCTTTTTATGCAATAGTGATAAACATAGTACTTCGCAAGTAATTTGGTAAAAATACTCAAATGACATGAGCAAGCGATGAACTTGTCTGAACACTGCAAAGTGTTGCAGTTTGATGGTGTGGACTGACCCTTGTCCTCTGTTGCTGAAAAATAGCATCATTGTCGATAAGGGCAATGGTTAAAGAAGCAATTATGCATGATTCTTTTAGGGTTGTTCCCCCCCTTTCCGGTGTTTTATTATTTTATATGGAAGGTTAATACTAAGAACAATTTAGGGATACTCTGTTTAGGATAAAATACAACCTTGAAATGTTGTCAAGGTGTTTTTATAGTCCAAAGACATTAATGGACTAATTTTCATTATTGAAAATAATATGTGTGATTTAAATGATTATTTAAATCATCAAATTAAGACTTATTCTCAATTGTTTTCAAAAATTCCCTTTGATATTTTATTCAGGTAGAGAATTTTATGTTGATCAATTTTCATATTTTTAATTATTTTTTTAGAGCTATAAATAATTTTCTATGAAATTTCAAAGTTTCTGGTTTAATTGGTATTTGTGAAATACCAGATTTGCCCCTGGGCCCACCTGTCGGTGCAACCCAGTGGGTTAGGTCGAACCGACCGTCCTGGTCCGGCTCGACCAGCCTCACTTCTCTCCTCTCACGCGCGACCGAACCCTAACCCTAGCCCTCTCGGCGACCGCGCTCCGCCGTCGCCGCTCGATTCCGGCGAGAGTCGCCGGACCTGACCCCCGCCATGGTGCGCAATCGACGCGCCCCACGACGGCGGTCAATCCTATCCGCGTCGATCTGACGCGGGCGACCAGCTGCGCTCGGCCTCGACCCCCTCTGGTGCTAGGGTTACGGGATCCGTGGCGATCCCGTCGCTCCCTGGGCTTCTGGCGCGGTGACGCCGCCGTGGACCTCGCCGCGGTGGTGCGGGGTGCTGCGGCGCTTGTCGGAGCCTGGCCTGGCCTGGCCAGGTGCTGCCGAGCTCTCGGCGCGCGCCGCCGTGGCCGCCATGGCCACGACTCCTGCCTGCTCGCCCTGGTACGTGCGCCACCCTTCTCTCACCCTCCTGTGCATGTTCTTCCTCCTTCTCCTAGCTTGGTCACTGGCCTGCCTCTATTCATAGAGGTGTGGCCGTGTCGTGTGGTTGCTGTGCTTGCTCTGCTGTGCGTATGCCGCCATGCTCTCTGCTGCTGCCATGCATGCTAGCTGCTTCTGCTTTGCTAATCTCGTCCTATGCCCTACTGTTGCATGCTAATCCCCTTCTATGGCCCTCCTGTGATTGCCCAGGAGCATCATGTGATGCTTATGGCCTGCTGGCCTGCTCCAGCTATTGTTTCAGCCACTAGGGCATCCTGTGTGTGCATAAGCTTGACCCTGGCTTGATCATTATGCATGATCCTTGTAGTATGCAAGTGCCGGTGTCTCTATTCTTGATGCTATCATCACCAATTATTCAAGTGTATACTTTTATGTGGTCCTGGCTTGATTGCAGTGTGCAATTCTTGTAAATTTACAAGAGCCAGTGCCTTTGGGTGCTATTCAGTGTGCTACAATGCATAGACATGCTCCCTTGAGCATGCCTGAGGGCTAAACAACACCATCCCTTGATGGTGTGCTTCTGCATACAATTATATGTCATATTTATAACTATCTGCTTTGCCAATGTTCCTGTTCTGTGGCAAATTCACTTGTCTGACATGTGTTGGTGCTAGAATTGATTCTAGCATGCTTTAGCATACTGTAGCATGCTCTTGCAAGCTTCTGGTGGTCATATGATCACCAGTTGCCTGTAGAAACTGCTCTATATATGTTGTCTGTGCCTCACTGTGGTTCACTCTGGTGCTTGGCCAGTGCTATTTATGCTACATACAGGCTTAGCCTGTGTGTGTTGTTGCTTGCTCAAGCATCAGGGTATGCTTGCAATGATCTTTTGGATCACATGCAAGACTCTGTGCAGATATAGCTTGACTATTTCATTTATCTGTGTAGTTCTGATTGCTTAAATGGATAAATGATGTGAACTGTTTGCAGTTATGATCATCTTATTGAGTTTGGTAGGGCTAGATGGATGCCAACACTTGGTTGTGTACCCTAGCCCTCCTTTTGAACCCTATAGGGTGATGATATTTGTGCATGGCTTCTCTGTTGGGATTAGTTAAGTGGTTGAGGTGGCCTCAACAGCAACTCTTGCTGTTCAGGAAGCTCCCACCTTTTGTTGGCTTGATATGAATGGACAGTTGCTCCCTGGCTTGACCATATTGGTTGCCAGATGCTTTTGATGTTGACAAAAAATGAATAGACACTGATTGTCTAACTGTCCGATGGCTTAGCTAGCTATAGGTTGTCAAGTGAACTTGGTAGCTAGCTAGGGATTTAATTCCATGTTGGATTTCTCTGATTGTGTCCTTGTGTGGACACAACCAGTGTTCCCTGGATGATTTCTACTGGCTTTTTCTATGTTTGCTTGAACCAAATGGCTAGATAGCCATATGATGACACAAACATGGCTTCCTACCCTTTTGGTGTGCTTGAGATCATGCCTGTGCAATTTATGAACAAAACCATTTGGTCTGTTCATGATTATATGTATACCCCACTCCAGCTCCTAGAAATAGTGTGTTGGCCGGTGTAGAGGTTTTGCTTCTGGTGGTTTGCTTGACTTGCCCTGCTCCTCCTTGTGGCTTGTGATTCTTGGTTTGGTTCAGTGGTGATTTTGGACAGGTTGAACAGCTCTGGCTGTTCTTCTTGTTATTGTTGTTCTTGGTGTTCTTGGTGACTTACCCTGCTGCTTGGTCGATGACTGAGCTAGGGTTTACTGTGGAAAAGTTTTTATATGGTTGGCCCTTGCTTCTTTGGTCGACAGCTCCACCTTTCCCTTTGGTGACTCACTGTGTGTGTGTGCTGCATGCACACAGCCTTGTGAGCAGGCTGTGTGTGTGTGTAGCCTGGTGTGGTGCACCTGGACTTGGAGAGGATCAGCTCGGCTGATCTTTGTGTATATCCTCCCCATTCAATTCTTTATTAACCTGCCAATTGGCATTGCCACTTGGCACGATGTTCTTTTTGTGTGGTTTGTATGCAGGGATCAAGCAATTGATCAAGGTGGTCCAGAAGATCATCAAGTCCAAGATCAAGTGAAGATGATCTTGTAGCTTGTAGAGTAGAATCTATCCTTGTACTTTTCTTTTTATTTTCTTTTCTATTTTTCCAATTTGTGTAATTTGTTGTAATATTCATTTATTTTCATTATGAATATTGTAAAGACAATGTAAATTGTGTGATGGTCAATAAAGCTCAAGGTTTTCTCTAATGAGCTTTATTTATTATGTGTATTATTTATAACTTGTATTCTTATTATTTTTTTACTTAGTGAATTTCCTTACAATTCAATTATGAGATATTTGTTTTATGTTTGAATTTGAAATTCAAATTCAACTTTGAGTTGAATTCAATCATACAACTTAACTTTGAATTTAACCATGCAACTTAAGTTTGATGTGATCTCTCCCCTCTCATCTCAAAACCCTAAACTAGTTAGGTGAGATGCAAGTTTGTCGCACTCTCGAAACCCTAACCCTGTAAGGTGTCGAGAGAGAAACTTGTCCCCCTTCGATGCAGTTTTTATTTAAAAGCGCGAAATTTCCCCAGAATTTGCAATGCAATGCACAACCCTTTCTAAAATCTACCCCTCGATCGTCTCTAAACCTGAGACATTACAGCGGTGCATTAGCATAGGTTCACCCACACAACACTTATCAAAACAATGAAGATTAATCAACTGTATGAACGAAAGCACTAGACTAAAATCCCCGTGTGTCCTCAAAAATGTTTGGTCATTATAAGTAAACAAACCGGCTTGTCCTTTGTGCTAAAAGGATTGGGCCACTCGCTGCAATTATTTCTCTCGCATTTTATTTACTTGTACTTTATTTATCTGCTATATCAAAACCCCCCGAAAACTTGTCTGTGAGCATTTATAGTGAATCCTCCATCGAAACCGCTTGTCAACACCTCCTCGTTGGGTTCGACACTCTTATTTATCGAAAGTACTACGATACACCCCTATACTTGTGGGTCATCAAGACTATTTTCCGGCGCCGTCGGGAGTGAAGCGCTATTGGTAAGTGGAATTGGTAAGGAAACTTTTACTGTACGTGCTGATTTTGTTTCTGCTTGCTGCTATAAGTCATTATGGAGAGATCATCCCTTGAATTTCTATTTGGGAAATCTAGTACTACTGCAACGGTAGTGGATGAGGCGCCAGGTGAGGAATTAATACCATATAAAATACCTATGAAAATTATTGAACGTGTTGTGGATAACCGCTATGAAGGGGATGGAACTGTTCATCCTGGAGATCATTTACTGTTTTTACATGAATTATGCGGGTTATTCAAGTGTGCAGGTATTTCAATGGATGAAGTTAGGAAGAAATTATTTGTTATGTCGCTATCTGGTAAAGCGGCGCATTGGTATAAGCTGAAGGATGGGCGTTCGCTTGATTGGAAGGATATTGTGCCTCTATTTTATTCCAAATTCTATCCTCCAAGTGAAATTCACAAAGACCGCAACCATATATATAATTTCTGGCCTCATGATGGAGAGAGTATTGCCCAAGCATGGGGGAGATTGAAGTCTCTAATGCTCAAATGCCCCATTCATGAGCTTCCTGGTAATATTATCATTGATAATTTCTATGCAAGACTTTTCAAGATAAAACCTTGCTGGATACTGCTTGTTCTGGATCATTCACGCGCAATAAAGAAGAGTTTAAATGGGACCTTCTTGATCGAATCCAAGAAAATACTGAAGGATGGGAGAATGACAAAGGTAGAGTGTCAGGTATAAATTATGATTATGAATGCATTGAAACTTTTATGGATACTGATGAATATCGTAATATAAGTGCTACATATGGTCTTGACTCTCAAGTTGTTGCAAATATTTATAAAGCCTTTGCCTCTCATTTTGAATTGCCTAGGAAGAATTTTGATAAGTATCATGAACCTTATAAAGATAAAACTGATTCACCCAAAGGTAAATGTATTGAAATTAAAACTGTTGATCATGTTCTTCCTGAAGCTTATATTGAAAAAACTCCTTTCCCTGCTAAAATGAAGGAGTATTCTGTTATAACTAGTGTAGTTAATAAAAGTGCAAAGAAACCCATAGAACCTGAAGAACAAATAAAGGTTGAACCTGCTGTTGCAATAGTTAAAGATCTTGTGATTGAAAATGTGGAAGATGGTCATATTATTTTTTGTGAAGATGCTTCTAATATTGTTTCGCATCCTAATAAGTCTAGAAACAGTGTTCCTGTGCTCTCTGTTCGAATTGGTGATCATTGCTATTATGGTTTATGCGACATTGGTGCAAGTATTAGTGCCATTCCTTATGAGCTCTACACGGAAATTATGCATGAAATTGGTTCTTGTGAACTTGAAGATATTGATGTGGTTATTCGGCTAGCTAATAGAGAAACTATCTCTCCCATTGGTATTGTTCGAGATGTTGAAGTTTTATGTGGTAAGATTAAATATCCTGCTGACTTTTTGGTACTTGGTTCTGCTGCTAGTAAGTCTTGTCCTATTATTTTTGGTAGACCTTTTCTGAATACTTGTGGAGCTATTATAGATTGCAAGAAAGAGAAAATTGTTACTAAGTTTGCTGGTGAATCTTATGAGTTTAATTTCTCTAAATTTGCCAAAACTCCTTATAAAGCTGATTTGCCTAATGATGATTTTAGAGTTGAACAGTGTGCATCTATTGCTCTTGCTCCTAGTAATCCGTTGTAGCAACATTTGGAGAATAGTGAGAGTGAAGTTTTTAGGGAAGAAAGGGATGAGCTTGATGAAATTTTCCTTCGTCAACCTATTCTTAAACATGACTTACCGGTTGAAGATTTAGGTGTAACACCACCACCAAAGGAAGATCCTGTATTTGATTTGAAACCATTACCTGATAATCTTAAGTATGCTTATATTGATGATAAGAAAATATCCTGTTATTATTAGTGCTAAGCTTTCAGATATTGAGGAAGAAAGGTTATTGGAAATATTTAAGAAACACCGAGGAGCTATTGGCTATACTCTTGATGACTTGAAGGGGATTTCTCCCGCTATTTGCCAACATGCTATTAATATAGAAGATGGTGCAAAACCCGTTGTTGAACATCAGCGTCGTCTAATTCCCAAGATGAAGGATGTGGTAATAAATGAGGTATTAAAACTTCTTGAAGGTGTATTATATATCCTATTGCTGATAGTAGATGGGTTAGTCCGTGCATTGTGTTCCTAAGAAGGGAGGAATAACTGTGCCTAATGATAATGATGAGCTTATTCCTCAAAGAGTAGTTGTAGGGTATAGAATGTGCATTGATTTTCGAAAAGTTAATAAAGTAACTAAGAAAGATCATTACCCTTTACCTTTTATTGATCAAATGTTAGAAAGGTTGTCTAAAAATACTCATTTTCGCTTTCTTGATGGTTATTCGGGTTTCACAAATTGCTGTGAGCTAAAGATCAAGAGAAAACCACTTTCACTTGTCCCTATGGAACTTATGCTTATAGGCGTATGCCTTTTGGTTTATGTAATGCTCCTGCTACTTTTCAAAGATGCATGTCTGCTATCTTTCATAGCTTTTGTGAAAAGATTGTTGAGGTATTCATGGATGATTTTTTCTGTCTATGGGAATTCTTTTGATAATTGCTTGCGAAACCTTGATAAAGTTTTGCAGAGATGTGAAGAAACTAACCTTGTTCTTAATTGGGAGAAATGCCAATTTATGGTTAATGAAGGAATTGTATTGGGACATAAAATTTCCGAGAAAGGTATTGAAGTTGATAGAGCTAAAGTTGAAGCAATTGAGAAGATGCCCTATCCTAGGGATGTTAAAGGTATTCGTAGTATTCTTGGTCATGCTGGTTTTTATAGGAGATTTATTAAAGATTTCTCTAAAATTTCAAAGCCTCTTACTAATCTTCTTCAAAAAGATGTACCTTTCGTTTTGATGATGATTGTAAGGAAGCTTTTGAAACTCTAAAGAAAGCCTTAACAACTGCTCCTGTAGTTGAACCTCCCGATTGGAATTTGCCTTTTGAAATTATGTGTGATGCTAGTGATTTTGTAGGTGTTGTCCTTGGACAGCGAGTAGATAAAAAATTAAATGTTATTCATTATGCTAGTAAAACTCTAGACTGCTCAAAGAAATTATGCTACAACCGAGAAAGAATTATTAGCCGTAGTTTTTGCATGTGATAAGTTTAGACCCTATATTGCTGATTCAAAAGTAACAGTTCATACTGATCATGCTGCGATTAGGTACCTTATGGAAAAGAAAGATGCTAAGCCAAGGCTTATTAGATGGGTGCTTCTTTTGCAAGAATTTGATTTACATATTGTAGATAGGAAAGGTGCTGATAATCCTGTTGCTGATAATTTGTCTAGATTGGAAAATATTGCTTATGATCCTGTTCCTGTTAATGATAGTTTTCCAAATGAACAATTGGCTGTAATAAAGGTGAGGTCGCGAGATAGTCCTTGGTATGCTGATTATGCTAACTTTATTGTTTCGAACTACTTGCCTCCAACCTTTTCAGCTCAGCAAAGGAGGAAATTCTTTTATGATTTGAGGCATTATTTTTGGGATGACCCACACTTATATAAAGAAGGAGTGGATGGTATTATACGAAGATGTGTCCCAGAATATGAACAACAAGATATATTGAGTAAATGCCATGGTAGTGTCTATGGAGGACATCACGCCGGAGATAGAACCGCACAAAAGGTTCTACAATCAGGTTTTTATTGGCCAACACTTTTCAAAGATGCAAGGAAGTTTATCTTATCTTGTGATGAATGTCAAAGAGTTGGTAATATCTCTAGACGCAATGAAATGCCTATGAATTATACTCTTGTTATTGAACCATTTGATTGTTGGGGATTTGACTTCATGGGTCCTTTCCCTTCTTCAGAAGGTAACACTCATATACTTGTCGATGTTGATTATGTTACTAAATGGGTAGAAGCTATGCCTACAAAAAGTGCTGATGGTGAGACCTCTATAAAAATGCTTGTAGATGTTATATTTCCTAGATTTGGAGTACCTAGATATATTATGACTGATGGAGGTTCTCATTTTATTCATGGTGGTTTTAGAAAAACTCTTGCCAAATATGGTATTAATCATAGAATTGCTTCAACTTATCATCCTCAAACTAGTGGGCAAGTAGAATTATCAAATAGAGAAACTAAAGCTATCTTGGGAAAGACTGTTAATAAATCTAGAAAGAATTGGGCTAGTAAGTTAAAGGAAGCATTGTGGGCTTATAGAACTGCTTATAAAAATCCTATGGGAATGTCTCCTTATAAAATGGTTTATGGAAAAGCTTGTCATTTACCTTTAGAACTAGAGCACAAAGCTTATTGGGCTGTAAGAGAACTTAATAAAGATTTTAAACTTGCCGGTAAGAAGAGGTTGCTACAATTGAGTTCTTTAGATGAATGGAGAAGTGAAGCTTATGAAAATGCTAAACTTTTTAAGGAGAAAGTTAAGAAGTGGCATGATAGAAGAATTATTAAAAGAGAATTTAATGTTGGAGATAAAGTCCTATTGTATCGGTCTCGTCTCAGATTTTTTGCAGGGAAATTACTCTCAAAATGGGAAGGACCATATGTTATTGAGGAGGTATATCGTTCAGGGGCAATAAAAATTAGCTCTTTGGAAGGTAACGCCACACAAGTAGTGAATGAACAAAGACTCAAGCATTATATTTCTGGAGATTCTTATAATGAAGATATTGATGTTATTCAAGTGATGACTCCGGAAGCTTTCATCAAAGATCAAATTGACAGTTCTGCAGAGTCCGACTTTGAATAGGTAACAATTTTAGTAATAAAAAGTCTGCGTTTAACTTTCCGAACAATATTTGTGCTGTTTATGGAAAATATGAAAATTACGGAATCGAAACGGAGTGGAGGAGACGCGAGGCCCGTCACCATAGGCCGGCGCGGCCACACCCGGCCGCGCCGCCCCATGGGGACAGCCCTCGGCGTCCCGTTTCCACTCGCGGCCCGGAACCTTCCTTTTGTTGTAAAAATATTTGCTATATAATCCCCGATCCCCAGAGGTCCGTATATCGTTTCTCGTCGTGTTTTGTTTCGAGCTGTTTTCTTTTGATCTAGAAGCACCATGGTCTCCAACAACAAAGACAAGGAACCTTGGGAGGAAGAGATGGATGAAGGGGTCAATAAAGGAGTGTAGAAGATAGCATCAGCAAAAAGAGAGCGGGAAGCTATGGAGAGTAATCCAATCTTGGTGGGATCGGTTAACACTGGGCGTTCTTTTTCTCATAACTTGCAGGGACTTCTTCCGCCTGCTCTTAGCCTCGACTCTTTCCCTTGTGTGGAGGAAGCAATACGGGTTACCGATGAGTTTTGTGATCAATATCGTGCTCTAAGAAGGGAAGTGGAGATACTTCAGGAGGAGAACCAGCGACTTCGCAGGAATATTACTCGATTCCCATCACAAGGCCGCCACCGCCACATTCGGATAACAATGAATCTCTTCGAGTTTTAGTGCAGAACTGCCAAACTGAGAAGCTGGAGCTGAAGGAGATCTTTAAGAAGCACGAGAAGAATCCACCACCATCACCACCGAAGGAGTAATTCATCATCGGTATTGGCATCCCCTTGGTTTGTTCCAAGCTTGGGGGAGTGCCGCGGTATCACATCATCACTATCTTTATCTTTTACTATCAAGTAGTGTCATATCATGAGTAGGGAAGTTATCATATAGAATAGTTTGCAGTGTGGAAGTATCTCTCTTAGTTGGTTATCTATGTATCCGTTGGTGTGAGTTATCGTTATGGAATATTAATGAGAAGTCTTATCATTTACTTTTTGCACACCTTATTTTAGTTTGCAATTTCTGTTATATGATTACTCTTGACATTAGTATTGGTATCACTTTGGAAGCATCAAGTAAATCTATTTGGTTTTGGCAAACTTAGCATTGGTCAATAGCAACAACACCTTGATGTTTAAATAGAAAAGGGAAATACATGTAGATATATTACTTTATTATCTTTCTGCTAATGAGTTAGTATTCTGAAGTTAAAATTGTTTGTGCTTATGAGAAAGATGCATGATTGTTTCTATCACATGTATATTTGTTTGTATCCCTCAACCTTTATGCTTGCTACCCAACCTTGCTAGCCAAAGACCTGTATTGAGAGGGAATGCTTCTCATACATCTATGACATTATACCAAACCCATGCCATTTGTGTCCACCATAACTACCTACTATGTGGTATTTTGCGCCACTCCAAGTAAATACTTCATGTGCTACCTTTAAATAATTCAAACTATATTACTCCTTATTTGTGTCAATGTTTTATAGCTCATGAGGAAGTATGTGGTGTTTTATCTTTCAATCTTGTTGGGCGGATTTTCACCAATGGACTAGTGGCACATCCGCTTATCCAATAATTTTGCAATAAGAGCTGGCAACGGGGTTCCCAGCCCCAATTAATAACTTTCATTAATAATTCTCTTCACATGTTTTCCCTGATTTATCAGTAAGCAACTTAATTTTGCAATAGACACTCCTCCATGGTATGTGAATGTTGGAAGGCACCCGAGGATTCGGTTAGCCATGGCTTGTGAAAGCAAAGGTTGGGGGAGTGTCATCCATAATAAAACTAAAATACATGTGTAAACAAAAGAGAAGAGGGATGACCTTGCTGGTAGAGATGACGTCCTTCATGGGAGCCGCTCTTGGAAGGTCTGTTTGGCAAGGGGGTTAGAGTGCCCACTACCATTCGTTGACAACAACAAACACCGCTCAAAATCTTACTTTTATGCTCTTTATATGATTTCAAAACTTGAAAAGCTCTAGCACATGATTTAATCCCTGCTTCCCTCTGCGAAGGGCCTATCTTTTACTTTTATGTTGAGTCAGTAAACCTATGTCCTTCTATCTTAAGCAAGCAATTGAGTTGTTGTGAACCAACCATTTATGCTATGATCTAGTTAATCATGTCTTTTATGCTTTCTTGTTTAGTACAAATTTGATCTGAATGAATATGACTTTGAAAGTTATCAATGATTATGAGGAGATTGTTATGATTGAGGATGAAAGCCCTGCTATATAAATTCTAATATGAAAGCTTTGCTTAGAAGATAAGTACAATCCGTTAGTAGTTCTCTGACCAAGAACAAAGTTTGCCATAACCATTTATGATTTCCTATGCACCTCTATTTGTGATTTCTCTTTACTTATTTCAAGTTGAGTTATATGAAGAGAATGTTTACTAGAATATCTTGTGTGAATCAATATGATGCTTCTTGTCCGTATTTTATTTATCGACTCTTCACTCCATAAACATGTGGTCTTGTTTATTGAGATCAGTTTCGCTTGGGGACAAGCGAGGTCTAAGCTTGGGGGAGTTGATACGTCCATTTTGCATCACTATTTTATATCATAATTTGCTGTTATTCATTGATATATTTCATATTTAGAGATGATACTTATGTTATTTCACCTATTTTGCATGTTTCATGATCATTGGAGAATTATTCACTGGAGTCAGGATTCTGCTGGAAAAACCACCGTCAGAACACCATATTTCGGAAGATCAACAATTGACGGAAATTATACGAAAAATCCTATTTTTCCAGGACGAAGGGAGCCAAAAGGAGGGGCCGAGAGGGCCGCCATGGGCCCCCAGGCCGGCGCGGGCCCTGCCCTGGCCGCGCCGCCATGTGGGGAGGGGGCCCACAACCCCTCTCGCCGCCTCTTTCGCGTACCTCTTCGCCCGAAACCTAAGCCACGGGGAGTTACGAAGAATAGACAGAGCCGCCTCGCGGGGCGGAGAGACACCAGAGAGAAAGAGCTCTCCGGCGGGCAGGAATCCGCCGGGAAATTCCCTCCCGGAGGGGGCAATCGCCATCGTCATCGAGCTGGACATCATCTCCATCATCATCATCATCATCTCCACCATCTACACCGCCATCTCCACCGCTGCATCTCGTCACCGCTGTAACGATTTGGGTTGGATCTTGATTGTTTGATAGGGGAAACTCTCCCGGTGTTGATTACAACTTGTTATTGATGCTATTGAGTGAAACCATTGAACCAAGGTTTATGTTCAGATTGTTATTCATCATCATATCACCTCCGATCATGTTCCATATGATGTCTCGTGAGTAGTTCGTTTAGTTCTTGAGGACATGGGTGAAGTCTAAATGTTAGTAGCTAGTGAATTATGGTTGAGTAATATTCAATGTTATGATATTTAAGTTGTGGTGTTACTCTTCTAGTGGTGTCATGTGAACGTCGACTACATGATACTTCACCTTTATGGGCCTAGGGGAGTACATCTTGTATTCGTTTGCTAATTGTGGGGTTGCCGGAGCGACAGAAACCTAAACCCCCATTAGTATATCGGTGCAGGAGGGATAGCGGGATCTCAGAGTTTAAGGCTGTGGTTAGATTTATCTTAATTACTTTCTTGTATTTGCGGATGCTTGCAAGGGGTATAATCACAAGTATGTATTAGTCCTAGGATGGGCGGTTGTGGTGACCCTGCATACCACTGCATGTTGTAGTATGCCAGTCGTTGATATAACATTCGCGAAGTACCAATCTGCAAATATTACATCCCTCAGAGTAGTACAACAGAACATAGCAGGTTCATAACTCATTCATACATTATTACAAACCATATGTACATATCATCTCGGAGCTCCTCTTGGGTCCTAAGAGGTTTACTCCTGGGTTCGAGGCGAACCCAACTTAACTTACAATATAGATGTCTCACGAGGTTATACATTTATTCCAGCGAGCAGCTAATTACTAGAAGTTCGGATTGCTCGGCACTACTACTACTATTACGGAGTCTAGGATTGTTCTCCTCCGGATCCCTCTCCGTTTCCGTAGACTATCAGGTAGTCTACACCTTCAACACCTCCAGAGAGGTCTGGTTCTTCGTAGCCGATGATATCGCCTTCAGGGTTGTCGTTGTCCTCCTCCGATGGTTCGATCTAAGGAGGGGATTTAAGAGTGGTATGAGTACGAGCGTACTCTAACAAGTTCATATTAGGAAAGAGGTGTTTAATGCACTAACTACGATACCAGACCAGAAAGTCGATACCATGCAGGTTTTGATAACCATTTCTTTAAAAGGTTGCTTTTATTCGGAAGAACTATGTCCGTCAGCCTTCACCGGTTGACTAGAACTTCATGGAGTTCCTTTCAAACGTCAGTTCCAAATCCCGGAACAAGGAGTGATGGTCACAATTGTTACACTCGCAGAGGTGTGTTTCTTTACCCATAAGAGATCTTAACCTTGGTGCCAACCGGGCAGCTTTCCCGTTCACACTTCCTTTGGTGTGAGGCCCGGTATAAGGTCCTAGTCAATCATGTTCCTCCGCTACCTCGCACACCCACCACTTATCACATGTATTAGTCCTAGGAAGGGCGGTGCATTAGCATAGGTTCACCCACACAACACTTATCAAAACAATGAAGATTAATCAACTGTATGAAGCGAAAGCACTAGACTAAAATCCCCGTGTGTCCTCAAGAACGTTTGGTCATTATAAGTAAACAAACCGGCTTGTCCTTTGTGCTAAAGGATTGGGCCACTCGCTGCAATTATTTCTCTCGCATTTTATTTACTTGTACTTTATTTATCTGCTATATCAAAACCCCCTGAAAACTTGTCTGTGAGCCTTTACAGTGAATCCTCCATCGAAACTGCTTGTCAACACCTTCTGCTCCTCGTTGGGTTCGACACTCTTATTTATCGAAAGTACTACGATACACCCCCTATACTTGTGGGTCATCATTCATCAAGAGTCAAGGTGCTAGATTCTTCTATAATTTCTAAGGACAATAACTCAATGTTTATTTCCATTTTCCTTTTTATTATTATTATTACTAAAGAGATTATCCCCATCATTTAAAATGTTTCTTAACATGTTTCAACTTGATACTGAAAATATCAATAGGGTCTCTGCTATTCACAGATTTCTCCCATATTGTTTTAACAAGAAGAAGGAAATTAGGATTAAGCCAGGATGACTCAAACCTAAACTCTTTATTATTTTTACTCATAGGAATTTCACTAGTTTCCAAGAATTAAAAAGTTTTGATTAGATTGATATTTAACAATTTTCTTAATGGAACCCATAGGGAACAAGTTTTCCCAATCATGATACATTAAACTGCACCCAGTTTTTCCAAACTTGGATTTCTTTGTTTATTGGACAAGGTATAAATTCCCCCCTTCATATGAATTTTACTTAAGGCCAAATAATGAATAATAATGTTGAACATCTAAAAAAATGAGGAAACATTTTTGGTTTGTTATTTTCCATGACATGTCTAAGGATATTAAAATCTCCACCCACTATATAGGGAACATCAACACAATTACAGGAAGCAGCTAATTTTGAAAGGAAACTAGGTTTTAACTCCTCGTGAAAAGGGTCATATACACAAAGAAAAGTCCCTTTGCACTTTCTAATTTTATCCCATAGGTTCAAAAGGATCATATGTGCACCAAACTTAGTAGTTTGTA
This sequence comes from Lolium multiflorum, assembly GCA_030979885.1. Classification (NCBI taxonomy): domain Eukaryota; kingdom Viridiplantae; phylum Streptophyta; class Magnoliopsida; order Poales; family Poaceae; genus Lolium; species Lolium multiflorum. Next base: position 341,751,069 of record CM061748.1, read on the forward strand.
CCTCCAAGGTATCATCTTCACACCACAAAGAATACCACCTGACTTTCCAACAGAGGGGGTCCATTTCAAAAAAATAAGCATTATTAGGGTAATTTTCTGGAAAATCTTATAATCATACTTTCTTTTCATAGTTTATTTCAAGGCTAAAATGTCCACATCATAATCCTTCATGACATCAGTGAGGTAGGTAGACATACATTTCTCCCATGTCCCCTACAATTCTAATTAGCTACTAACATTTAAATTATATAGAGGATTTCTCTTTCTAACATTATTTCCAGGAGCCGGGGCACATAAGTGGTAGTAGAACCTTGGCTTCTAGTCAGAGGCCCAGAAGCAGACAGAACTCTTTTAGAACCACTCGTGTTCACCACTAGGATTCTCATCATGTCAATCCAAACTTATATGAGTAAAAATGTTATCATCGTGTTCAATAACCAAGAATTTAATTGTCATTTTGTTTAAACTCTAAATTAATTCTTGCATGTTCCATTCTCTCATTAAATCAGTGGTTTCAAAGTTATCAGAATGAAAGTTTACTCCCATCCTACCAGCATCAACCATAATCTCATTATTAGACAAAGCATAAAAATAGTTTGAAGATGTGTCATCATTACCATTTTTGCAGATTACCTTCAAGATTCCTCTCCCTCAAGAGACCTCGGTATTACCAGAGAGATCCTCATGATTAGTGTTAAACTTCTCAGTTTGATCTTAGGTGATTCTTTGGGGTGTATTGGACAATGTAAGTAGGTGATCCTACAAGAGGAGACGAATCACCATCTTCCATTTCAATGACAGTGGGAAGAATTTGCCATTTATCATGACACATAATAGAATCATAAGTCTTGGAGTTCTGAGTTGTTATAGTAAACATCCATCACCACCTGCTCCTTAGATATGACAAGAGTAGTAGGAGCCTAGACATTCATATCTGTCATGTTTTTTTCCCGCAACCACATCGTCATGTTTTTTTCCCACAACCACATCAACGAAAGGTGATTTTCCCTCATTCACTTGAGTTTGATTTTCATCAGAGATTGTAGTTTTCCCAGCTCCACCATGGGGCTTTTCTTGGGATGCTTTCTCACCATGGTTTTTTCAGACTGTTTTTTGATTACATTAATTCAAAGGTCCTTCTCTTCTACTCTATTAGATTCTTCATCATCATATTCATGCTCAGCTACCACTACAAGAGTTTTGCAATAGCTCTTTCCATAACTAATGCTTTGACTGTTGCATGTTTGGTCCTCAGAAGATTTAGCAGTTTTGGTGTTTTCATATTTTGTTCTTTCTTTGGGATGGTGGGATACAAGATGTATTAGTATGATCATTTCTCACATAAGAACTTGTTCCAAGGTATCCCCTAACCACATAAGATTCTACCTCATAGGAGAAAATATAGAAATAATCTCCCAACACACCCTCGGCACCAGGGGCAACCAAAAGAATACTACAATACTCAGGTCTATGTAAGGTAGCTAGACCACCTGCAGAGTGACACCTACCAAAGAGCCATGATAAGCCACATTTTCCTCACTTCTCTTATCAAATGGAATGTTTCTAACTCTCAGCAAGCCTTGTTCATAACAACTTCAACACCCACAGAAGCAGAGCGGGGAGACATGTTCATGATAGCATTACAAACTCTCATCTTCATTAATTTTCCAAAATAACATGGTCTTTCAACTTCCTTAGGATTATGGAACCTCATAGTAAACTTTGTCTTATTAATAGGCCTCGCAGTACATCTCCAGCTGGTTCCCAAACATTCAGAAAATTTTCTTAGTATTCCCAGCGGGGAGACAATGTGCACTCTAAATACATCTTTGGGCTGTACAAATTCAAAAGATTTTCTTAGTATTCCCATAGGTGGGATTTTCTTATGTATTAATGCTAGTGAAAAAAATCAGTTGTGGACGGTGCCAAAAAGGTGGTACCCACTCATCGTTTAATTTTAGGACAAACAATATGCACACCCTGTATATATAGCTATCTTCGCTCAATCCCACTCTCCATGTACTACTAAGGGTGTGTTTGGTTTGGGAACCAAGTAGAATGTAATGTCATGGTTTCATTCCGGAGGAATAGAATATGTGAGCATGCATGGGGTGCGTTTAGCAGAAAAGGTTGTAAGAGAATAGAGGTGGTGTGTGAGCATGGGTGGCTTTAGCATAGAGCAACATGGATATTCCACCAATTTTGAGGTATGAGTGCGTTCTGGATCTAAAGGGTATATTCTGTTTTGAGGAACCACCTTGTTCCATTCCATTTCTCAACTGAACACGGGAACGGAGTGTAGGTGTGGAACCATTCCATTACATTCCACTTCTTGGCCTTAACCCCGTAAATGTGCAATTAAATGTACCCACTATTGACCATATCGAGCCTCTTTCGAGTTCAATTATATTTTTGATCTATGATGTCAAAGTGCTTTGTAAGAAACATAGACCAGTACAATGGTCTCAATATTTTTATTATTTGTAAGCATAGTACCCTGCATCCACACATTTTCGCCTTAGGTGAATCTATATTAATTTCTGTTAGAGATCAATTAGGTGTTGTTTATGTATAAACATCAAATTCAATAGAAAATGTATGCACATACAGAAATAGCATTCTGGATCCAGCACCCACTGTCGCCAAAATCTAGACCGTTAGAGAATCGTCTTAGGTGAATTGTGTCAAGAAAATAATGAATCTAGGTTTAGGTATACACATTTTCTAGAACTTAGTTTGAACAACTTAGGTTTTGTGAAATCATGAAAAACCACACACATACACATTGAGGTGAAACTTATCTATATATGTAAATTTTCGAAAAATAATATGGGGGGTTTCCAAGTTTCGTAAAAATGAGGATACTGCAACTTAAATTTTGAAGCTAACGGTGTAGAACTACTCCATATTTTTTCTAAGTTTATCTTGTTAAGTTTTAAAAGGGGGTTCCGGTGTACCAAGCTAGGTTCCAACAAATGGTATTGTATTGGTCCAGTGGCTTAGATTATGAGAACACGTGTGGTTAGGTTCTGAAAATCGGCTTTATATACACATGCATATCACCTACGCACTCATTGAACACTGAACAGGTCAATACTGGAAAAAAGATAGAAAAAGTGATGAATTTTGTTATAGTTTGTGTATTTAATTGTTGCTTTCACAACAAGCGATTCTGTGCATGTCCCTTATTTCTTTGTGTTGGTCTTTGGTGAACTTTTGAGTAAAATATATACACCTATAATCCTTTGAACAGCCGAAGGCTGTTAGTACTATTAAATTGCCTATGGTGTTTTAAAAGCAGTTTGCTATTTTGTAAGCATGTGCAGTGATGAATTAGATTGTCCCGTTGATGTGTTTGACTAGTTAACCCTTTCCCTTAGATTATAGCTGCCGACGTACCCGCCATGTGGCTTCAGAAGCATGTTTGCAGTTTCGGATTTCTTATTAGATTTACTTCTAGAACCCCTAGCTACTTGCATGCCTTGCTGATTAAAGGGATACATAGCCCAGATGCATAGTACAATCAAGGCTTAATCCCAATCGTACCTGTGGATCATAGCCAGAAAAAATAGTAGGTCAGGAGACTGATCTATGGCTTAGCTAAAACCATGCAAGATTTCAAGGCAAGCTAGCGACCTATGTGTGGTTCCTGGTCAGCTTCGATATCTACTCCCTTTTCGCTGTCGCTTTCTTGTACCAGGTCAACTTCCACGCCACTTCATTCTGTCCCTGTAGGAACAGGAGTAGAGAAAGGAAGTGAAAGTATCTGGATTGTTCCCGTCTTGTTGTCCACTACGCTAGACACTACGACAGCGATGGAATACACTTGCGGCACAGTAAAAAAAGTTAACTTTCTGTAAAATTTGGCTGCTGATATGAAGATCCGGCGGCCACGGGAGTTTTCCTCGCGACGTAGACATGTTACTTTCGTGATCTGACGGATTCTTTACTAATTCCCTGTGGAGGAACGAATTGAATTTTGATTTCTTATAAGTTTATTTGATTTTCTTGTGAAAATCCTCCTTTCTAGAGATACCCTATACCGGTGGCTTCGTAGATAAAACTTCAGAAGAAATCTGCACAGATGCAAGGGTAGGCGTGAGATTGTCGCGGCAAAGCCCGCAAATCAACTGTTGCATATCTGAATTTTCCGGCACGAGATCCGGAGGTAGACTCTGCTTACTCCATGCCATGCTGATTCTACTTTGGAAGACAAGGGCGAAAGACAAAATGGAAAAGCGTGATCAGAGAAATGCTCGCCTTCTCTGAAGAAAAATGACAAAATTAATTTCAGTGATCTGAACACTCGACCACACGGTCAGTGATTCCAAACTTTAGGCCGAAGCTCCCCCCGTGATGTCCCAGCAGCGAGAGTGATAGATAGATCTGACTCATGAATCATGATAGCAACAAAGTCCAAACTTGTACCTATCCTTTCCGCCAAATTGCCAATGGCCACTCGTAGCGTCGCCTGAGGCCGGTAAAAAGGCAAAGTTCACAGCTCCTAATTTCTACCAGGGAAGAAGAAGCTCGAGTTTTCGCTTCGAAAGATGCATGTCTACCTGCTAGGAGTTAGCTGCCGTCAAGTCTCGCACTAAATACCAGCAAGCACGTTCGTCTCCTTCCTTAACGTTGATCGCCCTTGGAACGACAGCCGATGAAACCTACCTTTGAACTGGTCCTCGGTCGAGCGCTTTTGAACCGGTCTAGCTAGTGACCTGCCAGATCGATCTCGCTCGTCACATCAACAATCGGAAGGGAAGAAGACGACACTTCCCTTCTCCGGCCCCAACGACAAATAACCGAATCCATGATCCATCCACATGTGCGGTTGTGCGGTCGTGTCGTCGGACGTCGGTGCCCGATCGGAAGCTTTGAATCGGTCATGGCGTTTTGCCGCGTGATTTGATGTGAGAATTGAGGGGGTGACGGCTACTCTGTGGCAGCTCTCGTGTGTGGCATGTCACGTAGTGCATGGGATTATTATCTCCAAGGTCCTTTTCCGGTTTTGCTGATAGTATATGTGTTAGCGAATGACTGGCGGGCAGTGCGTCGCCGGTGGGTGAGCCATTGGAAGGAAATTAACGGGCGAGATTCGAGTGAGAGGTGGTAGGCTCCCTGGACTGGACCAGCTAGCCGACGAAGTGGATCAGTGCTTGTTTCATGTGAAATCAAAGACCCGTGCTTGTGTCCCTCCCTGCCTCTAAGGCGGCCCCCCCCCCCCCCTCTCTTCGCGATTTCGAAACTGTCGATTCGATTGGCGCTTCTGGTGGGATGGTATCGGCCTGGAGCAGCTCTTTCTGTTCCCTGGTCGGTTCCTTCCCCTCCAGATACATCCTTTCCACCGACCTTTCGATCAACAACGACGGCACTGTTTTCCGCTTCTCCAACGTCTATGCCCCCTGCGAGCACTCTGATAAGCCTGTTTTCCTCCAAAATTGTAAAACGGATCCCGATTTTTACCACTTCATTTTCCATCTTCATCCAGATTCAGATATTTCCACATCCATTTTCAGTTCCCAATACAAATGTCGTATAATTCTCATTATTCCCACCCTTTATTATATAGGTCCATCCTATGATCTCTCTCTCACTCAATCTTATTCAGGCACCTGCACTGGTATGGGACGGGCGAGCTTCTCACCTTGACAAGGCAAAATAGACAGGGTAGCTTGGGCATTTGAATATATTTTCCAGTGTAAATCCTCTGGTGCCCCCTGCATTATTTTGAAACTGGATTTTGAGAAAGCTTTTGATACTATTGAGCATGAGGCCTTGTTACAAATTTTGAGATGTAAGGGCTTTAATGAAATGTGGATTAGTTGGGTCAAGGAATTCCTGTCTTCTGGATCATCTTCTGTTCTTTTGAATGGAGTGCCTGGTAAACAGTTCAAATGCAAGAGAGGAGTCAGACAGGGGGACCCACTTTCCCCTCTTTTGTATGTGCTTGGAGGGGATGTTTTACAGTCAGTGGTGAACAATTTACTCCATAATGAGTTGTTGCAGTTGCCAATAATAACTGGGGATCCTGATTTCCCAATTTTGCAATATGCTGATGATACTTTACTGATTATGCAAGCTGATGCAAATCAATTGGAAATCCTTAAAGAGGCTCTGAGTAATTTCAGTAAATCCACTGGTTTATATGTTAATTATCACAATTCTTGTCTTCTTCCCATAAATATCTCTGATGAGCAAGCACAAGTTTTGGCTACAGTGTTTGGATGTGCTATGCAAAGTATGCCCTTTACATATTTGGGGCTACCTATGGGAACAACTAGGCCTAAGATACAAGATCTAATGCCTTTGGTGGATAGGCTAGAGAGAAGATTAGTGGCCACCTCAACTTTCTTGGCTTATGGTGGAAGATTACAGTTAATCAGATCTTGTTTGAGCTCAATGCCTATTTTCTTTATATGTTCTCTGGATATTCCTCCTGGCATTATTAAGCAACTCAATAGAATCATCAGACATTGTTTATGGAGTGATAGAAAATTTGATTCAAAAGGTAAATCACTGGCAGCATGGGACATGATCTGTAAACCCAAACAGAAAGGAGGGTTGGGAATTCTAGATTTTAAGAAGCAGAATGAGGCTCTGTTAATGAAACATCTGCACAAGTTTTTTAATAAAGCAGATTTACCATGGGTGAAATTAGTATGGAGTTATTATCCGAATGGGGTTCCTCAAGCTACAAATCTGTGGCAGGTGATTCTATTCTTTTTTGGAATGATAAATGGAATGGAATTCTATTCTCAGAGAAATACCCAAGATTGCACTCCTTTTCTTTGGATACTCTGCTTTCCGTCAGAGAAGTTATTCAATGTCAAGATAGATCATCGCTATTCTATCTACCTTTGTCACAACAAGCTTGTGAGGAATTCAATAACATGCAACTTTTCGTTGACACCATTAATCTGAACAACTCTGGTACTGATGTTTGGGTAACAATTTGGAAACAGGGTGTTTTCTCAGCTCAGCTTTTTTATAATCATTGCTTTTCACATCTGCCAAATAGTAGACTGCACTCCTGGATCTGGAAATGTAAGGTGGTCTTGAGAATCAAGGTTTTTTGCATGGCTCTTGATCAGTGATAGGTTGAATACTAGGGATATGTTGCGCAGAAGAAACTGGAATGTCACTTCTGATTTTTCTTGTGTGTTATGCCCCACTCATACTACTGAAGATTGGATACATCTTTTCTTTGATTGCAACTTCATCAAGAGGATATGGAATTATTTGCAAATTGAGTGGACACAGCATGACACAATTGAGGAGATGTTTATTGCAGCCAGGAAGGTGTTCTCCAAGCCTTTTTTCACAGAAGTTATCATCTTAGCCTGTTGGCACATTTGGAAATAGAGAAATGGAGCAATTTTTGAGAATATCAGACCCTCCTTTGCTTCCTGGAAGAGACAGTTTGTGCATGAGGCCTCTTTGCATGTGCATAGAGTGAAAGATAAACATTCTGACCTGTTTAAATCATGGATTGACAATCTCTTGTAATTTTTTCTTTTTCTTTCTTCTTTGTATATAACTTTTTTTTGTACAGTTGGTTGGGGTTTAATAAAATGCTGTGGGGTTTTTTCCCCACAGTTTCATGGTAAAAAAAAAAAACCTTGTCACTCACGACCCTGGAGATCAGGTCCCTTGGATTATCGCGGGCGACTTTAACCTCGTTCGCAGCCCCTCTGACAGGAACAACGCAAACTTCTCTGTCTCCGAGGCTGAGATGTTTAATGATACGATAAACCTCCTTGGGCTCATCGAGCTGCCCCTGCGCGATAGGCAGTTTACCTGGTCCAACAGGCGTGACGTCCCCACTCTGATCCGCCTCGACAGAGTCTTTATTAACCATGCCTGGAACACTCTCTTCCCCACCTCCTCCCTCTCCTCTCTCACCCGCGACACCTCCGACCACGTTCCCCTCCTAGCCAAAGTCTCTACCTCTATCCCTAAGGGGGGGTTTCTTTCTCTACGAACCTTCCTGGGCCCTCCACCAGCGTTTCCGGTCGTCCATCTCGGCTGCCTGGGTGTCTACTTTCCGCCCTGACCCCACCGCTAGGTTGGTGGCCAGACTACGCCTGTGCAGGAAGGTCTGTAAAGACTGGTCCAGGCGTCTGTCCCTCTGCTCCCTGAGAGAGAAGGACTGTCGTATCCTTATCCACCTTCTTGACCTCCTGGAGGAAGGACGGCCTCTCTCTCCCCCTGAGAGACGTCTCCGTTCGCTCACTATGGAGGCCCTCCATCGCTCGATCGAAGAGAGATCCCTTTACTGGAGGACCCGGGCTAAAGTTCGCTATGTCCTTGAAGGAGATGAAAACACCAAGTTTTTCCATGCGTCCGCGACCTGTAGACTTCGCCGTAACACTATCCCGTCCCTTTCGATTGAGGGGGTTAACGTTACAAAACACCAGGACAAAGCCGATGCCTTGAAGAATTTTTTCTCCGACCTTCTGGGGACGGTTACACCCGTTTCCTGGCCCTTCGACCTTTCCTCCCTCTACCCTGGAGCGACTCCCCTTGCTTCTTGTTTCAGCGTCCCCTTCACACCGGAGGAGATCAAACTTGCCTTCACTTCCATGAACAAGCTTTCCAGCCCGGGGCCTGATGGCTTTGGCCCCGCCTTTTCACCATCTTCTGGGACTTGATCTCGGGGGATGTTCTGGATGTGTTTTCTTCCTTCTACGACGAAACCATTGACCTCAGCTGCATTAACCGTGCCTTCTTGGTCCTCTTGCCCAAGACTGAATTGGCCGCCCACCCTTCCTAGTTTCGACCTATCTCCCTCCAGAACTGCATCATGAAAGGAATCACCAAAGTCCTTACGACCAGGCTACAGGGGCTATCCATGCCCTTGTCAGCGCTGACCAGACTGGGTTCCTCGCTGGTCGTCGCATTTCGGAAAACATCGTCTACGCTGCGGACCTTCTGCGATGCTGCCACTCCAGGAAAGCCCCAACAATGGTTTTCAAAATCGATTTCCGTAAAGCCTTTGACTCGGTAAACTGGTCTAGTCTCCTCCGCATTCTTAAGGCTAGAGGTTTCGATGACCGATGGTGTCGCTGGATGGAATCAATCCTCGCAACGGGGCATACTGCTATCCTCCTAAATGGAGGGCCTGGCTGTTGGATCCGTTGTCGCAATGGTCTCCGACAGGGGTACCCGCTCTCCCCGTACCTTTTTATCATCGTTTTTGACCTCCTCCAACGCCTTATCTTTCAGGCTTGGGAGGACGGATCCCTCGCTCACCCCCTCTCCTCAGACTTCCCGTGCCCCGTCCTCCAATACGCAGATGATACCCTGATCCTTTGCAGGGCCTTCCAAGAAGCGGCAGCTTGCCTTAGGAAAGTCTTGGATGATTTTGCCTCTACAATCGGCCTCGCTATCAACTTCCACAAATCCTGCTTCGTTCCGATGCATGTTCCATCGGATGAGGCCGTTGGGATGGCTAACATGCTCGGTTGTCCCCTCTCCTCCTTTCCCCAGCCCTATCTTGGACTTCCCCTTTCTCCTACGAAGCTCCCTGCCTCGGCTTTCGCTCCCCTCATTCTCTCTTTCGACCGTCGTCTCTCTGGTTGGCGCGCGCACCTGTTATCTTCTGGGGTAGGCTTGTCCTGTGTAATGCGGTTCTTAACAACCTCGCGACTTACTACATGTGCTCGTACCTGTTACCCCGTGGTGTTGTCGAAAGTATTGATAAGAGACGTTGTGCTTTTTTTTTGGACCGGAAAGGACTCTTGTTCCGGTGCCCGTTGTCTAATTGCTTCGGATAAAGTTTTGTTGTCTAAGCAGGAGGGCGGTTTCGGCGTCAAGGATCTCCACCGGCAGAACAGGTGCTTGTTGCTTAATTTCATCCATAAACTACACCAACCTGACCCTTTGCCCTGGAAGACTTGGTTTTTCTCTCACACAGGTCGCGATCTCGGGGAGTGCTCTTCATCTCCCTCCTTCTTGGAGAATATCGTCAACGAGTGCCTCCCTCTCTACCGCTCCATCACCAAGGTTGCGGTGGTGGATGGGCGGGCTACGTCCTTCTGGCTCGACAAGTGGCTGGAGCAGGGGACGCTTGCGACGCGCTTCCCCGCTCTCTTCTCCCACTGTAGCAGACGCCACGCTACCGTCGCTACGGTGGCCACTGGGGGTTGGACCTGCAGCCCCGACTGACGGGGGCTGCGGAGGCTGAGCTCCTGGTGGTCCGCGGACTCATCGCAGCATCGCCCTCCGCCACGGCGAGGATCGGCGCGTCATCGACTCTCCCTCGACACCTCGGTTCTGCTCGCGCGAGGCCTACCGCTCCCTCGCGCCAGCGCAGCCCCTCGACACCTCTTCGTGCATGTCTTGGGCCCTCCAGGCTCCTTCGAAGATCAAGATCTTCACGTACCTTGCTGACATCGACCGGTTGAGCACGCGGGCGAATCTCTTCCACAAGAGTTGCGCCCCTTCTGATGTCTGCGCTGCGCCCCTGCCCCGAGACCGGTAGACACCTGTTCTTCGCCTGCCGCCTCGCTACGGCGACGTGGTCCCGCCTGGATGTCCCAATCCCGGCCGGGGATTTCTCCATTTGGGAGCTGCAGGCCCCCGCGCCTTTCGACCCTGCGGTGTGGCGCGTTGGCGTGGCCGCGATCCTTTGGTCCCTCTGGAAGTCACGCAACGATCTCGTCTTCAACGGGGTCGCTCACTCGGCGGACTCGACGCTTCGGAGGGTTTGCGACGACCTTGCCCTTTGGAGATGGCGGTTCCGTGTCGCCCACAGGGAACCCCTAGATATACTGCGATCATATGTCCTCTCATGCCTTGAGAGCTGAGTTCCTCCTTTTTCTTCGTTTCTCTCTCCCCCCCCCATGTATCCCCTTTTATGTCTTTGGACAGGCTCCTTGGCCGTTTTCGGGTAATATAACAAGCGGTGGGAAGTTCCCCCCGTTCACCTCGAAAAAAAATCAAAGACCCGTTTGGTTGCTTGCATGTGCTTTTCTTGATTTTTACATTTGGTCCGATAGAGACTGCATAAGGTAAAACGCGACATGGAGTTGTTTTTGCAGCTTATTTGGTTGCCCACAAAATCCTTGGCTGCATTAGGGCACCGTTTTTACCCCATTTGTTTGGTTGGCCACATTTTATGTTTTTGAGCTGGGCTGATGCAAAATGTTGCGTTTGGTTGCCCGCATAAGACACAATATGGTAACCTTGCACCTCTACGTGGTGAGCTTACCATCTACCGGTTTAGGATTTAGGGTCTTACATGTGATCACACCGCTTAAGACAAACAATAGATACACAATGCACACGATTAGGCCGACGATAGTGAAGTCCTTGAGCCTACAACCTACCCCTAAGCTACACCTTCGAAGAGACATAGTTGCTCCTCTATTGCCCTAAAATCTCCGTTTAAGCTTTGTCTATCTCCTCTCTAGTTTTATACCCTGTATGGATGTTGTGCTCGTAACCACTTGTAACTTGTTCACTGCAATCCTCCCATGAATTATAGACTCCTAAAACCTTCCCCTAGTACACCACGTACCACATGTATTTCTACGAAGACATAATGTACGCCCTCCCATGAATTATAGAATCCTGGAACCTTCCCCTAGTACACCATGTACCACATGTATTTCTATGAAGACATAATCTATGCCCTCCCATGAATTATAGACGCCTGGAACCTTCCCCTAGTACACGATGTACCACTATATTTCTACGAATACATAGTGTACGCAAGAAAAGGAACATAAGTAGAGAAATAAAGTTTAGAACACAAGCTATTCAACATAAGCATCATAAGCATGCATGATTCATATAGGCAAAACCATCATAAGTTCAATCTATCAGCCAGTGTGATCCTAAAGATCACAACAACTACTATGGTGTCATCCTATCACCACATCAAAAGATGGTGTAATCCTACCACTGTAAGTTCAAAATCATGTGTGAGGTTAGTATATACCACCGCACAAAATATACATGTCTTGGCATAAGTTTTCATCAAGTCATGCCAACTTCAAAATTTACAACCAACACCATCATCATGCATGCGTCGCTACCAGCACCATCACCATGCATGGAGCACTACATGTAGTAGTGCTTGGCCAGGAAGATCCTAAGCCATCCAAACAAAGCCATTACCCTAAGCCATGTTGTCGAAGAGGTGACTTCGAGCTACCATCAAAGCCTCGAGGCTGAACCCACCGACATCCATGACGGCGTCATAGAGGCCCAGGTGCACATCGGGAGGGGAAGCACTGGTGATGGTGACCGCCACCGCTTTCACGGCCATAATCATACAAGAGACAACGATCACATCATCATCTCCCAAGAGCGACCTTTTCCTCTTCCTACTAGCATCATCACCAACATCACTAGTGTCAACACCAAAACCTGCAACCACACTACAAATGATCCTTGATTGTCTTTATCCTAGTTAGGATGGCAACAACATTCTCAGCCTGCTCCACCACGACAGAACACATGCCAAGCGCCCACAGCAGATTTGCATCCTGCAGATGCATGAGCTTCGGCAATGACTTGTTATGGGTCTCAATAACAAAGGAGGATCTACAACATTACATAGGGTTTTCTCTACTCACCGCCATCAGAGAAGTGGAGAAGGCAACAAAGAGCTCGAGAAGAGGAGGAAGAACGCTTGTCGCCGCCTTCCTAGAACGACCGAGGTAGATGACACCACTTACCTTCTCGTCGAGGAAGCTCCTTCTTGCTTGGACGGAAAGCTCGAGGGGGGGGGGGGTGCGGTTTTTCGTGGTGAGCCGAGCGGTGATATATAGCGGTGTGGATCGGCGAGACATGGCGAAATTTCTCCTGCCGACCTTTTGGGGACGCACTCGAGCTCGCACCGTCTCCGCATTCCCATGAGCTTGGTGCAAAAAATTTCCCTTTTCGACCGGGCAAAGCTTAGCTCATTGGAAGTAGCCGATTTGGGTGTTCCTCTTTGTGCAGGTTAAAAGGTGCTTTAAGAAGAGTGCATGCCAAGATTTTAGAGATGAGGTAGGCAACCAAACAGCCGACTTTTGACGCATTGGAGCCGAGAAACGACTACGTGGGCAACCAAACATGCCCAAACTCCCAGCTCAGCTCGTGTGTTCAGAATATCAAATGTTTGTGTAGACTCTCAGGACTAGGGGCGTGATTGGTTGCTCGCAAGCCTGTTTCCCGTGTGCACTGGGTCTAAAGACAGACGTTTGATAAGCCACAGAGGAAAACATTACCTGCACAACATGCTTCTTAAAGCAGGCTAGATGTAGGCAAAAGTTAGCCCGATAGGCACGCTCGATTCCACCGTTTCTCGGCCTGCAAGCTTGGTCGAGCGAAAAAGTGGCGCCCTTGGCTCCTCCACGCATACGAGTAGGTAATATTGGCTCTAATCTAAATCTTTTAATCCTCCTTTGATCTACAAATGGTGCTTCAAAAGTACGAACCAGTTGAAGGAATGGAATCACAATGTCGAGGAGCACAATTTTCATGTAGACCTTATCTCGAATCAATGAATTGTTAGGCAGACGGAGGGAATTAAGATTGAACTAGTTTAGTTAGCCACAACACTTCCTAACGTGCAACGCATGGCCTTTCATTTCTCTCACCGAACCCAAATAAAATTGTTTGCGACCAATCATAGTACAAAACTGGTCCAAATCAAATTTCCACTTATACTAGTAGGCAATTGTCCTATAGCTCTTGCTCTTCAAAATCTTAATCTACAGGAAATTGTACTACATGTTGTACTTTGTATTTGAGCTGAATAAAATTTGAAATTTCCACTTATACTAGTAGGCAATTGTCCTGTAACTCTTGCTCTTCAAAATCTTAATCTACAGGAAATTGTACTACATGCTGTACTTTGTATTTGAGCTGAATAAAATTTGAAATTTCCACTTATACTAGTAGGCAATTGTCCTATAGCTCTTGCTCTTCAAAATCTTAATCTACAGGAAATTGTACTACATGCTGTGCTTTGTATTTGAGCTGAATAAAATTTGGCGGCGCCTGCCTTTGTTCAATTTTTTTTCCACTTATACTGTAACCAGCGGGCTAAGTTTGCACGAGAAGGGGAAAAGCCCATGCGAGCACCGATCACGCCCTAGGAAGCTCTCTCTTTATGCTCTTATGATACTGCCGCCTCTGTAGATTTTTATCTCCGGTCACAAGCAACGACCGAGCCGACCAGACAGCCAAACGCAACGGGAAGCGCGTGCAGCCGACTCTGCGAAAACTGGTGATCCGGACTGGCGGACGGAACACGCCGTTCACTGTCCATGCACGGACGTAGAAATTCCACAGTTCCTTCTCACACCACTCAACTTGTCCAGCAGCATGAGGACTCGTAGTACTGCGACAAGTCGTCCGATAGTCTTTACTATCACATATGCGAGTCGGTGGTCGTCCGTTCAGTTTATTTCAGTTTTAATCACGACCATAGAATACTTCCTTCATAGCATTCCTCTTCACGGCCCTGACAAGCGAGACCAAGCAAGCAAAAGAATGAGGACAGCAAAGCAATCCCCTCCTGAATCCCTCGTGCCCCTCCTTCCCTGCCGCCTCCGCTTTCCGAGATCTCCATCAATCTAGGTTCACATTTCAAATCTAGCAAAGCTCATCATTAGAGCATCTCCAACAGAGGCTCTAAAATTTGGCGCTGTAAAAGTCGTTTGCAGCGCGCGGAGTCAGCGCAGTTAAAAAGCCAAAAACGACCCTTCACTAGAGGCTGTACAATAGAGCTCCACAAAAAAGTTTTTTCAACATACATACACCAAACAAGATTAAACAGGTCACAAATATCTGAAAAACTAAACTAAATTTTACAAAACTCTAGGGGGGCTTATCCTAACTAGCAATTGATCTAGCTAGCCAGAGCAACTCCGTACGATTGATTGCCTGCCCACGCAGAGCAATCGATTTCATCCTCGTGCGGTCGGCGCAGCTCGCATCGCGGAGGCCAGCGGAACTCGCAGCGTCGGGCAAGGTCGGGCGCGGCCGGCGGACCTGCAAGCTCGCAGCGCGGCGGCCGGCGGAGCTTGCAGCCGGCGGAGCTCGCAGGGAGGCGGCCGGCGAAGCTCGCAGCGCTGGGCAATGTCGGGCGCGGCTGGCGGACCTGCAGAGCTCGCAGCGCGGCGGCCGGCAGAGCTCGCGGCGTGGCGGACCCGTGGAGCTCGCAGCACCGAGCAAGGTTGGCGGAGCTCGCGGCGCGGCGGCCGGTGGTGCTCGCGGCGTGGCGGCCGGCAGAGCTCGCGGCGTGGCGGCAGGCGAAGCTTGCGGCGTGGCGGCCGGTGGTGCTCGCAACGCTGGGCAAGGTCGGGCGCTGCTGGCCTCTTGTCATCGAAGCGCAGAGAGGCAGTGGAGGACATTTCACAGCGGTTTTTCTTCGCGCGGGTGGGAAGAATCACACTCCCAGTTTACAGCGCGCGCTACCAGATATACCACTTTGGATAGTGCAAACTGCCGCGCACAATAAAATATTTACTGCGCGACGTAGTTTGCAGCGTCTGCTGGAAGACGACAGTTATTTTAGCGCAACGCTAG